>OX940737.1:7500-674166 GCA_954870855.1 Scutellaria minor
TCACAAGCTGAACTTTCGGCATATTTTGATCAAGCTCGAGCAGGAGGTGGATTTTGCCAAGATTTGGATGAAAGCTACATGGCAGATTGATTCACATGTGATGAGGGTCTTCAAGTGGACCCCTGATTTTGATTTGAGGAAGAAGTCCTCTGTTGTTCCTGTTTGGGTGAGTATTCCTACTCCTCCAGCACACTTTGTTTGTAGGGAGATGTTGATATCGATTGGTCGCGCTATAGGTCATCCTGTTCAGTTTGATAATTTAACAGCTAGCTAGTTTAAGTTTACTGAGGTACGGATGTGTGTGGAGATTGATTTGTAGACGCCCCGGGTTCAGAGAGTTTTTACTCAGGATGGACAAGTTAGGCACGAGTTGAAGATGCACTATGAGTTCATTCCTTATTTTTGCACGGGTTGTTCTCTGGTAGGGCATACCCTCGATCGATGTTACCGGAGTGGGAATGCTCCTCAACCTCCGCCTCGAAAGAGGCCAGCTCCTATCCCCAAGGAGCCTAAGATGACTGCTCAGCCGGCCGTGTGAGTACGAAAGGAGGGAAAGAGAGTGGCTCGTGAGGTATGAGAGATCTTTGGGGCCCGTCAGATGGATGCTTCTGAGACTGATGAGCTCGCTCTCGTTGTTTTTTCTTTTGGAGTAGACCATTTCGACGAGGAGGAGGATGACCTGCTGGATGAGCCTTTCATGAGTTTGAACCGGTTCAGCATTTTGGTTGATGAAGGAGAGCCTTAGATGTGCAGATGGCCATGCAGACTGTGGAGTCTGATCAGCCGAGCGGTCATAAGATATCACGAGACCCCGAGGCTTCTGATGTTGTCCCCTACATTCAATTGACCCATTCATCTGTGAGTTTTGTTCCCTCTTCTGACGTGGAGGTGAAGACAGTGGATGAGTTCGAGAAGAAGATTGGGGAGCCTTTGGATGCTATTGTGGAGGTCTGCGAGGAGACGGCGTAGGAGTGCTCGGATTGCTGCGTCTGGCAGGCCTCCTGGTAGGTCGGTGGTCCAGGGGCCGGATCTATGATGTCTCAGTTTTTGGTGTGGAACGTAAGGGGTGTCGGGAACCCGCCCACTCAGATACACTTATGTTTTCTTTGCCGGTAGCATCGGGTCCAGCTGCTTGTGATTTTGGAGCCGATGGTGGATTTTGATCTGTCTTTTTTCTGTCGTCGGTTGGGTTTTTCTTCTGCTTTGGTGAATAGGAGTAACAAGATTTGGATTTTGTTTTCGGATGCTTTTTAGATTGCTACGGTTCAGGATTTTGATCAGTTGTTTCAGGTTCAGGTCTCTTCTGGTTTGTTTCCTCGGTCCTTTGCTCTGACTGCCGTTTATGCGAAGTGTTCTAGAATGGAGAGAAGGGAGCTTTGGGAAGCTCTTCGGGATATTACAGAGACAGTTGGGGATACTCCTTGGCTTATGAGGGGTGACTTCAACTGTATTTTGTATGATCATGAGAGGATTGGCGGTTTGTCGGATCGCCGTTTGCATATGGAAGAGTTCGGAGATATGATTTTAGATTGTGGGTTGGCGGATGTTGGTTTCAGTGGTTCGCCGTTTACTTGGCAGAGGGGGGCTTTGTAGGAGCGTTTGGATAGGATTCTGTATTTTGATAGATGGTTGGACCTATTTCCTATGACGAAGATTCTGCACCTTTCGAGGACTTGGTCGGACCATGCTCCCATGTTGGTTTCTGTCTCTACTCAGTTGAAGCGTGTGCCGTCATCTTTTCAGTTTCAGTATATGTGGGTTCGTCATGCTGATTTTCGTCGGACCGTAGCTCAGGTTTGGGGTTTTTCATGTTGTGAGACTGGGATGCTCAGACTTCAGACTAAGTTACCTCGGGTGAAGCAGAGGCTCAAGTGGTGGAACTGGAATGTCTTTGATGATGTTTTCCAGAAGAAGGGCCAAGCGGAGCAGGCCGTTCTGGATGCCGAGAAGGGGCATGATGAGGATCCGACGGAGTTGTCTCGGACGGCCTTGAAAAAGACCACTGCTGAGTTGACTTTGTTGCTTCATATGGAGGAGGAGTTTTGGAGACAGAAGTCGGCTTATCGATGGGCTTCTGAAGGGGAGAGGAATACTCGTTTTTTCCACTCTATGGTTAAGAGGAGGAGGTGTGTAAATCGTATTCATTCTATCTCCCAAGATGATACGGTTATCACATCTTCTCATAAGATTTGAGATTCCACTTCTGGGTTTTTTCAGCAGCTTTTTACGGATGAGGGCCTTGAGTTGAGTCAGGTGGACCCGGATTTTTGCCCTCCGTCCCAGTTGGATTTTCTGTCGGCTTGTGAGAAGCCTAGCTGTGAGGAGTTCAGGGAGGCTGTCTTCAGCATTTCCAGAGATAGTGTTTCGGGTCCAGATGGTTTCTCGGCTTTGTTTTTTCAGTATTGTTGGGAAATTGTGGGATCTGATGTGTGTGAGGCTGTTTGGGACTTCTTTGATGGGCGTCAGATGCCTTCATCTTTCACCGCCACTTCTATTGTTCTTATTCCAAAGGTTGCATCGGCATCGGCTTGGAGTCACTTTCGGCCGATTAGCTTGTGCAACGTGACGAATACGATTATTTCGAAGGTGATCACCAGCAGGCTTGCCTCCTTTTTGCTTGAGTTACTTGCTCCTTCTCAGAGTAGGTTTGTCAGAGGGCGTTTGATCAGTGATAATATTTTGTTGGGTCAGGAGATGGTCTATGAGATTGGGACTCAGGGGAGGCATCCGAATCTGATTCTGAAGCTGGATACGGAGAAGGCTTATGATCGGGTTCAGTGGAGATTTCTCTTCAGGATGCTTGAGCTGAGGGGGTTTCCACCGGCTTTGGTTGATATGATTCGTAGGTGTGTCAGTTTCTATCGGTTCTCTATTTTGGTGAATGGACAGTTTTCTGGCTACTTCCAGTCTTCTCGCGATCTTCGACAGAGGGACCCACTCTCCAACTATTTTTATTCTAGCGGCTGATTATCTATCTCGGGGTTTGGATGCTCTATTTGATAGATATCCAACGATGTAGTATGGCACTAAAGGAGGGTTCTCTGTCTCTCATCTGGCTTATGCTGATGACATCATGATTTTCTCTACTGCTTATACACAGGGTCTCCGGCATCTAAGGGATTTTTCGGAGGGTTACTGTCGGACGTCGGGTCAGATGGTAATAACTTCCAAGAGTACCTTTGTGGTAGGTGTGAGATATTCGGATGTGGTTGTGGGCCGTATTGATAGGATTTTGGGTTACGATAGACAGCCGCTTCCGATTATATATCTTGGTGCCCCCTTGTATAAGGGAAATATGAGGGGTTTTCTTTTTCATTCCCTGGTGGCACGGATCACGGATAGAGTTGCAGGATGGGCTCAGACTTCTCTCTCCTTTGGGGGTCGTTTGGCGTTGATTCGGAGCACTCTGTCTTCGATGGCTCTTCATTTGGTTCAGGTGGTTCAGCATCCACAGTATATGATTCAGAGGATCGAGCAGTGTTTGGCGAGATTCTTCTGGGGCTCTTATGGGGATCAGAGGCACACTCATTGGGTCTCGTGGGAGACGGTGTGTTGGCCGACAGTTGAGGGTGGTTTGGGCTTATGGCGTCTTTCAGATGTGGTTCAGTCCTTTTCACATAAGTTGTGGTTCAGGTTCAGGGAGCAGGGCTCTCTGTGGGCTCGTTTTTTGCTCCAAAAGTATTGTCGGCATCAGTTTCCAGGTAGTGCTAGTGTGTCTCCTCATGTAAGCTCGATCTGGAAGAAGATGTGCTCTGTTCGCCTTGCTGTTCAGTCTCAGATTTTCTAGAGATTGGGTTCTGGGGAGATCAGTTTTTGGCATGATCAGTGGTTGGAGGATGGTCTCTTGGCTGATTCTGTAGAGGTTCCCAGATACGATGGTGCATTGGTTCAGTGGTTCTGGAGTGATAGTGGTTGGGACAGAGAGAAGCTTCTTCGGGTGGTCTCTCCCGCGGTGGCGGAATGGGTTTGTTTGGTCCCCATTCGTGCTTCCTCTTCTGACCTTGTTCGGTGGAAGAGCTCTTTCGATGGGAGGTTTTCTTTTGCATCGGTTTGGGCGTCGATCAGACCTCAGCACCCTTCTTGTCCTACTCTTAGCATGGTTTGGTCCCCCTACCTTACCCCTACCATTTCTATCTTCCTCTGGCGGCTTGTCCTGAATCATCTCCCGGTTGATCGTAAGCTCCAGTCTCGAGGCATTTCCTTAGCTTCGAAGTATCTTTATTATCCCGATCTTTCCATTCCGAGGCAGTCCTCTCATAAGTCTTCTGATATCGAGTCCATTGAGCATATCTTCTACTCGAGCCGCACTGCCACGAGAGTGTGGGAGCATTTCTTTGGGTTGTTTGGTTTTACACCTCCACACACTGTGTACACACCCCATATTTTACAATATTTGAGGCATTTTTCCTCTGGTATGCACTCATATTGCACACACATCACGACAGTGATCTCTTGCCTGATCTTGTGGTTCCTTTGGACTGCTAGAAATGATGGCAAGCACCGGTGGTTACCAATTCGGGCAGACTCGATTATTTTTTGGGTGATGAGGCAGATCAGGGTTCTATATCACTGTAGGCTTCTCAGCAGGGAGAGCTGGGGGGTGTTCTCCATGTGGCCACTTCTCTGGGCCTTTATTATCGTTCGAGGCCCCCTCGGCCTCCTCTTCCTCCGATTGTTTGGCATCCATCTGACTTGAGTTGGGTGAAGCTGAACACTGACGGAGCATACAGGACGGCATTTTTGGTGTTTAGGATTGGGGGAGTGATCCACGACCATACAGGTGAGGTGATCTTTGCATTTCACGAGCGAGGATCGGCAGTTGGGAGCTTGGCAGCGAAGTTGGAGGCTCTCTCCCGAGGCCTTCATCATATCACGACGCTTGGGTTGGATCGAGTGTGGATTGAGTTGGATGCTACTTCTGTGGTTCAGCTCCTTTCACATCCGGATATAGGTCATTGGAGTTTACAGTGTTACCTCACATGCATCCGGAACTTCCTCGCCCTTTTGGAGTTTCGTGTGTCGCATATTCATTGGGAAGGAAATTCTGTTGCAGATTCCCTAGCTAACTTAGGGTGTCAGACTGAGTTAGCTGGGTCTTTTCCCCCGGCTGTGTTACCTCGATGGGTCCAAGTGTTAGCTCAATTTGATCAGTTAGGATGGCCGTCGTTTCGTGTTGATCGTGATGGAGCTTGATTCGATGCATCGGCTTTTTCTCCTGTATATATTCGTTTCTAGATATGGTTTCCTGTTTTTAGTTCTTGTTTTTTCCTGCCACCTGTAGGCAGTAGATCTTGGCCACCTGTTTTGGCCGTTTTATTCGTTTTTTGCTCATGTTTCTTCCTGCCACCTGTTGGCAGTCGTTTATGGCCTCTTGTTTCGATCGTCTTGTACGTTTGTATGTTTTCTTTCATGTATACTTTGACTTTTTGGTTTCTATGTACAGGTTGGGGGTCTGCCTAAACCCCTTACCCCGTAGGGTGTTTGGTTAAAAAAAACCCTAAACCCTAAACCCTAAACCCCTAAACCCTAAACCACAGTGTTAATGTTGAAATTTTAGACATATAATTATTTTTCCTTTTTCTTCAAATTAAATCAATTGTTCTTTGTTTGATTAACTTGGAGAGATTTAAGGAAAGTTGTTATTGAAAGATCTTATAATCTAATCTGGGAGATTTAGTTATCTTTTATTAATCATATGTTTTGCAGATTGGTTCAAAGAAAGAGATTTGAAAGTTTCAAACACTTATTCCTAGTTTATAGGAATAAGTTGTTAGTCTTTACTTCTTTTCTTAAGACAATGTGAAGATAAAGAACGTGTTTATGAGAGAGAACGTAGAGAGATAGATCATGAAAGATGCAAGAAAAGAACGTAAAGGTTATGGAAGATGGAAGAAGTAGACCTCATGGAGTAAGTGGAGATCAAGGTAGAAGTGGAGATCATTCACATGGGATATGAAAGGCTCCTAATGTCTATAAATAAGAGACTCCATTCTAGAAAAAAGATACGAAGATGAGAGCAAGAAGAGTAATACATCGAGTCTGATACAGTTTGTCTATATTGTCTTTCTTTGTTGAAAATTTCAACATTAACACTGTGGTTCAGGTTTCAGGAATAGGGATCTCTTTGTGCTAGGTTTCTATTGTAGAAGTATTATCGGTATCAATTTCCTGGTAGTGTGAGTGTGTCTCCTCATTCCAGCTCTATTTGGAAGAGGATGTGCTCTGTTTATCTTGTGGTTCAGGCTCAGATTTTTTGGAGGTTGGGTTCAGGGGGGATCAGTTTTTGGCATGACCAGTGGATGGGAGATGGTCCCCTAGCTGATTCTGTGGATGTTTCCAGACATGCAAGTATTTTGGTCCACTGGTTTTGGACTGATGGTGTTTGGGACAGAGAGAAGCCTCTTCGTGTGGTCTCCCCCGTGGTGGCAGATCGGATCTGTTTAGTTTCTATCTGTGTTTCCTCTTCTCACCTTATTCGGTGGAAGAGCTCTTCTGATGGGAAGTTCTCTTTTACGTTGGTTTGGGCATCGATCAAACCTCAGTACCCTCATTGTTCTACTCTTAGCTTGGTTTAGTCTCCTTGTCTTACCCCTACCATTTCTATCTTCCTTTGGCGGCTTGTCCAAAATCATCTCCCAGTTGATCATAAGCTTTAGGCTCATGGCATTTCCTTAGCTTCGAAGTGTCTTTGTTGTCCGGATCTTTCTCTTCTGAGTCAGTCTCCTGGTGAGTCTTCTGATATTGAGTTTATCGAGTATATCTTTTACTTGAGCCACACTGCTAGGAGAGTATGGGAGCATTTCTATGGGTTGTTTGGTTTGACACTTCCACACACTATGCACACACACCATATTTTGCATTTTTGTAGGTATTTTTCCTCTGGTTTGCACTCACGTTGTACACACATCACGACAGTCATCCTTTACTTGATCATGTGGTTCCTTTGGACTGCTACAAATGATGGCAAGCACCGGCGGTTACCAGTTCATACAGACTCGATTATCTTTCTAGTGATGAGACAAGTTCGAGTGCAACATCGTTGTAGGCTTCTCAGTAGGGAGAGTTGGGGGGTGTTCTTCATGTGGCCACTTCTCTGGGCCTTTACTATCATTCCAGGCCCCCTCGGCCTCCTATTCCTCCGATTATTTATCGACCACCTGTGTAATACCCTATACCCCTATAACGTATATTTAATAATAAAATATTCATCATGTAGGCAGATCATACTGACGTTTTATTTATCCATATAAGTAAAAAAACATTATTTAAGGACTAATATCATATAAAATTAAAACACACAATTAATATCTCCATCTAAGTCATTGCCATATTAAATACAAATCATGATACACACGTTCCAAAATGCAAAATAAAGAGGAGGAGAAGGTTACACGAGGCATCAACCGGCTGACTGTATAGCGTGGCATCTATATATACAACCCACGTCAAAAAGAGTTATTGAACCTAAACAAAAAAAAATATGCAATTTTTATGAGTCGCAACTCAGTGAATATAGACCGTTAATTTAATTAAACAATAAGCAAATAACAATCATTAATATTAATCATAAACATATGCGAACGTCACTATACCCGGTTTATTATTCTGTGAACTGCTCAAGCTTGGATCTGTCCTGGGATTTCTAATATGCCACTGTGTATATAGACCCGTAGGTCTCCAATATGATTATGACCCGAAGGTCTCCACTATGTATATAGACTCGTAGGTCTCCAATATGAATTTCACCCGAAGGTCTCCACTTTGTATATAGATCCGTAGGTCTCCAATATGAATTTGACCCGAAGGTCTCCACTTTGTATACAGATCCATAGCAAGACAGTCACAGGTCTTTTTAATTTCATGTAAATTGTACTGCCACATATCAATCATCTGAACATATGATCACGTATACATTTACCAATATATCATTTGACCCAATGACAATTTCATATCAATACATATTTCTTATATAACACATATAACAGATATTGCATATAAATCACATATACGGTTTATACTCACCTAGCTAAGATAAGTAATCTGTTCGTCGTTCTGGTTCCTCTTCCCGTTTTATAGCCCATGCTCCTATATGATTCAATGCAATTTAGCCTAATTGTCCCCTTAATATATATATATATATATATATATATATATATATATATTGCATTGAATTGCATATATATATAGGCTAAATTGCATTGAATCATATATATATATATATATATATATATATATATATTGCATTGAATTGCATATATATATATATAGGCTAAATTGCATTGAATCATATATATATATATATATATATATATATATTTCTTTATGTAATGAAATGAAATGCAATGCATGTATGCTTAATTTCATTTATTTCATATATAATACTAAATTCTAGAAACCTTTATTCTTTTGACATTATCTCACTCAATACTTAACTAAGTCATCCACGGTTTTCCCAATTCACCCTCTAAAGTTACCAAAACATCCAACAAATTACGATTACTTGAAATATATCTAATTCACTAATTTCTTTGTACCTTTTTGGGATAAGTTTTCAGAATTCACTCCGATCAAATCGAAGAGCATGTCACTACGAGCTCTTCCTCAAAATCTGAAGCAAAATGGTGAAGAAACGATCCCAAAATTCACAAACCCTTCTTTTTTTTTCTTTTCTTTCCTTTCTTTTTTTTCCTCAATTCTTCTTTCCTTTCCTCTCTGTTTTCGTTTTTTTTTTCTCTGCTACCCTTTCTCTTTCTATTTTTTTTTATTATCTATTCCACCGCCTCACCCAAACTTCCTCCTTAAATTTTTATTAATTTAATATTATTATCATTTCTGCCGACTTAGTTGCAAGACATTTGCAATCATATTATATATATATGCATATATACTAATAGCACTTGCATATAATATATACATGTTAATGATTAATAGCATCTGTTATATATATACATATACAGCCACTTTCATATAAATATATATATTATAATATTAAACTTCTTTCATAAGTATAGCACATACTGCATTTATGTATATATATATATATTATTACCTATATTTGTATATAAAATTATATAATTAATTATTAATACTTTTAAGTAAATAATTTACATTATGAACTTGAACATTATTAGAGTCTCAATCAATTATGATATGGTTTTCTCAACACCAATTTATAAGAGCATATAAATAATAATAAAATATGCATATGATGCATGAAATGAATGTCTAATGATGTGTATATTTTGGTCGAGGATGTTACAACCTGACTTGGGTTGGGTGAAACTGAACACTGATGGGGCCTACAGGACAGTTTTGTTGGTGTTGGGGATTGGTGGAGTGATACGGGATTATGCAGGTGAGATGATCTTTATATTTCATAAGCGAGGGTTGGTTGTTAAGAGCTTGGCAGCGGAGCTGGAGGCTCTTTATAGAGGTCTCTATTATATCAGAAGGCTTGGGTTTGATCGAGTGTGGATTAAGTTGGATGTGGTTGTTGTGGTTCAGCTCCTTTCGCAATCGGATGTAGGGCATTAGAGTTTGCAGGGTTCTCTCACTTCCATCCGGAACCTCTTTGTTTCTTTGGAGTTTTGGGTGTCCCATATTCATAGGAAAGGAAACTCAATTGCGGATTTACTGGCTAACTTAGGATGTCAGACTGAGTTAGTCGGATCCTTTTTCCCAGATATATTACCTCGGTGGGTCCAAGTGCTTACTATATTTGATCGGTTGGGATGGTCGTCGTTTCGTGTGGATCGAGGAGGTGTTCATACTTGATGCACCTGTTTTTCTTTTTTCTTTTTTCATTCTTGTTCTTACATGCTATAGATATGGACTCTAGTTTTCTTGGTTTTTCTTTTTCCTATCTCCTATTGGCAGTGGATTCTGGCCACTTGTTTTGGCCATTTTGTTCGCTTTCTTTTTTGTGTTTCGGTTTCCATGTACAGATCGACTTTGGGTTTATATGTACAAGTTGGGGGTCTGTCTAAACCCCTCACCCCGTAGGGTGTTTGTTGGTTAAAAAAAACTCTAAACCCTATGAAACCCTAAACTCTAAACCCTATGAAACCCAAAACCCTAAACCCTATGAAACCCTAAACCCTAAACCTTAAACCCTAAACCCTATTTCATTTTCTCCTTCAATATTTGAAATGAAAATCATACATGCTGACGTAGAATACACATGGGGAACGAAGCCTGGATTAGATCAGAGCGGTTTATTAATTAAGAATCTGTTATACATGAAAAAACAGATTCTAGGGCAAAGCTAGGGTTTCCCGCACAGATTTAGTTTTGATCGCTAATATTGTGGAGTTTCAGTTTACGATCAGTCTCAATTAGCATAGGGCTTTTGTTTAGTATATAAGCATGCATAGTTGATTCTAGTTTCAGGGTGTTTTAGCATGAGAATCGTGAGATAGAGTATTAGGGTTCTTTATTCTTCATGCATAGAAACCCTAATCTACGCGATTTGATATGTAGCTTGTAATTCTTCATTTCTTTCTAAATAAAGTGATTGTGTTTCGTGTCGTGGATGTAGACTCAAGTGGATAGAGTCGAACCACGTAAAATCTCTGAGTGTTGATCATTTTTCTTTTGGTTTTCTGATTTCTTGTGAAGGGTATTCTTAAGTTTGATTTTTGCAAATCTCAAGGCTGTGTTAATTCTATCTTTTGGTATACGTGTGAACTTGATTAAGAGTTAATCATTTACAAATGGTACCGTCTGTGGGAACCGATTTGAATAATGGCTTCAATAAATATAGAAGTTGGCAAGTTCCATGGGAAATGTGACTATGGATTGTGGAAAGTTCACATGGAGGCATTGCTAATTCAGAACAATCTGGAAGCGGCTCTTGAGAGTGATTCATCATCATCTTCATCAGATGGGAAGACTGATGGAAAGAAGATTGAAATCAATCGAAAGACAAAAAGCATGATCATCCTATGTCTAGCTGATAAGGCTCTGTATGAGGTCGGTAAAGAGATAACTGCAACAGGTATCTTGGCTAAATTGGATTAACTGTATTTGACAAAGTTATTGGCCAATCGATTGTACTTGAAGAAAAAGTTATTGAACTTCAAAATTCAAGATAAGAAGCAGATAGTAGAGAAGATGGAGGAGTTTAATAAGATCTTGGATGATCTAGCCAATGTAGATGAGGAAATGCAAGATGAGAATAAGGCTCTGATTCTGTTAAATTCATTGCCAAAATCTCTAGATTCCTTCAAAGATACTATCATCTATGAAAGGGCGAAAACTCTTACTATGGATCAAGTAGTCAATTCCATAAAATCGAAGGTTCTCTCTAACAACTCAACTCAGAAACAGCAGATACTGGGAGAAGTGTTGAGTATTAAGGAAAAAAATTCCAATAAAAATGCAAAGAATAATCAAAAGGGATCAAGTTCTGATGGCAAATCAGGATCAAACCAAACTAAAAAAAGGAAGTGTTTTTCTTGTCACAAAGTGGGGCATTTGAAGAAGAATTACCCTAAGAAGAACAAACAAAAACCTCAAGTCAAGGCTCCAAAAGCTGCAGTAGTTGAGACCAATTATGATCAGACAGAGATGTTATGCATTGTTTCTTTAAAATTATCATCTGAATGGGTTCTAGACTCTGGTTGCAGCTTTCATATGTGTCCAATAAAACAGTGGTTTCAAGACTTCAAAGAAGGAGATGGAGGATCAGTACTTTTAGGAAATGATCAAGCTTGCAAAGTTAGAGGAATGGGAACAATCACTCTACAATTGCAAGATGGCAGCATCAAGAAACTTCCTGAGGTAAGGTATATTCCTAATTGAAGTTTTAAAGAATGACAAAGTAATTCTAAAAGGACAAAAGAACAATGGTCTTTATACACTGCTTGGATCAATATTGGAGGGAGAGCTATCTACAGTGATGAGTAAGGAGAAGACTGATCTCTGGCATAAAAGGCTAGGCCACATTGGAGGCAAAGGACTGCAAGAGCTATCCAAAAGAAAGCTACTGGGAGAAAACACAATAACAAAGCCAAAGTTCTGTGAAAAGTGTGTAATGGGAAAGCCAAAGTTCTGTGAAAAGTGTGTAATGGGAAAGCCAAAGTTCTGTGAAAAGTGTGTAATGGGGAAGGCAAAGAAGCTGCCATATAGAACTGGAAAGCACAACTCATCAAAACCTTTGAAGTATGTACACTCAGACATCTGGAGGCCATCTAGATCATCAACTCATGGTGGAGCCAGATATTTCATCACCTTCATAGATGACCACTCCAGGAAAGTATGGGTGTATACTTTAAAACACAAGAGTGAAGTTTTCAAAACATTCAAGGATTGGCTGATCCAAATTGAGAACAAAACAGGTAGCACCCTAAAACACCTTAGAACTAATAATGACTTGGAGTTCCTGTCTTCTGAATTTCAGGAATATTGCAAAAGAAAAGGAATTATAAGGCACAAGACAGTAGCAAACAATCCCCAACAAAATGGACTAGCAGAGAGGATGAATATGACTCTTCTTGAAAGAGTCAAATGCATGCTACTGGATGCAAACTTGCCAAAATCATTTTGGGGAGAGGTTGTTACAACAGCAGCCTATTTGGTAAACAAATCACCCTCTTCTTCTATTGGTTTTAAATCACCTGATGAAATCTGGTATGGAAGTCCATCTTGTTACTCACACCTTAAAGTTTTTGGTTGTTTAGCATATGCTCATATAAAACAAGATAAGCTAGAACCAAAAGCAATTAAGTGTATATTCATAGGTTATCTAGTGGGAACCAAAGGATATAAACTATGGTGTTTTGAATTTGGATACCAAAAATGGTTTATAAGTAGAGATGTGGTCTTTTATGAGAAGGAAATGGGATATCAGATAAATCCAACTGGGATTAATATTGAAATCAATGATGGTACTCCTCTTGAGGTGGAGAAATCAGTTGGAGATATGGAAGATATCACAGAAAGATCAACAGGCAATGATGGACAAGAAGATCCAGTGATTGAAACCCAAGGTGATGAGGATATAATTGAGATAAAAGATCAGGATCAGAGGGATTTAAGAGATTACAGCTTAGCTAGAGACAGGGAAATAAGAAGAGATTATCCACCATCAAGGTTTGGACAGGCTGATCTAGTATCATATATCTTAACAGTTGCTCAAGACATCAACTATGATGAGCCACATGATTTCAAATCAGCAATATTTTTAAAGGAAAATGATAAGTGGATTGAAGCAATGAATGAAGAACTCATGTCATTGGAAAAGAATCACACTTGGATATTGGTAAACAAACCTGATGGCAAGAAGATGGTAGGGAGCAAATGGATTTTCAAGAAGAAATTTGAAGTTGCAGGTTCAGAGCAGATAAGGTATAAAGCTAGGTTAGTTGCAAGGGGTTTTACTCAAAAGGAAGGAGTGGATTTTAATGAGATCTTCTCTTCTGTGGTGAAACACTGTTCTATCAGACTAATGCTAACTCTTGTGACTCAATGGGACATGGAACTTCAACAAATGGATGTAAAAACAGCCTTTTTACATGGAAATCTGGAAGAAACTATATACATGAAGCAACCTGAGGGCTTCATACTTCCAGGAAATGAAAATAAGGTTTGCAAACTACAAAAATCCTTGTATGGATTGAAGCAAAGCCCTAGGCAGTAGTATAAGAGATTCAATGACTATGTACTGAGCACAGGAATGGGAAGGTGTTCTTATGATAACTGTGTCTACTTTGGAAAAGAAAGGAATCAGATCCACACTTACCTACTAATCTATATGGATGATATGTTAATAGCAAGCAGAAACAACAAGTAACAAATCTGAAGAATAAGTTGAAATCTCAGTTTGAAATGAAAGATTTGGGAGAAGCAAGAAGGATTCTTGGAATGGATATAAGAAGGGATAGAAGCACCGGAATATTACTTCTTGATCAAACTGATTATATAAAAAATGTATTAAAGAGGTTCTTCATGCATCAAGCCAAAGCATCAGTGACACCTTTAGGACAAAATAACAGTCTGTCTATCAACCAAAGTCCAACAACCTCAGAAGAAAGAAAGCACATGAAGAGTATCCCTTATGCAAGTGGTGTAGGAAGCTTAATGTATGCAATGATTTATAGCAGACCTAATCTTGCATATGGCATGAGTCAAGTCAGTCGATTCATGGTAAATCCTGGAAAATTACACTGGGAAGCTCTAAAATGGATGCTCAGATATCTGGTTGGAACAACGGATAAAGGTTTAGTATTTCAGAATCAAGATCACACTGAAAATGCAGAACCTTTACTTGGATTTGTAGACTCGGTTTTTACTGGAAACAAGGATAGTAGAAAGTCTCTTACTGGATACATATTCACTTTGTTTAGTACTGCAGTTAGCTGGAGATGTGCACAATAATCAATAGTTGCACTATCAACAACAGAGGCAGAATATATGGCTATGACAGAAGTCATTAAAGAAGCAATGTGGTTAAATGGTATTTTGTCTGAATTTGGCATATTGCAGAAGAAAACACATTGATGTTAAGTTGCACTTTGTGAGAGATATTGTTGAGAAAGGCTTGATCAAGGTTATGAAGGTTGATACATCTGATAATCCATCAGATATATTGACTAAATCAGTAGGAAGTTCAAAGTTATTACATTGCATGTGTTTGGTTAATGTTTTACATTGTAATACATCTAATCGAAGTTTTGTATGAGTGCTGGTATGTTTTGTAGGAAACACAAGAACAGCATTCAGATTTTGGTGGAGAATTGAAATAAAAATCATGCATGCTAATGTGGAATACATGTGGAGAACGAAGCCTGGATTAGTTAAGAGGTAGCTGAAGCTCAACAAACAAGATCAGAGCGGTTGATTAATCAAGAATCGGTTATGCATGGAAAAACAGATTCTAGGGCCAAGCTAGGGTTTCCCATGCAGATTCAGTTTTGATTGCTAATATTGTGGAGTTTCAGTTACAATCAGTCTCAATTAGCATAGGGCTTTTGTTCAGTATATAAGCATGCATAGTTGATTCTAGTTTCAGAGTGTTTTAGCGTGAAAATCGTGAGATAGAGTATTAGGGTTCTTCATTCTTCATGCATAGAAATCCTAATCTGCACGATTTGATCTGTAGCTTGTAATTCTGCATTTCTTTCTGAATAAAGTGATTGTGTTTTGTGTCGTGGATGTAGACTCAAGTGGATAGAGTCGAACCATGTAAAATCTTTGAGTGTTGATCGTTTTTCTTTCGATTTTCTGATTTCTTGTGAGGGGTGTTCTTGAGTTCGATTTCTACAAATCTCAAGGCTGTGTTGATTCGATCTTTTGGTGTGCGTGTGAACTTGATTAAGAGTTAATCATTTACAATATTGATGATGAAGATGACTGCAAATCTCAAATCATCTCTCTTCATTTTACTTGAATTGTTTTTGCTTCAAACATTTGAATGTGATGGAAAACAGATGATGAATTATAGATCCTCTTCCTGTGGTGTTATTGGCAATATTAGCTCCCATTTTCGGCTCAAAAATGATCCTAAACACTGTGGTTATGTCGATTACAAATTATCATGTGAAAACAATATGACCACCATTTATCTCCAATCCCAGAAATTCCATGTCAGAGCAATCAATTACCAGAATAAAAACATCTGGCTTGGTCATGTTTCCATGAAGAATAACATGATCTGCTATTTTCCCAACTATTCTGCCAATCCCCACACCTTCAAATATCCTTATGTTTATGATATTATAGGTTACAACTCCTCCGGAGAACTGTGTGAATTATCTTGGCCTATTACTTTCATGAGCTGTCAATATCCACTGAAGAATTCTTCCCTCTTAACGGTATAATGGCCTGAATAAATATATGTTATATTTAGCTTTTAAATTGACGTCATTAATAAAATTAGGGCAAGGGATTTCCAATCAGATTGGGACAGAATAGAAAACGTCATTGTTTGGTAAAGGGCACGTGACTTTCATCATAAATCTTGGAGGGGAAGATATTATATCAGGAGCAATTACAACCATTGGATTGGCATCTTGATTAAGGGTGGAGATGTGTCCAGTTGGCTAACAAATTCAGCAGGAATAACAGAGAATATTCATATATTTTCGTTCTCTGCATCATGGGTGGTATGTGTATGATTGAGGTATTATTCCTCCAGCTTTTACTCTCTAAACTTTTCTCTTTTTCACCTGCATAATTTCATCAGCCAATCATCATCCTAACCCAGTACCATTTTCCAGGTGATCGATTGGTGAGCTAAGGAGGATCAACCAGCTGAATATCCATTTTATATTTCTTCATTTTCCATTGGATACTAGAAATTGTCCTGTAATATTCCTCAGAAAATTCACAATCATCAATATAAATCCCTGTGTCCTTGATTCAACATCCATCAATTATTCATATTTATTATGTTTATTTGCATAAATTAGTCGGGACATTATATTTTGGTATCAAAGCAATCGATTCTGGTAACAAAACATGGCTGATAATACAAGATTAAAGGAGTTGAATGAGCATCAAAAAAGGCTAGATCAAATGATGATAGAAATGAGGAAGAAAACAGTGGATTTGAGGAAGGAATCCACAGATCTGAAGCAAGGGATGGGTGCTAGGTTGGATCGGATAGAAATGATGATAGAGAAGTTATGCAAGAACCACATGGATTCTGAAGTAGCTAGGAAGGAGAAGATTGTCATAAATGATTCATCCAACTCAAGAGGCAGACATGAAGTTTATGTTCCTCAGAATGGCAGAATTCAGCAGAACAACAACAATGGAGCTACCTTCAATCCTATCATGAGGTTGGAATTTTCAGAATTTGATGGCTCAAGTCCTAGATCGTGGATCAGAAAAGCTACTAGATACTATCAGCTCAACACCATGGAAGATCAGGCTAAGGTACAGTATGCATCATATTTCATGATTGGGGTTGCAGACAATTGGTACATGGACTATATTGAAGGGAGACCAGGGATTTCTTGGGAAAGGTTTTGCACAATGGTATTGGAAAGGTTCTTGTCCCCAGGAGGAGAGGATGTGGTCAATGAATTCACCCAGCTTATGCAGAAGATTGATGTAGAGTCATACTTGGAGCAGTTTGAAGAACTCAAATCCTTGGTAAAAATGAAACACCCTAATTTGTCTGAGGATTTCTTTATATCCTGTTTGATCAAAGGGCTTGAAGAAGAAATCAAACTGTCATGATGTCACATTCTATGACGATCACCCAAGCAACCAACACTGCCAGATCTTGGCAATCCACTCTAGATACATGGAGTAAGAAGGAAAAACTGAGTAGCAGACCATTCATACCTCAGAAGCCAATGAATGGGGGAAATTACCATTAGAACAACCATGAGAGAGGAGTTGGCAGAGCTGAAACCAAAGGGGAGGGGTCACTACCACTTAAGAAATTATCACCTAATGAGTACCAAGCTAGGAGGGAGAAAGGGTTGTGTTACTATTGTGATGAAAAGTACATATATGGACACAAATGTAAACCAAAGAAATTCAGTCTTATGATAACTGCAGAAGAAGAAACAGAGAATGAGTGGGAAGTGAGCGAAATTACTGAGGAATCTGGAGGGGCTGAGATTTCCTTAAATGCCATTTTGGGCACTACTGCCAAGAACACCATAAGGGCAGTGGCAAGCATCAAGAACAAGTCACTATCTATCTTGTTTGATAGTGGCAGCACACATAGTTTCCTCAATGAAGCAACTGCTAAGGAACTATGTTGTGTGATTAAAGAAACTGAGCCTTGGGTGATCACTGTAGCAGTTGGGGCTCAAAACATGAGCAAATCCATATGTCATTTGACCTGGAAGATGCAAGGTAATCAATTTGAAGCAGATTTGAGAATCATACCACTAGGAGGGTGTGACATAATATTGGGAATAGATTGGATGTCGAACCATGATGCTTGCATCCATATCAGAAAGAAGCTAGTTGAGTTGAATTTGAGGGGAAAAAGGGTCAAGATAAAGGTTGCAGAGGAACAGGCAGAAGTAAGGATGATAACTGCAAAGGGGGTTAAGAACTTTCTGCATAAGGCCTCTCATGGCTGGATAACTTATATATATGTTATTAACACTGATCCTATAAATCAGGAGCTGTCTATGACTATTGTTGAATTACTAGCAGAATATGAGGATGTGTTTGTTGAGCCAAGGGGGATGTCTCCAATAAGGAGTATTGAACACAGCATCACTCTTAAGGAGGAGTCACAACCGGTATTCCAGAGACCATATAGATACTCACATGCCCTAAAGAATGAGATAGAAAGATTGGTTGAGGAGATGTTCAATCAAGGTATTATACAACATAGCTCCAACCCTTTTGTCTCACCTTCTTTGTTAGTAAAAAAGGACTCAAGCTAGAGATTCTGTGTGGATTATAGGCAGTTGAACAACCTCACTGTGAAGAACAAATTTCCCATGCCTATTATTGAAGAGCTACTGTCAGAACTACATGGAGCCGAATGGTTTACGAAAATTGATCTTAGGCAAGGATACTTCCAAATAAGGCTGAAGGAGGAGGACAGACCTAAGGCTGCATTCATCACTCATCATGGCTTGTTTGAATTCAAGGTAATGCCATTTGGGATTACTAATGCCCCAGCTACTTTTCAGTCTATGATGAATGATATATTTACCCCATTATTGAGGAAGACTGTCCTAGTGTTTTTTGATGATATATTGGTTTATAGTCCCAGTCTAGAAGCTCACTATAAACACCTAAGGGAGGTGTTAGATATACTGAGAAAACATCAACTATATGCCAAAAAGAGTAAATGTGATTTTTCCACTAAGCAGATAAGCTACCTTGGTCACATAATCAGTGGGGAATGAGTGAAAACTGATAGTGAGAAAACTAAGGCTATGGAGGAATGGCCAATGCCTAGAAACATCAAATCCTTTAGGGGTTTCTTGGGGTTAACTGGCTATTACAGGAGATTTGTGAAAGGTTATGGGATCATAGCAAGACCATTAACCAATCTCCTCAAGAAAGGGAGTTTCCAGTGGGGAGAAGAGACTGACAAGGCATTCAATGAGCTGAAAAGGAGGATGGTGGAAACCCCAGTCTTAGCACTTCCCAACTTCAAGGAGAGATTTGTAATTGAGACAGATGCTTGCTTGTCTGGAATAGGAGCTGTATTGATGCAAAATGGGAGGCCAATAGCCTATTTCAGTCAAGCTTTGTGCCTTAAAAACCAAGCAATATCAACCTACGAGAAAGAGCTTCTAGCATTGATGACAGCAATCAGTAAATGGAGTAGCTATTTGATGGGAGCATCTTTTGTGATCAAAACTGATCATTCCAGTTTAAGATTCCTTAAAGATCAGAAGATTACTAATTCTCTCCAACAAAAATGGTTGTACAAACTAATGGGGTACAACTATACAATAGAATACAAAAAGGGCAAGGATAATGTTGTTGCAGATGCATTATCTAGGAGGTTTGAGGGAGAGGCTCAGTGTGAAGTTTTAACAGTGGTAACACCTCAGTGGATGAAGGACATTATTAGTAGTTATGATGGGGATCAGAGAATACAAAATCTTATCACAGAGGTTTTACTAAACAACAGTGATCAAGGGGAATATACCTACATTGATGGAATTCTGAGGAAGAATGATAGGATTGTGATTGGAGAATCCCAGGAGATTAGAAAGAAGGTGATGGACAACATTCATTCTTCAACTGTAGGAGGCCACTCTGGCATCCATTGCTGCTATCATAAAGCTAAGAAACTATTCTACTGGGAAGGTATGAAGCAAGACATATATGAACTTGTTAGAGCTTGTGAGGTTTGTGCTCAGTGTAAAGATGAGAACATTGCTTATCCTGGATTATTACAACCCTTAGATGTTCCTCACCAACACTAGGCTCAAATATCTATGGATTTCATAAAAGGGTTGTCTAAATCTGAAGGGAAAGATGTGATATGGGTGATAGTGGATAGGCTAACTAAGTACAGTCATTTCATAGCCATTCACCACCCCTATATTGCTGAGAAACTGGCATTGATATTCATGGAGGAGGTTTATAAACTGCATGGAGTTCCTGAAGTCATAGTAAGTGATAGAGATGTGGTTTTTCAGAACCAGTTTTGGAAAGAGGTGTTTAAGTTGATGGGGACCAAACTATCAATGAGCACTGCTCAACACCCACAAAGTGATGGCCAGACAGAAAGGATAAACAGGTGCTTGGAGACTTATTTAAGAAGTATGACACACTTGCATCCTTCAAAATGGGTTAAATGGCTTCACTTGGTTGAATGGTGGTACAACACCAATTACCACCATTCAACCAGGCTCTCTCATTTTGAGGCTTTATATGGTTACTTTCCCCCTCAGTTGTGTTTGAGACCATATATTCAATCAGCCCATCAAGGTGTTCAGAATGTGGTTAAGAATAGACAAGAGATGCTGCAGGAACTAAGAGATAATCTTTCTAATGCCCAACAGAGAATGAAACACTATGCTGATAAAAAGAGGAGTGAAAGACGGTTCAAGGAGGGTGATTGGGTGTTCTTGAAAATACAGCCTTTTAAGAGTGGGAGTAGTCATCTTAGAAGGCAGACTAAGTTATCAGTGAAATATTTTGGCCCTTTATCAAATTGAAGGGGCAGTTAGCCCAGTGGCTTATAGGTTAAAGCTTCCAAGTTCTACCAAAATGCATCCTGTCTTTCATGTGTCTTTGCTCAAGAAGAAAATCAAGAATAAGTATCAGCCTCAGCAGAGTTTACCAAACATCACTGATGATGGACTCAACAAACTGCAGCCATTCAAGATACTTGAGAGAAGGATTGTGAAGTACAAAAATTCCCCACTTGCACAGGTGTTAATTCAATGGAAGGAAGATGATCCAGAAGGAGCAACGTGGGAGAATATCAGCTTTGTCCAACAAGAATTTCCTGAGTTACTTGAGACTTGGGGACAAGTCTCAGCTTAAGAGGGAGGCAGTGTAATGGCCTGAATAAATATATGTTATATTTAGCTTTTAAATTGGTGCCATTAATAAAATTAGGGCAAGGGCACGTGACTTTCATCATAAATCTTGGAGGGGAAGATATTATATCAAGAGCAATTACAACCATTGGATTGGCATCTTGATGAAGGGTGGAGATGTGTCCAGCTGGCTAACAAATTCAGCAGGAATGACAGAATATTCATATATTTCCGTTCCCTGCATCATGGGTGGTGTGTGTATGATTGAGCTATTATTCCTCCAGCTTTTACTCTCTAAACTTTCCTCTTTTTCACCTGCATAATTTCATCAGCCAATCATCCTAACCCGGTACCATCAACCAGCTGAATATCCATTTTATATTTCTTCATTTTCCATTGGATACTAGAAATTGTCCTGTAATATTCCCCAGAAAATTCACAATCATCAATATAAATCCCTTTGTCCTTGATTCAACATCCATCGATTATTTATATTTATTGTGTTTATTTGTATAAATTAGTCGGGACATTACAAACGGAGACTAGATATTGTGGGTCCAACGGTGGAAGATATGGTTACATAAAGGTTGGGTACATGCCGGCCTCAGATGTAAGAGAAGATATGTGCAAAGTAGACAAAATAGTGCTGACATCTTGGAAGTTTAAGGATCCCAACAATGTTTCGCTTTCTGAAATCCATCAATCTCTGCTATATGGCTTTGAACTCTCTTGGAGCAGTCTCCCCTGTAGAAATTGCAGTGGGGAATCGCAGTGTGTTACTGGGGAAGGTGTTTTACTAACCTGCCACAGCAACAATCTCCTCAATACACTTTCTGAAGTGTGGGGTAAGATGCAAGAAGCATTCATTAAGATATCATCTTATCTGAATCTGAAACATATATATGTATTTGTTAAATTTATATCAAACAAATGTAAATCATTGATAAACACAAATATTGCTTCAAGTATATATTGAATCGTACTTCTTCCATAACAGCTCATATATATAACTTCAGCGTACCAATCATAAATTCCTTTTTAGCTTTTTCTATGCTAATGGAAATGCAGACATTATCAAACATTCCCAAGATGGGCATGGACCTGATGGTGAGAATTCATACACATTGTTTTCTCAATTTGATTTTCCGTTTACGAAAGCAAAAGGAATAAAAACCAAGTGATGAGATTATAACTCTAAATCGCAACATATATACTCTTCATTCCTTATCAGGTCCATCTGCAGCGGTTCTCCTGTTTGTACTGCTCATCCTAGGTCTGCTCTTTATTTATCCTTAATTAGCTTGTTACGGACCTGATTTCTGTCACTAGAAAGATTGCTACAAGTTTATGTCACCAATTCTAATTTAGTGGAAAAACATTGCAGTTGTTTTGTTTGCAGGTGTAAGCATCCCAGGACTGATCATCATCACAATCATTTGTGCATCCGGATTTTTTCTGGTTCATATGAATTCTTGGCTCACGAACACATATTGTAAGAACTTTTACATTCTATTATTCCCATTCCTTTTCTGTACAAATCAAGGAAACACAAAACAGAAGAGAAAATGTTAAGTAGATAAAGGAGATGTTATTTACTATGAATTTCAACAACTATTCATCTTTACTTATCAAGTATGATGTGTAAAAAATTTCAGGGGTTGTCGCACATCTTCGTCTCATAATTGGTTCGCTCTTAATTTATTCTGCACCAGATATTTCAAATTTTTATCTATATATTGTTAAAATGTAATGAGAAGACTGAAATATATTCTCTCTTAAAGTTTTCCCTTTATTTTACTGTTCAAAGTAGATTTTTTCTTTTTGGTTTATTGTTTGGCAGGGATCTTCTTTTCATTAAGGTTACTCATCGTATTTCCTTGCGTGCTTTAGATTTTGATCTACAAGTTCCGAAAAAGGCGTTTATCAAGGTTTGATGCAATAGAAGACTTTCTACAAAGTGATAACAAACTCATGCCAATCAGGTACTCCTTTTCCAACATCAAGAGAATGACTAGAGGTTTCCAAGAAAAACTTGGACAAGGTGGTTATGGTTCTGTTTATAAAGGAAAACTTCGAAGCGGCCATGATGTAGCTGTAAAACTACTTGGAAAGCCCGGAGGAAATGGGCAAGACTTCATGAATGAAATTGCCACAATTGGAAGGGTCCATCATTTTAATGTTGTCAAACTTGTTGGTTTCTGTGTAGAAGGAGCCAAGCGTGCCCTTGTCTTCGATTTTATGCCTAATGGTTCTCTTGAAAAGTACATCTGTAGTCAAGAAAATTTGGAATCCTTGACTTGGGAGAAAAAGTAGTTGGAGTGGCTCGAGGGATCGAATATTTGCATGATGTGACATCCAGATCTTGCATTTTGATATCAAGTCTCACAATATACGTCTTGATGATAACTTCATCCCAAAAATCTCAAATTTTGGGCTAGCTAAAGGTTGCTCGACCAATAAGAAAACAGTGACACTGACAGCTGCAAGAGGGACCATAGGCTATGTTGCTCCTGAGCTCATAAATAGAGGTATTGGTGGAGTATCTTACAAAGCCGATGTGTATAGTTTCGGGATGCTGCTTATGGAAATGGTGGGCTTAAACAGAAACTTGCCGGCAAATGTTGGAACTTCTAGCCAATATTTCCCATGTTGAATATATGACTATTTTGAACAAGGCCAGGATATTGAAACAGGAAAAACTGATGATGATAATGATGATACAAAGATAATTTCACGAAAGATGATGATTGTGGCATTGTGGTGTATACAGATGAGTCCAGATGCTCGACCTTCAATGAATAAAGTGTTGGAGATGCTTCAAGCTGATGTTGAACATCTGCAGATTCCTATTTGACCCTCTCAAACACCCCATGTTAGAGTGAATATGGATTCAAGCTGGACTTCTACATATTCAACAGATTCAATATCCTTGTTGTGTCATGATGTTGCTCCCAATCTGGAGATTACAATTGAAGATTAAAAGTTTGTAGCAATAGCAATGGCCTAATAAATCACCCGAAAAGCCCCTCATGCCTTTCTAATAGATTACAGTTTTTAGTATTAATAGTGTTTGTCAACACTTCCCTTTATTTGAACTTTCAAGTTGGCTTATATATGCTAAAGAATTCATATTCATATTCCTAAAAAAAAAAAACTCTAAACCCTAACACCTGAACCCTAAACCCTAAACCCAACATTTGTCTAAATTGAATGATGAAGTTGCTCAGTTGCAAAATATGGTAAGATGTTCAATATTATGGTTTTATCTTCTTTTCACCCCATAGAAAAAGAAAAAGAAGAAGCTTTTTGGATGTCAGTGTCTGTTTGAGATTGTAAATTTTAAGTCAAATCATGTCCATATTTTATATTGCCCATGCATCCTATTATGAATATATAATGTTTATTTAAAATATCTATATTTCTTTTATAACTTAACAAGAATAAGATCTAGTCCTCGTTTTATGCTAGCAAGAACAAGATCTGGTTTAGGTTGAACTGATTTCATGTAGGATTTTTGTTTAATCCTTGCAAATACTGATATGCATTGAGTCGAGTTTCTGGAGGTTTTTATTTGCAAATCTTGGCATGCAAAACTTATCTTTAAATAATCTGGCACATGTTTAGATATGTTATCTGTGTGTGTGCGTATTTGTTATGAAGAAGTTTTAATTTGGTGTTGTTTTCAGATGTGTCTTTCTTTTCTTGTGTGTCTTTGTATTTCTAGATGTTCTTTGTTTCTTCCTAGTTCATGCATTGACCATCATTAGTCTTGTGCATTTGATTGATATTTTCAGCTCAAAGAAATAAAGGCTGGTCAGTGGTCAAAGTGGTACTGGAAAGGAAAATGTGATTGGCAGGGGCAGTGGAAGTAGGAATTCAGATGTAATTGAGGACCCGATTGAAAGTCAACGGAGAGAGAAAGTTAAAGATGCTATGGTTCATGCCTGGAGTTCATATGAAAAGTATGCTTGGGGCCATGATGAACTTCAGGTGTAGTTTTACCTTCTATTTGCTCAGCATTTCAAACATTTGAGATTAGATAAGAATTTTGGAAATTAATTTACTTGTATCTTTGTAATATTCCAGCAGAGAGATAACAATATTTATCTATCCTTAGTTCCTCTAAAGTTGTTGTTGTTGTTCTTTTTTATTTTATTTTATTTTATTTTCCCAGTTACAATTTCCAATTCTGGATTCTGATAGTGTTAACTTTCAAGGGCTTATATATGTTCTGTTATTATGTCTGCCCGTTCATCTTCTGATCATTTTGAGAGAACGTTGTTGTAAAAGTGGTCCTGGTGTCCTTTTTCTCTATTTTGGCCACTGATGGGAAGTCTTTGTTGCCAATCTCAATCGAAGAATGGTGTTGATAGCTTTGGTGGTCTTGGCGCAACTTTGATTGATGCTCTGGACACACTATACATAATGGGATTGGATGAGCAGTTCAAAAGGGCCAGAGAGTAAGTTTAGTGTACCACTTATGGATTGTTGCTGAATTTGTTAGTGTTATGTTGCATTTTTCTTTTACCTTCCTTTCTACAATAAGGAACTGATAATATTACGGTCATTGTCTTGCTGGATCCTGCCAATATATGACCTGGTCAGGAGTTTCTTGTGCATTCAGTCGATATTTTTCTATCTGTGGAGACGAAGCTAATAAAAAATTACTGGAAATGTGAAATCCTGAAAACCCGTTCCCTGACCAGAGGAGGTCTTTCTATAGAAACAAAGAAGCCAAAATCTAGAATATGTCTCTAATATTAATCAAAATGACCTTTCAGCTAGTAAAGATACTGTGCTATTTCTCCTTACATTGTCTTTATATGCATTTAAATGCCAATACACAAAAATAGAAACTTTGTTAATAAAGAAATAAATGAGATGCAAAACCCTTGGGTTTCTGCGTTTTTCCTTGTAAGATTTTTGGTGTCCTGATGTAATTGATAGAAGAACTTTATTTTTTGGGGTGAAATATTACTATTATGTTTCTGGTATTATTGATTGATGCTTAACAAGTTGTTCGTGGCAGGTGGATTGCAGAGTCCTTGGATTTTAACTAGAGCTATGATGCTAGTGTCTTTGAGACAACCATAAGGTTGCTTTATAAGGTTTAATATGTCTTTTGTAGTCCTTTAGTTAATTTTCTTATCTGAACTACACGTACAAATTTGTAATTATGATTCCATTGTTTCATCAAGTAGGAAAAAAAACATCTCGAATACTTTCCTTATAGTGTGTTTATGTTTTTGGCAATCCAGAGTTGTTGGTGGGCTGCTCAGTGCGTATGATCTATCTGGAGATAAGGTTTTCCTAGAAAGGGCTATAGACATAGCTGACAGACTGCTGCCTGCATGGGATAGTCCTTTTGGCATTCCATATAATATTATTAACTTGGCACATGGGAATCCTCATAATCCTGGTTGGACTGGGGTAAGCATTTATGAAAATTATAGCAAAGTTAAATAAAAAAACAAAAAAATCTCTCTTCAGGATTGCTCTGGAAACATGTACTTTCATGTGTTGTCAAACTAGATATAGTGCTTTTCTTATCAATTTGTCTGTGGTACTTGCATGTATTTTTACGATTCAATTTCTAAACGCATAATGCTGTTGAGTTATATCTATATTCTTGCATGTATGTGATCAATATATAATTTGTACTGTTTTCTCATTTAGGGTGACAGCATCCTGGCAGATTCTGGCACAGAACAGCTGGAATTTATTGCTCTTTCCCAAAGGACAGGGGACCCCAAATATCAACAGAAGGTCTCTCTCGTTACACACACACACACAGTTATTATGTGTATCCATAATTATCGATGCCCATTCCTGCTACTTGTGCCATCGGCTACGTGTTTTTTTTGTTCACTCACGTACTATCCCTTAATCCAAGATACATTGTGTGTTTTTCCCACATCCATCTACCGCTATCTTATGCATATGTTGTTTAGTAGTGGCCACACTTTAAGCCTTAAAGCATAGCTCCCTCCCATTCTTTTGTACTCTTTGAAAAATAGTTATGATGCGATAGTGTATTCTGTCCATGTAGCAAAAATCTATATCTAGAATTTTAGTATTCAAATGACAACATAGTGTGATTTATCTTCCCACTGAATTGAATTTCATATCTCGATGTTTCAGGTGGAAAATGTCATTATAGAGCTTAATAAAACATTTCCTCCTGATGGTTTGCTTCCCATCTATATTAATCCTCACAGAGGGACACAGTCATATTCAACCATAACTTTTGGAGCCATGGGGGACAGGTCAGTTTCTGAAGTTATGAAATACATGATCTTCTATGCGAGCCGCCTGTTGTATCTAAATTGGCATACGGATGTGGTTTAGATTAAAGGTTTTCTAATATTTGACGGGAGGAAGCAACAATTTTGCAGCTTTTATGAATACTTACTCAAGGTCTGGATACTAGGAAACAAAACCAATGCAGTGAAGCATTATAGGTAATTATCTAACCATTTTCCTGTCCTCATATGGACACACATTCTGTACGTATTCCAGTTTATGCAAGGTAATTGATTTTTGCACTCCCATGTGCATTCTTTTATTCCTTTACAGAACTAACAAACAACTGTCATGAATTCCTAACAGGAAAATGTGGGAGAGGTCAATGAAAGGTCTTGAGAGCTTGGTGCAGAGAACAACCCCATCTTCTTTTACTTATATCTGTGAGAAGATTGGAAATTCTTTAATAGACAAGGTATGTTTATTTATAATAGTATATTCTTTTAATGTTTTAGTTGTTGGCCTCATGTATTATATATTTGCAGATGGATGAACTAAGAAATATTTATCGCTGGCGGAGGAGGTATCAATACCAAATTCTTACCTTGAAGCTTTCTGATTTAATGTGCCTGTGATCTAGCTTTGATTAGATAATTTGGACCTTTGTGCAGCTAGCTTGGACCTGCTATAACTTCTACCAGTCCACTCCAACGAAATTGGCCGGGGAAAACTACTTTTTCAACTGAGGACAGGTAGAGTTTTTTGGGTCACTGTTTATACTATGAGGAAATACTTTTTTATTTCTTCTTATATTGCTTGCTTACTCATGATTTTCAGGATATGAGTGTTGGAACATCATGGAACATATTAAGGTCAGAGACAGTTGAATCACTCTTCTACCTCTGGCGTTTGACTGGAAATAAGACGTATCAAGAGTGGGGATGGAATATCTTCCAAGCATTCGAGAAGAACTCCCGCATTGAGTCCGGATATGTTGGATTAAAGGATGTGAGTGAGCTCTTCTTAACTTCTGAACTATTTCTAATGTTGTATGGTCAATTGCTCATTGGAAGACAAGAACTGAACTAATTATTACTCCAATCCTCGTCTCCGACTCTAACCTGGCAATTTTTTGTTCTTCAGGTTAATACAGGGTGCAAAGCTTTTTTCTAGCAGAGACACTGAAATATCTGTACGTCATGTTTTCACCTTGGTCTGTTATTTCACTGGATGAATGGGTTTTTAACACAGAAGCACACCCTATAAGAATCACCACCCGGCACGACCAGGCAGACAAGTACGATGGAGATCATCCTGAAACTCAATCACGAGCAAGGAGAGAAGGCCGCTTCCATGGCAACTTGTAGATTTAGTGTAATTGTATCACATATCGAGGCTCTACGCAACGAAGAACACGAAGAGCACTAAAAACCGGTTGTAACACACATGCTTGAATAGCCTTTTGAATACTGTATTTTTGTACTATTATGAATGTCTTATGCTGCATAACACACATGCTTGAATAGCCTTTTGAATAGTGTATTTTTGTACGATTATGAATGTCTTATGCTGCATATGACAATGCTTTTATCATTGCTCAAGTAGGATTAATGTGGCTGTACTAGTCTCAATAGTTTCATATATTTTTAATTTCTAAAAAACAATTAATATGATATAGAGTATTTGGTTAGTGCTAAAAATAAAAAATAAAAATTAAATCAGAGAATACATTTTCAGTATAATTGATAGAATATGAAAAATGTCAAAAGATGTGGAATTTAATTAGCAAATGTAATTTGTAGTTTAATCGCTTATCATTATTAAATTTTCATTTTATTCAGACACATATATATACACATGAACAACTAATTCAATAACATAATTATTTTAGATTATTTTTAATCCACATAAAAAATCTACCCAACGTCAGAGGGAAAAAAAGGAAAACAAAAAAAAACAAAATAACAGCTCAGGGCCTCAGGCGCGTGCAAACTGAAATTTATATACCCTTATATATACCCATATTAAACAAACTATTACTTACTCCCCAGGCGCGTGCAAACTGAAATTTATATACCCTTATATATACCCATATTAAACAAACTATTACTTACTCAAACCGTGTTGCAAACAATGATGAAAATTTCGGTTTCAATGAAAATATCGATATCTTAATTTTATGGAAATATTGTGGAAATATCGGTACATAAATTTATCAATATTTTTTCGATATTTCCTCGACATTCCACCTATATTTATCGATATTTCAATGATATTTCACGAATTTTCATATAATTTGTACCATGAAACCACCGATATCGAAATCAATACCGATATTTATCGATATTTCATCGATATTTCCCCAATATTTCGTCGATATTTCCTCAATATTTTACCTATTTTCCTATAAATTGTACCATGAAGTCACCGATATTGAAATCGATATTTCACCTATTTTCCTACAAATTGTAAGATGAAGTCACAATCGATATTTCACTTATTTTTCTACAAATTGTAGGATGAAGTCACCAATATTAAAATCGATATTTCGCCGATATTTCGCCGATATTTTAACAAAATTTCTTGTTTCTTTACCAGTTATGTGGAAAAATGAAAATATCAGAAATATATCGATTGCACCCTATTTTATCGATCACCTGGAAAAATGGAAATATCGAGGAAATATCGAAGATATTTCCGGATATTTTCATTACTCTCACAAATTCTTCTTGAAGAAAGAGTCCTCACAAACCCTATTCCCAATTCTTCCTTGATAATAGTGCCCGATCAACCCTAGAAAAGATTGCATACGCTTGAAGGAAGGAAAGGGGAAAACACCTCGAAAGACCTCATTCAAACCATAAAATTTGTGGAGGAAGAAAAGGAGATCAATGATTGCTTCTCCCTTTTATTCAATAAAGATTTTCCAGACGACATTCTTTGTGACACCCTATACCCCTCTGACGTAAATTTAACAATAAAATATTCATCATGTAGACAGGTCATACTGACATTTCATTTATCCATATAAGTATAAGAATATTATTTAAAGACTAATATCGTATAAAATTAAAACACACAACCAATATCTCAACATAAATCATATTAAATACAACTCATGATACACGTGTTTCAAAATGCAAAATGAGGAGGAGGAGAAGGTTGCACGAGGCATCAGCCGGCCGACCTGGTATAGCGTGGCGTCTATATATACAAACCACCTCAAAAGAGCTATTGAACCTAAAACAATGTATATATGCGATTTTTATGAGTCGCAACTCAGTGAATATAAACCGTTAATTTAATTACACAATAAGTCAATAACAATCATTAAATTGATCATAAACATATGCAAATGCCACTATGTCCGGTTTATTATTTTGTGAACTGCTCAAGCTTGGATCTGTCCCGGGATTTCCAATATGTCATTGTGTATAGACCCGTAGGTCTCCAATATGATTTAGACCCGTAGGTCTCCAATATGATTTAGACCCGAAGGTCTCCACTGTGTATATAGACCCGTAGGTCTCCAATATGATTAGACCCGAAGGTCTCTACTTTGTATACAGATCCATAGCAAGACAGTCACAGGCCTTTTAATTTCATGCAATTGTAATGCAACACAACAATCATCTGAACACATGATCACGTATACATTTACCAATATATCATTTGATCCAATGACAAATTCATATAAATACATATTCTTATATAACACATATAACAAACGTTGCATATAAATCACATCACATTGCGTATAAATCACATATACGGTTTATACTCACCTGGCTATGATAAGTAATCCGTTTGTCGCTCTGGTTCCTTTTCCCGTTCTACAGTCCGTGCTCCAAATGATTCAATGCAATTTAGCCTAATTGTCCCCTTAAAATATATTTCTATTATGCAATGAAATGCAATGCATATATGTTTTATTAATCATGTTCAGTATTTTTCCTATAACTTGAGCTATAAAATTTCGAGTCGAGCAAGGTAAAATTCTTTAGGAACTTAACATATAGCTCTACAACTTTCATGTTTAGTATTTTTCAAAATTCAGTCTCCAACCTACTTAAAATCAAGCCACAATCACATCATACATATATAATATTAAATTCTAGCAACTTTTATTCTTTTGACATTATCTCACTCAATATTTAACCGAGACATCTACAATCTTCTTCTGTGTTTAGCTAAGAGATAGGGCTATATGTTTCATGTTTTAAGTTTTTCCCAATTCAGCCTCTAAAGTTACCAAAACATCCAATAATTACGATAACTTGAGATATATCTAATTCACTAATTTTTTTGTACCTTTTTGAGACAATCTTTGAGAATTCACTCCGATCAAATTGAAGAGTATGTCACTACGAGCTCCCCTCAAAATCTGAAGAAAAACGGTGAAGAAACGAATCCAGAATCACAAACCCTTCTCTCTTCTTTCTTTTCTTTTCCTCTATTCTTCTTTCCTCTCTGTTTCGTCTGTCTTTCTTTCCTGTAAGTTTTTGCTGTACTTACTTTTTCTTTTCTTTTCTATTTAATCCTTTTTCCACCGTCTCACCAATTGAACTGCTAACCTTTATTAATATAGTTATATTATTATTCTTTTTTTTCTTTTCTTTTAATATATATATATATTATAATATTAATTAAATTTTATATTTCTTTTATTATTTTCTATATTTCTAATTGATTTCTACTATTTATTTTCAAACCAAGTATTATTCTAAATTCTTTACGAATGTCAAATATGATATGTTTTTAATGCATCATGAAAATAAATGCCTGAAATATATGTCAAATGACGTGTAGGTTTTGGGTCGAGGATGTTACATTCTTAGCTTTGGATCGTGGTTTTATAACTGTAAGTCGAATGAACTTCTCTATGAAGTAATTTCTATGCATCGCAGGCTGGCGAAACCTGGATCGTGGTTTTATAACTGTAAGTCGAATGAACTTCTCTATGAAGTAATTTCTATGCATCGCATGGCGAAACTACGAAGGCAGCAGGGACTTGAAGGGAGTTTTGATAATTTGGTCTCCTGGAGATCTTATAGATCATGCATAAGTTTTGATAATTTGGTCTCCTGGGATCTTACAAATCATGCAAATTTGGTCTGCTGGGTACTAAAGATCTTACGGATCATGCAAAAAATGTACAGTATCGCCTTTCACCTGAAGGCCTTCTAAAAACTGTGTTGGGGAGTGTCTTTCCTTATACAGAGGACTCAATTTGCTCGGAAGACACCTACATATCAATTCTCGCGGGCAAAGAGAAGTTCAATGTTAAGAAAACTGTGGTGTGTCCATAGATGAAAATATCCAGAAATATCTTCGATATTTCCTCGATATTTTCATTTTTTCACGTGATCGAATAGGGTGCAATCGATATATCTTCGATATTTTCATTTTTCCACATAACCGATAAAAAAACAAGAAATTTTGTTAAAATATCAGTAAAATATCGGCGAAATATCAATTTCAATATCGGTGACTTCATCCTACAATTTGTAGAAAAATAGGTAAAATATCGATTTCAATATCGGTGATTTCATCCTACAATTTGTAGGAAAATAGGTGAAATATCTATTTCAATATGGGTGACTTCATGGTACAATTTATAGGAAAATAGGTAAAATATTGAGGAAATATTGACGAAATATTAGGGAAATATCGATGAAATATCGGTATTGATTTTGATATCGGTAGTTTCATGGTACAAATTATATGAAAATTCGTGAAATATCATTGAAATATCAATAAATATCGGTGGAATGTCGGAAAAATATCGGAAAAATATTGATAAATTTATGTACCGATATTTCCACCATATCAATATTTCCATAAAATTAAAATATCGATATTTTCATTGAAACCGAAATTTTCATCATTGAGTGTGTCACTCTTCTGTTCTCAAAGATATAGTTACTGATCTGGATTTCCAAGGAGTTAACTGATCTGGATTTCCAAGGAGTTCACATTCCCATCTCAAAGATATCGTTACTGATCTGGATTTCCAAGGAGTTCACATTCCCATTTTCATTCCAATTGATCTTGGTTCATTCAAGAGAATTATAGATTTGTGTGAGACGATGATGCTGGAGAATATCCATTTTGAGTCAGTGTTCGAGGCGAAGAGAATTATAGATTTGTGTGAGACGATGATGCTGGAGAATATCGATTTTGAGTCAGTGTTCGAGGAGGACAACCTTAGTTCGCTTTTTAATTTGCTAGAGGCATTTTGTATATTTTGTTTTCATTTTTTATTCTTGTACTTATATATTGTTCACTGTATTTTCATTTTTTTTATTCTTGGATTGATCTTTCATATTTTATTCTTGTACTTACATATTGTTTATTGTATTTTGATTTCATTTATTTCTTTTATTCTTGTACTTATATATTGTTTCGCTGTATTTTAAATATATTTTTTTGGCAGAAAGTTGATTATCTGAATATCAGAAAGTTGATATCACTGATTGCAAAATTGATCACGAATCGACTCTCAAAACTTGATGTGGAGCAGTTGCAAGCCCTAGATATTGCAGGTGAACTTGTTCAACTTGAAGTAAAGTTGACTGAGCCAGGTGCTGAGGAGGCTGAAGTAAAGTTAGTTGCTGCTGAGCCAGGTGCTGAGGAGGCTCTTGGAAAGGTGGCACCTGCTGAGCCAGGTGTTGAGGAGGAGAGGAAGTTGGTCCTGGGGTAGAGGCTGAGGAGATTAGGCAATGGCAGAACTGCTTAACAGACATTCTTTTGGTTAAAGGTCTTTTTTTTTTTTGGCTGCTGAAAGTTATTTTTTTTGTTGTAAAATTCTTTCAAATTAAGTTTCATGACTAAGAACCATTCTTTTTTTCGTGGCTGAGAATGACTTTTTTTGGTGTAAAATTCTTCCAGATTAAGTTGCATTCTCTCTCTCTGATTCTATCTCTGTTTTTCAAGTGTTTAAAGTGGATGTATATACAGTAAAATATCCAATATGGCGGCTTGGGGTTTATCTTTCTTGATGATTTGCAGTTAAAGTGGCTAAATGATCACCTTTGGCACTATCTTGATAAAATAATCATTCTTTATGTACGTACTTGATGCATCTAGTTTTTTATCTTTTGTTCTTAGATTTTTATGAACATGGTTAATGGTTTTCCTATTTGTTTTTCCTGCCTCATGTCGGCAGTTGATCTTGGCCATCTGTTTCGGCCGTTTAGTTCGTTATCTTTTGTCTTCATTTTTCATGTACTTTATGACTTTGAGTTTATATTGACAGGTTGGGGGGTCTGCCTAAACCCCTCACCCCGTAGGGTGTTTTTTAGTTGAAAAAAAACTCTAAATCCTAAACCCTAAACCTCTTGAATCCTAAACCCTGAACCCTTAAAATTCCTAGGATTTGTTAGGGTTTTCTAGGGTTTCATAGGATTTTTAGGGTTTGATAGGGTTTCTAGGATTTGTTAGGGTTTCTTAGGGTGTTTAGGGTTTCTAGGGTTTGATAGGGTTCTTACGGTTTATAGGGTTTGATAGGGTTCTTACAGTTTATAGGGTTTGTTTGGGTTTTTAAGGTTTCTAGGTTTTGGTAAGGTTTATAGGGTTTCTTGGGGTTCTTAGGGTTTTTTGGATTCTTAGGGTTTCTAGGATTTGATAAGGTTCTTACGGTTTCTAGGGTTTGTTAGGGTTTTTAAGATTTCTAAGGTTTGTTAGGGTTTCTAGGGTTGTCTTCTTAGGGTTTCTAGGGTTTTCTAGGATTTCCTAGGGTTTACTAGGGTTTCCTAGGGTTTCTAGGTTTTGTTAGGGTTCTTAAGGTTTCCTATGGTTTCTAGGGTTAGTTAGGGTTTCTAGGGTTCATAGGGTTTCTTAGGGTTTGTTAGGTTTTTTAGGGTAACTTATGATCTGTTAGGGTTAATTAGGATTTTATGGATTTCTTAGAGTTTAGTGTTTAGAAATTTCGTTGTTGTACTTCTTCATGCTCGATTTGCCGCTTTAGTACTTCAAACGTTGCTTGCTTCGCTCTATGTGCATGGCCACTTCTCCTTCTCTCAAAATTTTTCTCCCATGCTCAATGAAATAGACTACAGAAATTGATGACATTGATAGAGGGAATTCAAAATTTTAGATTAAAGATAAATAAAATAAGGATTAAAAACAAATTAAGCCCAGCAAAACAATTAAGGCCCAAGATTGATCCCCGAATACTTAAAAACATAAAGGCCCCATTTATGACCCATTACTGGAAAAAAAATATTTTTAACACTCTAGAGCAAATTAAAAAATTATACGAAGGCCCAATGGTTAGGAGACCATTTTATAAAATGACAAAATTTAAAAGTATAAGCAAAAGTATGGGCCTATGAATTAGGTTGGGTTGGAAACCCATTTCGAAGCTGGACTCAGGATCCGTTGCTCTTTTGTGGACTCATCTACCCCAATACGCACTCTCTGCAACTGCAAGCTTATCTCTCCGGTAATAGTCGTCGGCGAATGATTGATAGATTCAATTGCCTTCCTATAGGTTTTAGATCGATTCAATTTGCTTCTGCTCAGGTCAGAGCCCTCTTTGATGCTTAAATTTCTGTTAATTTCGGATTGTTTTTACCCTTTTATATGTTTTAATATATCTTCTTAGTGATTTGGTACTCGAAAAATTTTGCTACATTAGATCTTGTTAAAAAGAGCTGATTTTCAAACGTAGCAGAATGTCGGCTCGATTGATGAAAAGGGTTCTGGCCGAACAAGCGGCTGTGCAGCAACAGCAGCAGCAGCTCAACAGTGATGATGATTCTGAAACCCCCATCTCTTCCGCTCCTTCTCGAAATCTGTTTGATCTTCTTGAGGACGAAGAAGAAAATGATGATGATGATGAGAAGAGTAGTGGAGACAGTGGCCACTACCACTCTGACCAGGTTTGCTTCCTTGCCACATAGGTCTGCTCCATTAGACACCTACTTGTGCCCTTCAAAATAGTGGGGTAACAACTCTACACACACATATATATTTGTATTGTTACACAAATCAATTTCTCAAGTGTTATGAAATGTGGGATGTTCATGAAACTTACACTATTGATATGGATCGTTGTCAGCAGGAAAAAGGTAACGTTGCTGGTGAGCCTTCAGATTGTGATATTGCTGGAGAGCATTCATCAATGGGAAAAACTGTTGTTGACACATTTCCGACGCCAAAGGTTAAATCAAAGAAAAAGAAGAAGAAGAAGAAGAAGAAAAACAAGGAACATTTATTTCCAACCGTTGATTTGAGGTCGTCTGATCTCATGTTAGAAAACTTAAGCTTGGAAGCTAGTTCTTCTGGTCATCAAGAGATTGCCTCTTATCCTGCAGATAGCGTTGACAATTTGCTGAAAAAGCAGTTTAAGACTTCCATATTACAAGTTGACCCTAAATTTCTTAGCGCTGAAAATGAGCTACGAAGGATATTTGGTTCTAAAGTGGTAAAATCACAAGAAAGAAATCATTCATCTGGAAATCCTAGGTTGATGCGTGGTGCTAGACGAGGGAGTCATAATCTCAAAAGGACTATCCTTGTTTCTCCTTCACAACATTGGCCACGTTGGGATGGATCTTTAACCATGGAACTTGTGGAGATTCTAGATGGTGTCCACTATTTTCTGTAAGTTAAGTTCCATGCTTTTTTAATTCAATTTAACTTTTTTGCCAGAAGCAGTCAAAGAGACATTTTATCCTTAAAGATGTGGCAGAATTGTGAGGCAATAGTTTTTCAAATGTATACAAGTATTAATATTAGATATATTAGTAGTGTGATGTGTGTGCTCATTATTTAAATAATAATTTATTCATTCAGCATGCAATGTGTAGAATAAGTATAAAACAGAAAAGAAAGAAAACTGGTAGATGGAGAACTAGCCTGCATCAAATGACTTAATTAATAGGTTCTAGGTTACATGTGTGTGTGTGTGTGTGTGTGTATGAATTGCAGATTTTCGTATTTGATTTTAGGATCATGTTCCGATACTGATTATCAGGCAAATAAATTGTGTGCCCTATCATTTCAAAGTTACCTTATTGTGGAAACATACTGCAATATATTAGTTGCATGCTATACCTATTCTCCTCCTTTTCTTGGGGTTTTGCTGGGGAGATAAAGAGAAAGGAGAAAGAGATGGAAGGGGGACAATGGTGTATGATTAGAAGAGAGGTAGTGTAGGACAAGGGGGAGTAACCCTTGGATAGAGGCTCTTAAACTGAGTAATAACAGCATTTAAACATGCATCATCTGTTATGGTGCACAGAAATTGTGGGACAATATATTGGCCCTCACTTTGTAATAATTCGACTTCCAATAGATTTAAGTTTATTGCTGGAAGTAAGAGAAATATAGAATTGTTTTGTGGTACTAGCATAGGTTAACTGCATGTGAGTTCCGTAATGAAAAGAGTATAAAAGAACATGTTATTTCATGTCCTGATGTATACCTTTATCCAGATGAAACAACAAACTCAAGTTAATGTCTATGAAATCCTATGTTCTATGTAACTATTTTGAAACATAATGGGGTTATTATTGAAGAGAGAAATTTGTAAAAGCCAACACATAAGTGATTTAAAATGATTGATGGCATTCTGATGAGTGCCTCATAAGCTTGATATCATGTAAATTGGTAGAGATATATCATTCTTAATCTAGAGAGATCAATATGCTAGGCCAAAATCACACTTCGCAGAAGATATCTTTCTTGGTGCATAATTGAAAGCAATGGAGGATAACTGGGGCTGACTATTTGATTAGGTTTTTTGGGTGTCACTCATCATGATTCATCAAATGTAATTTGTTGTTTTTATGTTATTCAGATATACACATTCATCATCATATGCCCAAGCTCAGAGAGCTTTTGAAGCTTCCAAGGCAAATCACGATCTTAATGGAATTGCAAGCATTTTGTTGAAGCATCCTTATCATATAGACTCGCTGATAACATTAGCAGACTATTTCAAGCTCACGGGCGAACATCAAATGTCAGCTGATGCTACTGCTAAGTGTCTGTACGCTATGGAATGTGCATGGCATCCTCTGTTTGTTCCATGGCAGAACTGCCAATTGAAGTATGTTCATGATACGAATAAGCCATTCTTCTCATCACTTTTTACTCACATGAAAAACATGGATAGGCGTGGTTGCCACAGATCTGCCCTTGAAATTTGTAAGTTCTTGCTTTCTCTAGATTCAGACGATCCAATGGGTGCTATGCTCTGCATTGACTACTACTCCTTGAGAGCCGAGGAGTATGCTTGGTTGGAACGGTTTGCAGAGGAATATGGATGTGATAATTCCCTGTGGCTTTTTCCTAACTTTTCTTATTCCCTAGCGGTTTGCCGGTTTTACCTTGAACGCGATGAGCTTTCAGACAATAAAGGAGCAGGTATTGGAAAAGCTGCTTGTTCTGAACTCATGAAGCAGGCTTTGATGCTCCATCCATCAGTATTGAAAAAATTGGTGGCGAAGGTACCTCTAAAAGATCAGAAATGGATCACCTTACTCAAGCACAGTTTGTTTGGATCTGAACATTCAGGAAGTCCATCTCTGGATCACTTGATTGCTATATATGTTGAAAAAGGTTATCTAATATGGAGACTGCCTGATCTGCAAAAATTCTTGTATGACTCGGCAACTTCAGTGGTGGAAGAGCAAGGAAGTGATGTCAAGGACTGGGCTTGCATTAGGAAAGAGGCATTTTCATCTGAGAAAAACGAGTGAGCATGCTACCCTGCCGCATACTTTCTTTCATCCGGTGAGCCAAAGCTTTTACTGATAACTTTCCGTCTTTGCGTTGCTAGGTATTCTCATCTGTTGGTGTCGGAATTCTCTGATTCTATCCCAACAGTGCCGCCTGAGAACTTGCAAGACTTCATGGTCGTCGGTGGTGGGATTGAGCAGCCGCAGGCTCAACAACGCATTCCTGAAAACCATGTGCTTCGCGATGTTTCCGACAGAAGCCCACTTGCTGTTCTATTTGAGTCTATGCTGCCCTGGATGAATTATGGAACCGGAGATGCCGAGGCTGAGCATCACCAACCTGACCAAGAAGATTAGGCTCCTTACGAGGTTTTCGTTTTATACCTTTGCATATCAAACTCATATTTCATGTAACTCTTTAATTCTGTTTCAAATTACAATAAAGTTTTTATTTATATTTTTACAGCAACATTATATATATATATATATGAAACACAATACAATATTACTTTTTTAATTAAATAACGATAAATAAATATATTACAATCTAAAATCAAATTTGTTACGTGTTAACAAATCAAGATAATTTAATTAATGTATTAAAATCTGCAGAATTTGTTTTGGTTGACCTGTATTTTTTAAAGGGTGCGGCTATCCGCACCCCACATATTACTAAGCACACCCCAATTGTGTTGTTACTGTTCACATGTGATGTGAACAGTAACAACACAATTGGGGTGTGTTTAGTATTCCTTGGGGTGCACAATTGGGGTGTGTTTAGTATTCCTTGGGGTGCGGATAGCCGCACCATTTTTTAAATTAAACTTTAAAATGGCTAATGAATGTGTATTGCCTACACTAAAATGATCGCTATAGATTATTTGACAAAAAATTAAAAGATTGTGAAGTTATAGGATGAAAAGGAAAAGTCGGAAATAATAATTTGGTTAGATAATTTCCTTTTGTGGAGGTGTCCTGAAATGCCGCAACAGCGATGCCTCATATTAGGGTGTTCACAAGCTGGCCTTAAATTATTCCATGCCTACCCGAAACTCAAGCTCAATTATTCCAAAAATAAACACAACTTAACAATCAAAAAATTAAAATTAAAATTTAAAAAGAAAAAAAGAAAAATAAAAGAAGAGGAGGAAGAATAAAAACGTTGAGTGTAACAGGTAGGAAAAGAGGTATTAAATAAAAAAGTGTAGGAGCTGCTGAGGCCAGCCGGAAAAGCATAGCAGCAGTTAATCTCAGGAGGGATTAACAATGGCGATGGGCGCGCAATCACTTGGTGTGCGCCCAAAAACAAGGTTATCGTCGTCATTGTTTTGGTTTGTGATTATCGACTTATTGATCATTGCAAACAGCTTCTGGTTGGCTGCTGCTGCTGCTCCAGAAAAAGAAAAGGAATCAGAAGCGCTCCTCAAGTTCAAGAGCTCCCTGGCAAATGCTGAGGGCCTCTCCAACTGGAATTCCTCCACCACTCCATGCTCCGGAAACAAGGGCAACTGGTTGGGTGTTCTCTGCATGAATGGCTACGTCTGGGGGCTGCAGCTCGAGAATATGAATCTCAGAGGTCAAATCGACGTCCATGCTCTGTCGCCTCTCCCTTTCCTGCGTACTCTCAGCTTCATGGGCAATGAATTCGAGGGGTCCATGCCCAATTGGAGGAAGATCGGCGCTCTCAAGTCTCTCTATCTGTCCAACAATAAATTCTCTGGCCAGATTAACCCTGATGCTTTCAAGGCTATGACATCTTTGAAGAAGGTTCATATGGCTAACAACCGATTTTCAGGTCCTCTTCCCACCTCTCTTGAATCACCAAAACTCATTGAGTTGAGGCTTGAGAACAATCATTTCACCGGCCCCATTCCCAGGATTAGCTCCGACAATCTCAAGGTGCTAAACGTCTCCAACAACCAATTGGAGGGTCCCATCCCCACTGCTCTTGCCAAAATGGATACAGCCTGCTTCTCAGGTTAATTACCTACCTATCAAACATATATGTACACATGAGATTGGAATCTTCATTTATTCCACTTCCATCTGCTGGCCGCAGGTAATGAAGCGCTGTGTGGGAAACCTCTTCAAACAGAATGTGTCGGTGCCCCAGTCGTCTCCCCTGCCAAGGCTACACCATCAAGTGCTGGCTCATCTCCGGTTGGGTTGATTCTAGCATGTGCAGTAGTGGCGCTGATTCTGATCGTAATGCTTGTGGTCCTCAGCCGCAGAAGAAGCCAAACTCCGCAACTGGGACGGGCAGTGCCCCCACAAGTAGTTGTGGAAACAGCTGCAGGGGAGAGTGGTGCGGGTAAGCAGACGGGGAAGGCACCGGCAAAGAAATCTGAGCAACAGCCTGGGAAGCTGTCGTTCGTGAGAGAAGACAGGCAGAAGTTCGACTTACAGGACCTGATGAGGGCATCGGCGGAGGTGCTGGGGAGCGGCAACTTTGGAGCGTCGTACAAGGCAGTGTTGGTGGACGGGGAGGCGCTGGTGGTGAAGAGGTTCAAAAAAATGAACAGCGTTGCAAGGGAAGATTTCCAGGAGCACATGAGAAGGATCGGCAGGCTCAAACACCCCAACCTCTTGCCTCTTGTTGCGTATCTGTATCGCAGAGAAGAGAAGCTCTTGGTGTTCGACTACGTCCCCAATGGCAGCTTAGCCACACACCTGCATGGAAAACACTCTGCAGTCCTGAACTGGGGAACCAGGTTGAAGATCATCAAAGGAGTGGGCAAAGGGCTGCTGTATCTTCAAAACGAGGTTCCAACCCTGACCGTCCCGCATGGGCACTTGAAATCCTCCAACGTCCTCCTCGACAAAAACTTCAACCCCCTCCTCATGGACTATGCTCTAACCCCCGTCGTCAACACCAATCAGCTCCAAAACGTGCTCTTCGCATACAAATCACCCGAGTACGCAACTCACAGCCGGGTCTCCAGGAAAACTGACGTCTGGTGCTTGGGGATCTTGATACTGGAGACCCTGAGTGGCAGGTATCTGGCACAGGGATCCAGTGCGGACCTGGCTGCCTGGATAAACGGCATCGCTGCAGAAGAATACGCCAACGTATTCGACAAGGAAATGGAGGTCAGCCAGGAGAGCAGGAGGCAGATGGAGAAGCTCTTGCAGATTGGCATTGCTTGCTGCCAAGAAGACCCTGACAAGAGGTGGGATTTAGAGGAGGCTATTCGCCAGATCGAAGCTATACAACATGATGATCACGACCAGCTCCTAATATCTATCTCCACTTAATCAATTCATTCATTTTCCTAACCATCTTAACCTACTGAATATGCTTTTCACCAAACCACATCTTCTATTTTATCTATGTTTATCTTCTATTTCAAAATTATCTTCCCACGCTGCTTGTATAGACGACATCATTACTTAAACACGTGACGTGACGTGTATTGAAGACTATAAATGCAAGATAAAACATCAAAATGTAACAGAGGATTAAGCTCGGCTTTTGACATGGTCTTAGTTCATCGATCATAAATCTCCTCTCCCATGCGCCTACATTGATGATTAATAACTTAATTAATTGTGTAAATCCCTCGAGGTTTTTTTTTCTTTTTGTTTTTTTTATTTGTTTTTGGTCAGTAGGATAATTACATGTACCCTTAATCTCTCTCTATACATGCTACTTAGGAGTGATCCAAGGGAAGGAATATATAGACATTTTGTGTGCACTTTGCACAACATAATTACGTGTGTCTAGCTAATTGATTATTCATCTTAGGTGCATATACATGTAGAATGTATTTAATCATGCATGTCTTACATTTAATTATATAATTATAACATCATACTGGTTAAAATTAAAATAATGGATCTCATTTTTCCAACTCAACTACTCTCCAACTATGGATATACATTTGTTTTCAATCCCACTCAAATCATGTATTGGGATTTGGGAGCTTTGAGACACCAATTTAGATAATAGGGAAAATTAAAAACAACTATTTTAAAATTTAAAAGTTTGACAATGTTAAATGTGTTTTTAACTGTTACAAAAATTAAGTTATTTGGCGTAACATGATTAAATTAATCCTATGCGAGGTTATAATTATATCATTTCAGTTTTAGGTTTTATTTCTGTTAATTAGTTAATTTTAAGAATATCATCGACCGTAGGAAAAAGTAAATCGTGTTACGTCTAAAGCTTGATTGATTTTGCTAACATATAAAAAAAAAAATTATAAACAAAAGCAATTTCGTTAATTTGATAAGTTGAGAAAATCTTAACATTAATGAAAGAGGACGGATCCAAACAGTTGAAACGTGGATGGATTCTCTTACTGGCTTGCAACGTGTCAATCTTTCGGTTTCTCACCTCTTTCTTTCTCCATCCATATTTACATTACTTTCTAAAGAGTAAACCTAGAAGTCTGAAGGTGGAAAATAACAAAGTAATGTCGATGGGACAAGGTGACGAGGAAAGCAAGAGCAGAGTTGAAATTCAGGTGGATTAAACCATGTTTTAGTTTTTTAATAATCCAGTTAGCTTAGCTAGTTCCGTGCTAAGGTTATTACTATGGAATAGTTGTTGTATTGATAAATGTAATCATGATTGGAATACAGGAAAGAGGAGATATATTCTTCTTTTACAGGCCAAAAGTTGATAGGGAGGAGGCGCATGGTGTGGAAGACATACAGCGCTTCTACCTGGTTCTGCGCCCCGAGTCTGAGTCTGAGTCTGAGCAGGAACATGAAGAGCAACAACTTCTCCGACTCATACTTATGGGACGAAAGAGCCTTCCTGATCCTAGAAAGAAGAGCACGCCCTATTGGGGTTTTGTCGACATGGTCACCACCAGCATCCACCACCTCAAGGCTGCTCTCAAAGGAGGTCCTGTCCTGCTCTGACACTCTACATCCTCCCTTCCTTTTTAATTATTTCAGTATAACATGATGATTTGGTGGTTAACAGAAGAATATGATACAGCAACAAGAGGGCATAGGCACCAGGCCGAGTGCAGAGCAGTTGGAGAAGGTGTATACCGGATTCTGAGGCACCGGGGAAGTAGCAGCAAAATGCACACGCATCTGGTTTACAAGCTGGAATTTCCAGCACCAGGCACGGAGGAGGAACCACAGGAGGCACTAAACATTGCCCGAGAAGCCTCGTTTCTGATCCAGATAAAGAACCCAGATCAGCATTCTTCGCAGTTCAGAGGACTGAGCAATAAAAGGAAGGCAGCATTTCCAGCTCAACTACAGGGGCTATTCAGCCACCATAGGCGTTATAACCCAGCCGACCCTCCTCATTTCCTCAACTATGAAGGCTGCGAGTTTCTGTTGATATCGGCCTCGGATGACATAGAACAAGAGCTGGGATTGGAGTTGAACCCACAAGACGACGCTGATTGCTCTGATCTCGTCAAAACCTTCGGGGAAACTGCAGCTTCCACCCGCCCCTTGTTCCAGGGCACTTGGGACTAGTTGACATGCTGCATCGAAGAAAGTTGTGAAATTGACACCTTTTTGCTTTTGTACATACTACTTGCTGGGAAGCTCATGTAGTTGAAAGAGTTCATGTAAAAATACTAAGACTATTTTGATGATGATATCATATATATGATCACTACATATGTCTATGTTGTGCGATCAATTCCAGTCATAATATTTCTTCTCTTAACTAATGCATCTAAGAAGATGATAACTGTTTGATAATCCATTGCACTTTGTCTACACAACTGCTGTTATGACCAAGTAAAGATACGGATTAGACGAATCAATCTGTAAAAATGAATTCGGTTTGATAGCGACGAATCAACCTACATCTATATGAGCTACATCTATATGAGTTTGTAAAAATGAATTCGACTTGGTAGCTTCCATCTCACGAAATCATAATGTGAGTTTTTGTGGTCTTGAAAAGGCAGTGGTTAACTAAAAAAGCAGTGATTAACGGAAAGGGAGAGATCGAAGTTTTATTCTCATTACAATTTTCCATTTCTTCTCCTAAATTTATTGCATGCTTATCTCTAAACTTCTTGTTCAGGCAACTTTCTGCTGCTTTCTAGCTGGCTTTCCTCTTTTCTATGGCACCTAGTATTTCCTTACAGGTCGATTTGCTATTTTAATTATCAATTTGATACATCTACGTTGCATATATTTTTGGTGAGGATTAGCCTTTTGAATTTGCATGAGACATCTTCACTTTGTATTTATGGATTCCTTATCTATATATTGATCCACCTCTTGATTTTTACAATTCAGTATACAATTTCATTAGCAGGCAGCACCAAATAGAAAATCTCATGTTTTCAATAGTCTCGATGATTCATCACATTCTCAGAGCACTTCTCTTCCTTCAACTACTTTGCTCTTCTATCACTGGTCATCTGTCTGAGCAAAATCCACCAAGATTTTCAGCAGAGGCATCGAGATTCTTTCAGAGCAAGGATGGAGCAACAGGCGATCCTTATGACATAGAGGGAACAAGATGGGCGCTGTTGGTTGCAGGTTCGCGAGGTTATGAAGACTATAGGCATCAGGTTTATAGCTTAAGCTTCTTCACTGGTTTTTTTAGAGAGTCCACTGGGCTTTTAGTATATATTCTTATACTAAAAAACATTTTTCAACTACTCTTTTTTACAATTATGCTTCAGGCTGACGTATGCCATGCCTTCCATATACTTAAGAAAGGTGGACTGGAAGAAAAAAACATCATAGTTTTCATGTACGATGATATAGCATTTAATGCCGAGAATCCTAGGCCAGGTGTTATTATTAATAGACCAGGTGGTGATAACGTCTACGAAGGAGTTCCCAAGGTAATGTTAGAATCAAGACTTGAATCTCTCTCTTTTGGTTACTGCAAATTTTTTATAGGTAAACTCCATATGTTTCAGGATTATACTGGAAAGAATGCCAATGTCCAAAACCTTTTTGCTGTTATACTTGGGAACAGAAGTGGTCTCACGGGAGGAAGTGGAAAGGTTCTTGATAGTGGTCCTAAAGATCACATATTCATATTCTACAGCGATCATGGAAGTGCAGGACTGATTGGTTAGTATTTCAAAAACTACATGTCATGTTGAGTTTTTCATCTCTGTTGTCTTGATTCAGAAATATTGAACATTAGATGAAAAGCAATGTTATCCTAAAACATGAAAGATGATATATCCTGTTGCAACAGTGATGCCTTCTGATGAATTTGTCTATGCTGATGATCTCATCAATGTCTTAAAGAGAAAGCATGAAGCCAAGGCGTATGCAAGCACGGTTAGTATTTTGACCCTGCTTCAGCTTTCTTCCTTGTCTCAGTGATACTATCTCCATACTACTTAACCTTGTTACTACATGTGATCTAGGTATTTTATCTGGAAGCCTGTGAATCTGGTAGTATGTTTGAGGGTCTTCTCCCAGAGACTCTAAATATTTATGCAACCACAGCAGCCAATGCAACAGAGAACAGTTATGCAACTTATTGTCCTGATGACTATCCTCATACTTTTCCAGAATACGATGTTTGTCTAGGGGACGTTTATAGTGTTTCTTGGATGGAAGACAGGTATATAAACTAATCTCTCTGTAGGTTCTACATTTGTATATATACTTGTTTAAAACAAAATTAGCTCATGGTCATATACTGTACACAATTACACTAGGCACATAAGTCTGTTCTTTTCTTGGCTCATTTATTGCCTTCACTGATCTCTCAACATCTTCTAACTTCATACATGCAGTGAAAAACATGATTTACGGTCTGAAACTCTGGGGCAGCAACTTCAAGTGGTAATTCCATTATGGAGATGACCCTGTGTAAACTCATCAAGCATCAACTCCATCTTCATATCATGAAATGATTTATTTACTCTAACCGACAGGTCAGACGGAGAACCGCAGTAGATAGTTCATATGGTGGTTCCCATGTCATGCAGTATGGAAGTCTGGTGCTTGGTAAGGAATTCTTATACACTTATTTCGGTACCAATGCACACAATGATAATTATACTCGGAGCAAACATAGTACCACCCCATCAACTGTAAAAGCTGTAAGCCAATGGGATGCAGACCTCCTCTATTATCAGCGGAAGGTTTCTAAATTTTCACTTTCTTGAATCCAACACAATTTGTTATTGAAGTTGATTGTAAGAACTAGCTAACCATCATCTTTTCCAATTTGGATCCGCTCTTTTTCTTCCACCAGTTTTACAGATCCCCCAAAGGTTCTATTAGAAGGCGTGAAGCTCAGCAGCAGTTATTGAATGAAATAAGTAGCAGGACGCTTGTTGATAACAAGATAAAGCAAATAAGTACCTCTCTTTTCGGAGCTAAAAATGGCATTGCAATGTTGCATGCTGCTAGACCAAGAGGAAATCCCCTCGTGGATGATTGGAGCTGCCTCAAGACATTTGTATGTTAAAATGAATCCTCCTTCAAATTGTTTTCAACTGCTTGGACACCATAGCATTGCTAGATTAACTAGTATGTATAACTCCACTGAACACTCCTAAAAGCTGGCAACTGATGCTTTAATATATTTTCCTTTGCTCTTGTTAACAGGTAAGGATATATGAAGCCCATTGTGGAATTTTGTCGAGGTATGGACTGAAATACACTCGAGCAATTGCAAACATGTGTAATGCCGGGATTACGGCAATGCAGATGAACATGGCAGCAGGAAGAATCTGCAAATGAATTTCTGCTGCTCAAGGCAGCTCCTTTTGAATAAGTTGTGATATTCTGATGAATAGCTCTCATGTGAACACCATTATTGTGATCATCAATCTTAGCAAGCAACCAGTTATTAACCAGAATGTCTTGATGAAATTACAACAAATTTTATCCACATATCATATAACTCCATGCAAGTGAAAAGTTTCAAGTTTTTATGCCACTGAAATCAAAATAACAATACCTGCAATCAACAGAATATAAATCCAAATTCGAAAATACAAAGCTGGAAAAGGGCAAGCCTTTGAATTAAATTAAAGTTAGTTAACATACGCTATCAATTTCCATCAATAATGGAAGCTCGAGCTAGGAACCAAAAGCAATTTGTATACTGAGCAGCAAACAAGTAGTTAAGAATAACAGTAATAATTCTAAGGAGAGTGATTGGAGGAGGTAGCCTGGCGAACTGTATCCCAGAGCTGAAAGACACCGTTCCAAATCCCAGCGGAGGCAACACCAAGAGCCAGGGCCTGTGGGTAACTGGGCTTAGAATCTACCTTCATTTCGAGCTGAAGGAGGCGGGAGTGGATGGCGTCCAGCTTCGCGGAGGTGACGTCCGCCGGCGAACTGCCATCGCGGTTGCGTTTGGCGGTGATCATCCTGAAGAGGGCTCCCTGTAAATCTCCGATGACTTTAAGAGAAGCATCCTGAGTTTCCATCCCCTGCTTCTCGTAATGGGCCACCAGCTCCTGAGGGCTCGGCATTTTTCTTCTCCTACCACTGCTCTTCTTGTTTTTACTCCGATCATCGTTTGTAATCGGTATTTCCGATTGCTCCATGGCAGAAGAAGAAGAAAATGAAATCTTTGGATAAAACCCTAATTTTTGAATTTGATTTGAAGTGAAGGTTTTAGCGTCCGGATAAGGTAAGGGAGTGAGTAGCGAGTTTTCACAAAATCGCGTTAAGTTAACGCGATCTTTTCGACCAACGATAAGTAGTGAGCACCACAATCCCATTACATGAGACAACCATGGCGGCTGCTACACTGCTCCGTCCTCATCTCTCCTTTATCAGATCAGCTGTCCCTTGTCGTAATCCCAATTCGGGATTTAGGATTTCGATCCAATGCTCGGATTCTTCTTCTTCCACTAACCGCGGTTTTGGCTCCAAATCAAGAAACGCTGACGACAAGAAGTAACCTCTCATTTGATTTTTCTTTAACTTCGTTATCCTCCTCTCCTCTGCTGCTAATTCCCAACTTGTCAATTTTTACAGAAAAATGAAATCGCCTCCGAAGCAATCTTCCAGCCTGCCTAATCGTAATTATCCTATTCTACTGTTTCTGCATTGTTAATTTAGCTCCTTGAACTTGTACCACACTGTTAAACAAGTTACCTTTGCCCTGTAGAGGCCCCCGGTTTAAGTTCCTCAGCTCGTGGAAAAATGAAATACACTTCTTCCGATGAACTTGAGTTCGAGCAGCGTCTCCAAGCTATTAGAGAGTAAGCTTCATTCCATTCACTCTTCTTCTTACAGTTGTTTTGATCAGGTAGGTTGCCAGTCCTCAAGAAAATGATGTTTTGAAAGATCCAGAAAAAAAAGAATTACATTTTCAACTTGCAATGTTGTTTGTGTGTCCTTATCTTTTGCACTTGAACATCTTCCTTTAAATATGTGTTCGCCTCCTAACCAGTTTGACGTCCGTTGTCCATCCCTTTTCTCCAATTGCTCCTTCGCAAAGCATCCAGTTTGTCGTTGTCTTTTACTGTTTTTCTCAGTACTTGGCCTCCTCTCCGATTTTTTCTTTCATTTATTCTCTAAGAAACCTCTATTTGTGGTTTTGTTGAGCACAAACTTCCTCTAACTGTGAAGGTCCGCACTTGAGCAGAAAAAAGCAGAAGTGAAGAAAGAATATGGAGCAATTGATTATGATGCTCCAACTGAGAAAAACAGTAGCACGATTGGACTGGGGACTAAGGTAATATGATTTGTTATCCGATGCAGTTTCGGTTCTCCCCTATAACGTTACGAGTTGCTCTGTGATCGCTGATTCCATATTTTAGAATGGAATATGGTAGATTGGAGTCGGAATTGCAGTTGGTGTGTTTGGCTTGGTATTTGCTCTTGGAGACTTTCTTCCTTCCGGAAGGTATATGTTTTCAAGAATTTCAACAACTTTTGATCAATCTCTCTGGCCATTCGCAGATTAATTAGCTCCTGAATTTGTTCAGATATTGTTTCCATGAAAAATTCCTTTTGAGTTTTGTTTCATTCAATTTCTTGTTTTCTAAGTATGTCCATCAATATTTCTCCTGTTATAAATGTTACTGTGTTCGTTCCATTGCTGAACATGACTGAAAAGGCAACTGAGATCTTTAAATTTCTCATAATATATTTTTGTGTATTATATGATAGAGATCTGCTAAGGATAGTGGCTTCCCATGGTATAGCAGTTTTGCCTAACTGAGTTCTTTAATTTTTGAGAGTCATCAGAGCCAATCTCTCATCTTTCCCATTTCAATGTTTTAGTCAATGTCCGCTATAAGCTATCCACTCAATGTTGGTCGTAAATTGAGGGTTTCCATGGTTCTGCCCGAAACAGAATATGTTAAACCACACCAAATATAAAAAAGATAACATTTGGTCAGAAACTAAGCTCCTAAATTACATGTATCTAATTTTAATTTATAATGTGAACGTCTACTATTTGCAATCTGCTTGTGAATAAAACTTATGTGGTCTGTGAAATGACAGTTTTAGCCCTACAGAGGAGGTTGCCACCATTAATAAAATTTCAGAAGAAGAGAGAGCGGCCCTTGAGGTGAGGATAACATACTTGACTTTAAGCAATATTTTATATAAGTTCCTAACTCAGATCTTTGCTTGCTTACTTCTTTATTTTTATTTCCCTAGTATAAATTTCCAAGAGTCGTAAAGACGTTATAATTTAATTCCACTTTGGTAACTGGCATGTGTTGACACTTCTTGAGAATTTCCCCTGGATAATACGATGCAGTCATCTCATGTGATGGTTTTACTTTACTTAGCATAATTCTGTTTCTTCTTGCTCCATTCTTGTATAGAAGACCCTTCAATTGCTTCTATGATTAGTCTCTCTCTTTGCATCAATCTGTCTCTTATGTTTATAGGCTATGAACAACGCATGTCACAACTCGTGAGTCATCTACCTTAACGAACTTATATTTTTGCAGAAGAGGCTGAAGCAGTTTGAAGAAATGCTTGCTCTCTCACCAGAAGATTCAACTGCTCTTGAAGTGAGTTCCGATGTATTTATATTACCTGATAACATCACAGATATTGCTATAATGCTTTATTACTGTGTTGGAAATTTTAATAGGTTGGCTTCCTAGTAAAAAAAATTAGAATATATATATTTTCTTATTTCTTTTTTTACTTAGGTGGCAGAATCTGTTATGTGAATTAATAAACATCTGGTAACAGTGCATAATTTTCAAATAATGCTGAATCCGATAAATTCTCTTCAGAATCTCAAACTGAGCTTTGCATTCTGAAGGTACACCTGTCAATCAAGTGTCCAATTTTGGATGCTTTCTCTAGCTCAGACAGATACACTACAGAATTTGCATTGCAAGATTCAAACTTGGCATTGTCCTATGGAATCTGAGTCCTTTTATAACTGGGAATAAGAAGGAATCATTTGTACAGGTCAACCATAGAATAATATAATGCTTGACAACTTGTAACTAGCCAAAGTGAAAATGAGTTTGACCAAGCTATTGTTCCCAGATCACAGCAGCTCTGATCGTTGTAAATTCTCGGTATATAGGTGTCTGATACTGCCTCACATCCAGTATGTTTCATTGTGTTGAGGCTGAAATGGTATGCAACCCTGATAAGCTTTTCATGTTTTACAACAATTCTGTAAATGAACATTTCAACCTCAATCAAACTGTGTGTCAAGAAGAACTTCAGTGGCAGCTAATAAGAGCAAATGTTTTTCATCTCCTGTGACAGCTATTTAACTTTCTGATGAAAAATATTCTGACTTGGACTGCACCAGAACAAATTAAGCAACTCTATGGAGTGATTTATCAACGTAGCCAACCCTTTCAAATTTATATCATGTTTTCTTTTTGTACAGGGAGCTGCAGTGACCTTAGCAGAAATGAGAGAATACAAAAGAGCTGCAGCATTGCTTGAAAAATTGACTGAGGTTTGTTATTTGTTGCTCTTATGTCATTATCATTATGAACATAGCATATGGAAATCATGTCGAGTTCGAGTTCTGCTTCTGCTTCTGCATCTAACTTTGCCCCCCTTTACCTGCAGAAGAAACCAAGTGATCCTGATGTTTTTCGCTTACTTGGAGAAGTCAAATATGAGCTCAAAGATTATGAAGGAAGTGTTCTTGCTTATAGAAGTGCTGAAAGGGTTAGCATACTATAGACTCTTAAGGCATTAGTTTTAGCTGAATGCTTTTCTCAAACATTTCAATTGGTTGACTTGGGAACTATGCTCCTGGTACCACGTGGACTTGCAATTATTTCTATTGTAAAAGGAAATGATATCCTCTCCCCTTCTGCCCATTATTTATCGTCCAGCCTTTCCATATGATATATCCATGACATGCTCACAAAACCACATATCTCACAAGGTTAGCCAGCCAACTGTAAGATTTTTTTTTTATAGTTGTGATGCCACTTTGTATTTGGTGCTCATGAGACCTACTTTATTGATGTTTCAGAGGTTATTTGGCATCATAGAATGTTTCAAAATTATAGGAGATGAGATTACAAGTTTCCAAAATAAGATACTAGAATTGTAAAAGTTTCTAAATTATTTTAATATCTTAACAAACCCCTTCAGCTTTGACCATACAAATTGCAAAATTCTATTAGTAAAATAAAATAGGATATAGCATTTTATAAGCTCCAAAAACATCTTATATGATACAGGAGATAAGCTTAGGCAAACATAGCCTTAATCAGCCCATGACTCTCATGTCTGTGTCCTTGCCACTTCATCAGTAACAAGGATATTTTTGTTGCATATACGGGACTAATTCTTTAAGCATATAGCCACATGGTTTGGGGATGTTCCAAATTGAAGCGGCATTTGCCTGCAGGACTGAATACTCTCTTTCAATTTTTGCAGGCAACTAAAAGTGTTGATTTTGAAATCCTTCGAGGTCTTACAAGTTCATTGCTGGCTGCCAAAAAGCCTGATGAGGTTGTTTGGTTGCAAAATGAATGAAGTTGTTTGCAACAATGCTATATCTTGTCACTAAATTATTATCCTCTGGAGTCACTTGCACAGTATTGTATTAGTCTTTCAATCTATTGAGGACTATCTGGGAATGTTTCAACATTGCAAATCTGACAGTTGCAACTCAAATGGAGTAGCATAAATCCTAATGTGCTGATGTTGATTTTCTACCATAATTTCATCTGTTTCTCACATTGTCGATGGATTATATTTCATTCACACATTGACTTATATTTGCTTCCTGAGTAGGCTGTTCAAGTACTCCTGGCAACTCGTGAACGCTTGAATAAAGAAAAATCTACTGCTGATAGTGATGAGACTGTCAAAAACACAGTGGAAACTAGATCTGATGTGGATCCCATTCAAGTGAGTTTTTATCCTAATGCATTGAATTTACAATTTCAAGTATTACTCTAGTTCGTTAAAATGCTGTTGTTGCAAAGACTTGATGCTTGTAAGGAACCTTTTTACAGTACAAATATTCATTCGATTGCACATAAAGGTCAACTCTATAAAGGCAAAGTTGAAGTGTATGCTGACATGGCTGAAATCTAGTTTCCTTCATCTCATCAGAAAATTCATGTATTTATGCATCTATGTTGGTGTTAAACATTTTTTGACTTTAGTTGTACTTAGTGCTAGAAGAAAACAGTCTAATTTTGGACATCCACGGTTTCCTATGTACAGATACAAACTATCTGCATATGCTCACTGTGTCACCTGTAAATGTTTAAAGTGGCTCAGGAAAGCATGTTCTCTGTTTGAACTCCATCCCTATAATCTGCTATCTTGTTATGGTGATTATTTCTATAGGTTTCTTAAATGATTATGATGACCTATCTAAATTATGCTATAGACAGACAATGGTTTCTGCCTGTGTAGGTATAAATGAGATGCGCCTTTCACAATGTTTTGACTTTATTTAGGTGTATTCTAATAATTCTCCTCATATCAGTGTAACGATCGTATGTGTGATTTCCTCTATCATTGTGATATTTAATTCCAAGGTGTGTTAACTTCAAGATACCCGTTAAATACATGAAACTTTCATTTATGTTTAATTGTTTAAGCCTGCCGTATTGGCCTTGGAGTCTGTTTTAGGTGAAATCAATTGAATATCCTGTTTGATGTGCCATGCTGGTGTGGTGCAATTTCAGGTTGACTTGCTTCTGGGAAAAGCCTATTCAGATTGGGGCCATATCAGTGATGCAATATCTGTTTATGATCAACTTATATCTAACCACCCTGATGATTTCAGATGTTACCTAGCCAAGGTTAGTTTATTACTTTTTACTCTCCATGCATCCTGTTATGGCTATCTGCACACAACCAGTGAGACATAAAACTGTCACCATTATCATCGGTGCTAAAAGTAGCTAGCTTCCTTGCCTAAGAGTTAACTAAGAAGGTGGGATTCAGTGAGCATTAAATAGACAGAGTAAACAGCTGGATTATCTCTTTTGCAGGGCATTCTCTTGAAAGAGAATGGAAGTATAGGTGATGCAGAGAGAATGTTTATACAGGTGAGAGCATTAGTGTTTTTCACTTTCACCTAATTCTGATCTTGTGTTTGCCTTGGCTCTCATCTTCTTGAGAATTATCGAATCATCATATATGGAGTTTTCATCTCACAAAAAACTATGGTGATATGGATATGGACAGGCGCGTTTCTTTGCACCTGATAAAGCCAAGGCACTGGTAGACAAATATTCACGATGATCATTCCAAGTTTCAAGTGGCGATCATGCAACTGTTAATACTCCATAGAGCTGCCAATTCCAACTGTTTATATATATGGACAAGTTAGTTATTATGGCAATGAGGAAGATGATGGAATTGAATTCCTAATTATAGATAGGAACGAATGGATTAATTGTGGGATTCTTGTTGGATATTAGAAAATGGTACGTAATATATGTAATTGGTAAGTATATGCACGATAGAGATATTACACCATCTATAGAATTAATGATTTGCCTAATATATAACTGGTTAATAATAATGTATTGGGTGAATTACATCTACCATCCTCCAAATTTTGTCAAAATGCCAAATAGAATTAAGAGGGTGGTATGTTGAAAATCTGAATTGTAATTTGGAGTCTATTAATTTGACAATTTAACCGAATGTGTGAGGTGATGGATGCAATTCAACAATGTGCATGTGTCAGTTGCTAAGTCAAGGGTGTAGCTGATAATATGGAATACCAAACAAATTTCTCTCTTTATATATTTCTTTCTCTCTTTCTTTCTTTCTTTCTTTGGTGGTTAAAGTAGAATGGTGGTGCAATATTTGATCTGCATTGCATGCATGAAAACAAATTGAAGTTAGCTAGCTAGCATCAGATTTTGGTTTTTGTCATTATAAAAAAGTAGTATGATATGAATTCGAGAAAACTGAAAAAAATGGCTTCAGATGTGGTGAAGGTGTCGAAGAGGCAGCTTCTCCGGCGGGTGAACTCAACGTATTCAAAAGGTGGGGGGAACGCAGATCGGTGCAGGTCGTCGTTGATCGGGTCGGATTTGGATCGAGCGGATGTGATCCCGAAAGGGTTCGTGGCCGTGTACGTGGGGCCTCAGGAGCGAAGATTCGTGATCCCAACGAGGTACCTGTCGGTGCCGGACTTCAAGGCGGTGATGGAGATGGCGGCTGATGAGTTTGGATACGAGCAAGAAGGGGGGTTGAGGATCCCTTGTGATGAAGATTATTTCGAGAATTTATTAGCTGCTTGCAAATTCAAATCAAGAAAATCCAACTCCTATTCCGCCCTCCACTTCCATGCTCACCCTACCAACATTTTTAAATTCAACTTTTCTCAACGTGCATAATTGTACATATATATTGTAATTTCCCCTCTTTTTTCTTTTTTCTTTTTTTAGTATAAGATGTCTGTATATAACATATATATTAGTATTTTTTGGATATTACATATGTATATATAACATGATATTTCAATGACTATAAATACATAGAAATACTATTATATATGTGCGCTGATGGATCTTAATTTATTTAATACAATATATATGTTGCATATTTATTCAATTTCAAGAATAACGCATGAGAAGATCCTCTTATGCACCCATATGCATCTCACATGCTTTACAGTTGTACAAGGACTAGGAGGAAAAATTCTCTATGTCATTTTCTTTCTGTTTACCCTAATTATATTATATTATGGTCTGAAAATAGTACTCATAGTATCATTCTTATGAATTATGATGAGTTTCTGGTGAGCTAGCCATTTGAGAGAAAAAAGATATTTATCTTGTACTCTCTTTTTTTTTTTTATCCATAGTCAAATCTCTGTATACCCGTGCTTGTTTACCTTCATATCGGAGGGCTCTCTAAGTAGTTAAATTTTCCATATTTGTTTTTTGCTACTTATAATTTCCTTAATTAATTCTTTTTTTGTTTCAAACTCTCTGGAAAAGATGGTGTTTCATCTTGTATTTCAATATAATCACCACTCGTCAAGTGTAAAAGATGACATCATCAATTTATACATGGCATGAATTAAAAGCAATAAAATACAAGATGAAACATCATCTTGAAATAGAGGATTCAGTTCCAAGGAGCAAAAAAGTAGATAGGAATTCGTGAGAGTATATAATTTAAAATAGACGGGAGAAAAATAAAATAAAATAAAAACAGTACATACAAGATCCAAAATATTCATAATTTCTCCGAAAGTTAAAGGATTTTATTAAAACTCTATAATAATGTTCGAGGTGCTAATTAAATTAAAGAGCTAGCTAGTCCTCTTGATCAATGACGATTGTAGATCTCCAAACATTACATGAACTTGCTAGTTAACAAGAATAATATATATAAAAGTTGAAGCAATTAAGGTGGTGATGATTAAGAAACAATAAGGTTGATGGATGGATGATATATGTATGTCACCTGCAGGTCTGAGGGTGGTGATGAGTAGATAGTTGATCGTGAGTATCTGGAGAGTAGTTGTTAGAATTAGAATTACAAGTGAAGTCGCCAACATCAGTATCAATATCAATCTCAATATCATGATGCAGCATTATCAAGGATGGGGATGATTGTGATGATGACAATGATGATCTCTTATCTTGATCCATCATCCTCAATATCTTTTCAAACAAGTGGACTTCACATGGAAACTTGAGCACCCCTTCTTGCTGGAAACCGAATTCCTCTTCGGCTTCTCGGAGCAGAATGGCGAAGAGTTGGTGCCTCAGATGCTCCGTTCGGATCACGAATCTCTTCTCTTCTTTCCCTACACACACTGCCATGTATCCTTTTGGGACGTTACTCGACATCGACAATGCAGATGATGTCGAGCTTTCTGAGAATGACAGTGTTTTCTTCAGAAACTTAATGCTCTTTGTCGTCGTCGTCGTCGTCGTCGTCGTCGTACTGCTCGTGCTTGTCGCTCTGCTGCTCTTGTTGTTGTTGGCCACTTTCTTCCACTTCTTCAGGATCTGCTGAAGCCTAACTATATCTCTTATCTTGTTCGACTTTCCTGATGATGAATCCATCTCTATCTATATATATATGGGATGACAGAAAAGGAGAGAGATATATATGGAGCAGCTATCACTGCAGCTGTGAGTGAGCAATTGCAAAAATGAGGCAATATATATATAGACACAGAAAAAGTACTAGTGTAGCTAGAGATTCTTCTCTCTCTCTCTCATCTCAAGAGTCAAACATTAATTTATCTTCAACTTGGATTATTATTTAACTAACAACTAGTTTTTTTCTTTTTTTTTCTTTTTTCTTCTGATCAGTACAACGTACAATATACTTGCATGATGGATCATTAATTAATTTTAGTCAATAATACATGATGACCAGTTAATAATCAATCATGGTGGGGTGGCTGTCTTGGGTGCCTCAATATCAGAAAAGTGTATTAAATTAAAGGGTTTTCTATACATATTTTTTTTCAACAGATCTAGCTAGCTAGCTGCCATTAATTGATTTTAATTAACTAGTTTCTAGATTTTACTTCTTCGTTGGCGCCATTGTACTTCTTAATTATCTCATGTGTTTTCTGCTGAATCGATTATTCAAGATATTTGGTTTTTATTTGATATAATGAAAATATTGGGGATCACTAATGATTTGTCTAGTTCATGGCCTATTAGCAATACAAGTCATTCTCATGGGATCTTCATGACAGAAAAAGATTACAATCGATTTAATAATAATCGAGTTACTTTGCTTCTGGTTATTGTCCATTTATTATGGAAAAATCTGCTCGACCATGCATCCTCTTGGATATAATCTGAGCACCGATTTATGCATGTACGTAAATGTTTATATCTAATTAAAGTATGTACTAAAAAATGAAACCCCTGATCAATCTCGTAATTGAATTTTGAGATAAATTATTAATCTTCCACATCAACTACCAATCAACTCATTACAGTACTTGCAAATAATTAATTCCCACCACTAAAACTCTCTAGTCAATAATTCACGTAATGATTGAATAATAATCTCAAGTACAAATCTGTTGATATGTAGATTACAGAGCTGTACCTCCCCCATTGGGAAAAAAGCCTTGAGAACATGATAGTCATAATTACACCAATATATTAAAATAACTTGTGCCATTAATGCCATTAATTGACTCTTACCATATTTAATTTTTATTTCCCATGTACTTTATGCTTTTGTTTATTGGATTTTGAAGTGGTTAGGAGATCGTGGAAGATGTCACACAATAGAATTCCATGTGATTTTCTAGAGAGAGATAGAGAGATGCAAGTAGCCCTTGTGCTTCTCATGCCATTGCCAATCATTCATACATTTTCTAGATGGGAAATTGACATAATTGAATGTGTTGTTAGCATATAAATATAGTCCCTCATAAGTAAAATTTGCAATCACTACCACCACAATAGAATGTGACTGGATTGTGTGTTCGTATTGTAATGAATTGTTTTTAAACATATATGAATAAAAAAAAAACCCATCACATGAAATCATCTATTACAAATTTTGCTCAAATTTTTCGTCATTATATATCATTTATTATTGTGAACTTTTTGAGTATTCAACCATAGGTCAACGTCAAAACAAAATGACCATGTTAGTATGGCACGCATTGGTTGATGCATTCCCACTAAACTAGGGGCTTTTGAGTTAAACTTGCTTCGCATAGCATTTGGGTTCCAAACAATTATATAACTATGGGATTCGTCTATTAATTATTATTAGACCAAGATCCTATAAATTCGTGGAATTCTCTTCTTTTCCTTTCTTTTTTGGTTTTTCTTTTTCTGCATTTGACTTTTCGTTCGCGACAAAATTGTTGAACTTGATTAAGTTTCGTACATATAATTTAACTCAAAAGAAAATAATACGAGTGCAGTCTCTCCAGAGAGAGAGAGAGAGAGTAATGTTCAGAAAAGGAAACCCTTTTTTTTCAGAGCAATTAAGTTGTATGCATGAACCTGAGAGTGGATGATGGACGGTGCGTCTGTCAGCATCCTCGTAGCAATCAAACAGAGAGAGAGAGAGAGAGAGATTAACAACTTCTTTCCTTTTGCAATGCAATATCATTCTAAAAAAATCCGATCTTCACTGGGGCCGCTGCCGCTGCCGCTGCCTCTCAAGTCTCAAGTGTCAATAATATACATTATCATTTACTCCAACTTCCATCATTGCAAGTTGCAACACAGATAACAGTTAAACCATCTACCCTTCAACACATTGATTAAGGGTTATAATTCATGCTATATCTGATTTATTAAACTACGTTAAATACAACATCGACTATCCATTTCAACACATATACACATGAATATGTTCAAATTGATGATAGACTGTGGAAAGACGTCATCCAATGATTGACAAGCTAAAACATGATAAAGGAAGGGTCAAATCTAACTCATCAAAACATCGACATATAATACTAGAAACAAAATGCTCATTCTGTATCAATATTAGAGACGACATTAATGTACAACGTGTAAGATTAGTTATTGCTTTAAGCCATCCAATCACTTCCCCAACCGCAAAGCAAAAGAGAAGACAAGAGGAAAAAGCTATGCAATGAGACAAATAATTAGTATTTACCATTGGGGTCAAAACTCACAAGTGAGAAACCTCGTACAGTATTAAACTTGATACAGCACGGGCCACCTTTCAGCACAACTTTGATTGTTTAAGGCTTCTTCAAACTTCTTGGATATCAAAGAATGCTCCCTTTCTACTAATCTGATCATTGGAGTAAAAATTAATTACCAACAAGAAAAACTCGTAGCACAGCCAATCAGACAATACTTATATGAGCTGAAAATTTGAAGTATCCTACATAACTTTTCAACTCACAGTCAATACAATATTTCTTGTCAGCATATTGTGAGAAAATGCCTGTTTTAGTCATTGCTTATGAACAGTCCCAACAAGGATATAAAGCCAACATTTGTACATTCGATAAAAAACCTTAATTCCTGATAAAAACAAGTAATTTTGTAGAATTTCAAATAATAATAATAATAGTAATAATAATAATAATAATGAGGATACCAAGCATGCTAATGCCTGAGTTGGCACTTTCATGGATTCAGCTTAAACCAGAACTCAACACCTCCAAATGGTGAAAAGAAAAGACATTATTAGCAAACTTATCATATCCCAACCAAAGGAAATTGCCTATTTTAACAATGAGGATTAATTTTATAATGGCAATTAACTGACAGAATATCACATGAGCTCCTTGGGAAAAGGAAGACCTAACCATTTCTTCGTTTCTGGGGTCTGATAGGATGACTACTGGAATTTGTTGTTGATAGAGTCCTCTTTGTGGATGGCTTCACCAATGATTCTGACTTCTTTGAAGGTATAAGAGCTGAAGATAGGAGAGCATCGACAGCTTCGCGCTGCTGTTTCCTTTTTGTGATTGCATCATTAAGTGTCTCAACTTGATTAGAAGGTCCTGGCTCACCCATCTCCTTGAATTTCCTCTCAGAAGATGTGCCTATTTTCACCTCCAATGGTTTATCATGCTTGATACTTTTCAAATGCATTTCATCAGCAACAGGTCTCAGGTATTTCTGACTTCTACTCTTCACCTTTACAGAACTGGTTGAATGTTTCCTTATAGTGTCATTATCTTTCCCCTTTCCGTCATCAGCTTTTACCACCCTGTTCTGTTTGTTGTTATCCCTGCAGGCTGAGCTTTTATCGTTTTGCACTTTATTTTCTTCCAATTTTGACATCCCACCCTTCAATACTTTGTTATCACAATTTGAAATGACCACGGACGCAACCTCCTTCGCTACTGACATATTTGTTGCATCTCTGGTTCTTTTTTTGTCCTCTATATCAGCTTCCTTAACTACAGAAGAAACGTTTTCACCAGTAGTGGCAGTGTCCAGTACAGCACCATTGCATTTTCTCTTCCTTTCAGAAGTATGCTTCACATCTTTTTGAGTATTCACTCGTTCACCTGCAGATTTGACCCGCTCAACTTCCTCCAAGTGTATATTAGACGAATTTCCTGCATTTAATCTGTTCTCCGAGCCGAACTTGTATATTGAACTGTATGGCTTCCTACCCGGTACAATCAAATTCCTTTGTTTTGCATCATCTACAAGAGCTGCCCAGCTCTGGTTAGTCGTTAAAGTTCTCGCATTACCAAAGATCCACAGAGAGATTTTAGCCCTAGTCAAAGCAACATTCATCCGTCGTACATCAGCAACAAATCCAATATTGATAGAGCCAACCTTAGGTGTTTCAGCCCAGGATCCTGATGCTCTAACAGTAGAAAGTAGCAGGATATCGACTTCTCGTCCTTGAAAACCATCAACTGTATTAAACTCCATTTCAGAGGTGATGGCAGATCCAAATGCACTGGAGAACCGTGAACGCAACAATGACAATTGACGCTTGTAAGGAGTTATGACGCCAATTCTTCCACCCAAAAACTCTGAAGAATATCTGCTACAAATAACAGTCTTAATCGTACTAATCATTGACAGGATAATTAAATAAATGATAGGTTAATTACCTCTTTCTGAAAAATCGCAACACTTCAACTGCAGCATCAGCCTCAAACTCATTGTACAGGGACAATGACGCTGAGCTCTTACCACGAAGCTCCTGCCCATCAATAATGTCAAAAAATACATATGGCCCCAGGCACCAAGTCTCATGGAATGATGCAGCTCTGCTAGACATCTGATCTCCATTCAGCAACTTGCCTTCATAGAAATGCGAAGAAGGAAAGCGACAAATCTCTGGATGCATCCTATACTGGTAATTTCATAAATATGTGAGACAAGACAAGTACTCTCGCAGTAACAGTCCCAAACAGTAATAAAAGGAGAGAAGAAACTGAATCATAGATTTTCATATTTGATATATGATAAGCTTTATTCATTAAAGAAAACATTTATCTTTCCACCAACAACTTTTTTATTTTATTTCTTAGAAATATAAGCAGATTCCTCAACTTATTGCCAGCTTTGATCTAAGATAACTGCTTACTGATCAGAATACCTAAGGGGTATCCAAAGCTGATAGAATTTTACCACAACTAAAAGTGAAGAAAATTCTCACACGATTTATGTAAACATAAGCTCTTCCAATCCTTTTGCTCTCCTCTAAATATCAACTAAGTTATTTTTTTCCATCTACCTTGTCTGTTTAAAGATAATGACAAAACGCACCCAAAGAGAGAGAGAGAGAGAGAGACACACACACACACACACACACAAAAAAGACTGAAACATATGTATCTATAATTCCTGAATGTTGAACACCTACTTCGAAATATACTGATTCAGGAATTGAGTTAAATATCCCTTTTACTAGAATCCATTACACTAGTAGTTTTGTCTTTTGGCACACAATAAAATAGACATGACAAAGTCTGTGGTAACTTTATCCATTCTGTATATTTCAAGCTTAAGCAGCTTTTCTAGCACATATCTTGTTACGATCATTACCTATTATACAACATAAACTAAACGTCATTTTACCCAAACACAGACTTTTACATTAATTCAGTGGTACAAAGGCCCTCAAAGATATAGAAGATCCACTTGATTACTGTACATACATCTTTTCACTTTCTTTCTTTTTTCCGGGGAAGGGGGGGGGGGGGGGTGGGGTGGAATGTGAGTAAGAAACAAAACAAAAAAAATTATTTATTGAAGAAACGATGGTTCTTATATATGCATCAGTACACATGAAGAAATGCAAACACAGATTGAGCTTCAGCAGTGTAAAATAGTCAAGTTCATCTGCTACATAATAAGAATATACGAAAAAACCTGTTGGGTGAGCATTATAACAGGATGGCCTGCCCTCTGAAATCTTTCAAACATGCTGCATTGAAACAAGTATTTGCTAGCAACATTAGATAGAACTGTGGCAGGAAGCTGCTTTGGATCACCAACCTAGTAGAAAATGAAAAAAAAAAAAACAAAAAAAAAAAACAAAAACAAAAAAACAATAATAAGTAATGATGCTTGGCATTATTGAAAACACAAATTAATAAGTGCTTCATCAACTAATTACCATGATACATTTGGTTCTCCTTGACTTTAGGAGCTGAAGTGGAATCAAAGTGGCAGGCTCCAGGGCCTTCAATGCAAAATAGAAATATAGTATTACAAACCAGAAAAAAGTCATACTAGGATTGGTGACAGTTGATAAAGCAAATCAATAGAGAAAATAATGATAAGCAAGGGGATATGGAAATACTTGAGCAGCTTCATCAATCACTACAGCATCAAAAAGAGCATTTTCAGATGCAGTAATGAATCTATGGCTGGATGTGGATTCCGAGCACACCCCATATAGATCTCCACCACAGCCGCTTAGCGTAGTCACAACAATTTCAGCCTCCTTCAAGATAGCCTTTCGATATTTATGTCTTAGAGATCTAATTTCTTCACTAGCTTTCCTCTCTCTTGCCTGAACATTGGCAAGATCTGCATATAGAGCTTTCTTCTTTTCATATAATTGCCTTAGCTTTACTTTTAGTTCAGCATCAGACAATGCCCTGCCATCTTCACAATCTCCGACCACGAGATTATTAGATTCAGAATTTCCTTCCTGCAAGCTAGCCCGCTTAGCTTCATAGTATCTTATCCGGTCCACTAGTTTCTCTAGATCAGTACGTATCATGTTTAAAGAGTCTGTGCCAGTCTCGCTCTTTTTTTCATCATGTGCATTGATTTTTTCTTCCCCTAGACGATTATCAACCAGTGTATCAATAAAGAAGGGTAGAGAATTTGGATGGACTGTCTTTGCATTACCAACCCTCACAAGATATGGCTTGTAAGTCTGTCCATCACGGCCATATAGACCTTCATTATATATCCTTGAAACGAGCTCATCAACTGCAGCATTGGATTGAGCACAAATGAGAATTCGGCCTCTACTGCAGCTTCCTGCGGAATTATTGTTATTCGGCACATCCTCATTTAATTGTCTAGACAATGCAGCATCCTGCCAGGCTCTTGCAATTGCAGCAGACTGACTCATCTTTCGATTACTGCCAGAGCTATTGCTGCATGCTGACCCACCATTTATTAATCTTTTAGAATCTTTCATTTCAGAGAGAGCAAGCAAACCACTAACAATGGCCAGAATTGTTCGTGTCTTTCCAGTTCCTGGTGCAAAAGTACACTCTCATTTATTATAGATGCAAGGAGAAACTAATATTTATACAAGCATAGAGCACACAATTGAAAATAAGAGGAAGGAAAGAAAAGAAAAACAACACACCTGGAGGTCCCTGTATAAGAGTTAACTCAAGATCCTTGTTCAAGTCAAATGGTCCAATAGCAAGACTAATAGCCTGCAGTTGGCTGCCATTATATGATGCCTTGAGAATCTGCTGCAGAGGTTGAGAGAGATTACTCAGATTTTCAGCTTCGGATTCAAATTGACCACAAGGATAATTGACCGGGTTCAAGATGATTGGAAGCAAAGGGATTTCAGTTATTGATGACAATGCCTGGAATTCTCGAAGGTGAGGAGTAATGCTCATGATACGACTAACATACCACTTGCTTCGATCAGTAAGAAGCTTTCTAGCTCGATTGAGGCGAGAACATCCTTGAAGATACAGTCTGATAGCCAAGATATTTAACCTTCTTTTATTGTCTTTCTCACGCCTCTCAACCTATGAACAGGGACAAAGCATGAGCAAAATGCAGAACGAACATTGGATTAATAATTTAATACCTTTCGAGCAAATTTGTCAAGTTTATAGGTAACCTTACCAAAGATTACAAGTATAGATAAAAATACCAAGACTACTAAACCATAAATTTAATAGTCCTCAACTGATAAGGGTAACTTACCAATAAGATCATTCACATAACAAAAAATTATGTCAACACAAAGACAAAAGCTTAGAGTAATAGCATTCTTTTAAGGGGAAAAAAATGAAAGACATACACATGGAAATCATATTGTTGGCATAGTAACTTAAATAACGACTGACACTATCATAAAAAGAAGAATTCAGTTACTTCTGGAGACGGCTATCTACAGTGGAAAAGAAGGCATTCACATGGCTGACACCACAAAATTATAGATTGCAGAATTGAATTGGCTTAATTGACTTCACAAAATTATTTACTGCAGTACCCTCTGTTTTCTGGCTCATAAATAAGGTGACCACTCAATCATACAAGTCATCTGAAGACAAACATCACCATATAGTAATATTCAAATCAATTATGGGATACCTTTCCAACAGTATGAACATCACTGATAGAATTTTGCAGAGGTTGTCTGGTGAGTAAAATGAGATCATTTTCCAACAGGCTTTTATATCCAGCAGACTCATTTTCTTCGTGTACAAAGCGAGCAACATGAAAATCATCAATTCTCTCAACTGACAGCACAGATAAACTTCCACTGCACATTTCCTCGGAAGAAGCCATCTCCTGATAGGAACTCTGCAGTTGCGCTTTGAATTCTTCCAGTACCAAGGGCCGGAAAATTTCAACATATCCATCAGGTGATTTGAAACAGACAGGAATCTCCTTCAGTTTGCCAACACTTTTATAGTCTTTGTCAGTTTCAGAAGCTAATCCAACAGCCACAAAGAAATCCAACTCTAGGATGGGTCTATACCAGTCATCAAGCCTAGGGTGCTGAAATCTTTTCGCTCCACCACCTAACCTAACAGAGCCAGACCTGCTCCCTGGAGGTAGAGAAAGCTGGATGACTTGCCGTTTGGGGCAAGTGCTTGGCTTTGAAGCTAATGGCTGCTGATGTCTTGGTGGTTTGAAAAATGAAAAATTCCACGCATCATCATCCGTATCACATACTATCTCTTTTATGACTTCATCACTAGCTTTTAGAGTTTTATTTGCACTCTGATGAACTTCACTTGCAGAAATAATACTCATATCAGAAAAGGTCTTGTTACTGGAAGATAGTTTAGATGTAAATGAACCAACTTGATCAGAATTCGCAGTTCCCTCAGAGACTCTCATCAAACTTGAATTGTTCTTTTTCAGGACACAATCACTTACACCATCTCTTGTTTTGATTTCCTTTCTCTTACTTACTAGTGGCTCTAGTTCAACAGGAGTCACAGATCTCTGTATGCCTTCATTAGAATCTAAGCTCATTTTCTGAGCAAAATCAGTAGAATAAGAACCAAATTGAGAACAAGCCTCGGAGGAGACCATCAAACCACCATGAATGCTAAAATCTTTTTCTTTCACGTCAGTTTTGAACTCTCCTCCAGCAGCATTTATAGCAGTGTGATTATCATTATGGGTATGTTCACTTGACCAACTATTAGAGAACCTGGCATGGGCAGAAATAGCTGGTTCTTTTTCATCATCAGAAAGAATTATGATATTGTCTTCCTGAAAGTCGACCAATGGTTCAGAATGTAGGACACTCACTTTAGCTTCATCAACTAGCAAAGCTTCAGATTGTGCAGAACAGTTTCTCCAATTCAATGACTCTCCAGAAGGTGAACATTTTGGCTGAGTAGCAGTTTTGTTCATTGCAGAACCTTCATCTGCTAATAAAACAGAGAGGCGTGCTATTTGCTTGCTCACTTCATCCATTGAAAAAATTTCTGCACTCAAAACAAAAATCAAGCAGTATACATGCAAAATAATTTCTGATTGACAGGAGACTAAAAGCAGATCAAGCGAAAATTGGAATACTCACCATAAGAAATAAGTTTCTCAATATCAGTAATTGCAGAAGAAGATTTATTACTGCATGATGCTTTAATTTGAAAGAGCAAATAAGACAATGTTTGTTTCCAATATCTAATCACGACAGCAAGTGATGACTTCCCCCACTCAGCGAAATCATGAAGCCATTTTTTGTCACAAAAAATTTCCAACATCATGCCAGAATTTTGAGGAAGCCTTTCTAAAACATTTGGAATGACTTCAAGAAGACGGATACACGTCATCTGAAACAAAGAAACAGAAAAGCATTACTCCTACTATAGACAGCAGAAATAATCACAGAGAAACATGGTCCTCAAGCAAAATTTAATCAACCAATAATATAGAGAGATGAGTGAATAGAATAAACTCCAGCAGAGGCTAGCAAATGGCAGATTACATCTCTCAACTAGCAGTGATTACTCAAGATTAATGTGCTGGTGAAAAGTTTCTTGGACCATTTTTCATTGTCACAGCTAATAGATGCATGAGAGAAAATGAGAATATTCTAAAAAAATTAAAAATGTCCACAAGATCTATGAATATACACATAGAAACTAAATTGATCCAATGCAATTCTCAGTAAAACTAACAAAATAAACCTAGAACGAATAAACATGGACATCTTGTAGTAGTAGTGTAATGAAGACCTGAGATACTGTGTAATCTGTGAATGTCTTGCCTCCATCTAAGCATTTCAGAATTGAAGGCCATGCAACCTGAGACAGTAAGCAGCTAAACTTCTTCCATAATGTGGAGCTAACAATTGACGAACGGTTACCACCATCAGTGGGTGAAGAATCAAATACAGGTTGCTTTAGAAATCCACCTTGCAAAGAAAATTTTGAAACATCGGCAACATCTTGCAGATTTTGAACTGTGGTCTGAGTAGATGAATTTCCTTCTTTGAGCAATTTGCATAGGATGAAGAAGAGATGATGTAAAGTCTGAAAGTTTAACAGAACAGAGTCCAACTGAACCTGAAAAATGTTGGGCAAAACTACATCAATACAGCATAAGTACTTGGCTTCTAACTAGTTCATTAACTTAATGTGAATAGATGGCAATCAAACAGCCATATTCTGCAATAAAGAAGCCTTTTGGAAAACCATGCAACTGAGTCAAGTGACCTTTATTTGATGACAAGTCATTTACTCAAAAAAAAAGCACTTTAACTGTTGCCAGCAAAGTCATTCTCAACATCGAAAGATATAGAAGTCCCACTTCACAACAATATCTTACCAATTTCAGGGCATGTTTCAACCCCATCAGAACAGCTAACAAGGAGGATGGTGTGGAGCAAAGAAATTGCAGACCACAAGTAAGGCCACGCGTGTTTGAAACTTGTTCAAGAATAAGCCTACCCACTTGTCTGGTATTCTACAACAACCAGATAATTTCAGGGCCAAACTTTAGACAATTTCAGTCAAAAAAAAAAAAACTCCCTCCATCCCACAAAAATAGGTTTATTTACTTACTATTTTCGTCCGTCCCACAAAGATAGACTTGTTACTATATTGACATGCTTTTTGATTTTCAATTCCATATATGCCCTTAATTAATGTACATTGATATTACCCCACTTCAACTTCCTGTATTACTTTTTGAAAAAATGTTTCATTTAATGTATGTCTCAATTAATGTAACTTAAGGGTAAAAATGGAACTTCAAATATTTTAACTTCAAATATTTTAACTATATAAACTACACTTTCTTAATATGTGTGAAAATAACTATAGGCCTATCTTTGTGGGACGGAGGTAGTATTAGAACCATTTTTGTCAAGACAAAACTATCACATCTATTATATTTACATCATTAGGATCCACAAGTAAGAGTATCAAACTGTTGCTCATCATTGGCTCCCAGATCCACTGCTTTCTAAGCTCTCCTTGCTCCATTCGAACAGTGTAATGAGTAGTTAACCTGCAATTTTTATCCACATTGTGCACACCTTAGACACTTATCATCTCAAGTACCAAAAGTCACTTTTGCCAAATTATACGGACATCGGCTTGAACTGCCACAGAAACACCTGAATAAGCCACTAACCTCTTGAATGTTTTGACTAAAGGATGGCACATTGTTGAAGTTCTAATAGAATTTCTCGACTCTGTCCCATCTCCACCATCATCAGAACCTGAGGGAACCTTCCACCCCAAAAGATAACAAATTTCTGAAGCACATGTGGCCAACCAATTCCTGACAGAAAGAGAGATTTCTGTGCTCCTCTCCGTCTCTATTAGTGAAAACTGAGACAAGGCCCAAATAACAGCCTTGGAAAAGGACAATGGAAGACCTAATGGATCGATTTCAACTAACACATCGAACCATAACATGGGAATACACATCCAGCTTCCATCTACTTGTGAAATTATTTTATGCTGCAAAGTGAACTCTTTCCAACAACTATCATTTTCCTTATCTTCAATATCTAAACCAGACAGAATCTCTTCCTCTTCATCTGCAGCACCATAATCAGTAAGCCTGATTGGTTTATCACTAGGATGCAACTGACCATTCAAAATTATAGAGATCAATGCAGAAGCATCAGACACTATAATAGTTTGAATAAGGTCAGTTGCAGGTTGTCGAAGAGAATTGTGCAATGATGTATCCTTCAGAGAAGACACAAGGGAAGGGCCCCTGTAAATCAATAGCGAGGAGAAACGGAGAATACAATGGATAACTAAATCAGTCACTGGCATGGTGCTCATCACTTATAAAAGTTACATTACTTGTCCACACATTTCAAATAAAGCTCATAGACATGTCCCAAACAGATGCCTACCACATGTGTGCACATTCAGAAGGTGGGCAAGGCGGATCCATCCTGTATCCTCGTAGAATAATAAGAAAAGCTGTCTGCATAAAAAGGTATTTATGATAAAACCAGAGAGTGACATTGCAGGAATCTAAAAATAGCATGCATTAGCTCAGACATCAAAGAAGATAGAGGAGCAACCTGACAAGCCTTTTTCCGCATCAATATGCTAAAATTACTACTAACGGGCACTTGATGCAGAAGAAAGTAAAGAAAATGCCTTCTCTGTTTTTCATGTTCTCCATCTTGGAGAGCTTCAAGAGACTGGAAGAATAAGATGAACATTACATGTAATAAAGTACAACACACGACCTAGGTCTCCAATAATTCAAAGAAGATGAAGAAGAGAGAGAATATTCAAACAAAATCTAAAAGCACAACATGCCTGCAGAAAAGGCTGGAAAAGATCAAATATTTCTTTATGGCTTTTCTCGTTTCGAGTATGGAAACACTGACCAAGAAGTGTATTTCTCATAACACTTGGAGACAGAGTAGCCCTCAACCATAGTTTACAACCTGTGCAACAAAATTATAGAACTAAGAGGTGCCAATAGTTTTCACATATAAAATTATCAAATATAGAAAGGAATCACGTACCAAGCTTCTCGAATAGAAGTCTCAGGCAATTAACCGCATGAGAAAACTCAACTGAGTCATCACTTATATGGTTCAGCACAATACTAAGGAAAATGGGATACCGATCTAAAATCCCTTCTTCAAATGCTGCAGGCTCTAAAAATCCAACCCTTTAAAACGCAGAGTGGGAAAAAGTTATTAACCACGAAATAAGTATAAACTACACATATTCAGAAATGAAACCAGCTGCTTCCTACAATGCTTTCATTCCAAGCCATACAGTTATTCGATCCAGTTGCACCCTAGGCCTAGATGTCACAATAGCTGCCTGCACACCTTCTGTTTCCAATATGTATATGCATTTCTTGAGTAAATGCTGTAGCGGATCTAAGTCAATTGATCTCCTGCAAGAAAGGGAGCAAACAAAAAATAAAGGAATAGTATTATATTAAAGGTTTTTGGTTGAAATCACACTTTATCCAATGGATAAGATCTCTATGACATGGACTGTCCACAATCAAGACTCGACCTCGTACAACTCTGAAGTTTTTTAAAGAACAGTTTTAAAACACTCAAATCAACAGTGCCATAGATAACAAAGATGGCTTTAAGATAAGATAAAACAGAGATGAGACACACGCGCGCACACACACACACACACACACACAGAACAAGAATCAAAATGTAAGAAGTATGCAATAAACCATATAACGGAAGGAACTCAACAGATTCTCCTTTTTTTTTTTTTTTTTTGTTTGGTAATAAGGAGCAAAATCATGGCAGGAAACCCCTTTTCAGAGGCTAACCAGATACCAGCCTGATACATCTGCAATCTGCCAGTTAAAATTTCAGCACCTTATAACTCCTGGCACTCAAATTCTCATTCTCTCTCCCCAATGAGAGCTTCTCCCCAAATATTTTTTTGTTAATGGCTTTCCAAGAGATAATCACAATAAGAAGTAAAATATCCACTAATCCACAGAACAAAATCATAAAATGCATCATATCAGCCTGTCTCAGGAAAATGTGTTTGTAACAGCTTATTTTAGGCTAGCAAGAAGAATTCTGATGATTGCATACCGTTCTCCTCTGTCACACAACTAGGAAAAGGATCGGAGATGGTGTTGCCCAAATGTGTCTATAACATGGGTTCAATCATAAAAACTAGTGGTGGGGATTGTTTGTAAATTATGATCTATGATCTCTCTTTTGAAAAGAATGTGTTCAAAAAATCGGTTACAAATCTTGAGTCAAACAATATGAAGATTTTTTTCTGTGAGTTGCATGCAAACTGATTGCAAATTAAGATTGTTTTAATAGTACAAAATTGTGATACAAATCGATAAAAAAAATGGTTTGCAAATATTTAAAGGGGGTAATTGTCAAGGTTTAACTATCATAGTAGTTCATCATAACATTATGAATAAATACTATGCAAGCAAAGCATAAATTTGTGAGCGAGCATTTGTTATGTGAAAAAGATAGGTTTGATATTAGTTCCATGTTAAGACTCAAACTAAATGTCAAGAAAGCTGCACAAGTGACTGATAACCATTCCTCAATAAGCAAAGCAACATAAATAAGAAGCAAGAATGTCCAGCGACAAATGCAATTCCTAAGGAAAAAATTACTTTGAAGAGAGAAAAGCTGGAGTTCAAGTGTTGCAAAGCTAGGAACATTCAGGGTTAAGGTAGAACGAATACTGTCACCTAACAATTCTACCAACCTCAGGTTATCATCTTCAAATGTTTCTTTGGCAAACAGACACACAAATAAAATGTTCCTCTAGAATTCAGCTATAGCATGAATACTAGACATTAACAAAATCATGAAAACATTACGGAAGGACCAAAAACAGGAAGTACCTCAATTTACCCATGTGTCCAGCCAAGCGAAGACCTATAGATCGCACTCTTCTGCTTTTGAAAAAAAGCAATGCATAAACTCCCTGAAAAACATTAAGGAAAGGAGAGAGAATGGTTCAGAATTATTGACATAGGAAACTGAAAGGGGTAATATACAACAGAAAAGTCCAAAACAACAAGGGAAAGCATTTTCAATGAAGTCATACCGGATACTGTTGATGTCCATCTAGTGTCAATTCATGAGAATTATCAATTGCTTCAATAAAGTTTTGAAACTCCACAGCCAAATATTGGTCATCCAGCAAGATTGGATGCATCAAGACCTTTATGTAAACAAACACAGTTAATGTTGAAGATATAAAAACTGAGATCCATTGGTTTGGTGAAGGAAGTATACAAAATTTAACAGACAGTGAATTCAGCATGAGGCCTCTGTCCAGTATTTCCATGTTCATAGGCTTAGATCTAGAGATAACATGTATTTGAACTTTCCAAATTTGGACAAGGAACTGTCTACAATTGATTTGTATATGTTCCATTCTACAGTACAGTTTCATTTCTAAGTCAAGGTCTGTTGGACCTTCCTTCCAGCACAACTTTTGCACAAATTCAACCAGATTTTATTGGCTCATCCCAGAGCTATCTTGCAACTTTACTTTGCCAGTGTTGCTTGTGGTCTTTTCAAGTAGTTGATTGTCTTCCTACAGAATAATTTTACGATTGTTTTTCATAGAAATTTTTTTAAGAACTTCAATAAGTTTGATTCCCCTAATATTTTCTGAGGCTGGTAATAGGTCTTCGACTATAACCTTGTGAGAAGAACATTTTAATTGATCAAAATTTTCATTAATGAACTAACACCATCTTTCCAGTTGGACTGACATGACGAACACAGACAACAAGCAGAGCAGCCTTGCATATATCTATAGAGATTATACGAGCCATTAATCCTTATTAAGTTGGTTAAGCCAAAAGTCCAATGACTGTACATTTTGAAACTAGGTAATGATGTAAGACAGAAAGGGAAAACCAAAAATAAAGTTTGTGCAAGTACCTCATACATAACACCAACAACTTCTCCATAATCACGTGACATATCATACTCCCCTCTTACTAATCTAGCATTAAGATCCTTGAGGTGTAGGGTTATCCGTTCTTCATCAAGCCTATGCAGCACATTGAGCAAAGGACCAATACAGCTCTGCTCATATTCACTCGCAAACATCTCTTGTGCTTGATGATGCTGGTGAATGCATAGAGTGCAACTTCTCATCTCTTTAGAAATTCTATTCCATAAAAGCTTGAGAGGAGACTCATGGCACTCGTCCTTGAAATAATTGTAAAATGTCTCCAGAAGAGGGCCCATCAAATCCCAATAGCCACACCAAACGTGGTTTTCTGTAGGCAAATATATCAGGAAGCTGAATGCATCTGAAAACCTGGATATGGAGCATTGTTGATCAGTCTTTAGAACAGTTTAGATAAACAAACACATGAAAGTCAATTACTTCACAGCTCCCACTCAAATATGACCCTAGTTAGGAACAGATTAATCTAGCTTAGATATATATATATATATATATATATATATATATTCAAACATGGAAAACAGACAGGATTAAATTTCATTATTCTTGGCAGACAACATTCATTCTCCAAAATTAACAGTTCAGAATTTGAAGGCGAGGTTGCAATAGAGAAAGAGAGATGATGCGATCAGTCCAACCCCTAAAGGGAAAACTAAGTGAATTCGAACCATTGTTCCTTGAGTTGGCGGAGACGACGACGTTTAATGGGAGTAGCAGAAGAAAGGCCATCGTCGTCGTTATCTTCCTGTTCAATGAGACTCCATCTCTCCAACAGCTCCTTCCTGCTGACATCCTTCTTCACCATAACCGATTGAACAATTAGGGTTTTGGAGATTTCGCGCCAAATGGAAGAAGGAATCAAACAACCCACTGCGGCAAATGCAATGGCACTTCGTGCGTGGCGCGGGGAACAACAGACACACACGCACACTTTCTAGTATCTAAACGTCAAATGACGGTTCTACCTTCCTCGTTTCTTTTTCTTTTTTCTGTCTTTTCCCTTTTTTTTTTTTCTTTTTTCTTTTAGTTTTTTTTCATTTTATAAGTGGTCAATCGATTGTATTATGTAGTAAATTCGATGAAAGTATTACGTGGGGATGATAATAATTAAACTCAAAAAATTTAGTATGTCTTGAAGCAATTAGTTACTTTCATGTGCATTAGCCGTCTTTAACTATTCTATTTGTTTGCTTAAAATCTTTCAATGAATATAAATTACGTTTCATTTTATTTTATTTTTTTTGGACAAGGATATTTGGCTACATAAAAAAAGGTGTTCATGAATAGTTATGTTTTTTTACTGTGTAAATATCTTAAAGTCTTTTATTATCCCAACCAAATTATAGAGAAATAATTGATTAATTGATTTTAGTTATTTCAAAATGAGTTTGGTGAATATTTTATTTATCTTTTCCTTTTGTTTTTCTGTATTTCACAATTTGTCATAGCTTATAATATTTGCAATCAAAAATATATATGTAATCTTATTGTACTTAAATAATAACTCCTAAATCTTACAATATTTTTTTACTATTTAAAAAAAAAATCAATCAAGGATTCAATACATGTTCTAATATTTCTTTTTTTCCAAAAAAAAAAATAAGAAATAACTTAGTGGCTTAAGTTAATTAGCTGGTTTTCTTGTAAAATTCACAATCGTAATCATGTATGTTGAAATATGTGGAAACATGTGAAAAAATTATCATATTATTTTCATAGGACATAAGGAAATATATATATATATATATATATATCAATAGTTTATAGTTTATGGAGAAAAAAAAAGCATCACATTATCTTTTATTATATATTGAATATGCAATTGATCTTATTAATAATAATATACAATCTATCATATTCATATTTCCAGTATAAAAACTCAGTTCACTATGAAGACAAAAGAACCCATGGACTTTCCTTGCAGCCCAATATCGGCCCACTAAACAAATAAGTCCATGAACTCGTTGGGCCCGCGAATTGGACTTGAGGATGTTAACAAGTTTGGCTCGGTCGTGTTTTTATTCGAGTTCGCGTTTCGTTTGAATTCTATAAAACTTTAAAAGTGGAGTTTGAGCTCGGCTAGATTTAAAATTTTCGAGTTCAATATTAATTCAAATTCAGTTTGAACAAAATATGATAACAAGTTAAAAGAACTCAACTCAAGTTCGACTCGATAAAAGTTTATTAAAAATTTAAATTGAACTTAAATACAAATTTGATAAACATATATTGGAGTTGTTCGCCTCGTTAAAATTAGAGCTCGAACTCGAAAGCTCATTAACAGATTAAAAACTTATAAAATTGATAAATTACATTTCAATATCTTATAAAATATGAAACGAACTTAAAACAAATAGGCTCAATAACTATCTTAACAAACTTATTTTCGAATTTATTAAATGAACAGGTTCCGAACCATATTAATGAATTTGTTTGCAATCCAACTTAACAAACTTGTTCGCAAACTTTCAAACTGAATATGTTTGGACTCGAGTTCGGCTGGAAAAGTTATTAAGCTCAAAATTCAAACTTAAATTTAACTTTTTTTAGATTAACAAACGAATATTTATTGAACTGAACTACAAATAATTTATGAACGGCTCGATTCTTTTATGCAATTGAATGGCTCGCGAATATGTATGGAATCCAACCTCAAACTTTAACTTTATAATAGCATTCCAACCCGTACCATCGGATCAATTGACACATAATTGATAAAGTGGATGAAAAGAAAATCAAATTTAAGTCGAAGTCAAACAAATTTTTATTTTATTACGTTATATTTTATAAAATTTCAAGATATTTTTTTGATGGTGTAAGCTTTTTTTTTTATTTATCATCGTCACGCATCTAGTCTCATTCCACATCATTATTGTATTATACCTATCCAAATCTCAAAGTGGACTAAAAATATCTCATTATAAATAGAGTTAATTTCAATTTGCTACCTGAACTATTTGATTTTTTTTCAATGGGTGTCTAAACTCAAAAAAAATTTAGATCGCTATCCATTCTCTTCAAAAAAATTCAATTGCTACCCAAACTCAAACTTTTGACATATTTTCCAGTCAAAACTCGCCGGGAAACTTGAAAATCCAATTTACCTCCAAATATCAGTCAAAAAATACATGATTCATATGCCAAAATGACTATTATTCGAAGCCCAATTATAACCCCAAATTGATTTCATGAATCTCATTCGAATTGATCAAGAATCGTACAAAAAACATTATAGGGTCTTGAACAAATTTTTGTTCGATTCAAGTTTAAATCAAATAAGAATCATTAAATAAATTTAGGGTTATAATTTGACTTTAAAATATGGTGATTTTGGCATATGAATCATGCAGTTTCGGCTAATATTTGGAGATCAATTGCATTTTTGAGTTTTTCGATAAATTTTCTCCAGAAAATAAGTGTTTAGGGTAGCAACCGGAAATATTTGAAGAGAATGAGTAGTGATTAGAAAACTTTTTGAATTTAAACACCTACGAAAAAAAAAATGCAATAGTTCGGATAACAAATTGATATTAACCCTTACAAATATATAAAATGAAGATTTAGATACCAATTTTACTTTGATTTATATGATTTGTATCGAAAATTAACTAAATACCAAGAATGGAAAAGTAGGGAAAATTTCACTAATTGTTACCAACTCTAGTCATTAGTATCAAATTGGAATTTCATTTGTATCAAAAATTAATATTTTATCATTATTTTTGTTTGTTGGTGGCACAAAAACAATTTTTGGTCTACGATATTATATGTAGCAACCAAATCATTACGGACTAGCGACTCATAAAAAGAATTGGACTAAATTGTGTAACTAACCTTATAAATTTGTATCAAATTGGTCATTAATTATATAGTTTGATTCAAATTATAATGTTTTGTTTAGTGTCAAATTTAATCTGATTTTTCAATGGTTTATACGAGATGACAATCCACATAAAACTTTAAAGTATTTTAGTTGTGATGTAAGATGAAGTTTGGCGAAAATTGAAGTTCAAACCATGACGAAACAAAAACTATGTAATACTTATTTGAGTAAGGCTGGTGTGCAACTAGTGTACTGTGCAATTTGGTCGTGTGTGGGTCAATTCAGTTCGGTGTGTTTTTAATTTTGTCTTTTTTTTTTTGTGATTTATGTGTTACTTTTATATTATATTAGTGTGACATTTATGTTATATTAACGTGATATTTATATACAAATGTCCTTACTTTTATGTCTGATACTTAGGAAAAAAAAGAAGAATTTCAGCACAATTTATATATAAATATTTTTATCTGATATTTATGTCACCTTTATATTATATTTATATCACCTTTATGCACAAATATAAGGCCTTTATGCAATATATAAATGTGCAACTAACATAACTAAAATATAAGAGTAATATAACATAAATGTGATGATATTTGTTCATAAAGGTTACACGTTTGTAACATAAAGGTCCACATAAAAAAAAAAACCCCCCAAAATTCGTGAATCCAAATAGGGTCGACCTACATTGCACGAATCTTAAATCAATACACTAGGTGCACAGGAGAATTTGCGTACTTACTTTAATACAATACAAACTCAAGTTTAACACCTAGTTTGATTCAAATAACAAAGTTCAATATTCATTTATATATGAGTATGACTTTTATAAAATTGTCTTTTGAGTCTAATCTTGTGAAACAGATCCATTCACAACTCATAAATTAGAATTTGACTTTGAAGATGAGTTTGAGTTATAGATAATGAGTTATGTCTAACAAAATTATATATGTAATATATTACTAATATAAGTTTATTTGTTTATATAATTTCCCAAACAAAAAATGAATAACCTTGAATAAAAAAGAAAAGGAAAGGACAGGAAAGTAAAGGTGCAAGAAAGAGAGGCGAATTGAGCATTTAAGGGAGAAACCCTAGAATTGAATTGAATATAAATATATACTAATTATGACTTTATAATAAATAATTCTCTTCATTCACCCCTCCAGATATTCAAAGAAGGAAAAAACACACACAAGGAGTAGGGAGTAGCTTTAACACTCACACTGGTTGCGGCAGAACAACAAACACCTTATCGGTAAATATCTTTGTTGGTGCTGCCCTGTGCTGCCGTGAGGGTGGCCCGTGGCTGGTGGGCGCGAAAGTTTCCTATTTCGTCGTCACTCGTCAGATGATCCAAAAGTCTCCGACCCAGAAGCCGCGTCGCCACCAGGCATGTCTCTTTCCCATCTTCTTCTCATTCTTCCATGTGTATTGCATCAATCACGTGTTTTTTTTCACGTACTCTGCTGTCCGTTCGATAAGAATATCAAGTGTAGCAACTACTCATGTCTACTTCGAACTGCATTTATGATTGAATAAAAAGACTTGGTTCGTTTTTGTTGTTGATTGGCAATGGCCTTTGAATCTGAGTTGCAGAAGAAAAGCTACTGTGTTATGGAAGACATTCATGGTGTGATGATGGCGCCCAAGGGGGAGCTACAACTCCAGCTTCATCTCCATTCTCTTCCCCATAAGAAGCCCGATTTCTTCCACCTTCCTCTTCCCGATCTTGGACGAGTATTTCAGGTCCCTTTTTTTTATTTATCATGTTTCCTTCTTCTCCTTTCCCCTTTTCTTTCTTTTTTCTTTCTAATTTATAATCCATTATTTTAGTTGTTTTTTTTCCCCTTGTTTTTCACTATCTCAAAGCGTATATTCTGGATTTTGACGCCAATTTTGGAGGACCCTTTAATTGTTTTTTCTGCTTAACCGAGTATTGAGTAATATTTGATTCATTGTGCCATGTTCTGCTTTCTTTTTTGTCGACCTGATTATATCAAGCATGGAGGTTTGATTTTTTGAATCATCTTAAATATAGAAGAGAAATGATTACTTTCGTTATGGGTAGTGGCAGAACTCCAGGGGAGAAGCTTTTAGATCATCTAAGAAAAGTGAACTTGTTTGATTTACTTCAGGACTTTGTGAAAACTAGAGAAGCAGGCGAGTTCCTAAGTGGGGCTTTAGCTGGGGCAATGACGAAAGCCATTCTTGCGCCTCTTGAGACCATCAGGTTGGTTTCCCCTTCTTGTTCGATCACATATTATACAATTCTAGTTGCAGATTTAGCATGACCTATACATTCAATTGATTGTTTTTTCTACTGAAAGAATAAATAGTGTTACAAATGAAATCTAAAGCAAATGTGAAGTCACAACTTATGATGGTCAAACAATGTTGTAAAATTTAGTGGTTCATAGCTTGTATCTTCTTTGTTGAAATTTGTTGCTTTTATTTTGTCTTTAGTTTGTTGGACTTCGTAAGAAAGGGTTGGTGGTGGGTTTAATATCCTATTGCACATGTAGCACCATTCCCCATATACATATATGCTTTCTGCTATATAAGGCAGTTCATTGCAGTCCTTTTTATAATGCTGAAACAAAATTTCACATTTTCTCAATTCAGTATTTCTATTTTTTTTAGATAATTGTCATATGCCAACTGATCTAAAATCTTTTTCTATATTTTTCACTCGCAAAAATTCTGTTAGTTATCCTGTGTTTAGCTTATCTTTATTTACTTCTTGTAAAATCATCTTCAAGTATCTTGCATTGACATGATATCTGAATTTTGATCTTGTCTATTCTATGATGCTCTTGGGTTTGGGCTCTGCAGATAGGTGAATAACTCTGAAACTCAAAGGATTCTAGGGAAATATTTCCTGCAAGGTAGAGTAATAAGTTCTGACACAAGTTGAACGAGGGTCATTTAGTGTACCTCTGACACCTGTTTTGGTTGGCATTGAATCCAGTTAGAATTAGTGCCCTGCAAATACTAAGAATTGGAACAGCTATTATCTACCATATAAGTTCTTGAAAAGTATGCATTGACTTTGCTAAACTTAAATTTCGACTCTAATTTCTCTGATCAGGTTGCGAACAATATTGTTTTCTTTTCTTGTCTGATATGATAATTGAACCATGCAGGACAAGAATGGTGGTCGGTGTCGGGTCCAAACACATTTATGGTAGTTTCGTTCAGGTTATTGAACAACAAGGTTGGCAGGGGCTTTGGGCTGGAAACGCAATAAACATGCTGCGCATAGTTCCTACACAGGCAATTGAGCTGGGAACATTTGAATATGTCAAGAGAGCAATGACGTCCGCACAAGAGAAATGGAGTCAAACTGAAGGCCCAAGTTTGCAGATAGGACATCTCAATATCAGTTTTAATCTCTCCTGGTTGTCTCCCGTTGCTGTAGCTGGTGCGGCTGCTGGAATCGTTAGCACTCTTGCTTGTCATCCTCTTGAAGTTATTAAGGTATATATGGATGAAGATATTTCTCTGGATAATTGAGAGAGTATACTGATATTTATTCTCATCTTTTTGTTATTTTCTTCTATACTCTGTTTTTACGAATTGTTACTAGTCTTTCTTTTATCCTCGGCGGTGGTTTTCATACTATATTACTCATTTGCATGGTTGCTTCCTTTATCTTACACAGGACAGATTGACTGTGAGTCCTGAGGTCTATCCCAATCTAAGTATTGCAGTACACAAGATGTACAAGGATGGCGGAGTTGGTGCTTTATACGCTGGGATTTCACCCACATTGATTGGCATGCTTCCTTACAGTACATGTTATTATTTCTTGTATGAGACAATGAAGAAATCATACTGCTTAGCAAAGAAAAAAGATTCTTTAACTCGTGGAGAGATGCTCGTAGTTGGCGCTCTTTCTGGTAATTCCGTGGTCTCTCTTTCATTGTTAACATCTAAGCTTACTGCTTAGTTATCGCTAGTCTTTTATCTTCCCATTAACCAGAGTTATAAAGACAAACAATGCTTACTTGATAAGTCAAAAAGGTTCAAACTTAAACTGGTAAAAAGTTCAAAGAAGTGCTTTGTTTTTCGTCTTCATGTTATTGTGTCTCTCAAACTATGTTTGAATGTCCCCTCAGGCTTGACGGCAAGCACTCTTAGTTATCCTCTGGAGGTTGCAAGAAAGCGGTTGATGGTCGGAGCTCTGCAAGGGAAATGCCCGCCCCACATGGCAGGGGCGCTCTCAGAAGTTGTGCGATCAGAGGGTCTGATTGGTCTATACAGGGGCTGGGCTGCTAGTTGTCTGAAAGTCATGCCTTCCTCCGGTATCACCTGGATGTTCTACGAAGCTTGGAAAGATGTATTGCTCCCCAAAAAACAACGAAGTAAGATAGATGGTGGGTGACAACGGGATAATTTCTTAGTAAACAACGAGACAGTTAGCTCACTGAGAGCTTGCTCTTGAAATGGCATTCGTGATTAATTCGTGCAGGCAAACGGGTAGAAGAAAAAGGTGATTGAAGTTGAGAGCGATGGGAGTGAAATTAGGATTATTATTCAGAGTTTTAATCAGGCTATACTGAAATGGTGTTGGTGCCATATTAATCAGTGCCAACAAAAGTTTTGAAGCAAAGACAAAAATCTACAGCTTTTGCTGTCTAATGTGTTTTTATTGGTGGCCAACCACACAGACAAGATTGTGTTACTGGTTTATTTTTCTTAGAGAAATCAAAGCTGTGTATGCACCATTCATGTTCAAAGCCAGCTCGTTGCTGGGTCTATGCAAACAAACGAATTACGATCATAACAATTCCCTGATTGTAAAGGAAGCACATATCTATGAAGTACTTACTGTTCCAATCAACTTAGTATCTTTTTCTACCACACACTCACACTTATGTACTGCAATTATGCATAACATCATTCATTACATTGGCAAACCTTATTTCTAAAAGTAGCATTGAATCTCAGCTCCCCACTTTCATCTCTCTTCTCTGCAGCTGGCTGCTAACCACTTCTTTGCCCTCAAAGGAAGTCTTATGTCTCAGAAGTTGCATCATCATCTGCACATATCCCAATTATTATCATTAGTTGTGATAAAAAAAAGGATGCAACCCGGGCCAGAGGAAAGCAAACAGAAACGGGAATTACACAAATCATATATACCTTCACCGGTCAATTGTTCAAACCGAGCAACTATGTGTTTCCCATAGGTATATTTCTTCAAAGCAATGAGGTGAAGCCGGATACGTTCAAGCAATCTCTCTCTCTGATTCCCATTGCTAATTTCAATAATCTTCTGGACAACATAATTTGCAAACTGATCCTTCATCATTGCCTAAAGAATATGAAAAAGTATTAGCAGGAGAACATAGATGAAAAGAATAGAGCAGCCAATAATAAGACTACTAAAAAATTAAAAGAGAACACAAGGATAACTCACCACCAACCGTAGTAACATAAGTACAGGAATATCTCACAACACCCAAAACACTCAATGTTATCAACATTTTCAAATCTATGCTTTTAGTGAATTCTAAGGGTAAATTGTTCACCGGAGAAGTCAGTTCTCACAAAAGATTTTGTATTCTGATTTTTCAGTTTCTTCCTCCCAGTTCATCTGGTACATTCATCATTATATTTAACAAGGTTTCCTTCCAATAAAACTATCCTTTCAAATTCTTCAAGCTTATACAACTAGTGACTTAAATGTCTCATATCTCTCGATTGCTTGACCATACGGGAACATTTTCCCATACTGCCAGCAATGGAGGCTCCACATAAAACAAGTCATGTCATGCGACCACAATCAAAGAGGTACAGAATCTCAGAGTGAATACCAAGAGAGCACTGGCAAGCTAGTCAACAAGTGAGAAAATGGAACTGCTACCTAGATTTAGCCTTGTAGCATTTACTGGATTATTTAGTTCTCCATTTCAAGCAGCGAGATTTCCTAGTCAACTACAGATTTCAGCACAACTTGGGAAGATTCCAGTTTTGCTTAGACCACTATACCCCACAGAAATGAATGAATAAACGACAGAACATTAAAAGGCAGCTCAAAACAGACTCTTACCAGTAAATTGTCACTCTCATCAGTCTGCATAAGAATCTCCTCGATCAAGTGTTCACGTTCAGCAGCTTCACCAAACTCTAAGCACTTCTCCACAACATTTGATGCATACTTATGCTGGCTCATCGGTACAATTTTCCCAGACAGTTTGCTGATAATTTGATTCCGTTCAAACGGTTCTCCCCTCTCCAAAACATGCTGTTAATAGTACATCAGGTCTTTATGTTAATACAACTAAAGTTTAAGGCATACAAGAACTGTGATAAAGAACTGAGACATGACTCATGAGACACCAGACTTTGCTCGAACTCAAATGTCAGTTCCCTACCAGGTTAATTTCCATACGCCCAGGTGATGAGGTAACATGGAACCACCAATAGCATGAAAAGAAATCTATGTAGCAATTACAAAAGAATACCTAACAATACTGCCTATTTATATAGAAACTCCAGTATTTTCTTTTGATAAAAAAAAGATTTTTACTATATAACAGTGGTTACATCTTGAGCATTTCACATTCTTCTTCTAGTCAATCATCAATTACCTAACAAATTAAACACTGGTTTATCAGATCGGAAAAATAAACGGCAACACAGCATCCCTATCTAAGTTCATTAGTGTTGCACCATTTCAAAGTTATGTTGTGAATTTAGATGATCAAATGCCCAAAGTGTAAATGCTTAACGACTCATAAGACAATAGCATGCCATGCCAAGTCCTTTACACCCTTGTGTAAGTACAATTGCATCTGACAAGGAAATAATATCATCATAGTGAAAGCTGAAAGAGATAACAGGGTTATAATATGTAAGAGGAAAGGGATAGGGGAGCTTTTTTTAGCTTAAAACATCATTCAGATTGGTCCTTGGTTGAATATCTCCACATCTTGCTATTTCCATTTGCAGAATAAAAATGAGATCATCACTATTGATCATTCATAAGATAATCAGTAAACATCCTTATGGATAAGACTCCTAGCTGGTCTGGAAACTTCTTAGCTTAGAAAACACCATGTAGAGATTGGTAGTAGGTTTTAATGTTCTCCAAATCTTGCTACATGATTCCAAATTGAAGAATAAAACGGAAAGATCATGACCATTAACCATTAGTACCATAACAAGCGCAAACATTCTTATGGATGACAATCCTATAATATTCATTATTACTTTTAAAACCATGTTCTTAAATAAGTCTGTGAGCTCATGGCCAGCTGAATAAGGCGAATGCAGATTAAGTAGTAGGAAATGATTACAACCTGGTGAAATATGTAAATTAGCCACGACACCATACTTATGACAAGTTCAACTTCAAGCAAAAAAAAAATAATTCCATACTTTACTACATCTAACGAAACATTAGAGGTGGTGAAACCACCAGATGGCCTCTAGAATCTTGTACATGCCCCAAGACACACATAATAACAAGAAATATTCAGGACATAAGCCAGGCCCTTGTATCACCATTTTGGAAATTTTATAATTGAAAAGCATCCCAAAAAAAATTCAAATGCTATGTGAACAAAACCCTTTTTTTATTTTTTTAAATCCAAAAGAAAATGACTAAAGATGGACTTGTTTGACAGGGAGTTCTATCAAAAAGACAAAATTGCTTTATAGTATTGCCTCCAGTCGCAACAATTCGATAGACGGCTCATTGGGATAGATGTAGATGAACAGGTATTGAGACTTTTTGTTGCACTGGTCAAAGATGAAATCTTAATGATGGTTAGCTGTATATTTTATTTATCTTCAATTATGATTCGAACCAGTGCTTCAACGCAAAAATAAAAGCGGTTACCACCTAAATTGCTTGGAACACAAACAGGTAAAGTAAACTATCTCCCAAATTCTTCATATTGGAGCGCCATATAAAAATGATATTTAACAAATCAACAGAGAACATTAATCTGAAGTAGAAAAATACCTGCGTAACATAGTTTCCATACTGATCATGAGCAAGATCATATGCAGCTCCTATTATCTCATCCACTATTGGTCGACATCGTATGTCATCTGAACAATGCTCCAAAACTCTCTGTAAGGAGAGATGAGGGAGTCAATAAAATTATTCTGCCATAGAAGAATGACTATTAGATGTGTATTGCTAGACCTCTTATTTTGTTTTTTGGTGCCTCGTATAATGCTAATATTTATAAGTTTTTCATGTCAAAGTGAGTACATAAACCAAATCCCCTTTTATATCTTAAACTATACAAAAGTTGACAGTCCTGTCTTCTACTCATCTCACTTTTCTGATCATTTATAATTTAATGAGATTGATACATCAAAAAAATTAGAATTCAACAGATTTTTGGCATAGGCTTATAGAGGACTTCATGTGCTTAGTATAACCATTCACCAGTTCACATTATGACGAATTTATAAAAATTCTCCCATGTCCTCAAATTACCCTATTTCTATTATAATTCTAGGGGAAAGAGAGATGAATTTATTCCATAATCAAGAAAAGAAAAAGGTAATCTCAGCTTTGGGAGGCAAAGCCGTGAAAGAATAAAAAATGAAGTAAATTCCTTCTTATTAATCATTATGATGAGTTTCCTATGATATATATATTAATTTTAGGCATGTTTAATATTATATTAATCTTTTTCTTTCTTTTATTATATTTCGGGACACATTCATGTGAATAACTGTAATTATCATTGCCCATGATCATTCGAATAAAACAACACTAAGTTTGTTATCCGAATTTGAAGATCAAAATAACAACTTTACCATAGTACATAAGACGATCAACTTTATCATGATTCGTAAAACAATACATAAAGTTTTACTTTTTAGACGTGGAACTATTTCTTAATTCGATAGATAATTTGACAAATTTTCTAATTAGTTTAAATCGAATTCATCAAGTCAGTTCAATGTCCGAGGGTGATTATATAATGAGAAACAGTCTACAAAAACGTCTTTTGAAACTATTATATGACAGCTCCAGCCTGTAACTACAATGATGGCTAAAGGATATGAAGATCAAATCATAAAAGATGTCGACAGTAATAGGTCGAGCTTCTTCATTTACACCTATGCTTCTAGGTGTGCCATACCTATTATTTTTTGTATTCCCTCATTATTGAAAAACTAAAGTTCATCTATCTCATTTCTTATCTTCCTCACAGTTCTGCACCAAAAAAGGAATAAATTTACCCAGCTTCAAAGTGGAATTTCAAGCCGTAGGGTTTTAAACTATGAAATGACCCATCAGATATAAGAATTAGAATGTATTAGTGGCACTTCTACACCCAAGAATATACTAGTACCTGGATAACACGACAACCATAGGGATGAGTTGATAGTGCAGCTACTTGGCCTCGGAAGGCAGAAATAATAAAATCAATCTTTTCTGCGGGTAGACATTCAATAGATTTTTGTATGACATGGTTACCATTTTGATCTCGTACACATCTCATCACATGCCCATCAAGTTCGAGCACAAGTTCTGTCTTCTGATTAACTTCAATGACCTCCAGTGCCTAAAGTGTTATCCAGGAATTAGTAATTGAAACAAGAAATTGGGGGGGGGGGGGGGGACCAACTCCACATGCATAGACATTTTAGCTTATATGGATAATCAGAAACTCATAGTTGCCATCCTGAAAAACCAAACTAAAAAAATCAGGTGAATATGTTCATTTGCAACTCGGATATTACGAGATGATTTACAGAGAATATTTAGTTGACTGGAGAACAAAATGGACAAAACAAATAACAATGCTAAAACATATAGATTTCAGGAAGAAAGAGTTCCAGCATTAACCGTCAAATTACAATTTTACTAGAGGGCATGCCAATTATTATTGAAGATTTTCTGTAAAGGCAGGACTTTGTCCAGAAAATGACATAAATAGATGATATGCAATTCATATGGTCCCTTAAGATAAGTGGTTTTCCGTACTTAGAAAGAGGATAAAGAAAAGCGACCTGCATATTTTAAAAAATTATGGAGAACACTAAGAAATATAGTAATTGAATACCTTTGAAATTTCAAGTAAAAATGAAATGAAAACCGATGGAATATGAAATTTATTTAAACAAAAAAAAGGAGGAACTTTAAGGTTGTGTTTGGATAGAGGATTTGAAAAAACCTGAATTTGAAATGAATGGATTTTAAACCAAATCACTCAATTCAGGGAGGATTCAAAATCCACTTGTATTGCTAAAAAAATAGTTCAAAATGAAAGTGATGAATTTAATCCAAACACCACCAATGGATTTATAATTATGAATTTCAAATCTTTCTCCATATCCCTCCATCCAAACACAACCTAAAGTAGGTTGTGTTGAAATTTGAAGAAGGCAAACCATTCAACATAGATAAGATAAGAATTTGCACAGACCTTCTGTATTACTCGACATCCATACATTTGCAAGCTTAAAGGGAGCATCTGCTTTGACAGTTGACTTGCAAGTTCCTTCCTCTGCTCACAAGTTCCGTGTTCAAAGAACTGCAAACACCACATTGCAGAACAAGTACACATGAATCGTTGAGAATGAAGAATATACAATTCAATGTGTCATTAATTATTCAATTTGGAGAAAAACTGACTGAACAGCCTACCTTCTGAATAACATAGTTACCAAAAACATCTGTCATTAATTTCGAAGCATGTGGAAGAACTTCCTTAAAAACCAATTCCTTCTCTTCAAGACTACAATTTTCCAACTTCTGTTGTATAAATCGACTTCCATGTTGATCAATGCTGAAGTATAATGCATAATAAATGATTTTATTCATCAAGAGAAACACAAGAGGGGAAGAAACAAAATAGCTAAAAAACTACCTGAACTCAACAATACGGCCTACAATGTCAGAGAGATCAATTCTTCTAGCACTGCTTGATTTCAGTTCTTCAAGAAAAGAATGCTTTCTATGGTCACTGATACTTTCAGACCCCCTTTGTCCTTGCCACCTAGCATAACCACCAACACTTTTGGCTGAATTTGGAGAAAACCCAACATCATATTGTCTTCCAACTGGAGACTCTGGCAAAACCGGACTACCAAGAGGTGATGCTCGAAACTGTGGCACAAACCCCAGACCTGTAGGACTACCAAGGTAACTACTACTTGGTATCCCAATTTTCCTTGAGCTTGGAATGCCAACACCCGCACTTGGGGATAATGGGAAGTTCTGATCACCAGAAAGAGAAGCAGTACTTGGATCATTACGTAAAGTAAAAGAATCAACTTGGTTACTAATCGTACCAGGTGATGGCAACTGATTATACTGTACAGGGACACTATATGGATCTTGCACAGCCTGTTGGAAATACTGTAATGAAAGAGGATCTGGAAAGGTGGGTTGCATTGATAGTCCATGTTGACCATAAAACCTACTCAAGTTCTGCATAACAGACCCTTTTGGGATGCCGTCCCCAGTGGTAAACGCAGCACCTTGTCCACTATAACTTTGACCAGAATTGGGATTAAAATGCAAAGGAAAACCTGCATGGGGTGGATAACCAGCCAAATATGGGGGAAGATATGACGAACCCATAGCAAATCCACTGTATTGTGGAGAATAGAGACCAGATGTATTGTAATTGGCATAAAATGAATTTCCTGGAGCCATATAAGCTGCGGTAGTTGCATATAATGGAGGTGGGGCCCCAGGAGATTGAAGAAGTGGCTGCATTTCAACCTGGGTGTTCTTAAAATGGCCATGGTGGCCCATGTAATTGTTAAATGCTTGGGGACCAGTTCCTTGTACTTGAGATCCTGGAACATAGAAACCTGCAGTATGCTGAGAATGAGTATTCTGTACATGTAGTTCATCTTGGTCATCATATTCTTGTTCCTGTTTATCCTGGTCATACTCCGCTCTTCTAGGAGCATCTGAACAAATAGTACCACCACCCATATAATCACTAGTAAAATATGCATCCTTACTATCATCCTTATGCGGGTCAAGAGAACTTCCTGGAGCGTCAAGAGCAGCAGCCGCTGAAGGCTCCTTTGTTGATGTTGGCCCATGAGAGAGATCAACTTTACAACCAGGATCCATGCCAGACTTTGGTTCGGGTGGTTTTGAAGCTTTGAGGGACAAAGAATCCAACGACAGGCTCTGGATTTCATGATCAAATGGTTCTTCAATATGGCTTGAGGAATGATTATGGCTAAAGACCGGAGAAGGTGTCCGGGGAAAATCTTCCTGCAAATTGGAGAAGATAACACAATTAAAAGAAGTCATATTATAGGTTGCTAGATACTTTCTTCAAAGCATCACAAGCAGAAATCAGAACTGAGATGATGCTATGATTTTTACTCAAAACATTGCAACTATTTTAAGTCTGATGCAAAAACAGGCAGGTTTAGAAGAAAGTTTCAACTTCTACAGCACTCTCTCCTCATTTAGTTCCTTATAATAGTTAAGGCAATGGGATTTCACCATACCAATGCACATGCTAAGAGTAGCAGTGTCTTAACACACTTTCATAGGCATCCACATAGATCTGGAAATGATTACAAATTTACACAAAGTAAATACTTGACTTGATACATTCAATACCTGTATAAGATCAACCAAACTTTTATGACGACTGTTTGACGACAATGTGTTCTGCCCAAGCAGGATACTAGTACTGTTTGCTCTATCATCTGATGTTCTATCGCCTTCAGGCTCCTCCTCATGAGTGGAAAGAGAACTTCCAGGCACGTATGCTGATCCAGTGCCACGACCATCAGCAGATGGTAATTTCCAATTATTGCCGGAAACCCCAGAGTGGCGTCCAAGGTGAATGTTTTTCCTCGAAACAGTATGTGGAGGAAGCCTGGGGTTCAAATCACTATTCGAATGGTGGTATGTTGAATATAATGGATCAGCTTGGAGCAGATCTTCAGGCTGAGAATACTCTACATCACTACCCAAAGCTGCCAAACTGGACACAGGCAGAGGTTGCTTATTTATAAGATCACCAAAAGCCGCAAACGAGCCTTCTATACTCGGAGGCGCACTTCCACTGCGATTCGGAGTAACATAACTTTGTGTTCGATCAATGTCATGCCCTCTAAGCAGCAGTCCTAGTTCGTCGGTTACCACACTGGTAGCTGGTGAAGCAAAAGCAGCAGTGGCCCGGGAAGGTGACCACTTTCCAGCTCCACTGTTGTCCACAATTCTCATAGGGTTTTCAGTAGCCATACCAGTGTTATTGATGATGATCGCCTCCTTTTGAAACTCTGTTTTTCACATTTCTAAATTAGACAGCAAAATGTTACAGTAAGTCAATGGCTTCTAACCCAAAGAAAACACACATAATTAGAGACAACAATAGCAAGCATAAAGAGTTACAGATTATCCAAAAAAATTGGAAGCTGCAGTACATGGTCCAGTAATCCAGCTACTTCAAATATGTTTAATAATCATCATAAATGACAAAAACTATGATGGCAATTCTACATAAAGAACTGCTTAACCATAACTACTCAACACAGAAATCTTCCAATTCCCCATCGACATACTAGCATCGATATCGAGAGAACGAAGCGAAAGCTTCACTAAAACATCCAGCAGGAGCAGAGAATAGCTGACCTGTGATTGTAAATTTAGCAATTTGACCATGTAATTTGCCGAAACAAGAATTACTCTAACAAAAGCGACAAGCTTGAAACCTTGAGCCGAATTCAAGCAAGAAATTCGGAAAAGCGAAACCCAACCCCGCAAAACAGAAAAACAACGTGATAAATGCAAGAATTGGTAGAAAACAAGACAGAGAGTAAAAAAGAAGCATTAGAAAGCATGAAGGCGAGAGGTGAAGAAAGGTCGAAAAACTCACCTGTCCAGAGAGAGAGAGAGAGCCTCGACTGCGATGAACCGCAAGGATGAAAATTCCAAAATTTAAAGGCCCAGAAAAAAGAATTTTAAAGAGACGAAGCCAGGAAAATGAGAGAGTAGTTTGGTCTTGTTCTTGTATACTTCTTTTTCCTTGTTTTAAAATACAAATGTCACTTCCTAAACCCACCACGGTGTCTGCACTTTCTTCTCCTCTCTCTCTCTCTCTCTCTACATATATATATATATATATATATATGACAGTAAAATAATAATATATGGGATGATGAGTCTAGAGATTAGTCACTTCTTCCAAATTACACTAACACCCCTTTCTTGTGATAAGACTTTCCTTCAGAATAATCAAACATGTTTGAAAATTCAACTGTAGAATCTCTTTCACAGTATATATGCTGTTTGTTTCATCTAAAAACCGCGTCTTTTTCAAGATTTTACGTATAATTTCCACCGATAATAGATGCAACAAAAAGGATAGATACATTCATAACATAATTTGAATAGATTGCTTTTACCGTCTATTAACCTTTATAAGGTGGAAAAACTTTATCCATTTGGCATGTCAATATATCATTCATAATAACCCACAAAATAAAGATCAATAAAATTATATTCATAAAATAATTTCATATTAGTTTTTGTTCATAATTTATTTTACGATGCACTTAATTTATACCACTATATATATATATATATATATTGTATCTGTTCCTTAAAAATAAATATCATACATGTGTAAAAAAAAACGAATTTTTTTTAATAACTCCAAGTATTCAAGTATAATCTAATAATAATCATTAAAAACCATAATCTTCCTATTTAATTCGTCATAATACAATTACAATGTAATGTTTAGTTTAACCATAACATATGACTTAATTTGAGTAAAATTTCAAAATTCGATTTTTTAAACCCTTTGTAGTTTAAAAAAAAAAAAAAAACTTGGGCTTTTGGGAGAAAAGCTTATTTAGTTTGAGATGGACTTATAGACGAAATGGGATACTCAAAAATAATAATCCATCTCTTGCCAAGATTCCTCCTGTGGTAACTAATATGATCTCAACTTGGGAAGAAAACAGCAAAAGTCATTAATTAAAGAGATGAATGCTTCTGCTTCTGCTGCTGCTTCTTCTTCTTCTCATATATTTGTTGATGGAAAAACAACAATGAGTCCAACATTCCTGTCTTGAGTTTGTAATAATAATGTTCTAGGAAGGAAAGAAACTAAGAGGGGAAAAGGATGGGGGAGGGATCTCTGTGCAGCTTGCCATTGGCTAAACCCAATTTCTTGGTCTTCTCTTCGCACCAAAACAATTGTTCTTTGCTAACTCTCATCATTCGCAGAGCCCTCGACACGACTTTGACATCGATGAGTGCAAGCAGGACCTCCACATCTTCTGCTGCAGTTGGCCAACATTTCTTCTTGTAGCTCTTGCTTCTCTTCCACAACTCCTTCACTTTCATCCCTTTCTGAACCACATTCAAACAAAGCGACAGTATTATACTACTATTACAATCATTCAAGACTGAGTGAGTGAGTGAGTGACTTCACCTTCTCCAGAGATGATTGTATCTGTTGAACTGGTGTGGCCATCGCATTCACATGGTTCTGACTTCCAAATATGCTACGAACAACGCGTCCTGATTTTTTCTTGTCCATCTTAATGAACTGCCGGAAGCTCAAGATACAGCTTTCCATTGTTCTCATCAAATCTGTGCCCCCAACCATAACTTCCGACCCCTCTTCTCCTCCTCCGTGTTTCTCCTCACAACCTAAAGCCAAAAGTCAGAGAGGCAAGCATGGATTTTGGTTTCCATCCATTAAGTGTTAATTGACAGTATTTTCAGCCGTACCTTGGATCTTTGGAACCTGCAGGAGTTTGGGCAATGATTTTCTTGTGCAAGCATAGATTTCTGGCCTCGAGCCCTGTTCAAAAGGTTCATTTTCGATGAACCTCTGCAACAAGACGAGAAACTGCTGAAACTGCTGCGCACTCTGGTTGTAAGAGGTGCAACTTTGAGGTTGACACGATATTTTCTGACTCAGCTGTGTGTACTGGCAATGGAGCGCCTCCCAAGTCAAGCACACTTGAGCCACATACGCAGTTTCTAGATCCAGATATGGGTCATTACCGGATTTCTGCAGCTGCTCCATTTCCTCTTCTGCTGCCTCAAATTTTTTCAACGAAAGGCATCCCAGGGGAGAAGCAAGCTTTTTAGAGGCAGATCTTGGTGATGGAACATAAGAGCCTGTAGGATTAATGAGCTTTCAAACTCCACATACGAAACCAATTCAAAATAGATTATAGAAATGTTCTTGCTTGGCCTCAAATTACCAGTTTGTTAGAAAGCTTATGGAGGAAAATGTGCTAGTTCTGAAATCAGTCGAGAGTTATCCAACTGAGATATTAGCCTGATTCATAACATAGCAGGAAATCCAGAATTTCAAGGCCATAAAGAACCAATCTTTATGCAAGGAAATCTCTCTAGGAACAGCAAGAATTTTTATCACACATAAAATATCCACCATCTACCCAGTCATGGATTAGATCAACACATGATGACAGAAACATTCCTCGACTGGTGTTCCAATTTGGTTTTGTATCCAACAGTCAACTAACATTTTAAAGGGTGCACCAGTTACGGAAAGCTTGTGCGTTAGGTCATACTACATTCTGCATTACCAGCACCAATTTGGTTTTTGTCTCACATTCAAAACTTAATCTTTTCTCCCACTGACTCCATCCTGTCTATTGTGCTTAGATTAAGCTTAAACTCTGTAACGATCCTGTTGATGCATCTTGAGGTAAATACATTCAAATCTGACAAAGATAAAGGCCTTTAAACGAGGTTCCAGCACCACATCAAATGCGTACATCTTTTACAAGCTACAATTGTTAAGAGGACAACATTCATAAAGTTGTGTCCCAATTACAGGGGAAAATGACTGGATTGTCAAATTCTGCATGGCTTGGTTTCTTAATCATTAATTACGCTGAGAAATCTAGCAGTTGAAATTTTTAGTTCTATTTTCTCCTCATTTAAAGTGGATTCATTCTTGTCGAGTCTTGGACCCACAAGTCCCAAGAAAACGGACTGATCAACCACGTGTTCCATACACATAGGTGACTGAAATGGTCCAAACAAGGAATAAATAACACTATAAAATGTTGAAACCTACGAGCTAGCTGAGTGATGTTCTCAATTGATAGAATAGCATGCAATACGTGTAACATGACAAAAGGTAAAGCTAATGATCTTCGAGACATGCAACCAGAGTCAATAGGTCGTCAACATCTAATAACACAAACTAAGGAAAACACGTTTAGAGTGATAACAATAATTACCAAATTCTAGCAGCTGCTGAGAGATGGAACGATCAAAGAAAAGCATGCGGTCAGAGTATATGTCATAAACAGCATCAAAACCAGACCAGAACTGGCGGCCTTCAGCTTCAACGTCCCTCCATTCGCCAGAGCTGGTCTCCCCCTCTTCCTCTTCTTCGTCCTCGTCAGCTGGAGATGTTTCCTCAGGTATCAATACCATGAAGCTGTTTCTTCTCAGCTCTTTCAGCCTCCTCTTCACCTCATTACTGATGAAATCATCATCGTCGTCTTCCACTTCACCATTGGTGGGATCAACATTCACTACTTTACCCAATGCGTCGCTACATCCATTCTTGGGCTCCTCGGGCTGAGGCACAGGCTGATCTTGTGCCACATTGTCCGGGTTTGGTTTGTGGGCATTCCTAAACTTCTTCAGTTTGAAGAAATCCATCACTGATCAACAGAGGGGAAAGCTCTACCCTTTTCTCCTTCCTGCAGTTTACAACAGATAGATCATACCATCTCGGTTAACAATGAATTCTCATCTCGGTTAAATGTTAAATAAATCAGCAATTTCAGAAGATCCACTTTTTTTATTACAGAATCTGTTTTTGTCATCGGCATAACAAAAAAGATAAAACCTTTGTAGAAGAGGCAAAGTAAATAAAAAATTGATGAGAGACAAAAATGTAGCAGATTAGGACCATGAGTCGCCATCACAGACAAAAAAGAAGAATCTATCAAGCTGCAACCTTCTCTTTCAAACAAATATATATATTTATTAACTGGGAATAATTTCAAATAATCTAAAACAAACTACATTTTAATTCTGCTCATCAAATATCTTGACCCCCTAAAATCACCCAAAATAAGAAGAAGAGGAAGGAAAAAAAAAATCAAGAACAAGTTTTTGTTTTTTTTTTTTCAGGAGAAACAAAAGAGTTAAAGTTTTCTTTTTTAAAAAGAAGAAGCTCAGGATCACTCACAGAAATGGTTGGTCGCAACAACTGAAGACATCATACCACAACAGCACTTCCAATCAAACCCTAGAGAGAGAGAGAGAGAGAGGAAATGGGATGGAGGGTTTGTGAGTACAATGTAGAAAGAGAGGCTGGATTTGAGGAGAAAGGCAGTAAGACAAAAGGCAAAGAAATATTGGTAAATGCAAATTAATAGGGCCAGATTTTTCAAGATTGGAGGAAATAAATGAAATCCCAGATTCCCATAACAAAACCTTGGTTTTATTACAATTATTAAACCCTGAGATTTTTATGAACAATAGTAAGTGTAATTGATGAATGATGATACAGAGCAAACAATAATGTAAAAATACTAAAAGAAGAAAACATTAATTTCATTCATAATACGCAAATACTACATACATTCATGGGAATTGGCATTGGGGAAACAAAGAGAGGGATCCCATCTCATCCCATCGCTACCATCGTAGCAGAGAATATTGTCAGAGACACTAATAAAAAACAAACACACACTATGCCGCGAAACTACACTCCACTATCACTTTTCTTTTCAAATTTTCTCTCCTTTTTTTTATTCAAATAAAAAATCGAAGCTCCTAATATTTTCATTACTCATGTTGATATGAATCCATACATATGATTCGTTTGTTAGTTTGTACTTTAATATGAATGATTGATATAGAATTTGTGTTGATAAAAATATTTATATATATAAACTTTTGTTAAATAGACAATAAACGATTCATTGTCGGTTTATGTTGATTTATATTGTACGTGTGCTGATATTTTGTATATCAGAAAATTAACCGCACATCGCAATTTTGTTTCCATTTAATTCTAATCTTATTTTACTTTATGTTCGATTACAATTTACAACTATTTATTATAGTTATATAGTTTTTTTTTTTTAATCTTTAAAATAGTTCGATTAATCGAATAATGATATGACATGCTTGAAGACATAAGTCAAAGTGTAGGTATCAGTTCTCCATCTCAACATACATTCAACATTGCAAAATAAGTTTCCTCATCTTTTGTTATTTCATTGTAAATTTGTAATCGAATTGCATATGAATCTAACAAGTTTTTCTTATTTAATTTTTCTCACTTCTCCCTTCTTGTGAGAGCAAGATGATTTTTCTCATTGGGTTTTGAAACTTGTAAATTTTCATTTATAGGATTCTTAATAAAGTTCAAAGTTTCCTGTTTTCAAAATAAAAATAAAAATAACTTAATCTTTTTTTTTTCTTTTTAGGAAAAAACCAAAATATTGAGGATCCAGATGCCCCCTCAACTATTGTACTGTATAGCAACCTGAGGCTTAAAGGAAAAAAAAAAAAAACTCGAACAAGGTTGCCAATGAAGTTATATTATATTGCCTTCATCTCTGTTGAAAGCAGGTGATGGTGGAGGTGACAGAAAAAACTTTCTTCTTCTTCTTCTTCTTCTCTCTTCTCTCTTCTTCTCTCTCTCTCCCCACCAATTAGGCAATAACTTCAACACCTGTTGTTGAGTTGAGTTGAGCAGTATGTGCACAAAACATCCACATTTTCTCAAACTTCACCATCACCCCCACCCAAAAACACCATCCAGCCAATGCAAGTGTGATTAAACACCACCAATCAAACTCATCAACCAAAACAATCCAAATTACATACATCATGTTGTAAAATGTAAGTTAAATATATTCACATTTAAGTCCATTTCACGGATATCATACAACTTGTTAATATTACAATACCATAATTGATTCAATCGTTATCTTCTCGGGTTGTATTACATGCATAGATAGATACCTGGGGTTACCCAACTTGAGTTACAATGTGGGATGCTGTATCGGGCTGATCGAGAATTTTGGCACCCCTAGTTTAAGAGTGGAAGGAGCACTAGTACCCCAGCCAAGTAGCTGGTATTGGCTGAAACTTTTGTTTGGCACAAGCCAATAGATCATAGTAATCTGCATCACACAAGCAGTCACGGAAATCTGTGAAAAGCCTGTCGAATATCTTCCACTCCACTTTGTACGATCTAGAGTATGGATATGGCAGAAAAACCTGCAAACAAAAGCATATTTGTATAGAACTGTTGCATTGATGGAAAAGCAGAATTTGCAAGATATGAATGCAACACTTAACTACTAATAGTGTCATTTAACCGACAAGATATCATTTCGAAAAATTCACAAATGAACATGTAAATCAATTAACAAGTTGAAGCAATCTTACATCCCCCTCAAGTGCAAGACGTTTTAATAAAAGAAAAGTCTGGTGATTTTCCTCGAAGTTCTCAATAACAGCAAACCAAATCAGCGAAGCAAGCTCATGGGCCCTGTCCCTTGATTTGCCACAGGCAATAAATTGATCTGCAAGAACACAAAGACTTCCAGGTTAATAAGTGTCAACTACATTTTGACACACCGTTGAGATTGATTTCATGCATGTAGTTAATACAAAAGCGGCAGTATTATGATTGTCTGCTCATGATTCGGTGCACATAGATTTCTTGATATTAAACCCATATTCGTTTCCATCTTCCCAGAGCCATTGCATTGAGAAAATGAAATGATAATTGCAGATCAACAGAGCTTTTCAGACATCGGACACTGCATCCTCAACCGGACATGGACAAACATATCATGCAGGAAAATGATGGAAATTTTGCATCAAACCTTCACAAGCTTTTCTTCTATAGTTTATCATTCCTTCTCAACAGTCAGAAATTTTAGATCTTGTAGCCGTCGGTATAAAGTTACTGATGATGGGGGGTGCAATGGAATTTTCTAGGAAATTAACTTGAATTAAAGTATACTTATCTCTCTCTGCTTTGCAATAACTTTCCGATGATGCATACATTGCAAAGCTATGCAACCCACTGATCATATCCGGGGGCTCTAAGTTATGCAACAAAATTGCTTTTTCCTTCCTAATCTTTCCAAGGGCATGGTTACTATTTGACTTATTATGATAAACTGTACTGGTTTAGCCAGCCAAGGTCGAATGTATGGGGAAACAATTGTTTGTTTAATTGAAGTACAATTAACCTTGCAGTTAACATAACGCAGACACTAGATTAAAACTCCAATAATTTCAAAAGTTTCTGCTGTTTTGCATCCAAAGTATTATGCATCACATGTTTGTCATACAGGTTTCGCAAGAGTAGAACAAGTATCTAAACAAAGTATATAGCTCATTGATGCACTGGCACAAAACTAAGCAAGTTAGAGAATCTTCACACTCAGGTATTTATAAATCTGTTAGCAGTTTGAATTTGACAGTTGAACATCAATTAAAAACTTCTCTGCAACTTCAAATTGACTTCTGAATAGCAAAATAACAATGCAAGATATTTCTTAAAGATTTGAGATCGCACCTATAATAGTTCCATGAAGTATCCCTGATGAAGGTGGCAAAGTAGCGATTTCAAGCTGCTCTTTTAGAAACAAGTATGTATGACCCACTATCTCACTCAGCTCATCATCAAGTGGAAAGATACATTTACTCATATACAGTGCAATGAACCTCCTGAAAAACAGTAGAGATCTTACAAGATATATTGATTCAAACAATAAGTTCCATGTGCAAGAGAAAAGCATTTTATTCATAATCCTAATAATTGGCTTAAGCTAAAGCATGTAAGAGACATATAAGCTATGCCTCGTAAAAAGCTTATTTGTCTTTGTTGACCAAAACAATTCAGAAGAACTACAATGATCTAACCCACGAGCAAGTGCTGCTTAAGTTTCAACAAGCTAAGGCTTCGTTAATATCTTGAAGTGAATCAGAGAACAAGGATTTTCCAACTCTCATTTTCATGAACAAAAACAAGCTGCATGGTGCAGCAGCTATTCATTCTTCTTCCCTCATTTTTCCGACATGTTCAAACTCTCAAAGTAGGTATGTTCTATGGTTAATATCGGTTAATCTTTATCAGCACTACCACATAGCAGCATGATGTGAGAGCAACGACCTACCTTTTGCTGATCCCACGAGGAATAGGACCAGGCCACCTTTTAGCTTGACCGGCCAAAGGGAAACACCTGATAAGAGCAGCATACCACAAGCAGTCCTGCCGAAACAAATCAGCCCAGTACTTATTAACACACGAGAGCTTTCCCCACTCCACTATGGGAGCACGGATAAAGATTTCTATCAACAGATGATCTGGAAGCTTTGCAAATGGACAATCAACTGAAAGCAACAAAGTTTTGTTGCTCTCTTCTGCCATTCACCACAGCATGCACGGTATAGTTGCTAGGACACTGCACCATAGAATCAAAAATGAAGAAATATATACATTTATCAGCAAATGGCATACCATCACATATATATTTTAGACCTAGTTAATGAATTCCCATCAAATTCAGCAGAAAAAAAAAAAAAACATCAAATTCAATGCATAGTCAAGCATGATTGAGCTACCACCACCACCACCACCGAGAGTGAAGAGAAAACAGATTTTAGCACATTTCATTCTAAATAGTTATGCTCAGAATAACACAGTCACTGCGGCAGGTAATTGAAACAAGGGGCTAATACCAAATTAGGAAATCTTCAGCAAATAAAAGGGCGAAAAATCATAATCAATAACAAAAATATAGTACTCATATTGAACAGCACCGAGTAAGCATAATTATAAGATACAATAAAGGTGCAATAGAAAAAAAACAAATCCGAGAAATACAAAAAGGAATTCAATTAATGCTATAGAAAATCGAGATAAACAGACTGTGAATAACAGAAAGGGAAACAAGCTACGAATACGTATGAGAGAGAGGGAGGGAGGGAGGGAGAGAGAGAGAGCGAGTCACCTTGGAGCTTGATTCTGTAATGGTGCAGTAAACTGGTACAAAGGATGAGTACTGATTTTAGCAGCTGAGTATGATTTATGAACAACCTCCGTTTAATTTTTATTTTTTTTAATCGATATTAATATTAGTAATCTTATTGCGTAATAAATTGGTGCAAACAATTTTTGGATATATATAATTGAGTTATTTAACATGAAAATCCATAAAAAGCTGTTTTGCCATTTAAATCTCACAGCCATGAAAAACATGAATTGATGTATAAATAATATTTACACATACACATACTATACCTTATACTTTGTGTTCAACTATTCGAATCATTTCTAACATAACTGTCCAGTAGTACAAGTATATCAATACATTTTTCAAAACTTTTTGAGGAATATACTGCACTCGTTTATTAAAGTGCTCGAGGAATATACCGCAAGCATTTATTACAAAATTTGAAATTATTTTTCTTTTTAAAGTACAAGTGAGTGGTGGATATCAATAAGATAACAATTGATTTAATATGTCTTATTTTGTAGGGATTGTATGGGTATGAGAAAGTTATGTTCGGTTGTATCTATTCATAAGTAGAGCTGGCAATTCTAGCGGTCCGGCTTGACCCCACCCAACCCAATGCGCGAAATAATAAAGTTGGGCCGCGTTGGTCCATCATATAAAATTGAAGTCCGGCCCAATCTTATTCGGGTCGACGAGCAAAATTGGCCTAAATCCCTAACTATTTTTTATAATTAAAAAATTGTTAATTAATCAAATTCTTAAACCAATTTTTATGGAGAAAGAACTTCATATACGATAATTTAACGCTTACAATTTAAATTATAGTATTATATATATTTAATTGAAGATAATTTATTTAATATAATTAAATTATTAATGAGGGTTCTTTTGTCCATTCAAAAACGTTCAAATTCAATTCACATAACTTGCAAATGGATTCTAATAATTTACTACCCTAAGTTAAATTAGTTAATGATTGTTGAAAAAAGAATAAATAAGGAAATATAAAAATTTAAATAAAAATAAAAGAGGGAAATTTGAATCACATATAGGATTTGAAAGTTGCAAAAAAAAATATAATAGAAAATTTAAATTAGTGAGTCATCCGGCCACTTGGCCGGGCCAAAAAGTTCTGATTTTTTTTGTACCACTATTATTAGAGCTCAACCCAACAATATTTTCAGGTCGGACTCAAATTGCCGGCTCTATTTATAAGGCTGCATCGTTCATCAATCTTGCTCCAAAAGATATTAAGATAAAAAATTTAGTTAAGTGTTTCAATCAAATGAAATGAGAATGATGGTTTTGGATAACTTGTGATAAGATGAACCGTTTCTATCCGATTGATGTGTCATAAGAAGTAGCTAATGAGGATGATAGTTGTAGATAACTTGTATGATTAACCAGTTTTGTCACCAAACTTGCTCGATCCTAAGGGTAGCTAATGTGGTACCTCAAGCCCAGCAAGTAAAACAGTCCAAAAAGAAAGCATACATTGATTAGATTAGATCTGTCGAAACAGGTAGCATAGCTGGAGACGTCAGACCCAGTGTATGAATGGTAGAAATGAAGACGCTGGATTTGAGTCAATAAGAGCTTGGTACAATTGCAAAGCAATTGCTGGATTTGTGCTTTGATTGAGTTTGTTTTGTGATGGGATTCCTTGAGACTCATCATATCAAATCATTATGGAAAATATTCATCAAAATCGTAATTAATCACAATCAAAAACATAAGCTCCAGGATAATAGATATTGAGAGTAATTAAAATGTTTGACGATTAAGAACCTTGTTGAATAATGCTTCCCGGCCCGGAAATGGACTCCGAACAACTCCTCCTCCCTCCACCGGAGACAAACTTCCTCCTCCTTCCTTCTCCTCTTCCTCCTCGCCCTCTCGCCATTTCCCCTTCCCCCTCAGCCGCCTCTTCGCTCTCTCTCTCCTCTCTCTTCGTCTCCCTCCTCCATCTAATTCCGCCGCCGCCGCCTCCTCCTTCCGACTCACATTACTCCGATCAGGCGACACTCGGGGGATCCTCCCGCCGTTGGAGGTGCCGAGCAATCCAAAATCAATCCTACTCCACCCGCTCTTATCCTCATTGTCCCACCCAAATCTCTCGCTAATTTCCAGCAATTCACTCACCGCATTACTCCCATTTTTGGAGGATGAGCTGGCGGCGTTCCCATTCAGAACCTTCTCCGCCGCCTCCCACTCGATTCTGTCCCTGTATACAGAGTCGTCCAGCACCTGGTCCGCCAGCTTCGCCCACTCTTCCATGTCGCCGGCTCTAAGGTTCTTCGACACCCACTCCAAGTAGGTGGATGGCAGGCTCCCCAGCATTTTCCCTTTGTATTTCCCGAAATCGATTACTCTGTCACGCGCCTCTATTCCATATGATTTACCCGATTTGGGGATTTTGGAAGATAAACATGAGAATTTGTGCGGATTTGCGGTCGAATGAATGTTGAATACAAGATTGATGCTTGGTGATGAAATCAAAGCTTTTGACGAGGATATCGTCATGAATATCATTTCTCCCATTATATGATGAGATTGTTGCAGATTCAGAATTACATACATACATACGAGAGAGAGAGAGAGAGAGAGAGAGAGGATTTAGCTACTGAATAAGAAAGCAAGAAAGAAGAAGGAGACGTTAAAGATAACAAGCTCTTTTTTTTTTTTTTTTTTTTTACGAATATTAAATTAAATTTCGTTATCATTGCTTAACTAGTTAATATAATATTTGGGAATTTTGTTTACTCCTCTAACTCAGTAAATTGTTTATTCTTTATTTTTCCTTTTCTTTATTTTAATTCTATAATCTTAAAAACTTTCAATTTTAGTCTGTTTATCTGCAACTACATGTTTTTGTTTACTAGACATTCAAAGTACATATTATAAGTAAATAAGTTTCAAAAATAAGTATAAAAATGTATGAATTTATTACTAGTAATATAAAGGAAGTCTAAATATTATTTTTAAAAATTATTTATAAAAACAAGAAATAGATAACTAAATTTTTTATTGCTTAAAATTATTCAAAATATCTAAAAGACACCATGTAAATGAAAAATGATCATTACATAAATTTGATTTTTGAATGTCAAATAAACAATATCGAGTTTGTGTCGCTATAACCTGTAATTCAAAAAACTTATATAAAAACATTTTATAGATGTAACTTCATAAGACGAAACTCCATTATATACAACTCAAACTCATTTCTTAAGTCAGTCGTTGATTGACTCATTTCATACAAGTAAATTTGCAAGATGGTTTAATAAGAAATCTCAATGTCTTATAGTAAGTTATTATGACTAAAAACACATGAATGTTAAAAGTATATAACTAAATTATAAAAAAACAAATAGCTAAGCGGCTAAAAAATAAAAAATAAACACCAAATTTAGTAGATTATAAAACTATTTTCTCCTATTTGTAGACATAAAATAACAGAGAATCTTCGAGGAAGATAGTGAAATGGGGACCCAACTTTAGGATAGGATACATACTCGGACCCTTTATACGCATAAATACATCCAACTCACATTGAGGGTTAAGTCTGAAAAAAATAGCCCATCAATATTGTAAACATTGAGTTTATCAATGATTTCATAAGTGGTGTTAGGTGATCGTTTATACTTATATTTTCTCTCATTGATGCTTTGAAATGTTAAATATCTTATCCATAACTTATTATATCAGTTGGTAAAAAAACATAATAGTGGTAATACTTGAATCAAGTGTCTTCGCTAATTTCGGTAAAAAAAAACTAAAGATATGATCTATACCATGGACAATTCTCTTGCGATTTTAGTTTAGTATAATTGGTTTAGATAACTATTATTTTCATTGACTATTTTAGCCAATTATTATATAACCATAGTTTAATTTACTATCCATAAAAATTGATCGTGTATAACACTTTATACTAAGTCAAATAATATTTTGAAATATGATACAATAATTTCCATTTAGATAATTGTAAGTATTAACCTTATAAGGTTCAATGCTAATATACTTATTTCCTAAAGAATGTTTGAAAAGTTGTTTAGTCAACTTGGTGACTCCATATTCTCTAATAAAATGTGTAGAGTAAAATCACAAACTTCCCATGTAATTTTATGCACTTCATATTTCGCGAAACTTAATTTAATTTAAGTAATTTAAAAGCCCATGTTAATTAAACTTATATTATAATTATAATAAAAGCATCTCATAAATTTAAATATGTGAGATAATTAAATTTATATTTATAATTTAAATCAAGTTTGTTCTCACAAAATTATATCTATGAGTGACTATCTTTATTTGTCAATTATTTTTAGGTGTGTGCTAAAGACACCACACACTTTTTTAAGGGCACCACACCCTATTAAAATAGGGTGTGGTGCCCTTAGAAAAGTGTGTGGTGTGTTAAATTAAACATCCTATTAACATTAACAGGGTGTGGTGCACTTAGAAAAGTGTGTGGTGTGCTAAATTAATAGGGTGTGGTGCCCTTAGAAAAGTGTGCGGTGCCTTTAGCACACCCCTTATTTTTATCTTGATCACCGTGCTGCTCACGTGAAAAAATATCTTCGCTGACGTGGCACCAGGCGATTAGCTAGGTAGAAAAAGATAAAAGAGCTCAAAAGTAGAGTATCTTTCCTCCTTATTACCGAAATTTACGAATGTGCCCTCGCATCAATCAGTAACCAGCAGCAACTACCTACATCAATCTCTTCACGTTCTCTTCTACTTCGCAGTTCTCCCCCACATGATTCTGAATCGGTGCGAGATTTGATTTGACTTCAAGCTAGGGTTCTTCGTTGCTCCGATCTTGTTCGCCGCTATTCTCTTCAAACGTCCGATCAAGTTTTCGGATTTGATCTGTTTAATCTCGAAATATGCCATCTGTTTATGGAGGTCCGTTAACAACCTTCGAGGATGCTGAAAAGGAGAGCGAGTATGGATACGTTCGCAAGGTTCGACTTCAATTCTCGCAGTTTTTTGGCTGTTGTCTTTTACTCTATTCACAGTTTGCGTATCTGCCAGATGTTCACTTCAGTTGATCTATTTGCTTAATTTCATCTTATGTTCCATTGTTGAGAATTTCGTTACTTGATGCTGCAATTGTTTCATGTTTAAAAGTCAAATAGCTGGCATTAACGGCCTCAATCTGCAATTTCTGTGGATCCAATCTAGATAATAGCCATTAGCTGTTACTTTTGATCTGATCTATTTATATTGTTTTAGTTTGCATTTGTTAGCTTGGATACTTGTATCATGGATCCAGCACTTCTTTGTTCGATTTGGCTGCTGCACTACCATCCTTTGTGTATTCACTTGAGTATGAATACTCCAGTTTATCACATGGTTGCTACCTCCTTGATTGGAGGTGCTTCTGGTTGTAATATTCCTCGTTGATCATTATCACTCCATTGAATGTGCCATTCTTTTATCATAAGAAGCATAAGATTTGGGTGTTATGCACCAAAGAGTGATAAAACATGTAGATACATTTCTTACCAGCGCTGAAAAGTTGCCTGTGATTTTAATTGCTCGAACGGATTTTATGTTGATGATTGAAAGTGCATAAGTATTTTTATATATAATTAGATTTATTTTGTTTTTGATAGGTATCTGGACCCGTGGTCATTGCTGATGGAATGGCAGGAGCTGCTATGTACGAATTAGTTCGTGTTGGACATGACAAACTTATTGGAGAAATCATTCGGTTGGAAGGAGATTCTGCCACTATTCAGGGTTAGTGTTTCTGTAATCCCTCAAATTCATTTTTTCTCAGCTCAAGTCAATCAATAAATCTGACTCCATAAATTTAAAACTTCACATAATATGGTAAATTAATTACCATACTACCATAGTCACGTTCAGGAGAATCCAAGATCAAGTAAGGACTCTCTACCAAAAGAATAAATTGTATGCTGGCATCTCAGTCCTGTGTCTGTTGTTGTGGATACTGCATAAGGTCTCTGCATGAGTTCAGCAGTGGCCCTGTGAGAACCAGTCCTTAAGATCAAGAGGGCAGTAGCAAAACCAGTCCTTAAGATCAAGAGGGCAGTAGCAAAAAGTGAAAAACCAAAAACGTGAATTAAAGAATTGTGAGGAGAGGCGCTGCCTGGGCTTCTTTATACCCACTGCTCATGAAGAGAATACCACTCTTCTAAAATCTCCAAATTTCTTAGTGGATTGTCTATGAAAACCTTTCTGCATCTAACCAGATGATATTTGGACACCCATGGCTGCTAGCATGATTTGACTTTAAAATTGTTATTCCTCTACTCAGCCCCTGTATGTATAGAGGCCTTCATAGAACACAGTAAAGACCTTTACAAGTGAAAGAGATCCATCATCCATTAACTTATGTATAGTCATTGAATACCCATTGAACTATAGCTGGTGTTAATTACAACCGTCATTTTGTGTTTTATTGCAGTGTACGAGGAAACTGCTGGGCTGACGGTAAATGACCCTGTTCTTCGAACACATAAGGTATCATGCTAAATCAAACTTATAATCTTGAGTCATTCATTGATTTTTGCCTTTTTCTATCACTTGGAGAAACTGTATGCGTACTCATTGAGCAACTTTAACAGCCTTTGTCAGTTGAATTGGGACCTGGAATTTTGGGAAACATATTTGATGGTATTCAGGTTTGTAATTTGTAAACTTCTGCTTCTTCAAATTCATACTTTACCTGTTTGGTCAAAGGATTTTGATTTTCTAGTTTGGGGCCTGCTATTTCCTAATGGCTGTTCTGTGTTGCTTTTGGGTTAAATGCTCAATGCAGAGGCCTCTCAAAACCATTGCAATAAGATCTGGTGATGTGTATATTCCTCGTGGTGTATCTGTCCCAGCACTTGACAAGGATACCCTCTGGGAATTTCAACCAAAGAAAATAGGTGCCTGAAAATCATTCCATATACGTTGTATGCTGTTTTCTTAAATGCCTTGGCAGTGATAGAAATGTACAACAATATGTTTGCACTTTACCAAACTAGTGTAATTTTCTATGGCAGGAGAGGGAGATCTTTTGACAGCTGGTGACTTATATGCGGTGAGTTTGGCAGAGTCATCTAGCCTATTAAAATTTGAAGTCACTTGATTAGATGGTACTGCTGAGTTTGTAAACACTTTTTATTATTGTGCATCAATTCTCTATGCAGACTGTAATTGAGAACACTTTAATGGAACATCATGTTGCTCTTCCTCCTGAGGCTATGGGGAAGATAACCTACATAGCCCCTGCTGGCCAATACTCATTAAAGGTTTGCATGTATCCTGATAGAACAATCATCATCAGCCCTCTATATATATTGTAATGTAAAATCTGAGCTCTGTCACACTGAATTGTCTGACTATTTGCAGGATACTGTGCTTGAGCTTGAGTTTCAAGGTGTCAAAAAACAATTTACGATGCTTCAGGTTTGCAATTTTAATTGTGGATAATCTCGGATTGGAGTGACTATTGAATGTTCGATGTGGATTGAGCAAAAACCTCAATTTGATATGCCTACTTATCTGCAGACCTGGCCTGTGCGTACACCTAGGCCTGTAGCTTCGAAGCTTGCTGCTGATACTCCTCTCTTGACTGGGCAGGTAAATACTTACGTATAGATATTTCTCCAACTCATGTTGTTAATACCCCCTCCCCCCAATATACACATAAATTTGTAACTCCCTAGTGTGTTGCATCATCTGATGATTTTGTTCCATTTAGCGAGTTCTCGATGCCCTGTTCCCTTCTGTGCTTGGTGGTACTTGTGCTATTCCTGGTGCATTTGGTTGTGGAAAAACAGTCATTAGTCAGGCACTCTCCAAGGTGAATCTTCATTAATTTGTATTAGCTGTCTCATTTTATCGGTAATTTTTTATCACATTTAAGAACTTTTAACCCAATTTCCTTTCACTATAAAATGCAGTATTCTAATTCTGACACTGTGGTTTACGTTGGTTGTGGAGAGAGAGGAAATGAAATGGCAGAGGTACATAGTTTGCTTACTTTTTTCAGCTGTTTGTGTTTTTTCAGTGTCTGACTTGGATATTTTCTGCAGGTGCTAATGGATTTCCCTCAATTGACAATGACCTTGCCCGATGGTAGGGAAGAATCTGTCATGAAGCGTACCACACTTGTAGCTAACACTTCGAATATGCCTGTGGCTGCTCGTGAAGCTTCAATTTACACAGGTAATCATGGCCGACATTAAGTCGACATTTTTTATTTTTGGAATATGACATTCTCACCCCAAAAATTAGCTTTGGCTCCAATTTGACTTTTTATCTAAGAAATTAACTAGATATCTATATCTTAATGAGAGAACATAATATTGTTTTAGAATTATTTTTCTTGGTAATGAATACATCCTTTAATTATCATACAGGTTAAATCCATTTACATAATAACACCATATAATCTAAAGCAAGGATAATGTGGCTAAACAAATTGAACTAATTTATGAAGCTAAATCACCTTGCATCTTACTATTTAATTAAGTAAATTAATCAGAGTGATAATGCTAAAATAATTATATGTTTAACTCAGAATAAACATCAGCTGTGCTCTTTTAATATGCTCTTCTTTTTGCTTCAATAGTTTGCATTGTGTCATTCAATAGTTTTTAAACTTGAATCTTTGATGTGCAGGAATTACTATTGCTGAATATTTTAGAGATATGGGCTACAATGTCAGTATGATGGCAGATTCAACATCTCGTTGGGCAGAGGCACTGCGTGAAATTTCTGGTCGATTGGTATGTATTATAATTTTCTTCACCATGACTAAAATAAATGGTTTCTTTTAGCTTAACTTTTTTTTTTTGTTGTGTGGGTAGTTTACATGGTTTTGTGGAATCTATCTATTTATAAAAACACAGTTTCAGTTATAAGAAACCGTTCATTTCTACAAGACAGTTTTCTCTCATTTATAAAGTCAGTTTTTGTGAAACAAATATTTCCACGCAAAAAATGTTTATTTTGAAAATTCGTTTATATCTTTTGAATAATTACGAAAATTAATTTGTATATTGTGATAGATTATGAAAATTCATCTGTATTTTGTGAGTTGTTTTTTGTAAATGAATATTCGATGGTTTGTATTTCGTTTATGTCATTCTTAAAAAAAAATTGTTTTCTTTAATTGTTTTTATTTTTTTCAATGATTTTTTTGTATGTTTGAGATATTTTCCCTAAAACTTTATTTACCTACATTTAGAAATGAGATAATGTCAATTCTAAATGTTCATTAAACTCGATTTCTTCCATAAATAAAATTTTGACTTTTAAAATATATGTTTTGGTGTTTAATTTAAAATTTACTAATATTTTCTTGAATTTTTTTGCCAAGGATAAACTTGATTTTTTTGTATAAATAAAAGTTGAGGTTTTAGAATATAAAATTTGACTTTTTGATTATATGTCTTAGTGGTTTAAATTTTTTTGATATTTTCTCTAAATTTTCAATATTCGAATAAGTATAATTTTCAAGAATATCATACAAAAATATTGTAGATTTGTTAAGGATTTATGGAGTATAGATTGAAATATGTTAAACATATAAATATTTATAAAAAGTTATGATTATTATTACTTTCTTAGAATTATTACAATATCACATTCAATATTTCCTTAAATTCAAAATATTCATATTTCTATCGAGATTCATATTTTGAATTTGTAATACAATTTGAACTGAATATTAGAAAATATTAATTTTTTTTACACAATGCTCGTGCATCGCACGGGCAGATGACCAATTAATATAAGAATAAGAACAAGAACAAGAGTCTCATTGTCACAATCTAGGAATTAAGGATATAAATGTAGTAGAGTAAGAAAAGACTCATTGTCACAAATATAAGTGTAGAGAATGAGGATACTAGAGAATATTAGAAAATATTATTTTTTTTTACACAATACCGCAGATGACCAATTAATATAAGAATAAGAACAAGAAAAAGAACAAGGGTAGGTAAGAAAGACTCATTGTCACAAATACAAATACGAATGAGGATACTAGAGAATATTAGAAAATATTAATTTTTTTTACACAATACCGCGGATGACCAATTAATATAAGAATAAGAACAAGAACAAGATTAGTGTAAGAAAGACTCATTGTTACAATGTAGGAATTAAGGATATAAATGTAGTAGTGTAAGAAAAGACTCATCTCACAAATATAAATGTAGAGAATGAGTATACTAGAGAATATTAGAAAATATTAACTTTTTTTTACACAATACCGCGGATGACCAATTAATATAAGAATAAGAACAAGAATAAGAGTAGTGTAAGAAAAGACTTACTCGCATGGGGCGGATGACTAGTGGTATGGTAAAGGCTTAGTTTGTAGTAGTTGTGGGCATGCTTGTATTTATCTCCTTGTGCTAGATAATCATCATGAATCATTAGTATTTTGTCCTTACAGGGCAAGATACATGAGCACTGAAGCAGCATTTAAAGTATGGTTGCCCCAAATTATGAGGACTGTAAAAAAGTTTATAAAATAGTAATAAAACACAAATATTATCTCACATGTGATAACTTTTGTTACGGATTATGATTGATTGAGGATGTGAAAAGTGATGCTTTATTATTTGATTGTTGAGTTGAATACAAAACTATTGGTAGTCTTTCATGTTCCATGTTTATATATCTCACACATATTTTTTAGCTGTTTAAGACCTTTGATCATTTTGTTGCTCCATGTATTATTTGCTTATTTATACTGCTATGTTGACAAGCACTATCTTTCCTGTGTAGGCTGAGATGCCCGCAGACAGTGGATATCCTGCTTATTTGGCGGCTCGTTTGGCATCCTTCTATGAGCGTGCTGGAAAAGTTAAATGTCTGGGTGGACCAGAAAGAACTGGAAGTGTCACTATTGTTGGTGCAGTTTCTCCTCCTGGAGGAGATTTCTCTGATCCTGTAACATCTGCTACACTCAGTATTGTTCAGGTAAAGTTTCAGACATCTTACATCTTGTAAAATACATTTTCCATGCAGCATGCCGTATTCTGTTTGTTTTCATGTTTCAGGTCTTCTGGGGTCTAGACAAAAAACTCGCTCAGAGGAAACATTTTCCATCTGTGAACTGGCTCATTTCTTACTCAAAGTATTCAGGGGTATGGTTTGTTTACTGGATATTAGTAGAGCCTTTTCTCTTGTCTGTTTCTCTGCTTACATGAATTAGTAATTGCTTTTTTGTTCACATGCTGAAACTTTAATTGTTTTTTCTAGGCACTGGAATCCTTTTATGAGAAGTTTGATCCAGATTTTATTGACATAAGGACAAAAGCTCGTGAAGTGCTCCAGAGAGAGGATGACTTGAATGAAATCGTGCAGGTATGTAGTGTTTGCTTTATTTTGATATCCTTTTTATGGTACCGTGTGACAGGGAGCCACTAGCAAGGTACTTGATATGTTATCTAAATTGCCAGTATGCATGGATATGTGAGTTTATCTAGTAATAGTGTGAGCATGTCTTGTCTTCTGTGAAAATGTTGTTGAGACAGAACTCAGAAGATATTGTTATACTCAAGGCCATACACTGCGGCTTGTTATTTTTACTAGACTATAAATTGAACTCTACCCATGTAGATCATGTTTTCTTTTTGTAGCTTAATTAGCAAATTTGGATTCTTGCAGCTTGTTGGAAAAGACGCTCTAGCTGAAAGTGATAAAATTACCCTGGAAACTGCAAAGCTTTTGAGGGAGGACTATCTCGCCCAGAATGCATTTACTCCGTTAGTGCTAGCCAACTATTTTGAATTTAGTATTCATTCAAATGATTGGATCGTTAAAGTTACTTTGTGTTTTTTTGGCAACAGGTATGATAAATATTGCCCATTTTACAAGTCAGTTTGGATGATGCGCAACATTATTCATTTCTACAATTTGGCTAATCAGGTAAAGTAGTGGTGTTTGAATATAACTGTCTTCTACCTAGTCAAGAATCAGATGTATAATCACTCAAAAGAATTATCAGATGTGTTATGATCTAATAGCTGCAGATCAACTTTCATTAGGAGAATTGGTACTTTGCTTCTTTTACGAGAGAGGAGGCTCCAATCCCTCCCCACCCCTATAACATATTAACCCAATTTTTCGAAGGTTTTTTTTTTTTTAAAGATCTAAGATGCTGAGAAATGTTCATGTTCATGAATACAACAGATCAGTTCACATACCTATGTAGTGATCTTCTAATGAGTGATCTGAACCCATGTTAAGGTTGGCATGTGGTGCTCAACTAAAAATTTGATTGGATATGTCATTTCATTTGCAGGCAGTGGAGAGAGGAGCTGGTATGGATGGACAGAAGATTACCTACACCCTTATCAAGCATCGTCTGGGAGATTTGTTTTACCGTTTGGTGTAAGTGAAATCAGAACTGTGTGTGTCATTTCCCTTGGTATTTGAGTTAAATACTGCTAAATCTGATCTATATCCTCCCTTTGGATAATGCAGTTCTCAAAAATTTGAGGACCCAGCAGAAGGAGAAGACACCCTGGTTGCCAAATTTCAGAAACTTCATGATGATTTGACAGCTGGTTTCCGTAACCTTGAAGATGAAACTCGGTGATGAGTGGTTGGAGATGATGCTGTTAGTTATTATCCACTCAAACTGAGTTGCTCAGTTCTTCCTCTAGGACGAAGGCAGCAAGGCATGGTAGTTGTGAGGCTCTTTTCGTTGAGATGATGGTTTGAGTCACGTCCAAATATTGTTTGTGTAGCTATTTATATATTTATCTCGTATTTCATCATCACCCCATCCCGTGATTTTTGGTCAGTAATAAGAGGGCATCCATCAGTTGAGCATTAGTTTCCATTTGTTTTTGCCCCGTTAATAAAGTGTAGCATCACGATTTGAGATGTGCATTCATTTATTTACGGATTTCAGTGTCTTATATTTGAATCTTCCTTGTTTGCTAATGTATCTAGAATTTCCCAACTCTTGTTGAATAAAAACTTGTATCATGAGGTTTGTTGTTTAAGATTAGCAGATCCAACTCAAACTCTCTACGTATTTATTGTTTAAAGAAATGGGTCTCTATTTCCAACTTCCAAACGTGCGTTTTCTGCAGTAGCACTATCCACACAACTTTTACGTAGCATAAGCAAATGGAAATCAGTTGTGGACATCTGCACAGAGAGAGAGAGAGAGAGATGCACGGACAAGTTTCAAACTTGATCAGAAATAGTTGTCTAGAGTAATACAACACATATTTGGAAACGAATAGAATGCTGGCTTTAACATCATTGTTCTGTGCTGGCTGCGCTTCAGACTTGATTCGTTACTTAGCCAGGGCCAACTTTAGGAATGTCGTAATGCTCGCTCATATTTGCAAGATACTGATTGAAATCCTCAATACGATCACGATGTGATTTATTCGATATCTTTGCCAGCTTATGTGAGTCGATTCTCTCTCTTTGTTCCATGTAGCGTCTCTCAGCTGGGGTGAGGTTATTATCCCAATTAGCAGAACTACCATCTTCTATCGATTTGTTAGCATCAATAACCTCCTCTTCCTTGTTCAATCCAGTTGACAGCTCTCCACCTTCACCTATTTCAGAGCAAGGAACTAAGTAAAGATGGGATAAAATAAAAAAAATAATAATAATAAAAAAAAAAAATTCTACAACACTCTAGCGCAACTGGAAGCCCGACTCCTTGCAGAAACAGTATCCAAATACATGCAGGTGAGCATGCTCATACACACACACAGGCTTCAACAGATATTTGGTTACTAACATACATGAAAACTATTTGTTGCTATTTGTCCAAACTGTATATACAAATAACAGGGCACAAAAATGTGCTGCATGATTATTGAACAAATAAAAGACAGACAGATCCACAGATTTGCATGTGAGCTACCTATTGACGTATCATTAAGGATTCTGGTCAGATCACCATTACAAAAACAAAACAGCCAAAATGAAGGCAGGAATCAGATCTTGATGAATGAGAAAGTACCAACAGGAGCATGTTAATACAAGTCGACAGTATAAGGGCTCAACACCACGTTTTAGTCCATGAGACCTAGTTGTTCAAAATTTTGCATGATTTTCGGAGAATAACTGAAGGGATTATAACAAGATACTAGTGCACAACATACATCTAAAATGGTATTGCCTGTTCCTTGTCAGGTATCTCTATCCCCTACAACCTCCTAACAAATTTGTATAAGATGGACAAGGAAAATCATACCAAACCAGTGAATGACCTAGCAGGTCAACATGAGTCTACATTATGATAAAGAAAATGCACGCAATTAAGAAATGGTATTGCACGAACAAGTAAATGATGTTCTTCGATGTAAAAGATATGGCGTCATGCATCTTTCGGGGGGGGGGGGGGTGAACAACCTAGAGACTAGCAGAAACTCACTTTCTACAGCCTGAGAAATTTGCTCAAGTTGCTTCTTTTGCTTCTTCTTTTTTTTCATCGCACCAGCCTTCACATCCAAAGCCTTACCCTTGAGCTTCAGCTTCCCCCCAACTACATTATCATACGAAGACATATCTCCTGAAAAAGCCAATAACCATATCACCAAAATATAGAAGTAGTAAACACAAACCATGGGCATGATGCATAATTCAATGTTGTGGTACTGATAGAGATAGAAAAAAGGTGGTGGACACAGGACATCAGCTTTGTTGAAATTAATCGATAGTAAAAGTGGACAAAACAATAGACAATTGGAGCCCCCATTACTTCATTGATGAAGATGCAAATAGAATGCCTTGCCACTACATGATCGAAAATCAATAAGTTGATCAACTAATAAACGAACAACACAACGAAAGCTCATAGCAGCTCTATAAGTACGCCAAGCTTTGCTATTGATCAAACTTACTTCAACTGCCCACAACCTGACTATAACTTAATAGTTCAGAAGAGGATGAATACCCACAATACGAACCCAAATTTCAGACGTCGACGACATTAAAACAACAGTCCAAGAACATAAATTTCGAATTCGAGAATCCTCAAAACAAACAATTTCAGCGTGATTCAAGATCCCAAGACTAGTATGAATATTATCATATTCGTAATCCTTCGGAATCCATAGTTGGATGAACTCGTTGCTGCTAAAAAATATCACAAACGCAATGAAGAGAGCTAGAAATTCGAACAAAATAGCAGCATACCTTGATTAACGGAGGACACCGTAAAATCAACAGATCAAGCGCGATAGTATTGTTCTAGGTTAATATATTATGATTCTGATTTATGAGATTATGGAAAGGGGCGTTTTCATTGAGGTCCTTCATTTATAAGGTTATTCTATATTGATCCCCAACTTTAGTTTAAATTAAAATCAAACCAAAGTATGATATATTTGAAAGTATTTGTTTATAGTTCACTTAGCCCGTGTTCTATAAATAAATAATATAATCAAATCCAATTTTATTTGACAAATTGTGATCATGTGTTGATGAATTTAAACCATTAACACCTTTTTAATTTAAGGGTTGATTATGCAATAGTTCACAAATAACTTTGAGACAAAATTTCATTTACAACATAAATTTAAGGTGAAATTTAATGCACAATAAACTTTCCGAACTTTAATTGTTGTAATAAAGTTCAAAAAAAATTTAAAAAAAAAAAATCACACCAAACATATTACCTGTGTAAATTTTTGAAGTACATGTTAACAATTGAAGTTCAAAAATTTACCCCGTATCAAATGAAAAATAATTAAATTTATGAATTATGGTGATAAGTTTTAAAGTTTATATTAACATTGAAATTGGAAAAAAAAAGGGGGGGGGGGGGGGGGGTAATGAATGATGTAGTAGTAGTAGTATGGAATAATGAAAAAAATGTGGGCTTGGGCGTCGACGTCGCCAACGCCAACGCCAACGCCGCCAGTGCCGACTAACACCGCATCCGTATTTTCCGTCAACATAATTAATGAATACGGCGTCGTAGCATTGGATGGGACCCACCACCGTCGTCATCATCCTAACCATTTTCCGTTCTTCCTGCCTCATTTCCGCCGGTCAACCTAATTAAACCCTAATTCCTCTCTCTCTCTCTCTAGATCTGAATTCAGATATACAGATCCATGGAAGATGAGGACGAAATCCAGTCTCACACTTCTCCCTCTCCCAACGGAAGGATCACCGTCACCGTCGCGGCCGCCCCCCCGCCCTCTTCCAACTCCCTCACCCTCGCTCTCCCCATTCAGCAGCAGAAAACCCCCGGCTCCGGCGGCGGCAGAGAGGACTGCTGGAGCGAAGGCGCCACCGCCGTCTTAATCGAGGCTTGGGGCGAACGCTATCTGGAGCTGAGCAGAGGGAATCTCAAGCAGAAGCACTGGAAAGATGTGGCCGACATTGTTAGCAGCCGAGAGGATTACACTAAAACCCCCAAAACTGACATTCAGTGCAAAAACCGAATTGATACTGTGAAGAAGAAGTACAAGACCGAGAAGGCCAAGATAGCCTCTGGTGCAGGCCCTAGCAAGTGGCGATTTTACGACAGGCTTGATGAATTGATCGGCCCCACACCTAAAGCCAATTCCTCAACCCCTTCCTCCGCGGAAGCAGGTAACAATAGTATGTACCAAGGGCTTCCAATGGCGATCCCAGTCGGGGTTAGATCGTCTCCTTCTGTGCAGCAGCAGCAACCGAACCGCAAAAGGCCGGCTGTTGAGTCCGATGATGAGTCCGAACCGGATAATTCAGCTGACTCATCGGACGGATTGCCTCCGGAGAGCTACAAGATCCAGAGTTCCAGGAGGAGAATGGTGGAGAGTGTGAGTAAGAAGAGGGATAGAGGAAAGGAGAACAATTGGGGGAAGTGTATGAGGGAGCTGACAGGGGCGATGTTGAAATTCGGAGAGGCCTACGAGGAGGCGGAGAGTGCGAAGCTGCAGCAGTTGGTGGAGATGGAGAAGCAGAGGATGAAGTTTGCAAAGGAGCTGGAGTTGCAGAGGATGCACTACTTGATGAAGACGCAGCTCGAGCTTTCCCAGTTGAAGAGGAGGCCCCCCGGGAACAGCAGCACCAACCACCATGCCAACAATAACAACAACAACACCAACCACCTTAATAGTGGTGATAGTAGCAGTTGAGAAGAATAATTAGATTGTGTTTGTACAAGTAGAGGATTGATGATTGTTTGCTTCAAGTTATTGGTGTCTGAATTCATGTTTCCTTTGTGTCTGTAACACTAGCTATTTGAACTCAATGTTGATTCAGTAATATAATAGCATACATAGCTGCAGCTCTGATTCTATGCTGCTGCAGTAATCTTATCTTATGAGTGAGAAAACTTTATCCATATGCTGTTGTTATGCTACATGTAGATAACAATCACAAGCATGGAATTGCATCGAGGAAATATGTAGTTGGTCACTTGAGAATTATGACTGATTTACTCTCGTCTCTAAGAACTCTCTCTTTTCTTCATATGAATTTGTTTCACAGTTTACATCAAGAAAGCTGTGTGCACACTAATTATGAATGTTTATAAAGATGAAAATACAAATAAAAGATTAGATAAAAATCGTAATCTCATTAGTCACTACAATCAATAACTGAAGCATCGTCTATTTGATCTGATTAAATCAATTACAAGCCCCATTGTTGCTAACGCAAAACTGAAACAAACACTCAAGGATTACAATATCTAGCCTGCAGTATCTTATTAGTAAATTCCAGGCACAATCCTGTAAGGAACCTTGTCGCAATACAACTTCCAATACTTGCCATACCTGCATAACCAAAACAAGATCGATACAGTTTTTTTTTTTTTTTTTTTTTGTATTTTTACAATGGTTTGAATGATGCATCTCTTGGGGGAAATACATGCTAATAAAATATCAATGTGGCGATGTACTTACTTTGATTTGCATCTATCATCATCCCTTTTAGCTCGATCAAACAGAAGAATCGTGAGGAACACCACATAAAAGTAAGGCAGAAACTGCAAGAATAGAAAGATAGATAGTAGGAAGCCATATGGGGGAGGGAGAGAGAGAGAGAGAGAGAGCATTGTTATGATAGCTTACATTGTCAAACAGAGCTGGTAGGGTCCAGAATAAGGCCCCCAGGATTTCCGGCACATAATGGAAGTGACGAGCTAAGCCCCACCTGTGTTAACCACAAAAGCAGTATATTTTTGTTATCTAGTTCAGAAGTCTCTGTTGACCTTTACCCAAGTCACAGTCAATCAGATGATAATATAGCGTGAAGCTAATGGAAAATAGAGCACTGAACTACTATAAGTTGTGAGCAACCAATGCGTATGGTGCACAGTTAAATGTAATGCTTAGCTTTTCAAATTTCAAATTTGGACTTTTAGCCAAGATTCAAGAGGAAGCACACCTGATAGAACTCTCACCTCAGAGAACACGTATGTCAATTGGAACCAACTTTTTACATTTATTAACTGTTAAAACGAGATAGAGTGCAACATACCATCCTGATGTTAGTAAAATGCTGGTCTTCGTCTCCCCCGTTGTGGTTGTGTATGAGGCAACAATCTATATTAAAAGAATTAGTAAATCTAAGAAGTCAATTACTCTTTCACAAATAAACAAAACAACTCCAACTAAAATATCATAATAATGTCCCAAATCAGCAGAGCATAGAGCAGGCTACCTTGGATGGTGCTTTTCCCCAAACAAAGTTTTTACCGTTTGTCCTGCGAAATTCTTGTCTTTGCCTGTCACAGTCATAGTTTATGTATATGCAGAGAATTCCTGCTACAAAAATATACAGAGCAAGCTGCAAAATAGGAGGATCAAGGGCTTGTTAGAGACATGAAACTCTTTTGGGGGGGGGGGGAATAGATGAACAGGAACATAGTTCATTCTCTTCATACACTATCAGGAGGTTAACACAGAAAGATTTATCCATATAAGATTTATCTGCAAATGGCAGGTGTTTGAGATACCTGGACTCCAAGATTCACTGGATGATTGACAAGGTACATGCCCGGTGATGTATATATGGATGGGACCCATACCAAGCATCCCCAACATATGTAAAATCCGGCTGCAAATGCATCAAGCAATTTCGAGCAGTGAAAAGATTAAACATTGAACACAAGGAACATGGAATATGATTACGATAAATAAAAACAAAACCTGACCTCTATCATGAGCAATATCCATTGTGTTCCAATATCCAGCTTCCCACCAGAAGAATTTTGTTACATACACTAACATCAATAGAGTGTTAACTAGCATCGAATCAGAAACCCGCCCATATGTTTCATGCTGCAGGAAAAGGATGCAGACTAACCATCATAAGTGAACTATGTCAATTTCAGATATTAAAATTAGAGCAAACTTCATTCAATGAAATCACAAACAAAGACAGGTCCCATGGAAAACAGTCCCTGTGTTTGAGGATTTGAACGAAAACAAGTAGACGACACTGAAGGAGAAGAAAAAAATTCATCATTATGCCACTGTACGCAATAATATGCGAGGAATTAGCATAAAGGCAAAGCTATCTGGCTAAAGCAAGTCGAAGAGAAAATTATGAAATATTTAGCGTAGTTGCTGCCTGATCATATGAAGATTGACCATTTCGGACCTTATGCATTGTGTGCAGGGAGGAAAATACAGTAAATGTAGAAACTCCAAAGAAGCACATCAGAATCTTTAATGGTATTACCTGCTTTATGCAATAGGTCACAGCAAGAACAGCCCAGGACATCATCCCAAACCTGCAGTTTGTAAAAACTTTGATATCAAAGTTCTTCCCAATACGAGGATATAGCTCCATTCCCTGCCCAAAAAAATAAGTATCAAATCTCTAATTTGGCGTGTATTCTAATTTTGCAACTTTGAAATTCCACATCTCATTACTTTAAGATTATTCCAATCATTCCTTACTAAGTTTTCTTTTCCTGCTAAACATGTGCAAGCCAGATGGCTAGGTCTATCAAGTGAAAGAAAATTTGCAATGTTGAAAGCAGCAATAATTCTTACCCAATAGAAGTCAATAATCATATTTCCAGATGAACCAGAGTCGGTTGAAGATGGAGCAAGACGACCCTTGAAAAGACAGAAGAAGTATCAGTCAATTAAACATACACTTGAGAACAAGAAGATTGTTGAAGTCCACAAGACTTACTTTGATGTACAAGAAAATACAAAAGACAAAGCTTCCAAAAATCAGTGCCGAAAATATCTCCCCCAAATGATCATACACTATTGTGGGGTTGAAAATTCCAAACCTGAGGAATACCATACTCTTAAACCAAGCACAGACCAGTAAGAGGAAATATATATTGAGAGAAAACTCTGGTGAACTCCCTTGGCAAATAATAAACTCAAGCATCTCACTCAATATGCACTAAAAAATTAACTACACAAAACTCAATCTCCTAAGCAAGCAGACAAACAGACTTTTTTACACTCATGAAGAAAGGCCTTAAGAAATTTAACATGCTAGTTGCTATCAAATTCTTGAGAGTCCTCACCACCAGAGGCCAAGATAAGTCACCACTGTTACTGCGTATGCTAGAACACCATTAGCCTGCAAAGCAGATGATGAAGAGTCCATGAGATGAAAAAACAAATATATGTATATATTGTATTGGCTTCAACTTTCAGTCTAACATGATAAGGCAGGCCCTAGTCGTTTATAGTACTTCTAGTAATAACTAACACAAAGAATGAGGCAAGCGCATATAAGTACCAAAGCTCCAATTTTCTTCACCAAAACATCCTAGGAATACTACCTTGTAAACGGGCTTGTTTCCAGCAGGTGATATCGGGCCCTCAACCCTTTTCCCGGGCAGCAAAAGCTGCAATGCAGCCTCAAATGCGGCATAACAAGCAATGATCTTCCATGCAGTAGCAGTTGGCTTTGGCCAGATATCTATGAACCCCTGCAGGCCATGCTGCCTTAAGTAATCCCATGTTTGCAACACGGATCCATCGGCATGTACCATAGTATACCATCTTCATGCAGATCAAACTATGAATCAGTTTCACTATCTACTAACAAAACCATAAAATCAAACAGGGAAATGCACTTGGAAGAAACCAGTACGCATCGTTGTTGTACTTAACGAAGTCATTAACACTAATTAATTTGAATTCTTAGTCAGATTTGTACAATTTTATTGCAGCAGCAATCCAGTCACAGACATCTAGCATCAATTTGGAATCAAAATAAAGGAAAAGCAGATCGATCGAGCAAAAGAAAAAAGATTTTAAAAAAAGGGAAAAGGAAAACTCACAATAGAATAACAAAAGGTGGGCAGAGAGAGAGGAGAGATAGCATGGAAGCGTATGTGATCACGGGCGAGTGCACCGTCTTCGACTCCGACCCCATTGTTCTTCTTCTTCTTCTTTGTGAGAGAGAGCGAGCTCAGACTTGAGACTGTAAGTCAATAAGACTGATGCACAGAAATTTCTTTTTTTTTGTGTGTGTGGAAAAAAAAACAGAATGGAAATTTGTGCATAAGATATTTGAGTCACCCCTCGTGACCCCTCGTCAGCATCACGTGATTCCCACACACTTAGCTGATGAAATATCATTGTATACACTATTATTGTTAATTTACATATTATATTTGTATTACCTAATTTTGTGTAAATTAAGTAATTAACGATGATATCTGTATTGATTAAATAATACATGTTGTGTTGGATATAATCATATAATAGGCTATGTTGGCACATTTTTTGCCAATAACGTGTATCCTGCGTGCACCTACTGCCATCTATATTTTTGGAAAATTATGCATATTTTGTATCCTGATTGTGATTTGAATTTTCCTATTTTTATTTTCCATGTTCTATTTCCACATTTTAAACCCACACCTCTGTCTACTTTTTTACTCTTCGTTCTATAATTTCGACCTCGTGTATATTTTTATACCTATATTTGTAACTTTTACTTTCATAATGAGGGATCAAAGTTGTTGAAAAAAAGAGAAAACCACGAAGTAAAAATGTAGGAAATGTGCATTTTCCGTTCAAAATATCGATAAATTGATTGATTTACAGAAATATTACATTTATCTTCCTGAATGTTACATCAAATTACCGAACAAATCATAATATTATCTGTGAAAATTACAATATAGTTCTTCAAATTACTTTGGTTTAGGCTCTAGTCTGAGAATGAGCAAAACTCCTCATCAAAATCTCAATGTATTCCTCAGAATGACGAAATGCCAATGTTACAGACCATTTGAAAAATAAACTATATAGTATTATTCCATACACATACACATACACATACACGGGATGATAACAATAATACAAAAGGTTTATGAATGATGATCACTGTTGGTTATGTGGTCTCTGCTGTTGAAAGTTGGGATGATTCTGTGGTGTGTTTTGCATGGGTACCATTCCAGGTTGTAGATTCTGAGCGCTTTGTGAAATGTTTCCGAATGCACCCACTTGCTGCTGTTGCTGGATCGGCATCATACCACCAGCATTGCCTGCTCCCATGTTAAACACTGATCCAGTCCACTTCCTCCATAAGTATGTAACATCAATATATATATATGATAGATAATTCAGTGTATAATTCAGTTACAGAGACAAAGAGAGAGATTCGTACTCTGGTCACTCGGATTCTGGGAAGGCAGAGTACGGTTGGTGCCAGACATTCCAAACTGAGAGCAAAATTGTCGCCATAGAAATTATTAGCAATGGATTCTACGACATCATAAGGTCAGTAAATGATATGTGGATATTGTTTTGGGTTTTAACTCTTTGCCTTATTACTAAGTGCTAGCATCAAGTGAAGGCTCTTTACTGGAATACAATTTTTTTTTCATCAAAATTTTCATTAATTCTTAGCACTAAACAGTTCGTATCCATCAATCTTCTCAAAAAATTGGAAGCTAACCTGCATTCTCGGAAGAATTGATTGTGACGACATCATAGCTGACATGTTAGGGATCTGAAATTTACCAAGGATAATGAGGGCAAGAAAAGAAAAGAAGAGCTAACAAAATCTTAATCACAGAGAAAACAGGGTGCAGGATTGAGTGACCGTAGTTGTTTGGAGATGTAACATTAAGCAAACAAAAAAGAACTCACCAAAACATTAGGACCTCATAAGCTGTTCCACGGTAAAAGCAGATATTGAAATTAAATGATATCAAGCCTCTGCCAACATTGGGTGGGGACTTTCTAGGGTGTCTACCAAAATTTGAGATATATGTATGTGAGTGTGTAAAAGAAACTGATATTCCAAGGCTGATCCTAGAATGTGTTGCTGGTATTTCTTAATGACTGACTTTGTGCAAAAGACATCATGGACGACAATAGAGTCATTTAGTTTTGAAAAAACAATGTTAAATGAAAAGAACAATATGTATCCAGTAACTTGCAAAGGAAACTGCACTGCATCCCAGAGGACGAGCCTTGATGGAAAACCAAGTATTATGGGTTTAAAAATCATTCAGTTAGATGCATCAATACCACAATGACGTAGATCCTACACAAAATGTCCTCATAGGAATAAAATGAAAGGATAAAAATAAGATAATGGAAAAGAAATGAACCAAAAAAAGAGGGCAGGAAACTTAATTAAGCACACCAGGGCAATTCAATACAAGCAAACGAAATCAAGCTTCAAGTGATAAATTTTCCAGTTTAAATTTAGCATGGAAAAATGATTTGTTGAAAGAAAGAGAAAATCCAGGTGGTGTCAATCGAAAAGGGAGAAGGTATCCAACCATTTGAGATGTTGGTGTCGTCTGGGCAGCATTAAACAGTGCACTATTTGCTGGGCTAGAGAACTGGTTTATTTGACGATTTAGTTGGTTCCCTTGGTTTAGTTGGTTTTGACCCATATGCATTGCAGCTGATGTAAGCTGTCTAGCCTGCAGTTGCTGACCTGCCAATGGCTGAGAGAACTGCACATGATGCTGACCATGCATCTGCCATGCAACAGTTTCATGGAGTTAAATGTGAATAGTGAAAATCAACAAAAAAAGCATAGATATGGATATGGGCATATAAAACTTTTGGATAGTTCAGGTAGCATATTCTCTCTATCAGAAAGCAGATGTGCAGGCAATGTTGTTGCTGCCAGGTACTGAGAGATACACATGCTCTTGTGAGGTCTCTTGCTCTAAGGTTACTGATCCCAGACCACAAGCAATTTTACTATGTTACATACTAACTTCACCATCTTTTGATGCCACGCATACAAAATTGAAACATAATCCCATTATTAAAGGCAAATTGTCTGATTACCGACTGAAATTTTTGCTGTGACTGGCTTGGCATGTCATGCAGCTGCGATAGTTGGTTCTGCAAACATAATTTGTGGTAATTAAAGCTTGTTATAAGAGATATTAAGATGTACACATTTGATGGGATGCATCTGCTATAGCCAAAAACAAAACTTGGTAAAAAGAAGGCATGGATATGCACACAACATTTACATTTTAAAATTCATATGCATAGCTTAGAAAACGAGAACCTATTATACAGACGGTAAGAATTAATATTCAAGTCAATAATTCATTCACTGATCAATCATTTGACTTCATGGTGAAACACAACTTGAACTATAATAACGTTGTCCTCCAATACCTTTTAGCAGAACATATGCTAGGCCTTGAAGTCCTGCACATAACATGCAATAAACCAGAAAACAGATTCTTACTCATAACATGCAATAAACCAGAGACCAGATTCTTACTCAACAAGGAATGCAGTTCGTAGCAAAAAAAAAAAAAAGAAGAAAGAAGAAGAAGAACGAGAGTTCCAAGATGAAAAAAATATATGGCAGATCACAGCACATGATCCAATTAATGTTGAGTGAAAGTAAAATACACTTCAATCTCAATAGAGTAAAAGTCCATACCTGTCCCAGGACAGGCATTGCCGATGGTCTTAGTTGCTGTTGACTAAGAAGTTGTTGCTGATTTGAAGGTATGTGCATCATTTTCTGCCTCTGCTGGTGCTGGTGCTGCTGTAGTTGTTGTGATGACTGTTGTTGCTGAGGAGATGGTGTGTTCATAATGTTTGCACCAGATCTGGGCGAATTGGCATATTGCAGAGGAGATGCTGTTGTATTGTCAAAGGAAGTGCTCCCAGTAGCACCAGAAGGGGAAGCTGCTGCTCTTCCAATAAGTTGTGCCCCAGAAGCCTATTCAAATAGGATTGATAAGACATGGAAAAGGATGCACCTTAAGAAAACTAAATGCTATTCCACATGGAAAGGTTCTAAAAAAAATCATTCCGGCTATATAGTGCTCCCCTTTTCAGGTATTCAGCGTTCAGAACACTTCATAAGGTTTATCATACTTCATGCACAATTAGAGTTCAAAAGGATGACATCCTCATTAACAGTTTAGAAACAGAAGTAGAGAGCATGACAGAATAACTTAGATGACAGTTTCAGTTGTAATAGCTGGATTGGGAATAGTTAAATAGGTGACTAAATCAGAAGAAGGAAGTTGCCTTATCAGGATGTAATAACTAAGCATCAACATGAAATGCAAGCTGTTTCCTTCTCCACTCTTATGACAGAATGAAGCAAGACTTACAGCAGCAGCAGCATCACTTATGCAAACAAGGATGGTAAACAATAAAGGGATAAACAAGTAATAAAAATGTGGGTGTAGCTTGCACGGTTTTGTAAACGAGGTTGTCAATCTTCATTAGCATCACAGATTCAAGGAAATGCTCTAATGTAAGTCAGCAGGCTATGGAGACCAGCAAAGTCTTTGCATCATCCACAGCCAGAATGCTGATTATGGAATGTTATCAAGGAATACATAAAAAGAGAAGCTAATGAGTTTGAAAACTTATGTCACTTGATTGAAATATTGACCTGTAACATTGAACCGTGGCTGTTATTACCGGCAGTTGACATAAGTGGAGGTGTATTCTTCTGGTACAGCCCTTAAGTACAACAAAATAGTATTATCACCAGCTGCTTAAAATCTTAATGGTGGCAATTCAGAAAATATAAAAAGGGGCAACGAAAATGGAGAGAAGAGTATAGGAAAATGGCAAACCAGATGAATCTGAGAAAGTCTGTGTACTGTCATTAGCAGCGAGTACATCTACCAAATGCATTGGAAGTGAAAACGTAGCCTGCCTTTGTTCTCCAGGTACTCTTAGACCTGCATATAAAATGTTAATATGAGGAGATCCACACTAGTTGCTATGTATGCTGCAAAGCTAAGGGTGTAGTATTACATATATGGAAGTACATACAGCTAATGACCAGACGACTAATATTTGCATTTATGCTTGCACATATACTTTCATTTCAAAGCTTATGCATATCTCATCTGTATGTTTCAAAACTATACAACAAAAATGGAAAAGGACCAGAATCTTGTACTATGGTTTCCGATGTGCATCAAACACTCAACTAAAAATTGATTGAAGCTAAAAATGCAATCAACACACATAGAGCTGTTGAAGATAAAATTTGCACCTTCTCCATGATTGACAGCACTTCGAAGCAAATTTTCTTGTTCCTGTATTTTTGCAGCTTGAACCTTGTCGATGGTTGGCAGAAGTGTTGGTCCCTGTCGAGTACCAAAATAGGCTTTACGCGCATCAGCTATGATCTTTTCAGCACTTTCACAGGCTGCTCCAATCATATCAATCCTGGTCTGAGATCAGTTTGAAATCAGATCATTAAAAGTGAATGCTAGGCAAAGTAAAAATAGTCTAAGCAATATGGCAACCCACCTTTAGCTTTTCAACTTGGGCAGCCACTGGCAGGCTCTGCATACCGTGTAGCAGTTGTTCTCTCTTGACGTTATCCTCCATCTCCATTTCAGGCAAAAGCTTGGACGACAGCATAACAGGCAGAACTGCATTCAAACAAAGTTGATTTAATACAAGACAGTGAATTCCCCAATTATGCCTCTTACTCTTCAGCTAAAATTTCTTGTTGCAGACATAACAGGCTCGCCTTTTATTTTTCGATTCAGGTCCATTATTGTAATCTAATAAAATAATAGATTCCTATAAATAATTTGGTGATTATTAACTGTCATTAAAATACGATTCACAAACCAGAACGCACACTGGTGCTGGTTCACTGGTGGAGTGAATGAGATTCCACTTTCACAGTATGCAACAAAACGAAAGATGGAATATAAATTAGAGTACAAAACGATTAAGAAAAAATGAAAACATACTAGTAGCATTCTCAGCATTAACATTCTTAGGATGCACAACAAAAGCCTTGGAGACGTTCTTAATATCTTCAACAATATTGTAAAGCTCCAGATTTACCATCGAGAACTGCCCCAGTATATCTTGCCTGCGCAGATAAAACCCCAAAAAGACATCGACCAGAATTAATAAGAAACATTTCAATTGTTTATTACTCGACTGCTGCATGAAATTGACTGATTAGAGATAGGATGTTGATACCATTTGGGGACGGCATTAGTGCGGGCTATAGCGTCGAAGTCTTCGAGGATGCGAGAGATGGCTTTGAATAGGCTGATAGCTCGAGTCTTAACAGAATCGAGGTTGAGCTGCTGTTGAACGGCGGGGTTCAGGCGCTCCACAGGCCTCGGCGGCGCCGGTTGTTGTTGGTCTTGGCCTCCCGCCATCACCACTCCTTCCATGGCTGCCATTACAATCCCGATAGGCGGAGAAGGGCTGAATTTCTTCCAGTTCCCAAACTTCGTTTTCTCTTTCAAAATAATTACTTATTATTTAAAGGGTGAGACTATCCACACCCCAACCATTTCTAACCACACCCCAACTTAAATTAATTTAAAAGTAATTATATATTAAATGTCTAAAATACCCTTTGACCACACCCCATATATAATTTAAACTACTAACTACACCTCATAATTTCTAACCACACCCCATAGTCCTCTTCTTCTCCTTCATGTTGGAAAAACTCATTTGTTCTCCACCATTATCAAAGATTTCATCTCATTTCTAAACCCTAATATATCACCCAACAAGAATTCTCGATTGCAATGTCTATGGAACAAGAAGATACATTTGAAACGAGCAATGTAAGATTTCTACTACATTTTAAACTGTTTTTAGTAGTGTATTACAAAAAATCGAGTTTTAATTTGAATGTTAGAAAATCCCGCTGGAACAGTCTCGTTCGACCTGGAATAGTCGAACGGGATGAAGAGTGTTCGACACACATAATTCGAACAAAACTAAGGGTGTTCGACTTCTATTGTTCGAACACAACCAAGGGTGTTCGACTTCTATTGTTCGAACACTACTATTAGTGTTCGATTTTTGATTGTTGAACATCCTTTGTAGTGTTCGATTTTCTGAAGTTGAACATCCTTTGTAGTGTTCGATTTCCAAAGTTGAACAGTCTTAGTAACGTTCAATTTTTTAAGTTGAACAGTAGGTTTATTGAATTTTTTTTTTTTTTTTATCGTTGAACAATATGTTTATTATCTTCTATTTGAATTTTTTATTAGGAAAATGGCTCAAAATCCACGGAACTAAGTGTGGTGAATCCCATCGATGAAAATAAGATAGATGATCATGAGAATGATCCAATGTATGAGGGAATAGATTACACAATTGAGTTTTCCACGGCCAATCTTTTTGATAGTCGCACTTCTTTGGTGGAATGGGTAAGAGGAGTAGCGCACAGGCTTAATATGGTGGTTTTAGTAAAACGCTCAGACGGAGTTGAAAGTGGTCGAAGACCTAGAGTGTTTTTGGGATGTGAAAGAAGTGGCAAGTACAAGCCATCTAAACCAAAATCGCAAAGAAATAATCTGGTGTTTGAAAATCATGTTGTTGAAAGGACAAGCTCTAGAGAGAGACTTACCGGTACGAAGAAGTGTGGCTGTCCATTTCTCTTGAAGGGGACTCAATTGGATGAAGGCCAATGGTCACTTGCAGTTTTATCGGGTGTTCATAATCACCCGATGGGGTTTTCCTTGGTTGGACACTCTTACGCCGGTCGACTTACACCTTTTGAAGATCGGTATGTGTTTGACTTGTCAAAGAATAACACAAAACCGAAAGAAATTTTGAGCAGTTTGAAAGAAACATTTATTGATAATCAGTCGACGCTGAAGACCATTTACAATGCTCGTCATAAGCATCGAATTGTTGAGCACGGAGGTCGTTCTCAGATGCAATTTTTATTGGAGAAATTGAAACACCATGAATATTACTATTTCGCCAATAGATGTGAGCAGACAGACAGGGTGAAGGATTTATTTTATGCTCACCCGACCAGTGTCGAGCTGTTGCGTGCATTTCCTACTGTTTTATTGATGGACTGTACGTACAAGACCAACCGGTATAAGATGCCTCTTTTGGAGATTGTGGGGATTACATCCACTGATATCACATTCTCGGTGGCATGTATATATTTGGAGGCAGAACGTCAGGAAAATTATATTTGGGCGCTCACAATTCTGAAGGGTTTAATGGATCAATCAACACTACCTCAAGTGATTGTTACTGATCGGGAGATCGCATTGATGAATGCGATAGAGGTTACGTTTCCGAGTGCGAAATAATTGCTATGTCGGTGGCATATCAGTAAGAACATTTTGACCAAGTGCAGGCCAATGTTTCATACGAAGAAGGACAAGTGGGATTCATTTAACAACTCATGGAATTCATTGATACTTGCTGAGGACAAAGTGAAATTTGACGAGTTGATGCGGAGATTGAAGGAGGATTACACCGACTACCCAAATGCCGTTAATTATGTCATTGACAATTGGATAGCACCGTATAAGGAGAGGTTTGTGTCTTGCTGGACCAATAATGTCATGCATTTTGACAATACAACAACTAGTAGGTACGTCTATTTAAGATAATAAATTCGTATGTCAATTTTTTTTTAAGTAGGTAATGTTATGCATTTTTTGTACTTGGTAAATCTTATTATTTGTACTTGGTCTCTCAAGGCGGAGAGTGCACATTCAAGACTGAAGAAATAACTTGGTACGAGTCAGTCGAACTTTGAAATATCTTGGGAAAGGATTCACGGCTTGTTGATTGTATCTCACAATACAATCAAAGCATCTTTTGAGAAAAGTCTGAATGTGTTACACCACCGTTACAAGTCCTTCATTTTCAAGATTATCAGAGGTTTGGTCTCACATGCTGCTCTGCAGAAGATTTATGAAGAGTTTGAGGGTGCAGATTCATGTGGTGTTGATTCGTTGTTGTGTGGATGTGTTTTGAGAAGAACATGCGGGTTGCCATGTGCACATGAACTTGCTGTATTGAAACTAAGCGGTGCACCAATCACCCTGGACATGGTTGACAGGTTTTGGAGGAAATTGGATTGTGAGCCTTCAAAGATAGATGTTCATATTGCTCATGATCTTGGAAGTCGATGGCAGGAGACTGTGGGCGATATTAACAACATATTCGAGTCTGCAAATGAATCTCAAAGATTACTGATGCTCAAACGACTTCGAGAGATCTCAATCCCTAGGACATCATCGTTGCTTGAACCTGAAGTTCACACCCTTGTTCGAGGACGTCCTAGCAAGGCTAAAAGTCGTAAGGAGAAGTCCACCAAACGAGATAAGAGTGCATTCGAGTATGTGGGTTCAGTTATTGATAGTTGTTCACCAGTTGAGAATACTATTCAACTATCTGGACCTTCGTCAGTTGCTCCGATGTTTACTAAATCACGAAGGGAAAAACAACCTGTCCAACGTCGATCACTGCGTAACCCATCCAGCACTCCACTTGTGGAGCTACTCCCAACTCAATGGAGATCTTATGTGTCAAAAACAATTGATGTGAAAGGTGACGGACATTGTGGCTTTCGGTGTGTCTCACACGCCCTAGGATGGAGTGAGTACTCGTGGGGAAAAGTTCGTGATGATCTGATAAAAGAGTTGGAGGAATTTACATCGTTATATGCCGTTGTTTGGTTGGATGCGACAAGGGTTGAGAAGATGTTAGAGATGTTGAGGTGTTTCCGTGATGAAGTATACGACACGAAGTATTGGTTTATTTTTCCGAAAACTTATAACTTGGCGGCATCTAGATATAATATGGCTTTCGTGCATCTTTCTCCCCAGCAAAGTCTGACATTTCTACCTTTGAGAACACCGGTTCCGGCGAATCCTCAATTAGCATGCATGGCACTTGTTGGAAACAACCATTTCATTAGGGTAATTGTTTCACCTTATAGCTTCTTAGTTAAATCTAGTGTTTATTCACTAATACGTCTCCGGTTACAATGTCGATAACAGGTCGAAATGGTAGATGGCGCACCGATACCTCCCATTAGTACCACGTGGTACGGATATCACTATCCATGCGCTGATGGATGGGCACTTATCTACCAAGCACAACTGACGAAATACAACAATATGGTAAAATGTGGTGATAGTGAATCCATTGGTGTTACGAGTCTGGATATTATTGACAGTGACTAGATATTATGATGTTGTGAATCTTATGTATTATGAACTATTGTCTTGGGAACAGTGGATCAAGTTGATTACGATGTATGATGACGTAATTTTGGTGTTCGATGATGTTTTGTTTGTGTGTTTAGGGTTAATCACATGTGTATCTTGATTTTGGATTTGTGTGCTAGGTTATTTCATTGATATGCAATTTTTTCCCTACTGTTCGAACCAACAAGTCGGAAAATACACAAAGTGTTCGACAAATAAAAATCGAAATTTGTGAGCAGCGTTCGATCTTGGAAATCGAACACACTTACCCACGTTCGAATTCATGGAGTCGAACACTTCAAGCAGCGTTCGACTTATTATATTCGAACTCAGTGACTGCTGTTCGACTATGGAGTTCGAACATAGCGCATGTTGTTCGACTTTGGGGTTCGAACAGAACATTATCCGTTCGACAAATTGAAGTCGAATTCAACACTAAGTGTTCGATTTTTTCGTTCGAACAGTGTCTAAAAAGCCTCTAACACTTGTTCGAACAGTGTCTTTAATTTGTGTTTTAGCATCAAGATTCATAACCTAATTTCTTTCATTCCTAACTACAAAATTCCGACATCAAACATGCACTTTTACAAATATCCCGGTTCAATCATACTAACCAATTCAGTGGAGGTTTATAACTCAAACATCACATACCAAACATCAAACATATAGAAATGATCAAGTGTTACAAAGTACATCAGTACGAGCATATATGGATCACAGTACATATGGATCAAGTGTTTCATCTTAAAATGTCAGACTAACTTCTACGACTTCTATTACGCCTAACTTGCGGCCTTCGTGAGGGCTCGGCCTCAGAAGGGTCATTCAAACTCATAGAAGCGTATACACTCTCTACAATCGGCATCACAAAGTCAAGGGATAAGTCAGGGTCATGACGCGCCCACCTGTCCACCAATGGATGAAGTTGGGCACGTGCCGAGTGTAAAATCTCAAAGGGTTGCTGAGGTTGAAAAGGTGTGGCACGTGCGACACTGGAAACGTTGTCAGGATTCTGCACCCTAGGATGAGACACTGTATAATACCACTCCAAGTAATCTGGCGAGCATTCCCATGCAGGAGCCGCAGGTGCACCAACGTGTTCCACTGGCAACAAATGATTACTCCACGCCAAGAAGTAGTTGCCTAGCAAATGGAAGACAACCTTGTATCGTGCACTCGTACTCCCTCTTTTCACGTTATTTGGGATCAGTGGCATGTCAGGAATCGTTTGCACATAACCGAACTGTCGCAGGACACGATCGGGATGGTACGGCTCGACGATGTCAAAGGCACTGATGCATCCAACATAGAATGTAACATTATCACGAGGGTAGACATCCCTTATCCCAGCATAGGGAGTCCAACAAACCTGCATTACATTGAAGTACACAAACATCCACAAACAATTAAGACCAACACTGAAGTACACAAAGATTCACAACAACAAAATGTGAACCACTTACATTACTCGGTGACAATGTGTCTAGTATCTCCCTCCATGCAACTACACGATCAATGGAGGGTCCGGCAGCAGATTGTTGGGCCCACCTAGATGCTAATGGATGGCCGCTTCGAAAGGCAACATTGTGAGTTGGTCGCGTCATGGGGAAGTATTCATATATCCATGCCTACAACACAAAACGTAATTGAAATATTATGAAAATGAAATAAATGCTAAAACGAACTTAAATCAAAGCTAAACGATTCTTACCTCTAGCAATGTGAAGTATCCCGATATCTGTTTCACGCCGTAGCGAGATGCCAAACCCAACTGCCGATAAAGAAAAGCCAGTGCAGCAGCCCCCCATACATACTTACGTACTCTACCAACATTACATATCATTCTCAAAACATCAGTCGAAACTCTGTTGCCGCTTTTATCTGAGAAAACTGTGCAACCAAGCACAAACCAAAGATATGCTCTAGCTACACACAGTCTGGTGGCCTCGTCTGTACTACTCATGCCCGGACTAAATTTTTCGCGCAACCACTCAAGCTTCACTGACGAACCTCTAATAATTCCCAGGGCCTCCTGCGCCTCATCCACTGATATCCCCAGGTACGTAGACATCAGGACTGGAGAGGGTTCTCTCCTCACATCAGGTAATACTACCGGTAGGCCCGTCACTGGAAGTCCGGTAATGCAGGAGACATCATCTAGCGTGATGGTCATCTCACCAAACGGCAGGTGAAAGCTATTGGTCTCCGGATGCCAACGCTCTATGAAGGCACAAATGAGATTCTTGTTTGGATTTTTGTAAGATATGAACGAGAGACCATAAAGCTTGGTCCGAGATATCAAATGACTCCACTCATCCGATACGTCATCTAGCTTCCACGACTCCATCTTCGTGGTATGACACCAAAACTTGAGCACAGCTCTTTCCTGATTGAACCAAATCTTTGACGCAACGTGAGTCTTGAAACTTGGAATCAAGATAGGGTTCATGGGTCCACCAGGATGGGGACCGGTTAAAACATCACTCTCGTCCTCTTGCTCATTCATAGGCTCATTCATATCTGTATCTTGTTCATTCACAGCCTCATTCATATCTGCAGCTGCCTCTTCAAGTATATCTGGATGATCCACAATCGGAAGAAAATCAGGTTGCTCAGTCACGTGCTCTTCAAGGGTATCTGGATGATCCACAATCGGAGGGAAATCGGTTTGCTCCGGCACGTGTTCAGTAGTGGCAGCAAGCTCTTCATTTCGATGTTTTCTTTCAGAAGCCGTTGGTCGGTTCTTCCTCCTCATGTATATTTTGTCACCTGCGAGCAGTCAACAAGATCATGTAAATAAAAAAAAATGGATGTAACTGGTCAACAAAAGTACTAGTGTTCAACTTCTATGCTTCGAAAACTCTTAGTTATGTTTGATCCAACAATTCGGAAAAAATAAGCTCTGTTCGATCTAAGAAGTCGAACACAATGAGTGGTGTTCGAACTGTCGAAGTCGAACACAATAAAAATTGTTCGAAGATTCTAAGTCGAACATAATAGTTGTGTTCGAACAATCCAAGTCGAACAAAATTAGAGGTGTTCGAACTGTCGAAGTCGAACACAATAGGAGGTGTTCGAACTGTCGAAGTCGAACTATATACAGGGTGTTCGACTTGCCCTAGTCGAACGTAAAGTGAAATGTTCGAACACTATAAGTCGAACATACTGTAATTTGTTCGACTTTTATAGTCGAACACATGGAAGGTTCACGACAAACCAGATTCGAACACCCCTCGATTTCTTCTTCGGAATTTTTTCGTTTTTCAGCATGCAAACATCAAAATTTTCAAACAATAGAACACAATAACATGCTCACACCATAAGACATACAAAGAGATTCGATTTTACCCATCAATCAATCTAATCTACATAACTTCTATTCAACATTCAACATAACCCTAAAAATTTGAAAAATGGGTGTAAAACGAACCTCCCATTGAAGTTGAGCAATCTCTTGGAGTGTCCATTCCTTCGTGTTCGATTTCTCAAGTCGAATTTAGCAAAATTTGTTCAACAAATTTTCTCCCCTCACAAGTCGAACAAACTGCTTCTTCTCGATTTTTTTTGGTTTCTTTTTTTGTTAACTTTTGATTTGTTTGTTTTTTTGGGTCAAAGGGTATAATAGGAAAAGTTTGGGGTGGGTTTAGAAATACTTTAAAATGTTAAAATTAAAATTGGGGTATAGTTAGAAATTGGGGTGTGGTTAGAAATGGTTGGGGTGTGGATAGTCCCACCCTTATTTAAATTGGTTCATAGATATTAGATATAATTATGTGTGTAAATTACTATGTTACCCAACAATTATAGGCATGTCTAATATGGTTCTACTAAATGAAAGATTGGTACAAAAAATAAAATAGGGATAAAGTTATGAAAAATCATTAACTCCTCTTGAAAAAATTATTATGATTCGTTTCGATTAAATAGTTTATTAGGTTATTTTTAAGAGAGAATATAACTTTAAAGATAAAAAATAAAGTTTCTATATTAAGTATAGAAGATGTTCTTCAATTTAAATTTTGAGAGCATTGTATTCCAAATGACAATACGCAATAAAGTATGCTAACCGGATGACATTTGGAGGGATGTATTTGAAAATCTAAGGTCCATTAATTTGACATAACGACTTTAAAATTATTTACAATTAATATTCATGTCATTCGAAATTGATTTACCATACAACCTGTAACAAGTACATTATTATTAAACTTGACTTACAGCCCCATAATTTACTTTTTGTAATTTATACAAGTACACGGTAAATGGTAAGCCTCTTTGATTGTACTATTGTCCTCGTTCAAACTCTTCAAATAATTTAGCATCGTGTAATAATCCATGAAATACCAAAACATATTATTCCTTTCAAATCTTTTCGTTCAACCTTTTCCAGGTTTTCCATTCAAAAAAATAAATAAATAAAACATAAGAGTTTCACAAACTCGTGTAATTTGCAAGGTTGTTCATTAAAGATTCATACAATTTTTTATTTTTTTAACCAATACAATTCAATCTTAATACATACAAAATACCACAATAACTGAGTTACTCAACGATGGAATAAAATATGGGTTTTTGCCATGTACTAAATTAATTTTGCTAGAGTATTTGAGAGATGCCAGAGAAGGAAACTTTATGGCCAAAGGTTAATAAACTCATCGTAGTTTATTCACATCCAAAACCTAATATATTGCTTGTATTACTTTCATATAACTCTCATGATAAATTGTTTAAAATTAAATGAAATTTATCGTTTTATAAGTCTTTACATCATAATAATAACTTTTAAGTTATAAGAAAACAAAGTCATTTTACTCATGAAAACTACGATTCAATTAAATACTCACAATAAAACTAGCCAATTGAATTAGACATTTTCATCCTAATTTTCTAATAAAAATTGGACAAGTGGAAGCTCATTGTCAAGCATCTATCCATTTGCTATAATCTTACATTGTCACTTTTATATATAATGGTAAAAAACAAATCATTATATTTTAGATATTATACCACATTATTTATGCATATTAAAAATTAAAATATATGATATACCCGTATTTTCTGTGACACCGAAAACAATAAAAAGTTCGTTTAAATTTTTTAATATATTGAGGTATCGGTTTATATTTTAATATTTGAAATGGTAAAAAAAAAAAAAAAAATTTCAATATAACAACGATGTCAACATCGGCAAAACTGTATCTCTCCGCAGACACAGAAATCTCTCTCATACACTTTCTCTCTCTGGACCTGCCGTTTCTCTTTCAGCTCTACCTTCTTCGCTCAAAAACCCTAACTATTGTTGTTTCTTCTCCTTGCTGTTGCATATATTCTACTGCGTCTGCTGAAACGCTCCTCGCGAATATTGCGCACTGCTGAAATCATCAGGTCGCTGCACCAATGATTTCATTCTCCCTTTTGCATTACTGTATTTGATTCATTATCTCTGTTAATTCTATTCCAGTTCCGACCGTTTTCACGGATTGTTTTGCCTTGCTCGCCAATTCTATGATTTCCACGATTGCTAGATTTGATATCCACTTAATTGGCTGTTATTTATCTGTCATTTTCCGTGTTTGTGATTCTGGTGTTCCGTCACTGGTTTGGATTCAAATGTAGTGATCGTTGTCTCTGTTGAGGCTCATTGTAATGTTATGAACTTTTTTCAAGTCAATGCCCATGTTCTAACAGTGTTGAAAACAAAGGGACAGGATAATGGGTTGTAAAATGATGTTTTGTTTCATCTATTGATTGAAATTTCCGTGTTGAAATGCAATGTGGCTTGTGGAAGGGTTAGTCGTGCCTTTTAGATTTAGAATACACAAAATTTGCCTTTGAGCACAATTTGCATTACCTCCATCCAATGAGTCCCGTTTAAGTCTTATGTGCTGTCAAATATTGAGTTGAGATTTGTACACGAGTTTGCATATTGGGCTTGTATAGTTGTGTGAGTATGCCAAATGCTAAGAAATCTTTGTTTATGGGATTGTATGTAATTGCTTCATTCTAAAAATGCAATATGCCAATCGTACAATAAAAGTGGGAAGCCTAGATCAAGTACCTAATGGAAGCTCTATGGTTTTATCAATAAAGAAGCCAGTAGTTCTCTTCATAAAGATTGCACTACAATATGTTGGATTAATGTAGCTAGGACTTTAGTTATTTGAAGACTTGATGTGGTTACGTGGAAGAGGTGTCCATGGAGACTAAATGGGTTTGTCATTATACGAGTCTCGACATGGTGTTAGATGATTTATAAACTAATGAACATTGGAAGTGTTTTCGCTGCTTGTAGGCTGCTTTTACTGGTAATATTGGTAGAACAAAGGAAACTTTAAGTATGTAATAATTTTTTTTTAATGCTGAAGATCATGAGATGATTCTAAGAAATATATCCTACTATATCCTTTCTAATATCTCTATATGATTGGTTTGTATTTTCATTATTTGTAAACAAAAGCATTCTTTGTCACTTGCATTTCAGATATTAATATTTCCATTCCCCTAATAATATATTATTTATCATAGTACTGAAATAATTATGCATCCTACAGTGAAAAATATTTTGAGGTGTTAAGTTAGTGCTCATGAACACATTTAAAAACATTAAAATTGAGGTATTCAAGCAATGCTGACCGAACACCTCAAATCAGTGGTTAGTCAAACATGTTTTTCAATATATGTTTAGTATTAATGGGTATGTGAATAGTTGCCCCTTATGTCATTGATAGCTATAAAGTAACTTTGAATTGACATCTACAGTTGAAAATGTTACCTGCAAGAGAATTTACTTTCTTAAACTAACACCTGAATGGTTATGTTTAGTCAGTGTGCATTATCATTTTCTGCATTTTTGGGCCAAGGTCTTGGAGTTCTCATTGCATTACCATAGAGGCTGATTTAATTTTTTTCCTTTGAAGTAATTTTAATATTAACCTAGCTGCTGGCGTTTTCATTGTTTTAGGGAAAACTGTTGCTTATGAAAGTATTGAAGGATGACTTGAAGTTGTCTGTTTGATTGTTAAAGGTATAGTGCATCAATTAAGAACGTCTAGCCAAGATGGTTGCATTTCGTATTTGACATTTAAATAAAACTGAGCCGCATGATGTGGCATGACAAGTTATATTGGAATAAGATATTACCTGACCATAGGATTGAACTTATATTCCAAGACCGGAGTTGTAAATTTCCTGATTTTATTGCCATCTTTTCGTAACTCTTTTGGCTGATTTGGCAACTCTATTAATTCACCCATGCAGGAAGCTGCCCATTGATATGCTGCGTGGCAACACCTGTTTCAAATCATGATTTTTTCCATTTAATCTTCTGTCAGTGGTCTCAGCAATGCAGTTAGTACAACATGATATTCGGGCAGAGGATATGTCAGAAACAGAACCAATTTTATCTCAGCCTAGTACAGCAGAGAGATCAGAAGAATCTTCTTCCTCAGTTGAAATAACTGTGGGTGTGGATTCTCCTGTAGCTGCTGACCATCGATCAGTTCCCGAAATTGATGAGGATATTTCTCTAGTTTGTGGAGACCAACCTCAGTGCCGTATATGCTTTGATACTGAAGGTCATTATCCATCATATGCCTTTGTAGTAGATTCATTGATATTGATAACATAGACGCCTACTACTGCAAAACCTTTTTTGCATTGCTCGGTTCCTATGTCTGTTAGTTCGGTTCTTATGTCTGTTAGTTTCATAAAGTTGTTTTCCTTTCCAGTGTTTTTGAGTCTTTCATCATTGATAAACAGGAGAAGATTTAATTGCACCATGTCATTGCAAAGGCACCCAAAAGTATGTCCACAGATCATGTCTTGATTATTGGAGGTCAACGAAGGTAGAATTGCTTAATCTCTTTCTCACTTATCTTTACCATCTAAAAGTTTTTGTGATCACATACTTTTCTAGCTAGCATGTCATCCTATAGACTGAGCATCAGATTTTGCTGCTGATCACACATCTTTAGGACAACACAGATTCGCTTTCATTTGAATATACTTGCAATTCAAAAATGCATCATAGTTTTAACTATTTACGGGCTTTGATATATGCCCAAGTGAATAAGTTGGTTGCCTTCCAATTTCTCTTCCATCAGAACTTTTTCCTTCTTTAACCAATTTACCAGCTCTTTCTTTTACTCGTTATCCTCTCCAGTTCTTGTTTCATTAAATGGGATACATTATATCTAATGTACTGTACCTTTTGATATTGCAAATCGTTATATCCTGTATTGCATGATCTATCACAGATGTACATTGTGTTTTTGACTGGTTGAATCGGTTTCCCATTATTTATCCACCATAAATATGTCATATCATAGAGAATCAATGATGTAGTTAATGGAAAATTGGAAGTATCTCGACTATCTCCTCATGATAATAAACTCCGACCCCCCCCCCCCCACCCTCCAACAAAGAATCAAAAGAGCAAAATCTCAATTACTAAATTTCAATCATGAACAAGTTATTCCACAATTAAAACTATACTACTCTCTAAATTAATAGGCTTGATTTACCAAAATAAAAGTGCAATAAAATTATCGTTTCTTATCAATTTTTTTTTACCAAAATAAAAGAAACAAACAAAATTCACGCTTCTAACAATGGCTTTCTAAAGTTTACTTAACAAGTCCCCCTCCCCCCCCCACACAAAAAAAAAAAGTGCAAAATGAGGTGTTTTGTTGAGTACTCTTTTTTTTTTTTTTTGACCACAAACTTCTGCAAGCCACGTAGGATAGCTCCTCAGTAAATTTTCGTTGGATGCTATTTTTTCATAGTAAACCAATGGAAATATGTAATGGTTTTCAAATTTTGAAAGTTTGAGCTAAAATTGTTGAAGTTGGAAAGTTTCCGTAATTTTTTGGTAATTAAGCTGTTTTAATACTATACCTATCATTTCCCTGACACATTCTATTTGTTCAGACAGAGTAATCTTTTGTCAAATCACTCTCTTTTATTTTTAAAATTCTTAATTTTTTCAGGAAGGCTTTGCTTTTGCTCATTGCACAGAATGCAGGGCCAAGTTCATATTGCGGGCAAATGTTCCTCCTGATCGTTGGTGGTTGAGATTAAAGTTTCAATTTCTTGTTGCAAGGGACCATGCGCTCATTTTTGTTACTGTTCAGCTGGTAGGCACCAAACTTCTTTCATTTGAATTTTTAGCGCATCATTTTGTTTTTCAAAAAATTATTATGTTTAGTGTTTAACTAAGTGGTGCAATCTAATTATTTGTAATGCTCAGTAAAATAATGCATTGGCACCCACATTATTTTCTGTTATGTTTGTTCTTACTCTACCACCGTTGTTAATGTTGCAGTGTGTCATCTCTTCCATTCCTGATCTACTTTTGTAAAAATGAGACCTTTATTTCCTTGCGCTCCAGCTACTTTATCATCTACTTTGATTGGTCTAATATTTGCAAAATTGCTTGGAGCTTTTATTTCGAGCAATTGTATATGGCTACTTAGTGATCACTAATTCATGTTATTCATTTATATATATATATATATATATATATATATATATATATAGTGAACAATTTTAAGATCCTGTTTATACTGATATCAACCATTTATCTCTTGGCTGACTGACCCTGTTAAAACTTAAAACCTGCTATGTCCACTTCTTCTCAAGATTTTAACTCTTTGAATCCCTCACAATATCTCTTGAATTTCATGCCCTTCAGCTCTTTCAGATTTACCTTTCTACACCTTTCTGATCATGATAGGTTCCTTAAATGAGTTTGATTTCTCTGTTCTGTAAATGACTTGGAAAATCATGGTATCTTAAAATACAATCTTGATTGCCGCAAGATATTGTTCGTTTCAAACATTATGTTCTGTGAAATAAAGAAGAATTATTTCATTAAGTTGTCAAACCTTTTGATGCATAAAGCATCCTGTTGTGGAGGGAAGTGGTCTGTTTAGTTGGGAAAATTTTAATTTCCAGATTTATATTATATGGATATTCTTAGTTTTTCTGCTTTTGTTATCCAAAGTCTGAACTCTATGAATCCTTCTTTGAAATCACTCTTTTAGCTCATGCTATTGATTTGAGAAGCAGCTAGCTTTAGGTGTGCAGTATGTCTTACTAATAATTTCGTTCTAAAACGTTTCTTAGATTGTTGCATTTCTAGGTGTGCTGGTGTACAAATTTTATGGAGAAGAACTACGGGAAATGTTTGGTTATGAAGAACACCCATATGGATTTTATATTATGGCAGGTAACTGTACATCATTGTACACTAGTATTTGTTATTTTTCTCAATATTTCTTATAAATAATTCGTTATAATGTTTTGACAATCTTTCTTCCTTCTAATGCAATAGTGTTGTAATGCATTATTGATATAACTTTGATAACTTGCAGTTCTGGCAATAGTGTTGGTGGGTTTGCTCTATGGCTTCTTCATTGCAATAATTTGTGGACAGAGAATCAGTGAACGGCACTACCATGTTCTTGCCAAGCAAGAACTGACAAAGGTATCCATCATTCTGTTTATTTGGGTGAAAGAAAGAGTTGGTGGCAGATCCAAGGAATACTCTCATAGTTTGGTTATCTTGGAAAGTGATTAGCTCGAGTTTTACGTCATTCTTTGTTCTCCTAATTATCAACTTCATATCGATTCTCAGTTTGCTTTGTTCTGTTCATGTCCCATCCCAGGAGTACGTGGTAGAAGACCGAGAAGCTAATAAGGAAGTGTCAGAACTGGATCCTAGTCATGTGGCTGAGCTTAGAATGCTAGGGCTGTATTGAGGTCAGTATATGCTTTGGCATTCAGAGTTTGATGCAGACAGAAGATAGTGCCTTATTACACCTTTCTTCAAACAACCTCTACTACCAAGCTTAAATATGCTCTACCGTTTTTACATATCCCAGAAGAAATCTTCTGCTTCTCTTTTTCTCAAATTTTCGAAATTTAGAGTCGTGTACATATAGAGGTGTCGGACACGCCATTGGGTTGGGTGGGAGTCACTATTTCTTTTTTTTTGTTTAAAAGGAAAACAAGAGTTACATGTAATTATTTATACACATAGATATATGTATTTAATTACATGCAAAATACAAACAATTTAAAATTTCTTTATTTCTATAGATAACTGCAGCCTGCTAGCTGCAATATTAGTAGCGTAAGACACCTATTCAGCTGCACCTTGCTCGTCAACTCATAAAAATATAATATGAAATTCAATATCGTATTCATTTCATTTCAGCAACGTAAACAGCTCAACTAAATGCTATACCATTTCAAGTTAATTCTATCGAAATAACAATGTATTACATACAATAATCCTCCCTAACTAACAATATTCAAACATTCCACATGATGTTCCATCTGTACATATTTACAAAACTTGCAATACGCCTGTGGCTCCACTATACAAAATTATCATCTCATTTATAGACTTCAGATGCCTTCATCCATCCTCCTCATCAAAGGATTCCTTCGTTGAAGGCGTAGCTTCATCCAAAGATAAATATAAAGAAGATGCATCTGCAATCAAACAAAGTACATGAGATCGATCAAACATATAAGAAGGGCCTTTGTTTTTGAAGAATTTTTAATTTATTCATGATGGTATGTGTAATACAAAGAACTATTTCAAGAGAGAATTATGATATTTCAACAAATCTACAAAGATCTCTTCAGAAATCTAATGGATTTCATTGCTGTAACATACAATCTACTCTAATGAAGTCTCATCTTACACCATTCACAATCAGCTCTCAAGACTAAGCCTAAAAGAAAACTCAACCTGGATCAATTATGATTAGGTCAGATCACAAACTTTTCCGCAGATAAAACATCAGACAGGGATAACTGTGAATTGTTTGTCTCATCATCCACAAACACAATTGAGCCGACACCCAGGACAAGATTATTAATGCTATGTTTCAAGCAATTTTATTCCTTAAGAAATGAACAATCTCTAGAGTAATAATTATTCAAATTGAAACAATGGATAACTAAATATATAAATCATAGGAATTCAATCAACAAAAAACACAGGGCGACTATGAAGAGCTTCCTTGCACAAACATTCAAAATTGAGTCCGAGAAATATACCAAGTCAGATTACAAGATTTCAGCAGAAATGTATCAGACAGGGATAACTGTAAATGAATTGTTCTCATCATTCATGGAATTTCTCACTCAATTTGGCAAACAATGGTGATATTGGAGTGAAATTTATTCCAAGCCACTATCACCAGTGAAAATGGATAGAAAAACATCTAAGCTAAAAAACGAATCATAAAATGAAGCCTCAGATCGTCCTAGTCAAAAATGTAATCTACATATGCATATGCTGCACTTCAGCAACCAGATACAGATTTTCATCACAGGCTTCCGCATTTGTGAGAATTCCAAATGTCAAGTATATAAATAAATGAAGACACAAAAATGTAAAATCAAATTTAAAAAAATAAAAGAAATGGAAGGACGAATGTCTTCCATAGGCATCAGATCTTCCTATTCAACCGAGCGTCATCACACCCAAACATAATTAGGTATTCCGCCCTGAAAGTACATCATCTGCCAATTTCTTCACACATTGATGTGTGCTTTGAAACAAAACAAACCGACAATGACATGTGCATAAAATTCGGCAGGCAAAAAAATTAGGTAAAAATTGAATGAGCAATCTAAATACCATTGTCAATATAGAATGAGGACGAAGGCCATCCCTGCAAGGTAGTTAGAGAGAGATACTCCTCGTCCGTGAGCGCGTTCGCGAGGTTATTAACAACCTCGGCGACGCCGTACGAGGTCCGGCGCGGTGGAACCCAATACGAGGCTCCGGGAACGAAGGGCAGCCAATCAGGCTTAGATCTCCTAACGATGAAGCTGTGGATGACGTCCTCGATCTTCTCGACCGCCTTGGCCTCGGCCTCCGACGCCGTTTGCTCCACGTGCGAGCTGCTTTCAGGCAGAGCAGAGAAGCGGCGTAAGGTTCCAGGCTTGACGGCGGAGAAGAAGGACGATGTCAATGAGGCGGTGGAACGAATTAGGGTTTGTGAGAAGAAAGGAGCCATATTATGATTTCAGCATCAATGGTGGTTATATATAGAGGAAACAAGAGGCGTTGATTTCGAATTATTATTAAATGAGGGGAGCAGCTTTTAAATCTAGAGATATTCATTCAGCTAGGGCTGACCTGGACTTGGGCGACGGCCCGTACCTTTTGGGCTTCTTTAAAATATGGCCCAATATGAAGGCCTTTGTTCATTATGTTTTTTTTTTAAATCAAATCAAAGTAATTTGATACCTGATTTTAGATCGTTCATTTCATTAATACATCAAATAAGTTGAAACATATTTTTGTATTTAGTAAAATCTAAAATTCAATTTAAATTGATGTTTGATAAATATAATGTAATAAAACAAATAAAAAAATATTAAATTATTAAAGTTCGATTTATATTCGATATTATTCAAACTCGTCCAAACTCAACGATGACATTTCAAACAAATTCGAACCATAATATGTTTGAGTTAAATCGAAAAAATCACATGAACAGCACATCTAAAAGGTTGGACTCAAAAGAGTTAAAAAAAATTTATTTTATTTCATTTTTTGAAAGACTGTTTATTTATTTAGATAAAATATTCTCATTTCCCTTGACCAAATTTTAGCTTTCAGATTCATTTTCCATCGGTGAGACGAGGTGAAGAAATCGAAAATGGCGATGAGGGCTTTCTACAACGAGGTAAAGGGAATGAAGGTGAAGGAATTGCCTGGCCACCTTAAGCCATACTTCTCCATCGGTTACTTGAAGAACGCGACCAAGCGCGGCCTCGACAATTACCATGCCAAGTACATCGAAACTGATTCCATTGATCCTGTCTATCACATCTGCTTCGGTGGCATGATCTTGTCCTACCTCGTTGCCCTTCCGGAGGAGCGCCGCCACCTCGAACATCAGCAGCAGCACGGCGGTGCGCATTGATCGGACCTCGTTTAAGGTAACCTCAATACCTTCTTTTTTTGTTAATAAAGTTTATTTTGTTGGTGTATTATTGTCGATTTTTACTAGGAATTCTTTCGAATTAGCTGTTTTTTATGTGTTTTAGATTGATCTGGGAGCTTTTATGTCTCAAAATTTTGGGATTATATATATGTATGGATTTGTGGAGGTAATATTAGGGTGTGAAGTATTCTTTGATCAATACACATGCAATTCTGAGGAGCTAAAGGACGTTTTTTTTTACCTTATTATTCTGGTTTCTGTCCGCCATTGTGTTCCTCCAAAATAGATTACATTTACAAGTTTGATATCTGATGTTCTTTGATAAACTTTCACTAAATCTACTTATACATGTGATTAAATTTTGAAAGCAAATAGGAGTAGTTACCCAGTTGTTTGTTGTTGTATTTTAAGGATGCTGCTGGCAGCCTGGAACTTGATATTGTAGGATTGGTGAACTTTGCTAGCTGTAGAGTTACTAAGGTTTGGCTCCGTGACTTGCGTTATCTTGGTTATAATCTGAGGATTCTGAACCTAGCTATTTACAATGGCTAGGTAAAAAGAGATCTTCCCATTGTAACAAAGATTATGCAGTATGTACCGTGGCCTGCTTTTCTTGGTTAGAACCTGAATATAATTCTTCAGGCATTGGTTCAAAGATAGCTGCTATGCGGTAATAAGGATACTACATCATCTTATTTATTGGATGGTATATAGTCTGTAATGGATGGTTCTGTAGCCCTACTGAAGCACCCAATGATTGGACAGCAATTAACTTCCTTGTAGTCATGCATCCATTTATGATCGCAGCATGTAATCACTAAGTATGCTGGCAGCATCTTGTGAGTCCACTTCTAAGGTTGCTTCAGATGAGAGAATTTGACGTAATTCTGAGTTCATATGTTGGATAAGTAATCAATCTCTTGGAGGTGAAGTTCTTTGAAAGTTCTGTGACACTCTATGTATACTTTTAGGTTAAACTGAATATTAGATCATCATGATCAAAACCCTCTTCCTCTGCTTGGCTGGTTGGGTATATGGATATAAATGTCAATGTACAAAGCTGTGATGTAATAGTTGGTTGGTTGTCTCTGACCTAATACTGATATTTTTTATGGTGCTAAGCTATCTCCAACATAACAATAATACTGCTTTTTTCTCCATGGCCGGCAGGCCCGGCACAAAGTATGGAGTCAGGTTAAATTGAAATATCAGATAAGTTAATAAAATTAGTGTATAAGAAATCCTGAAAAAGGGACTAGAAGAGTGAAAAGGTTTCATACCAATTGGATAGGAATGAAATATTCTCAGAACTCACATGATACAACTTGCTACTTTTCCTATTTATTCCCTTTTAGGATCAATCACAGTCTTCCAAAGTTCACCAATGACATAGATGAATTTTCACTATATCCAAATGTGTAAAAGATTTTACGCATTTCAATGTTTGAGTATTGTTAACAATTTGCTCTAGAAATGTGATAGTGTGGCATGTTACCATGTTGAGACTTGTGCAATATGCATGTACACTTCCTCTGTGAATAACCTGAAATCCTGTTAATGTTGTTTTTGGTGGGTGACAGTTTTGTGATTGGAAAATGAAGTAAAGATTTTACAAGCATCCTTATATCGTTGCAAATAAATTGTAATTGTCTAGCTTGAACTATGGAAACTGTTGAAGAGTTAGCACACTTTGTTCTTTTACACTCACTGATAGTTTTGTTCTTGCACAGAGCAGTAGTAATGCATAAGTTAGTGTTTTTTTGTTAATCATTAGCGTTTCTTTGTTGGTTAGTTGGGTAGGATGTGGCAGTAGCTGATAGGAGCTCTTCATCATCATTTCTCCTGTCTTGTATAAACATGGAGCTCCTCATTTTCATTCGATTAATGAAATACAATAGAGTGAGAAAGTTCTTCCTCTCAGATCACAGAGAATATCAGCGTTCTAAAGGATTGAGAATGATTTCTTCAACTATTTGAGCCATGAAGCAGCTATTTTCACATGTTGCATGAATGCATCATTTTATATTGAGGACACAATGAATGACTTGTGCTGCGCCTACTCATCTAGATAATGTTCGTATATGCCTGATTGAGCTTCCTCACCTATTTTTCTTTGTGACTGCAGCTTCAACCAAATGCGTGGGAGATTCATCTTGTGTGGAAGGCTTAAACATTTCCTTGCTTGCATTTTTCTTATTCTAGTATGTGAACCGGGTTTGGGTATGTGAACACATTGCATTTTTCTTATTCTAGTATGTGAACCGGGTTTGGGTATGTGAACACAAACGCGTAGATAGCGCCAAGTGATGCAAATAAGTTTGTGAAATTCTTGTTTTCTTTATGTATCATGCTGTCTGTTATTTACCTATTGTTGATCTCGCATCGTTGAGATATGTTTCTTGTTTCATACAATGTTTACTTGCAAGTTTCAATAACAATGGTTCAAAACACAGGAATGCCTTTAAATATGTCTCCCCTCTCATTTGTGCTTTTGTTTTGGGCTGAAAATTTAGAGAATTCAATTTGCCTTTAAAATTGTGTGGGATATGGTGAGATTTGATAAAGTTGTCTAGTATATATATGACGTGTTGTGTAATGTGTATCTGACCCTCTTTAGATTTGTTTATGTAAATTTCTGTCATAGCCATCACGTTGTAAGGTGAAGGGTATAATAGTCCTTTTACATGAATTTGGGCCAGAACTATGAGGGGGACCATTAACCTACCCAATAAGGGGAATTGGGCCCCCATTACCCAACATTAAATATTTGGAACCAATTTATTAAACTATTTTAGATTTATCTCAATAAAATGAAATATAATAATTTTGGAGTCTGTTTTTCTTCCAATTTTGCTAAACGAAAATCATAGAGACAAAGACGTCTATCAAGATATCACACGAATTTTAATTTAGTTAGAATTATATTCTTTTATTTGTTCATAATCAATAAAATGAATAACATGAATGTATAAATACAAGCCATGACATGAATCGTTTGGTCTAATTAAAAATGCCAAAAAAATTGCAAGATATATAATTATGTCAGTGATGTATTCAGTGGTCTATACAGAGATATTGTGTATTATATTATACATGTATCTCATATATACTCACCGCAATTTCATGGTGGATTTATTTACTTTGGATTATGAGGTTATTGACATAATCATTTAAAAAAAAAAAAAAAAGAGACATAATCATTTAAATGTGGCAAGTGTGATAGAATCATAGAACAAGATGTTACATAATCTGATAGGTTTTCAAATACTTTTTGAAATAATGTTCACTTGATATCCAAAATAAAATTCATTGCAATCTTATACTGATTGTTATATCCAATCTTATTATTATTATTATTATTATTATATTTTATTTGACTTGACTAGATGGCTATAAAATATATTTCAAATATCAATAATTAGATTATGTTGCCTTAAATTCAATATTGACAGTTACAACTATTCAATGGTAAGTCAATGAATATAATAAATAGTTTTGAATCCACAACACTATTTAGACATGGGACTTGAATTCAATATGGGTGAGAAAATGTCTATTCCTATAATAGGATTGTTATCACATTTGAATCAATTTCCAATTTTATAAATATATTACAATTAATACATTTTGTAAATAAATATGACTTTTTTGACCATCTTTAGGATCGGTCAACCCATAATCCATCACCAACAATCTACTTTTAGGATTTTATGAAAATAAGTATGGTTCGAAAAAAGTAATATTGATTAATTTTGTTATTTATAGATATTGATTTACTTTTTTTTAGGATATATTATATTTAAGTTTAATTACACTTGTCAACTTAGTAAATAAATAAATCAATTTAACAGAATGCTGCATCCTTTCCCAATGAAAATGGTAATAATATGTATAGTTGAAAAATAATAATAAAAACAAGAATGAATTTCAAAGGCTTCAAAGCAAAGGAATTTAAAGTAAAATAATATATACAGAGTGGGTAGGGTGGGTGGATGCTCAAAAGCTTTAAAGCAAAGAAATTAAACCAAAATCATTGCTACAAATTCACCGTTTGTTTGATTTAATTTTTGTGAATTTAAAATTCATTTATTTTAAATCTTGCATTGTAAAAAAATTCATATTGTGTTTTAATAGACACAATTTGTAATTTAAAAATAGATACAACATTTATTCGTTCTCTGACAGAGTTTATGAGATCCTTACACATTAAAATAGATATTAACTAATGCTTAATATCTTTAATGAGTTTACCGTTTGTTTAATATTTTAATGATTTGAAATTAATCATCAAAAGTAGATAAAACAAGTCTTATAAATATTATATCCAGCATTATATTTAGTGTGTGTAATACTATAATTTATATTATGTCACACAATAATTTTTGTTAAGAAACTAATTTAATTACCATTTCCAGTATTATGAATATTTGTATATAAGATTTATATTGGAATAGTATATAGATTTCGTAATTCAGTCAAATAAGATTCTTTTAATATGAGATTTATATTGCAATATTTAGATTTCGTAATTCAGTCAAATAAGATTCTTTTAATATAAAATAATTTTTTTAATTTAACATTAAAGCAATTACAAAAAGTTTGTGGGTTGATTTGCAATTGACTACACAAAAGGGTCTTGGGCAGAAAAAACAAATACGTCATTCGCTGTGGCGAACAGTACGAATTTGTAAAGCATCAAGGTCTGACTTGCAAATATAGAAAAAATTATGTGAATTCGATTATTATTCAGTGAATTTGGTTATATTTTCTTGTAAAGACTAGCTTACCCCTTGTAGTTTACACCCTATACCATTGCCCTTTTACGTTTTCTTTTTTCATGCAAAATTACTTATTATATTACAAATCTCAAATTTTTAGAATAATAGAATGATAATATATTTTGTACATTAATTCATATAATAAAATCGATCAAAAGTATGTATTTTAACATCTTGGTATATCAAATACAAACAATGAAAGATTTGTTTTGTATTCCAAAAAAATAATAATAATAAATAATGTTCGATCTCAAATCTAGTTTATTGATGAGGTATAATTTAATGACTAATAAGACGAAAAACCACGGTCTAACAAGTAACACATTCAACGGCCCAACTACTCTATATTATCGACTATGAAGAGAAGACCAGTTTAAACATTAGAACTAATAGATACAAGTCGGGTGATCAAATGTCTCGAGATAATTAACAAACTGTAACTTAAGTGGCACGTCAATTTAAAAAGAGAAACTATCAAAATACATATATAAATAATAAAAGTTGTGCTTACATATTTCAATTAAAAAAATTAATTAAAAAGTTTGAAAATAATAAATGCCTTCAACAGAATAGATAAATTTTAAGAAATTAAGCAAATTATTTTTGTAGAACAATTATAAATCCATTATAAACTTACTCAAAATTTCGACTGCAAAACAACAAATGGATTTAATTTAAACTTGGATTATATTGTTAGTTTAGATTATCAAAGATTGCTGCCAAATATAAGTGATAAATAAAATAGCAACCAAGGTGTGTGCGTGTGTGTATATATATATATATATATATATATATATATATATATATATATATATATATGGAGATGTTATTGAGAAAATATTATTAAAAAATTAAAAGAGATTTTCCATACCCATTCTATATAGATTTAGGACATATGTCAAAACTCACATAATTATTGACTGATGATAAATATACTTTTAAATTATAGGTTGGTATAGTGATTTTTTTTTTTCGAGTTTTCGAAAAACATATTTATATTCGATATGTTTCTAAAAAATAACTTTTAACCATTTAACTTCAAAAAACTATTTTCACAGTCGCTATACTAATTATAAAAAAAACATTTTCGGATCATAGTTTGCTGTAATCAATAATTTTACCAGATAATCCTAACTGATACAATATATTACCTAATTAATGTGTTAGTTAAATGAACATCAAATAACTTTGATCAAATCAGGCAATTACCATATTGTAATACATGTTTTAACCTCATATATAACATGGATTAAAATCAATATTAATTAGTAAAAAATATAAAATTATTATTTTTTCGCATATACTAGTGTAGTGTTTTTTCTGAACCAAAAAACTCAACAAACCAAATCAAATGACTAAGAAAGCAAAATTCTCTTATTATTATATGGCGCTTGCATTAATTGGAAAAATATATATTTAATATTCGACCCCTTATTTCTGCCAAAATTGGATTAATTAATATCATGCCTCAACTGCAATTAAAAAGAAGTTAGTGGACTAAAAAGAAAATAATTGACACAATAAATAAAACGAAAACCACAGTGAAGCAGTGAAGAGAGACAAGAGCAGAGTACGCAGAGAGACAGTGGAAGGTGTGTATCTCTCTCTCTAGAAATTAATTGCTACTATAATATATGGGTTGCTGTCGCTGTAACCAATGCTATCATATGAGCGAAAAACCTTTTATTCTTTGCTGTTTAGTATATTTTCTGCTGTAATCTGTGTTTGGATGTTACAGTGCCTAAGACAGACAAACAACCCACCACTAGTTCGTTGCGGCTCTCTCAAGTCTCACCACTCTCACTCCATTTTTAGAGAGAGAAAGTCAGTTGAATTTTCATGGTTTGGTGATGGGATCGCCCAACTATCTCAAGTAACAACCACCCTTTTCATCATTCATCTATTCTCTCCGCTTTTTACTCACACCACTCTCATATTTTGCGTCCAATAAAGAAAAAAATATGTTTCTTTTTTTTAAATATTTGTCTGTCAAGGCTTGGTTTTGACATCATCTGAACTGTGTGTTTGTAGGTGTTTGAAATCAATGTGATTTGATGGAGAATTTATGTTTGAAGGGCTTTTACCAGAACACTCGGAGCTTCAAATCCAAATCTTGATACAGTGTGAGTTGTGATTTTTGATGAATAATTGATTTTGTCTTGTTTATTTGCTTGAATTTTGAAGTTGAAGTGTGTTGTTGATTTAAGCAGCAAAAAATGTTTTCTTCTTTCTCATGATTCTCACATTTCATGTTATTCGGTGGTAAGAGAATTGGGTGGTTTTGGGCAAGGATTTGGGGTTAGTTTAAGGGCTTCCATTTTGTAGGTGTTCCTGAATTTATGTATAGAATATTGTTATTTCTGCTTCATTCCTTGTTTTCCGCAAATTCGGCTCGGTTTTTTTGTCCCTAGTGGATCATTCATAGAAATTGAAAATGGAGGTATATGAAACATATTTATTGTTGTTTTCTGTACTTGCAAACACTTGCACATGTGCAGCTGACGAAGATTTGTTGGTTGCTCTATCAATTTACTGCCAGTTTTTGGATTATTATTATTGGTACTTTATTTATGAAAAATATGGAAGTCAGTTTTGATCTGGAGCTATGGTTACATCTTATCTGCTTCGTCACTTTCTCACAACTTCTTTAATGAGCTTCTGAAAGGGTCCTGTACTTAAGTTTGTTAATCGACTTTTGAAGTGTTTTAGTTTATCTCCTTCATAGCATTTTACAGTAGTATCTAACATTGTCCCTATATCTGTATGTTGCTTTCTCTCCCTTACACATTGAATGCTTTCTTGCATGTTGGTAATCTTAAGCATCTTGTCATGTTTTTAGCTGAAGCATCTTTTCCGGTCAGTTTGTGGATATATGTTGATCATATGTCGGATGCTATTGATTATGCGTTTTTAAGTATCAGATATTCTGCATGCAGCTTCTACATCTTGTTGGCGTTCACATTCCTTCCACGTGTTTATGCCTCAGCGGCACCCCTAAAGTAAACGGAGGACAGGGAATCTATTTTTGGATAATTGCTTCCGTTGATGAAATTTTGTTAACGTTTGTTATAGTTTGCATGTTTTTTTTTTCACTATTGATTATGTCATAGTGAAGTCAGGGTACATACATGCAACACTTATATTTTGATGACGTTCACAATCCTTCCACGTGTTTACGCCTTACAGCACCCCCGCCCCCCAATCCGAAAGTAAAAAGAAGATAGGGAATTTATTTGTGGATAACTTACTTTTGGATGCTTTCATTGATAGCATTTTGTTAAGGTTTGTTATAGTTTGTCTGTTGTTGTTTATTCCATCCATATTTATGGTTAATCAAATTGATGTTGTGTTCATAACATATATAATTATTTGCTCTCCACCCTCGCTACTTAAGTTAAAGAAAGCTGCTTATTTGGTAACGTATTAAATTGTGAATCTTCCACGTGTTCTGTATTTACACGTACGTTTACTGATCGAGTTCTTTTCTTTTGTTCAGGGGCCTCAATTGGTGCTTGTATAACCATACTCCATCTGTTGTAACGCTTAGTCCTTAACAAAACCTGATGGGGTCAAGATTCCCGTCTCATCAGCTTAGCAATGGCCTCTTTGTATCAGGTCGTCCAGAGCAGCCGAAAGAGAAAATGCCCACCATGAGTTCAGTAGCCATGCCCTACACTGGTGGGGACATCAAGAGATCAGGCGAACTTGGGAAGATGTTTGACATTCCTACAGACGGGTCGAAATCCAGGAAATCTGGTCCTATCACCAACGCTCCTTTGAGGTCCGGGTCGTTCGCTTCTTCTACACATTCCGGACATATGAGCCACAATGCAGCAGCCAGGTCCAGTTATTCTACCTCAGGCCCTGTATCGTCCTTCGGGGTGGCTGGTTCTTCGTCAATGAAGAAGTCAAGTTCCGGGCCACTCAACAAACATGGGGAACCTATCAAGAAGTCCTCTGGCCCACAATCTGGGGGAGTAACACCTGTATCCCGCCAAAACTCGGGACCTCAAGCCCCCATTCTTCCAACAACAGGTCTCATTACATCCGGACCCATCTCATCTGGTCCGTTGAATTCATCTGGCGCTCCAAGAAAGGTCTCCGGACCTTTGGATGCGAGCGGATCAGTCAAACTACATGGTTCCTCAGTTAGCAACAACCAGGCTGTGACGACTCTTGGTCAAGATGACGATTACTCCTTCAAGAGAAACCTCCCTAAAGTAATCTTGTGGTCTGTTGTTATGCTTTTCCTGATGGGCTTCATTGCTGGGGGATTTATTTTTGGAGCAGTTCACAATGCCATTCTCCTCATTGTAGTCATCGTTATGTTCTGCATTGTTGTCGCCCTATTCATGTGGAATTCTTGTTGGGGGAGAAAATCTGTTGTCGGATACATTGAACAATATCCCGATTCTGAACTAAGAACTGCTGAAAACGGGCAATATGTGAAGGTCTCCGGGGTACGTGACTAATTTATAAACATCGCCATTTCCGTTCATATTCCTTTTATTCTCATCACATCATCATTGTGGGTTTAATTGCTGACTTGACTATCAGGTCAAACAGGAACACTTGCTGGTCATTTACAAATCATTTGGGTGATGATTAGCTTATTTTACCAGATGAAATTTTAAACCATCCCACTAGAGTAGTTTTGTTACTCTGAATGATCACTTATTTTATGCTGTTAATGGTTGATTATGTATTGCTTAGGTGGTCACCTGTGGAAATGTCCCCCTGAAATCATCATTCCAAAAGGTCCCAAGATGCGTATACACTTGTACAAGCTTATACGAGTACCAGGGTTGGAATTCCAAGACTCGTTTCACATGGGGCCTTCGCTCTTCAGAGGTGCGTTTCTGCATTTCTTTTAGTCCATTAGAGGTTGCTAGCTATTATCACTCATTTACTAACATCCGTTTCCATAAACACAGAAGCACGCAGTTGACTTTTACATCTCGGATTTCCAATCTGGGCTGAGAGCGTTGGTTAAAGCCGGGTACGGTGCTCACGTAACTCCTTATGTGGACGAAACTGTTGTTCTTGAAGTTGATCCTCTGAAAAACGAGTCGTCTCCAGAACTTATCCAGTGGTTGGGAGAGAGGAATCTATCGGTGAGCAAGCATCCAATGCGGTTGAAAGAGGGGTACATAAAGGAGGGGAGCACAGTAAGCGTGATGGGCGTGATACAGAGGAACGAAAACGTGCTAATGATCGTTGCTCCACCAGATGATAGCCCAATCACAACAGGATGCCAGTGGACTAAATGCATATTCCCAGCTAGCTTCGATGGTATCGTGTTGAGGTGCGAAGACTCGTCCAAGGTTGATGTTATACCGGTGTAACGAAACACCCTTTTGGACTCGTCTGTCTTATACAAGGTGGTGGTAGTGGTGGTTCTAAGGCAATACATTACAGTGTTGGCAGTTATAGCAAACAGTCTTAAAACTTTTTAGTGTTTCATCTCTTTATTATCTTCAGTTATAATCAATCCTTTCTTTCTTTTATTGTGTATATAGTTTTTAGGGGTTCTTTGACTGTGGCAATGGAAACATCTTATATATTTGAATCAATGATGCTTATTCATGATATTTTAAGATCTTTTCTGTTTTTGGTTTTGAAAATATGAAGATATTGACATTAGAGATGGAACAAATAGGAAATGGTTCTCATATATGAGTTTTTTTTTGTATTATTTCATGGTTAAATATTTTGATACCCATTTTAATGTTGATGTTTTCCTGAGAAAAGCTAAACTTTGATGAATATATTTGGATGTCATTTTGAAAGTTAATTTGAATATTAATATTAAAAATGTTGGAACAAGATCAGAATCTAATCTTTCTATTTCAGCTTAAGTTGAATTTGGGTCAAATAATGTCTCTCAATTCAGCCTAAGATATCCTTATCACACTTTATATAGAATGACTTTCTGATTCTAAAAATAGTCTAAGATGAGAATTTGATTTCCAAATCTCTCTATTTATTATATGAATTCGTGAATTTTTTTTTTTTTTAAATACTCATTATTTTATTCCTTAAATTTGCCAAAATATTAAAAAAATTAAAAACTTAAATCCAAACAAAGCCTTACACACCTTAACATTAACAATTTTTTTGTCTAATTTTTTTATCATTGAACCGCCATAACTGGTCTCTCTCTAAATTTACCAGAGTGATTGAGTTGAAATCTGAAGAGGAGCGAGCATGAATGAATGGTGAGTGAGGTGTAAAATGGGAAGAACAGCTGCCGGAAAACATAAAACGACCAAGTTTGTGTTGGTATTGGTGGTGCTTTTGGGGCTGTTTTTCGTTGCAGATCTGCTTTGGGCATCATCCTCTTCTTCCCCCTCCAATTGGCTTCTGCAAGATTCCGATAATTTCATCGTTGCAAGACCCATTCACACTGATAATAGCTCCAAAAACACTCCGATTAAGGTCGGTGAATTCTCTTATTTCGCGTTCATTGATCTTATGCACGTTTTCTGGCTTTTTAATTCCTGAAACGTTTCTTCCTTGTCTATGAATGTTTGATTTTTTTTTTTTTAATATTTTTGTGATCATATATTTAGTTTCTATAGAAATGAGTAGTGTGTATAAGTGATTCCTAAACAATGGCATTGGAGCATAACTGTCCTTCTTATTTCCAACTATGATCTCACTTTACTATGTAATGAGTAGTGTGTTTTCTGGCTTGATATGTTTGGAGGCTTTCTTCTTTAGTTCTTGTGGATTAAAATGTGAAAATTTAATATCTTGGTTTTCTTTCTGCCAGGAGAAGTCTAAGAAAGATAAGAAGGATTCTGTCTCTGGGAGGGTCTTATCGGCAACTTTTGCTGATTTAGAAGCTCCAGAATTGAAATGGGAGAAAATGGCCACAGCACCAGTGCCTCGTCTCGATGGTGCGGCACTACAAATCAAGAATCTTCTTTATGTATTTGCTGGATATGGAACCATTGATTATGTGAGGGTTTTGACTTGTTCTCTTATCCTAGGCATCTATGCTGCCTGCTTTAGTAGTTTTGCATTTCAGATATTGCTAAAATCTTTTTTCCTCTTTCCCCTCTTGTTTTGATTTTGAGAATATAGCATTTCTGCAATCCTTCAGCTAATCTTTAACAATCACCCAAGCTGCTTGATGCTACTATGTCGAACAAACAGAGAAAGGATAAATTGTTGTACTATGCTGAAGGAAGTTTGCACACTTTTAGCTCATAATAACTTGGTGGTCAAGATTTTTGTGATTGGAAATAAATATGTCAAGAGAAAAGGTTATCTTGTAGTCTGTAGACATCTATTACTGCATTTATCAGCTCCACTAGTCATGAAAGTTACATGATAGAATGTTGTGATGCATGTGTAAATATCTGTTCAGTCTGCTGTGGTTATGGATCTTTCTGTGAGTATATGTGAGCAAAAAGTGATGGCCCCTGATTGTTTTGTTTTCTTCCAGGTTCATTCTCATGTTGATATATACAATTTCACCGATAACACTTGGGGAGGAAGGTTTGACATGCCAAAAGAAATGGCTCATTCACATTTAGGCATGGTAACAGATGGAAGATACATTTATGTGGTTAATGGACAATATGGTCCTCAATGTAGAGGGCCAACAACACACACATTCGTTCTGGACACAGAGACAAAGCAGTGGAAGAGCATGCCACCTTTACCTGTTCCACGGTATGGAGTTGTTATGCGGTTGCACACTCTGAATTTGTCCTATTGTATTTAAAAAAATTCTTCTATTGGTCCTGTTTTTCCATGATAGAAAATTTGCTCGTCAAATGATTATAAGCACATTTTGCTAGAACTCATTGATATCGTCCTTTCAGGTATGCACCTGCCACCCAACTTTGGAGAGGCCGACTCCATGTGATGGGAGGCAGCAAAGAGAACAGGCATACACCTGGATTAGAGCATTGGAGCATTGCTGTCAAAGATGGCAAAGTTTTAGAAAAGGAATGGCGAACTGAAGTTCCCATTCCTCGGGGTGGGCCTCACAGGTTTTTCAACTTTCCCTAATTCATCTGAGATATATGCCACTAAGATTATTTTTGTGCTCCTGTCATCAAGCGCCTGTTTATTGTGACTTATTGAGATTCGTATCAATAACCTCGTCATTGTGTGTTTGGGCTCTATTACTTCCTATGATCATATCTTTTCTAGAATTGGATTTTCAAAGCAAACTTGCTTGAGTCGTTGCTTGCAGAAGTTTCTACACAATAGAACATGTACATGTTAGAATATTTTGAGGACTCTCCGTGGAACGTTTTGCTTCTCTAAGTAGAGAAATAATCCCAAACTCAGTATGTGCCAAGTATGATTTTGTATATGTGAAGGAGAAGCTTTCTGAAAATCTGAATTAGTCTGTGAGTTATTAGTCGTGGGGGATGTCATTCTTTGGTTATTGTCCAATTTTTCATCATAAAACTTTCTTCTTGCCCGTTTGAGAGAACTCTTCAGGGTATAGGAATTTATCTATTCCATTATTTTTTTAGTCTGCATCATACTTTTGATTTTCAGTTTGGAGGTCTACCTTGTTGAACAGGCTATGTCATTTTACTACTTGTTTAATTGTAGGGCTTGTGTTGTGTTCAATGACCATCTGTATGTTATTGGTGGTCAAGAGGGTGATTTCATGGCGAAACCTGGATCTCCCATTTTCAAATGCTCTCGTCGGAATGAGGTAATAAGGCATTTTTGGGAATAGAGAACAAATCTCTAGTAACTTTCTGTGAGCTATTTGATTATAAACTTTGTTTTCTGCAGGTTGTATATGATGATGTGTATATGCTAGATGATGATATGAAGTGGAAATCGCTACCTCCTATGCCAAAACCCGATTCTCATATTGAGTTTGCTTGGACAATTGTTAAAAACTCTCTTATCATTGTTGGAGGTACCACAGAGAAGCATCCTGTAACCAAAAAGATGATACTGGTTGGAGAAATATTCCGATTTGAATTTGATACCCAGGTAGTCTTCTACCTTCAAATTATGTACTTCCAATCCCCTCTCCTTCATTCCAAATAGACTCTTAACATAATTCTTAACATTCTTGATTTGTAGTTCATACTTCCCTTTTCTTCTATGGAAGATCGTTGTTACTAATAACATTCTATATATTTCTACTGTAATACTGAATTGACCATACTCTATTCACGTTTTTATTATCTAAATTTGTACTGTAACAGAAATGGTCGGTTATTGGAAAGCTTCCCTACCGTGTGAAAACCACTCTAGTTGGTTTTTGGAATGGAATGCTGTATTTTACATCAGGGCAGCGAGATAGAGGACCTGATGATCCGGCGCCTAGAAAGGTCATTGGAGAGATGTGGAGAACAAAGCTTATGTTGTGAACAATTCTTTGTGTATTCAATTGGTAGATTGTCTGCCAATGTAAGAACTATGTAATCAATTCATTGTCCATTTTAATTTTTTTATTCTATTGTCAATGTCCTCAAACTATATTTGTGTGATATAGGGTTACCAATTTTTTTTCCTTGCTGATTTTGTCATCCTAATATTGTGCAATTTTCATCTTGATATTACAGAATAATTCAACCACAAACACTATAATCTCCTCCATTATGCCATCAAGATTACAGGATTTTCTATCTCAGAACTCTCTGCAGACACTTTCAGGGGCTCTTTTGTCTTTCATATGGACGTGTGCAGGGCACGCCATTGCCTAAAATAGTGGCAGCTACTGAGCTACAAGGTAAAACTTCATGTGGATAATTATAAGTGTTAAAATGACTATATCAAGTTTGGGTGGGAAATGTAATTTAGCCATAATTTCTTGAGATACAAATGTTGAAATTTGCATATGGGTTAAGTTACACAACTGCTGATTCCTTACCTAACAAAAGACTCATCCAACTCAAACTAACTGTCCTTTATCACTAAGCAAATATTTACATTCTCTTACAACTCATCTTGAGTGCACACTACAACCTCATCTTCTTCCCATCTAAGGCTGCATCAAAAGATCCACCAGAAAACTCTCTCCATCGAACCTCAAACCCGAGGAGTCGTTTGGCTGGATCAACCCGTCCACCATTCCACCATAGACGTACAAGAAACACCCTGAATCATCCACACATGCTCCATGGAATGATCTACAACCAAGTTTCTCCCCCTTAGGTTCAACCCTTTTCCACATTCTTCTCAATTCTCTATTTTGTTTCAGATTCCAAGCACGTTGCGTTTTAATCATCGAGCTTATGTCTAGTACCCAAAAATCATCTTTCCTACGCCTGTTTGAATCTTCGCCTCCATAAATGAGCAGTCGATGGCCTATTATAAGGTTGGCTGAGTGGCCTACTCGTGGGAGGGACAATCCTTGAGGTACATTCCGCAAATCAAATAACTGTTGTGCCCATATGCAATGATCTTGAGATGCATCTAGAAGCCATACATCATTTAGTACTTCATAACCAGTCCCTCTCCCTCCAAACAAAATAATTTGAGCTCCACCGATGTGAGTCAACGTGTGTCCGGAGCGAGATGGAGGGCATGTTTGAGTGACAATCTCTGTCCATTTCCCGTAATTGAGATCTTCGGAGAGTTGTAGAATCCATGTGTCATCTAGTCTCAGACCAGATGGGCCGATGCCTCCATGGATTAGCATTCTTTTGTTGTCAATGCAACATCCAGCGTGAGCACCACGTGGTGATGGTGCAACAGACCCAACATCTAGCAGTCGCCATGACATTGTAATACCGTTGTTTTCTTCAACTGTCACTTGTCCGATCCAGGTGTCGTTTTGGCGGGCACCCAGGTCGTTTATCCCTCCGAAGAGGACAAGATATTCACCTATGACAGCACATGAATGGCCAAATCTCCCACTTGGTATGCCTGAATTCATCTTTTGCCACTTTAGTGTTCTCCTTGGGTCATTGCCTATGTATGCTATCCATGTATCATCAAGGTGCTTGCCTGAATAGAGAGACAAACACAACACATGAATCATAAGACCAAAACAACAGATATACTGTCTTAAAGACTAACTTCAATACTAGTTGCTCGGTCCAAGAATCTTTCGATAGCCATAGTTGGAAACAAATCCATGAGACGGAGCTTCTAGGATTGAAGTTACAGAATTCAACTATTGAAGTCCAAATAATTCTTGATGAGATGCATGAACAATCGAGTCTAACAAACACATAACACTACCAGTGAAGCAAATTCACATTAGAAACATCCAAACACAGCTCAAAAGGCGTAAAGAGAGGTAAGCCGTTGAAAAACTTGGAATCGAACACACAAGTGATGAGAATCAGCTTCAACTATGTTGATGATACTGCTACTAGATACATCATACACAAAACCATGATCATAATCCATTACATGCCTTCAACAGAGCTCAAATACAGCTTCAAACCCAATCAAACTTGTATAGAATTCGAGCACAATCGTACCCTTAAAACTAAGTCTACAATCACACTAAGCAATCCCAACACACCAAACATCTATAATCACTACAATAATGAGCAGAATAGTCAATCAATGAAACAATCAACTCCATCAACAAAATAGTATTATCCAATAATGACGAGAGAGAGAGAGAGAGAGAGAGAGAGAGACCTCCCTGTGAGCCGCCACCAAAGAGAAGCAAACACCCAGATACCAAATTGAGGGAATGAGAAGCCCTGGGGTTAGGAAGATCGCCATCGTTATCTGCTAAGATCCTACGGCAAAACGCAGAGTCCAACTCATAAACCTGCTGGTACAACTTCCTCCATGGAATTCCATACCCAGAGCTCTTTATACTCTCAACCGCGATTTGCCCCCAATCCCTTCTGCAGATTGATTCCCACAACGAATCTGAGTACGCCAAACACTTCAACTTCTTACAACTCATCGCAAAACACAGGATAGATTCAATGGGTAGGAGAAGCAAGATCGAGAAGAGATGGTCTTGAGGGATTCTGGTCACGCTGCTGCTGCCTCTTTCACCCATCGGAGGACTAATTCTCTGTTTTTTTGTCTTCCCCATTTCTTTCTACTCTTCCTTGTTTTTCACTGCTCTTTTTTTACTGATCATTTTTGTCTTTGGAGACGACAGCCATGGATCATTTTTCTCTTTTAACCAAAACAAAACTCCTAATCTTAATCAACATCCAAATTATTCAGACCCCACTTTCAGAAATGACAAATTTTCATCTGCATTTTGGAATTTCTTGTGCACCCATTATCTAGAACATGCATTGTCAAACTTAATCATTTTCAGTTCCTACTCTTATTTTTATTAATTTTACTTGTGATAAATATATAGATTTATAATTTTTTTATTAATAAAGAAAAAAAAAAACAATCTTGAACTTGTATGGTTTTTCTTTCTTGCATATACAGATTTAATGGGCTTACCAAAATCAAAAGTGGAGAGGAAATATAAGCATCCAATGGTGTTGAGATAAGTAAGCTGTCAATATTATCTCCTTGTGACTCAACACTTTGAAATACAATCTTGTATGCTAAATGTATAAAAAGATTTCAATTCTCCACACGCCTTTGAATTGTCAACTTAGGTGGAGCATATAAGATTAAAATAGCCCATAACAATTTTGGAAAACTTGCATTACTACAATTTGTCCTAGATTTTTTTGTCCAATCTGTTGTCACCTGCACATACATTTTACAGATGCAAACTATGTAGTTTGTCTCCAATCCAAGTTCCATTTTCATCCTTCTAAAAACTAATTCTGCTCCTACTTTCACCTGAAGCAGTTAGATTGTCGATTATTTAGAAAGCGATACAATCTTATTGCGTTTATGGATCACCTTGCAGAATGCATAATGTTACAACCCAAATTATCATCGTCTTGGAGGATCGTTTCACTTTTGCATGTTGGGTATTCGACCTCTGTCTAGAAGATTCCAAAGTGCCTTCTTTGCTTGCTCTAGTGTATCCACACTGTCCCCTTCATCGAACGAAACTCTCTGAACATTAAACTGCATACAACCAAATAGACATGATAAACTACCTCAGAGATTCATATAGTACTAGTACAATGGTAGTACATTGAAGCAAGGTGGCAGACCTGGGCGCCTTGACGGACACGAATATCAACCCCCTTGCTGTCTATCGATATAAGAGCAGCATCGTCTAACTCAGCTTCTTTGGATAAAAGCTCCTTCAGAGGCTTTGAAAATATTGCATTGAGTTCCTAAATGATAAAAGTAGAATAGAAATCTCAACACAACTCAGAATAACAAAACACAGATTTCTGTAGTAAGAAGAACATATGATGAAATGCCATAAAGCAAATCATATACAAACCTTTAGATTCTGTTCACCCCCATCAGTAGCAATCTTATCAGGTTTAATAGATTCATATTCTTTAACATCAACCCAAGCAACTGTTCCAAAGCCTCCAATGAAATATATATCACTGCCATGTGAAGAAAACTCCATTTAATTTCTTGAATCATAACTACTTCCAAACAACTCAAGAACATGCATTAGTTTTCAACATTTATTCTACGTGCAACTGCACTACTCAAAATCACTGAATTCAGATGTGGATGGTACTAACTAAATGAAAGACTCATGACCTTTCGCAGTAAAATTCGTAAAAATCCTATCCAAAGACACTCAAATAGGATACTCCAACAATGTTCTGGAAAATTTCATAACAAAAAAAAAAAAAAACTATAATTAATAATTGAGAAGTAAAAAATGATGCAAGACATCTTTCTATAAGATATCAGTTATTCTGTTTGTAGATAATTTCATCAATGTCAAAAATTCGCCTCTGAATGATATTCATCAAGCATTCCACTTCCTTTTTCCAAGAAAAATCAGAAAGGTTCCTTTCAAGTTTGCACCTGAGGCATAAAATGTACTGAAAAGAGCTAACCTTATGTTCTGCATTCGGAAATAGTAGAAATTCCCCCACTGCTGAGAAGGTCCCTGTAGGTGTTTTTCTATATACTGTTTATGAGCCCATTCCTGGTAATTGAATGAAACACAACCATCATTTTCAGGAATATGCACAATGTGAAGTTCGAAGTAATTCAGTTAAAATGACTGTCTTGAACTCAGTAACTCCATATTACACATTGACAATAAGGATTTCAGCATCAATGATAATAATGCTATACATGTCAGGCTCATTGAAGCCAACAAGTAACAATCCACTCAAAAAAAATAAAAAAATTCTCACATGCCAAAAATGCAGTTAATAAACGAAAAGGAGGCTCATATTACTATTCTGCTGATTTATTCCATAGAAGCAATTTTAAGCCAAGGGAAAGCAGAAAAAAGAATAATAGCATTCTGCAGCACAAAGTTAATAAAAAAGATTACAGATTTTAAGCAATAGCTTAAAAGTACATCCGTCTTCAAAATGTTTGTTTAGAAGATCAATACCTCCAGTGGACAATGATAAGGGACAATTCCAGTCATATTAACAAGATATTGCAGGAGAAACATCTAGTTTTTTCCCCCACAGGCAAATTTCATGTCAACTCTCACCAAAGTGAACCAAGACAGGTTCATGGTGAGATAACTTCATCAGATAATTTTACAAATTTAACAGCATGAATTGAAGCGTGCATTCACCTGTTGATCTTCTGGGAGGGGGTATACATCACCAAAGATTGTCACCCGTGCATTTGACAAGCCACTCCATCCAGGTGTCTATTGAATTTTCAGGTAAATGTAACCATAGATAAGAAATACAGCAGTGATATAAATGAAAGCTTCCTAAAAAAAAGCTGCTAACCTGCACAACTAGTGTGCATCTTGGATTGGCTAACAAGTTCCTTGTGTGTATAGCCAATGGTGAGAACGAAAATATTGGATCTGCAGGGGGGGAATGTCAAAATACTACTCACCGTGTATCAAGTCAAAGTCAGGGTTTTCATTTAATTTGGAGAAGTCAATTTGTTGAGTGGACAAGCAGTATATCTTTGTAGTTTTCAGTATCTCACTCAAAATCTGCTTTCATTTTAAAAAGCATCCCTTAGTTGGTGTCATGTAAAATACATTTCTGCAGGTAGGATTTCACGTAAAGGCATAAACCGGAGCATGAATACTTTCTTTATAAAATGGTCAATAGACTCTGCCAAATGAAGATGAAAAATAAACATTGTCTAGAAGCACAAAAATTGGGAAATACATTCCTTTTTTACACAGTTCATGAAACAAATACTTCTCGAACATCAACTGCACACCAGTCCCCAGTCCCCAGTCATGAAAAATAAAACACTCTCCAAGCCAAAGAATGACATAACTTTCTATCTACCAGAAATAGAAGACATATTGACAACTCTATAAAAAATATTACAATAGATAGATCGGAATTGTCTGTCATGGAAATGCGAAGCTACAAAAAGCAAAATAAGATACTCTGTCATTGATAAGAGCAAATAACGAACTTACGTCCCATATGATCTGGTGCAAAATCTACAAGTGAACCAAATGGGTAACCCTCTCGGCGGTGGTGCATGCGTGACATCACAGTACACAGGTGAGCAAATCTAGCCTTCTCACATAGGAATCCAGTAACACAATGTTACATATATAAAAAAAAGGACAGAAGTCACTCTTTAAATAAGCCTTTAAAAGCGAAGGAGTTTTACCTGTTCCATTAAATTTCGGACTGCTAAGGCTGGTCTTGGAAGGCCATGAGCAGAAGTGGCACTTTGCACTCCTCCAGATATAGGCGTTCTAAAAAGCCCTGCTCTTGTACTTCCCCCAGTTGTAGTTACACATGAACCCAAACCAACCCCAGTTGGAGTTAAGATATATGAGCTCACAGGAGGAGGTGTCATCGAATTAATATCCTTTTCACTACTTTGCCGGAGATCTGAATTACCCTTCAGGACATGAGAGAGGCCGTCACAACAAAGCCGAACAAGCCATTTGAAATATCCATTCACTGACTATTTCATAAAAAAAGATGTCTAACTTATCAATTTTTTTCTGCCAACTTTTGGAACGCACGACTATCTGTTGGAGCAGCATGAAAGTAGTCATTTCCAATATAAATTTTTAGTTACTGTTTGGATCCAACTTCATTATGCCAAAATCCAATCAAAATATTACCCTTATTTTTTCATGACTAAGCAAAGATACATTACACAACTCTGTATACAAAACTATAAGAACATTTCATCTGATAGTTCTTTTGTATGAAGGAACCATGATAAAAGTTGATTAACTAAAAAAAATTCATCCGGAGCATGCTTGAACTAGATCTCAACCTCCTTAGACAATGAAATCAGCAAGTAGTCTCAAAAGGACCCTAATGCGAATCCAAAAAAATCATAGAAACAGCCTTCACAAAGTTTAAACTATAGCAAATAAACTAAGCTTAATCATGAGCATCTCCTATGGCTATCATCAGGTAGAAACAAACAACATTCCTAACAGCAAGGCCTCAACCAAAATCACAACTATAAATCGAAACTAAAAATAAATAGCAACACTTACACATTCCATTAGAAACCATAAAATAGTTTTAACTCCACCAAAAAAACGAGCATTACAACTTGCCAATAGAAACATAGTATTTTTTTCTCTCTTCAAAATTACAGATTTTTTTTGAGCCATTTGCTCACAAACCTCCAGTTTCCTAACATAAACTTGAAAAAAAAAAAAAAATTTAAATAAATCACCACAAGCAGAAGAGATGCAATAAAGTAAAGCAGAAAATAAAAAATCCTACCTGAGATGACGATAGAGTATCTTCCGACACTAAACGCAAGCCACCATTATCGTTATCCAAGGGACTATCCTCTTCGTTGCTGCCCTCATCCGAAACTTCGCGAGCGAGCGCCGAAACTCGAGAGGCACATCGCAACAACGGCGTTCTGACGGAACTCGAACTGAGTTTTAAAAAAGCAGAATTATTGCTACTGGTTTTAGTACACTGAATTCCCAAAGAACTCTCTGTAAATCTCTGAATTTGCAAAGCAGAACTCGAAATAGCTTCCATTGAAGAGAGAAGATACGCGCACACGGAATTGAATTGAATTGAGAGATATGTGTTCTTTTCGACGCGAGGTTTTATACGAAGGAACATTTCATTTGGGCCTCAGTTGGGCTGAAGAAATATTTAACAGACATTTTATTGGGCCAAGCCCAATAAATGATAGCCCTCGATTAGGCTAAATTTCCAACAAAGCCCATACCAATATGGGCTTAATAGTCCAAGTCTGGCGGCTACTTTATTTTACAATGTTGGGTAGGGAGAGAGGAGAGAGAGAGAGATTAGTCCACCTGTCTTCTTTAGAACTTATTCTATTATGATCATGGCCTGCATGGCTCTGAATTTTCTTTTTCTTTGATTAAATCCTTTTCTTTTACTTTCTGTTTGCTTACAATTCAAGAATTTGAAACAATGGAGTTGATTAGTTTGGTGATCTGTCATCTAACCACACATCAATTCATACTTTTCAAAAACGACCTTTTCATCTTTCCATTTTTTACATTTCTTCATTTGTCCACTTCCCATCATCTTCTTCACTGTTTTCAAACATTTCGAGATCATCATCATAAATTTATGACAGTAAATGGCTACGAGCAAGTGTTTTTCAACGATCCCGAGTTATCGGTTATGGCTTCTGAGCTCTGCAGTGGCGCTGACGGTTTTAGTAACATGGTCGAAACTATCTTCTCATACAGGCAAATTATCGAACACGACATACGCACGTTTCTTACCGAGAAGAACTCCATTGAAAGGGACTGATACTCCGCCGATTTTAGCTTATTGGATTCTGGGGTCGAAAGGTGAAAACAGGAGGATTATGAGGCTGTTGAAGGCGATTTATCATCCGAGAAATCAGTATCTTTTGCAGCTTGATTCAGCTTCACATGATCACGAAAGAACAGAGTTAGCCCTTTTGGTTCATTCTGAATTGGTGTTTCGAGAATTCGGGAATGTTGAGGTTGTCGGAAAAAGTTATGCTATCAATCCCACGGCGGCGTCAGGGTTGGCTGCAGTGCTCCATGCGGCGGCGCTGCTTCTCAGAATTAATGCAGATTGGGATTGGTTTATTCCGTTGAGCACCTCGGATTATCCAACATTAAGTCAGGATGGTAAGATTAGTTTCAAATGTTGCAGTGTTCTTGTTTGTGTTTTCTGAATGCTGAGATGGAGCATTTTCTTGTCGATCAAGTGTTTGACAGAAAGCTTGAGAGACTAATTCTTGTCTACTTTGTTGCAGATATCCTATATGCTTTTTCTTCTTTACCTAGAAATGTAATTTTCATGGGGTTCAACAATAACATCTCCGTGGAGAAGTAAGCACAAGCCACTATATACTAATGTCATTTCTCTTAACTTAAAGAAAATAATCTAAGGAAATGAATTGTATTTGCACAGAAGGCAAATTGTTGTGGATCCTAATCTATACCTTACACAAAACACTCCGGTTTTTTACGCGGTAGAAACTAGAGAAAAACCGGATGCGTTTCAGATATTTGGAGGTTGGTTTCGACTTCGATGGACTTAAATAGTTAGAACCATGATGCTATAGAATGATCAATAAGACAGTTTTCAGAAAGATTTCTTAACTATTGATTCCATGTTCTGCTAAAATGTGCAGGTTCACCTTGGATGATTCTAACAAGAGGTTTCTTGGAACATTGTGTGAATGGATGGGACAATCTTCCCAGAAAGCTCCTAATGTACTTCAACAATGTGGTTTATCCACTCGAATCATATTTCCAAACTGTCCTCTGCAACACACCAGAGTTCCAAAACACGACATTGGTGAACGATAACTTGAGGTACACTGTCAAAAACACAAACATCAAAGAGGGCCATCGAGAAATAAACACATCGCTTAGTGATCCATTAATGGAAAGTGAAGCAATTTTTGCAAGGTCGTTTAGAGAAGATGATCCTGAGCTGCAAGAAATTGACGAGAGACTACTCAACCGCTATCCAGGCAAGGTTGTGCCCGGAAAATGGTGCATAGAAGAAACAGGACTAGTGAATGAGACTTTGCTCAATATAAGCACTAGTGAAGATATCTGTTCTGTTTGGGGAGATATTGATTCTGTACAACCAGGAGCTCAAGGGATTAAGCTTCAAGAATTCTTTTTTCGAGTTGTGGAAGAGAAGAAGGTGGCAAGTAGCCAATGCCAAAGCAATTTTATGCATAAAGAAACAAAGAAATAATGTAATTAAACAATGTTGGCTGCATAGTTTTAGTTAGCTTGTTGTGTTCTTGAAAATTGAGGATTTTGATTATTGTATGAGTGAATAGTTGTACATCAAGCGGCTTGTGTTGATTGTAAACCGGTAAATATGAATGTTAGATGCTACATTTGATGAAATTTATCGAGTAAACTCAATGTCCGTTAGTATAAATGACTTCAGATGTTACATATGATGAAGTTCATCGAGTATAAATTGGACTAAAATGGATCTGAAAGAGCATACCGGCTTTTCGGGTGAGAGCTAGGGATTCAAAATAATGGAGTAGCATGTGATATTTGGTGGATCACATTTAACATGTGGATAAATGATGGTTTAAGGCACCTAGTTTGGTAGAAGTAATTAAGTCATTGCTACCTACAATTACCTAACTTCCCTAAAGTGAGGGCAAAGTTATGCTCATTTGGAAAAGTGATTTGTTGTGGCAAACTTATACTTGTTTCAAGATATTAACCACATGTTTCTCAATGAATGATCCTCCATTGTTGGTTAAAGTAGACATCAAGTCAAGAGAGTCTTTATTACCATGTTTTAGCATTGTATCCATGCTTTCACAAAAACGGTTCGATTCTTTTATTATATTTAGTATCGTGATTCACATTTTATTTTATGCTATGATATCAAAATTAAAGGAAAAATCAAACTCATGTTAAAATAAGAAGAGGAAAATGAAGAACATTCTACCATATCAAGCTTCAGTATCAATGTTTTATAAATCGAATTAGGTTGATCAATTTAACTGAGAATAAAAATAATACATGTAACTTAGCCAAGAGAAAACTTGACTCAAATATTTAAGTACACCAACAATTATTTGATAAAAAAAATAAAAAATCGAATGTCATAATTACAAACTCTTGAATTACGTAATATCCACCAGGACAATTAACGTCGACTTTCGAAAGCCACATCATCAGAATCTACTTGAAAAATCATATCATACCTTAACTTTCAAAAATAAAAAAATATCTACATCAATTTTTTTTTTTTTAAGATGCAATTAAATTGCAAAACAACCATACAAACCATGCACTATTTTACAACTAAACCTCATAAAAATCCAACTAGGTTAACCAGTCAATTTAACTATGAATGAATGTTGATGTGAAACTGATTAATAATGTTGAAAACAAATTGCCACAAGAGTCTCTTATTTGGCCAAGCAAGTAAATAATAACTAAAAAAAATATCATCTCATTATAAATACATTGATTCCACGTGTGAGGTGGAGTTTAGATGAGCATTGCAATGTAAAGTTAAATACGAAACCTATTCACAGACCACAGAAATATAATATCAGAAGCAACAAATATAGTAATTAATTTCAGATTGAGGTTTGTGACTGTTACAGACCTCAGCTATTTATTATTTGCATTTTGAACCACAATTACATGTGTGGCCACTTTCTCTTCTGCCCAAAATTAAAGCAACAAACCATAGATATTTATTTGATGATATTTTATGAGGATTCTATAGTAATATTTATTTTATTTTCCTATCCCACTTCAAACGGAGGCTAAGAATTTCCTAAATTGTACCATGGTTCACCACACAATAATGCAATATTTTAATTTTATATTCTATTCTATTAATAAAATAACCATCTACTATAAAGATATTATCTCAAATTCAAATAGATAACTTATTTTAATTTATAATAATTTGGAATTAATCGGTGAGATTTCATTCAATGTTTTGTGAAACAATCCCACACAGATTTTTTAGTCAGATGAAACTATTCAAGAGAAATCTAGAAAGTTCATTATATCTGATATGGTCGAACTGATATGAACCGGATTTCTTTCCTTTCAACCGAGTCAAAGTCAAAGCCAACAGGTACGAACAATTTAAGGAAACGAATAAAGGCTACTTTATGAAGAGCGAACTGTTTTATGATGTTATTGGCGAACTAATCAAGTTCTGAGGTATTGACGAATTGATTAATGATGAGGTGTGTCAAACAATATTGACGAACTGATGTAACAGAACGAACAAGTTCAAATTCAAATAACCGCCCATTTCATGGACCACCAACCCATTTTCCACATTTCTCGGATATCTTCAACTGCCATATTTCACAGGGAGTATATAAATTTATTACATTCACTTCTTTAATTTTTTTTTAGAGATAATTATATTAAAAACATATACACTCACTCTCATAAGATAAAGGGCATAGCCGTTTTACTGACTTGAGCGTCGGAGTTCTATCACCGGGAATCCCTCCCGACGTTTGTTTTGCAGGTGTTTAGATTTGAAGTTTCGAATTTTTGCGTGAGAAAGAATAACGTTGGATCGGAGCAAGATCAATATCTTTAACCTTCATTTATCCTAATTAAGACATCCATTTTTTCCAGTGATGGAATTGACCTCATCATGAAATAATACAAATATAAAATAAACTAATTCCATATTGTTTTTAACTAAAAACGGAAAAGGCCCACAAAAAAATATTAATATTTTCTCCTACCCCTAATTTTCAGAGATTAATAAATTGAAAATGAAGCCATTAGCTGAGCTTAGCTCTCAGCCCACCCCTCTTCCAGCTCAAGCCGGCGCTGCTGAAGCCGCCCTCCTTTCAAAGCTCTCTCCAGCTTCGACTCGGCGGCTACTATAATCCTAGCCGGCACGCCAGATATTTCTTCAAGCCGTTTCAGAACCTTCCACGTCAGCACCGGCTTCTCAAGTCTGAGCCTGAAGCCGAGCCACATTGAAGCCGCCAAGGAAACGCGGAAAGGCAGAACCGTCCAGCGATCCAAACACACCTTTAGAGCTCTGCAAGCCGTCTGTACAGCCACGTCAGCCTCCACACCAAGCTTCCCACACCAGTTGACGAATATGTCCTCCGCTTTCAAACAATTTACTGGCGACCTCGCCGCACGGCGGAGCTTGCCGGAGGAGGCCGATGAGAAGGAGTCCAAACCGAGACCACCGGAGTTCTCCTTCGCCGGCGAAGTGGTACTGGAAATGCATACTGAGGAGCTGGAGGAGGAGAGAGAGTCGAGGTCGTCGGCGGCGGCGGCCGGTGGGCAGGAGGTGCAGGTGGCGGAGGAAGGGAGGAGAGCGGCGCCGGAGATTCCTTCTCCGGTTAGGTTCATGCAGTTGGAGCAGACAGATTGGCGGATATGGCGAGCTACGAGGAAGTTAGCGCCGTGAACTTTGGCGTCGCAGCCGGAGCAGAGAAATGCGGCGTCGGAAGGGCAGAAGACGGCGGCGTCGGCATTGCAGAGCTCACACTGCCTCACCTTCATCGTTCGAGTAGAAATCGACCTCTTTTTTCTTAGAGAGAGAGATTCAGGGAGAGATGGGAGGAAGGATTTGAGATTCTAGAGAGAGAAAGGAACGAAGGAGAGAGAGGGAACGAAGTGATGCAGAGAATGAGTAATCTGATAAAAACACCACAACCGCAGATATATATAATATATATACGTGTGTGTGTGTACGTATATTAAATAATTAATACAGTGTGTGTGTGGAATGAGATGAGTTAGAATTATTATACATGTAGAGTTTGTGGAATAAAATTGAAAATAGAAGGAGAAAAGGAAAGAAAGCAAGATAAACCACATACTAACATGTGTATTTATTTCATCCGCTCTCTCTCCCTCTCATACTAACATGTGTGTATATTTCATCCTCTTTCTCTCACATAGTAACGTGTGTATGTGTTTCATCGTCATCCTCTCTCTCACACACATATTTTTTAAAATTTTATATTTGTGCATCAATCCCTGTCCACAAAACCTCGTTTCCCTCGAACAACACTCCTCCTAGTCACTATCGTTTCTTTTTTTGCTCACATGCCCTTTTCTTCCTTCTCTTTTTTGTCTTCTCTACTCATTTCTTTTATTTCTATTTTCACACCCTCTATATTTTTTTTTATTACACTCTCATACTTAAAATCAAGAGTTCTGAATTTCTTTGTTGCCTATTTTTGAATTTTATCTTGTAATGAGATCTCACATTATATATTATATTATAAATATATATATAAAAGAATCACAATATTTCTAATACTAGTTAGTTACGTACCTTGTACTAGTCTTATTACAACAGATTCTATGTTGTTTCAATATCAGATAATTTTCTTAAATTTATTCTAAGTTTGATCACTTTTTTAATAAAGAAGTGGGTTCGTTTTCGAATTCCAGCATTTCTTCAAGTCTTGCGCATTTCAATCTGCATGATACATATATAATTTTTTATTACAAATAGGTTGAATTTTTTTTTTGTAGCTTATCAATTATGAAAGAAGATGTTATTTATCTTTGATTGAATGTATAGATTAAAACTCATATGTAAAAGATATATAGTTAACCATCTTTAATTATTGGTGCGAATAAAGGAATTAAAGCAAAAATTGGGGTGAGAGAAAATATTGAAAAGATGGGTGTAGTGGGAATTGGAGTCGGTTTTTACAAAATATCTTCAGATTTTTATTTATTTTAATTTGAATATTAATAATAATAAAATAATAGTAGTAAACAGAGGAATAGATAACACGTGGCACAAATTGACCTTCTCATCATATATTTTTATATTCTCATCTTCTTCATTGTGATATTACCAATTTCACTTTGGACCTTTTCTACTCACCAACTTTAGCTGCCGGGATTTTATGAATTTATGTAAATAAGAAAAATAGTATTTATTCAGTAGAAATATAAAATAACTCGAATTTATTTATTTTAGTTGGTCGAATTTGTAATATATTCGTAAGTCGGTTGAATTATGGTTTTTAGGTATGATATTTTTGTCACGTTTTGATTTGTTGTTTGTTAGGTATTAGGTATAATGAAAATGGAATGGAGTATTAGGTAATTGTAAAATATCTTGTTTATTAGAAATAAATAAATCGGGAAATGCTTTAAAAAGGTATATTGTTTATTATAAATAAAGATCAAATAGATAATTCAATCATATACTTTTACTTTTTGTATGAATTATAACATATTCTACTATTTTTAATTCAATCATAGACTTTTTAGTCCATGTATGAATTATATTCTTTTGGTTATTTTTTAATTTATGAATTAATTATCTATATTTTGGTTGCCTATTTGTATTCTATCGAAATAGTTTTTAAAATTTATTAATAAAAAATTCCAAAATGTGAACAATTTTAAAACTTTTATGATTTATTTCACATAAGCATAAGCTAAACAGTTTCCACAATTAAACATTGTATGTCTTAAAAATAAAATCGAAAATGCTATAAGATCTACTAACAATTTATAAGATATAAAGTTTTAAACCCCCTTCAAATTAATTTAATAACAATATGCTTTTTAATCTTACAAGTATTTATAAAAGAACAGAGCAAAAATTGAAAACATGATATTTAAACAAACTCATTTTTATAAGTGAAAATATGTTAGTAGATTAATTTAGCTCATAAAATTATTTCGGTAAAAAGATCTTATGGTGGTAGTTCTACTCATTTGAAAATTCAAATCATAAGTAAAAAATGCACGTAAAATAAATAAATAAATAAATGATGTTGTTTAAAAATTAAAAAAATGAAAATAAAAGGAGTAAAGGGGGATGAAAATGATGGAGCATGAGAGCATCATATTAACGGAGGAGATCAATTGCGTGAATTCATAACCAAACTTGATACTCTACCCCACACCCTACAGTAAGCCTTGCACGTGGCATATTTTAAGTGGGCCGAAAAAGAACCACAGAAATGAGCACACTTGATGGAGTGAGAGAGTGCCACATGGCGAAAGCAAAGGTGGTGGATGAGGCGGCTCAAGAGAGTCCACCAAGCTTTATGTGTGGTTGCTCAACAGTCAACACAAGATATGTGTGACTTCCTACTCTCTATTACTATTTCCTCTTGTCTCTATCTATACTATACTCACTCTGTACAATTAAACACTCTTTCTCTCTCTCATTAATCATCTATTGCAAGTACAGACCATTTAATTCTAGGGAAGGTCTTGTGTGAGACCGTCTCATGAATCTCATTCTGTGAGACGGTCAATTCAATTCGGTCAATGATCAAAGTCAAGAAGTCAACGATCAAAATCAAAAAGTTAATGGTCAATGGTCGGTCAACACCGTTGACTTAAAAATATTATATGATACACATAAAAATATTACCTCATATAACATGAAAGTATTACATGATACTTTTATAGTTATTATGTGATATTTTCAAAAAGTATTATATGATATACATAAAAGTATTACATGATAATATTTTCAAAAAGTATTACATGATATATACAAAAGTATTATATAGTGATATTTACAAAAAGTATTACATGATATACATAAAAGTACCACATCATATTTTATTCTTATAATATAATACTTTTATGTATATCATGTGATACTTCATAATGTAATATTTTTATGTATATCATGTGATATTTCATAATGTAATACTTTCAAGTGTACCATGTAATACTTTTATATATATCATGTGATACTTTCAAAAAGTATTACATGATACGTATAAAAATATTACGTTGTGATATTTTGATAACGTATTACATGATACACAGAAAAATATTTCCTCATATATATAAAAGTATTACATAATTTTTATGTTCAACTCGACCCGACCTATCTCACGGAATGAGATCAGTGAGACGGTCTCACCCAAGACTTTGTCTTAATTGTATAATGTAATAATAATTGCTAATTGTTGGCATACCCTACCTGTTGAATTTTATATAATTTTATCATGAATATTCTAAATATTTCAAATACATCACAAAGAATTTTAAAATTAAAAAATATAAAATTTGTCTGATATTCTGTTACGTTTTGTCTAATTAATAAAAGTAATTTAACATTGGTCATTGAAATGAAGTAAACTATAAATCTTAAACTCACAACCCAATTTCATTAGGTAAAGAATTCGAACTTGGCATTTTTTCTCTAAGGAATGAGATTAGATAATACTTTTATCACTTAACATATGTTTAAGTAGTGGATTTGTATACCTAATATAGTTATGATGTATAGCATCAAAGAACCATTAAGCATCTCCAACATTGACAAGATAATGATGGTGATAGTGTGGGGGCCAGTGAAGCATGGGCCATTGCTTTATATGGGATTTTGATGGTGAATGATGATGATGATGAGTAGTGGGGTATAGTTTCTATCTTTTTTTCATTTTAATTTCTTTAGGTTTTGTGCTAAAATTGTGCAGACAATTGGAGCCACAAATTCAAAAGTTGTAACTGCATTTCTAAAAATCTACTCTTTCTTTAACCACTTAATTTTCTGCTGTTTTGGAAATAAAGCTGCCTTGTTTCTTCCTTATGGACCCCTTTTACAAGATTGAAGGTTCTTTATGCTCAATGAAACAACTTCTTTTTATTTGTTTCATTTGATGGATTCTTTAGAGGCTCCATAAGAATAGATGATCAAGATTAGAAACATTGTTCATGTTTTGTTGAAATGGGTTTGGGACAAAGCTTTGGAAAGATTTCAAATCCACCAAATTTGCGAGGTGCTCAACAATATCGTTGTCATCAATCAAGATTTAAATCTTCTTTGATCAATTTAGATAAAAAGTACGATTTATTTCACAAAGCTAAGTCAATAAAAGAGTGTAGGCTTAAAGTCGCTACTTGGTCTAGCTAAATAAAGAAATGGAAAGTCGTGGAAGCATTCAATTGCAGCCAACAACTCTCATTCACATTATATGCCATAATTTTGTAGCCATTCACAATCTGCACCTCACAATTTGATTGCCATTCACTCTCTATATTCAACATCAAAACAACCATCAAACCTGCTCAATGTACTAACAACATACTCGAATGGAAAACTTCCATCTTATGATTATTATCCTCCACTGCTACGCCCATGGTAGACAAGGAGGAACACTGCCCTGTGTCGACTATAACTTACATGTATTGATATATGACAATCAATCAATGAATGAGGTTACATGTTTGTCGACTCCATTACAACCACCACAGAACACGATCAAAACTGAAAACTGTGAATGAAAGAACGTAATCCACAAAAATCTTGATGCTACTGATGGAAATCAGTTGCGAGAAAGAATGGCATAATACATGAGAGAGAGAGAGAGAGGGAGGGAGGGAGGGAGAGCAAGTCCCCAAAATGTTGGACTCATGAATATTTCCCCGTGTTAGATAGATCTTCGCCAAGATCCTTTGACTCAGCTTGTAATTGTTCAATATACACACTGTAAGAAGGATTATAAGCAACGGCCTTCTCCAAGTGTTTCAATGCCTCAGATCGACGGCCCATATTCGACAAAGCACTAGAACGCCAAATTACATAATTCAGTATGCAGTTAAGGAGAAAATAACAACAGAAACTTGACTTTTTCCACATAACAGGTAGGTGAAAGTGAGATAACTAACATATGCCCAAACGGAAAAAGGACTTGAAACGAGTGTAAGCTGGGGCATCAATTTCGTACCTTGAAAGAACAAGTAAACCGTCATAGTAGTGGGCCTTGGTCATTGAATCCTCAGGCTCTTCTAGTTGAGCTATTCTGTTTAGGTGCACAAGACCCTCCTCCAATTTTCCCTGCACAGGATAAAATCCCTTTTCAAGTACATTAAAATTACGGGCATACAGATGGCATTTGTTGAAAGTGTTAGAATAGGAAATAGAACACGAATTACAACCCTACTGATGGTTTTTTACCCACAGGCCACAGCATGCAGCCACTTGTTCTTCTATTTAATACCCTCATTGTCTCAATGCTTTATAGTTTGTCTTGAGGTCGGAAAGAGGAATGTGGTGGTTTTAGGAATTAACAATTACAGGGAGTTCAGATAGTACCTGCTGGACATTAGTCATACCCGCCCATATAGATGAAAGAATCAAAAGATCAACTTCTTCAACTTCTGTAGGATAGCCGTTGACAAGGAGCTGAATGAAAGTTATAGCAAACCTCCAGTCAGGAACAATTATAGGATATTTAAAAGTTAATTAATAAACTAGAAAACTAAGCATACATCAGAATCTTCCAGTTTCCTGGTATTTTCGCATCAAGAATAATGCAACAGAATTTATGATCCTTCGATGGAAGCTGCATTACCTTTAATTTAAATTATTTAATATAAGATGGACACCAGCAACACAGAATATAACATCTTGTTGATAATACTATAGCCCAAAGCAAATTTTGGAAAATTTAGATATAAAATTGAATCAGACCTTTGAAATACCATTTTCTAAGCACTCAGCAGCCTCAGCAATTTGATTCTTTTGTAACAATGTCTGCCCCAGAATAAGCAAAGCTCTTACATGGCCAGGATCCTTTTCAAGGGCAACTCTGCATTTCATATTTCAAGAATGCATAAGATAGATGAGAGAGCCAAACATCTGAGAAACAGAAGGTTTTGTTACCTAAGCAATGCAATTGCAGTATCCTTACGACCATCTGTTAAGACTTTGATTGCATACTGTTGAAATGTGTGGAGATTAGTTAATATGAAAAAACATTAATCAAGTACAAAGCATCTGAACAAGACTCACAGGAACCAATTCTTCAGGTGATAGGCTTTGAGCAGATATTTCTCCCTCCTTTGTCAGTATAAAAACATCTGGTACTTTAGAGTTACTTATTTCTTTAACAGTCGGAGTTACAACTGAAGGATTCCTTTCAGGAAGCCCCAAATACTCAACAACATTTGGATTACGAAGGCATACTAGCTGTAAATTGAGAGGGGAACATAAGGAGCAAAAGAAACTGATTAATACACTATGGAGCTGCATAACAAATTTAGCATCTATTTTACAATAATTGGATTCAAAGTCCATCATGCCTAAACAAGACAAGAGATAGAGTGAAGCAAGATCAGAGGCCTAAGTACACTTTTCTTTTGAAGGTTAGACAATCCAAACACAGTCCACCTAGTGCAAGATATAGCTATAAAGTATCAAAATGGAATACTAGAACCAATTTCTTCGCATGGGAGATCAAAACATCAATGGATTTTATGGCAACCCAGATTAATTTTCAAAAGAGCAGTACCAACCTGTATCAGAGACAATGTACTATTTGTAAACCAATAAACTAAGCTTCCCTGCAAGATATGAAAAGAGACATAGCATTCAAAAGTAATTAGGAGCCAAGTAACTGCATATTCTTGATATGGTGTCATGAAATAGTACAAATGTATGATTAAATGAATTCATTTAATCTAAACCGCAGTAAGAAGCTATCCAAAGGCACAAAAATTAACATGTTTAAAATAAGTCCAAATACAGAACCAACCCACCCCCACTCCCCAGCCACAACCGCCATTACAGAAAAGAAACGAAATTAGTGATTGGGTTATTCCTCCATAATTGGGGAAGCCCACATAATGGCCCATTCCCATAGCCTTTTCCCAACAGCTGTTGGATTATTCCTCCATAATTGGGGAAGCCCACAAAGAGGGAAAACCTTCGTTCTCTTTAATTTTTATTATTGTTGTCTATCTTAAATCTACAAAGAGCTTTAATTTTTAATATTGTTGTCTATCTTAAATCCATAAAGAGGGAAATCAGAAAAATCGGGAAATTAATCAGGTATTCTTTTTTGAAGGATATCGTCCACACATGTATCCTAATTCTATGGAATAAATTTAGGCAATTAGAAAATAAGTGTATGAATTTTGATCATTCCTTAGTATGAGCAGGTTGGCTATCAAATTCTAACTAGTTGTCAAATTCCGACTAAGTTGGCTATCAAATTCTAAATATGGATTTTTATGTGGGAGAAAATTAGAAAATAAGAGTATGAATTTTGATCACGCATTTCCATAGTCTTTTCCCAACAGAGTCTCTACTACCTGGAATACATTTCCACTCTTTTCCCAACAACTTTGTTCTCTTTAATTTTTTTTATTGTTGTCTATCTTAAATCCACAAAGAGCTTTAATTTTTATATTGTTGTCTATCTTAAATCCATAAAGAGGAAAAAGAATACGCTTCCGCATTTTCATAGTTTTTTCCCAACAAAATTTACATAAAGTTACTTTTAAAAAAGAATTGATATCCCTGCATGCAAGCAACCAACATGCCACAACATAATAAAAAGTGAACTGCCCCATCCAGAAGGTAGAAACATTGAATTTACCTGGGGAACATTGACTGCGGCAAACAATATAGGCAGTGTTAGCAGTTGCAAATAACCCTTGTATGCCTATAAAGCAAACAGAATAATCATATTTTCAGCACTGCCATAAATTGTTTCACAAGCAAAAATATCGACAGAATCTGTCAACTTTAATTTATTAATTTATGAATTTTCTGAAAGAATGAATGTTCATTTAACAAAAATAACAACTCTATCCTTATTAAAATATTTTCTAATCTGTAAGCAATATAATAGGGGTGAACATGCAGCACATTTCTACAAAGTAGTCTCATTCAAATATAACAAATGTGACAAGGCAGCCTGACTTCTACACTGATATGATCATTGGAATCACATCTTACAAAGATGATTAAAATAATGGGGTGACTATGCGGTTGTAACAGTGGAAAAAGCAGATACTAATATAGACAGCATCAAGAAAAATCCTCAGCTATTAGCTCATAAAACGACGAAAGGAGTTATTAGCTCATAAAGGGATGAAAGAAGGATAAAGCAGAGCGAACACTTGGATAACTTCTTCAAGCTCACCTTTGCCAATAATCCTAAGGAGCCTGGTAATTGTTGAAGCCATGATTTCTGAAGAGATATCTGAAGAATTAAAGAAAATAAGATTTAGTCTATAATTTGCATTGGAAAACATACGAAAAAGAACACCAAGATGGGGATACAGAAAATAGAACAAAGAAAGTAAAGCCATAACTTCAGATAATGGATCGGAATGAAATATCAAGTTTTGAGCAGAAAAAAGGCACCCAAAACAAAGCCTTTATTTGTAATGCGCCATGGTAATAACAGATCTAAATTAAGAATAATCAGAAAACAATGAAAATCAAGCTCAGTAACACAATCATTACTAACAGACTTCTTCTGAGTAAGTAAGATTAGATCTTTCGAGAAGTACGTGAAAGAAGATACTAGTCAGTCAAGGTGATTATTGTCCACAAGTTTGTGAAGAAGTCTGAATGTCACAATGGATACTCAATTAAAGTTTTAAGGTTTTAGCTCTCACATCAAACTTCGTTAAATTTATATGCCATCTTGTAGGGTATTTGACAAGATATTGGAAAATTACTGAAACTTCAAATTCATTTCATTTCAATGGGAAAGAAAAGATGAATGCCAAAATGTGAACAATTTTAGCCTGACCACCAAAATGGCATGCATCAGCAAAGCAAATATAGGGACCTGTTTCATGGAACACACATCGTTAAATCATTACCAGATGACCTTTGTGGACAAGCACACCATCTTCAAATACACATCTAACTGTTATCAGTTCAAGGATACCAAGAACACATTGAAATAGGATGATCTAAATGCTTTAAGGATGGTGACCTAAACCTGAACATTGGTGAGATGCAAGCCTGCAATGCACAATGGGAAAATAAGCCCCGAGACACCATGAGGATATTCAGTCAGGTTCTGGAACCACAGCATTCCTCCCTGCAAATATTTAAGATAAATTCACCTTTTATTTCAGTAACAGAGTGAAAAGCAGAAAAAGGAAGATGTAAAGCTTGGGGATGCCAATCAAAAATTAAGATCAAAGTGATAATCATCTACCAAGTAAATATAAAGAGACTAGCAATTGTAGTTGGTATGATGTATGCATTTTAATGATCATGTCCAAGCGAAAAATATCATTTTGAAGATATGTAAAGAGAGACATATCTAGGGGAAGTATAGATGGAATCTTGGGTTTGGTTACTAATACTCAAGCGTGGAACAGATCCACATCCACCATGTCTAATACCATGAGGACTCATGAACTCAAGCCATAGATGTAACATATTGATAATTTACACTTATTAGAAAGCTTAGGCTGTTACAAAAGGGTGGCATTATTTAATTATCTCAACATGATTGATGAAATCAACAAAGCCATAACTATACTCATATTTTTTATGTATGAAGCATTGGATGATGACATGTTTTGATTCATGAATAGCAGTGAGCACATAAATCTCCAACAGTAGGCCTCTTAACTCTTGACACAATGCAAGGAAACCTCCTGTGTCTCAGATCTTCGAACATGAATCACAGTATCCAGCTGAAACAGTTAATGAAGACATGGGATGAACTCAAAACAGATAAGCAGGTGAGCTTGGCATTTCACTGTCACATACATCTCATATAATTGAATTAGTTTCCTGTTTTGTGAGGTTTTGGTGCCTGCTCATTTTTTCAGTCCTACACTCAAAGGACGCTCTCTTTCTTACGACTTAAAGACACCCATACACATCTCTGATTGCAATTAATACAACACTTAACACTTCATTTATGCAGGTATATACATGTAAGTATCACATATCTAGAATCGTAGCAGAATAAATGCAAATAGATGGCTACATCTGGTTTCTACATTTAACAGTAGCAATAAGTAAGCAAATGACAGACTTTCACAAAATTAGGCAGCGAGGCACATAGCTTCTATTATATTTTCTATACAAAGACAAGTACATCACTCAAAACTACAAGCAAGCTTTCAGAACTGGCACGAGAAGCATTCAACTTAAATTTAAGAGTCAAAAGCATAATTATGCTAATGACAGATCATTTTTATCCGAATCATATCCATCTGGTATAAAGTGCCTTACACTATCAAAACCAGGGTGATGATCCAATGACATTCTGCGAACACTTGCCACCCACAAGAAAAAGCACGGTACCTGCAAGAAGAACAAGAGAGAAAGGCATAAGGTTCCATCCAGCATGCTCAATTTGATAGAATTGAAGTCACAAATAGAAGTAGCTATGAAAGTCCTTGCTCTGCTCAGTTGGAGGCAGAGTAACTCAAATCTTTTATCTAAAATAAATGCATTAATAGGTACAGCTTGTAATAAAAAATGGCAATTATCGCACTAAAAATGTGTTAAAAAGGCAACAAACTAAGGGTATCAACAAAGAACTACATTCAAAAGGTTTCTTAGAATTAACTAGCTTGCAAGATGTTTCAGTTTTTCTTCTCCAACGCAGCATCGGCTCCTCCAGCAATTTTTTCGCCAATATAAGAACTTTGTATCTACCGGACTTACTAGTCCAAAAAGTACTTTTGGTTGGCAGCAGTTGAGATTTATAATGCAACTAATATCTTAAGCAACTCACTGATTACAGATCACATCATTCTGAAAGAAAGAAAAAAACCTGTTGCCTGGGGTTGAAAGAACATTTGAGTATGATAAAGTGGAATACAACCTGAACAGAAAATGATGCGGCAAACCAAAGCAATGAAGGTCCCCCAGCTGCCTTCTTTTCCTTCCAGAAAAGAGCAAATTGTTTGCTGAAACTTTGTCCTGACAGAGGTGGCGGAAATGGTGGAGGTACTATTAGGAATACAAAAGACCAAAATCATATTTCAAAAAAACTTCCAATCACCTAATATTTTACTATAATAAAAGACATACATACATATATATGTATATGTAGTATGAGTACTGGGAAAGAAAATTGAGGAAAAGAAAGCATGACGACGTAAAATTTATATGGACAAATGCTTTCTAACATAATATGCACTCGTTAGAAAAGCTAACCTAGAATATATCATTTTCACCAAAGAATCAACACAGCTATTCCCTAATTCTACATTATTTTATTGCCATGACCACCAAAACCTATCACAAAGAGGGATACGGAACCCAAAATTTATTTTCCCAACTTCATCCCAACCATACTTAACCATTTGCACTTTGGAGCCATTAATATTCACTTCTGCTACTATCTTATCATGGCTTGTCTCCTAAACATCCTTACCAGACTAACAAACCCCACAATATAGAGAGCCCATCCAATCTTCATCAGTTTCATAATCATCGACACTCAAATCAAATGCATACATTTTAAAGCTACTGTCAAATACAAAATTTCATCCCAACACAAAATCAGAATACTCATGCTAACTGTTTGGTTGAGATCAAGAGAACCTAGCTTATAACACAACCGCAGGACATATTTCTAGAGGGCTTGTATTCTTCTCATCTTACCTCAAAGATATATGGAAAGAGTGCTCCTATGATACTCCAACAAGATAAGCAAAGGTGAAGCATGTTCATAAACAATAACAGGAAACCAAAAAATTTATAAAATCTAAGGATAACTTAATTATTGGTAAAACCTCGAAAAAGGATAATTTCATTTGAATCATTTCACGCTTGTAATACAGGAGTATTTCAATTTTTGATTTGATGATGCCAAACTTACTTTCAAAGGGAAAAAAAATAAGGATTGCAATTGATCACTAATCAAAAAAATCCAAATGTAGCGTACAAGTTGATCACTAAGGAAAGCATCTGAGGAACACACCCTTCAACATTGTTAATCTTTTAAAATCATCATTTTTCATTTCATATTCATGAAACTTATCCAATTACATCTAATTTAATTTTGACAGGTATGGACAACACTCAGAAGCCATATGCCTCATGCAGTGAGACATATGTTTAACACCAGAAATGTGAAGCACATTGCTCGATGTCTTTCCAGCTAAACTAGACCCTCCCTGATATTTATGATGAAACCACTCAATCAACTTCAGAAGGAATAAAAACAAAACGATGCATTGCTCAAATATATCATTCATGCTTCCGATCTTTATCATGTAAAAAATTGAAGCTGACATAAATCAAGCCTCAAAAAATGAACAAAATACATGAAGTTTTCAAACGAACAACCATCTTTTCATTGTGAAATTCACCTCCTACATTCATTTCAGTTCCAAACCAAAAAATAACACGGATGACTATTTCATCCCCATTGATGGAATTCCAGACAATAAAAAATGATTCTCCATAGGGACAAACATATATTAACAAAAATAGAGCATGAAAACTCACATTTGGACAGCAACTCCCCAATTATCTTCATCTTTTTAAGCTGCACCACAATTAAAGGAAGTAATGCAAGTCTCATCGCCACCGTAGACGTCGAGATTATCACCCACCTACAATGTTCCGCTTGATTTAGTTAGTATAAATCACTGAAATCCAAGTAACAGATTTGTCAATTAAAACATTATTCAGAAAAGTAAATAACATCAAAATGGTAAAGCAAATGAATAAATATACACGTATCTGTACACCGGCGCTATCGGATGAGAGTAGTCCTACCATGGGAAGCCGGTCACATCATGATAATAATCGAGCAGCGAGATGAGACATTGATATGGAAGAAACAGCTTGTCCGATTCGGATGAACTGAGTTCAGATTCAGTGGAGAATCGTCGAGAATAGGAAACGTGATGATGAGCATGGTAAAAGTATGTCTTCGACGAGCATCCAGGGTTATAACTGCGCTGCTCGTTGTGGTGGTGGTGGATCGAGCTGCTGAACAACGGATTTGATGAAGATGAAGAGTGGCGGCCGACGAAATGGTGGAGCGGCTGCGGCGGCGACGGCCGACAACGGCGGAGTTTACTTAGTTTTAATAGTCGCATTGTTTCAGCTGCCGCCGACGTGAGATGGGATAAAATCGATGGGGTTTATGAACGGGGAGATAAAACGCTGTAGTTTTGTAAAGAGACTTATGTATTCAATTGATTGATTTTGTTATGAAATTTGAGTTTTTTTCTTCTTTTTTAATTTATTTAGGGCAAACATTTTTTTTTTTTGAAGTTATAAGGAGATTTTAAATTTTTTGTCTATTTTAATCTTTAAATTTTTAAACCTAATGTTGCCTTTTTTTTTAATTAATATAGAGCACGTGTAATCCATGAGTTTTTTTAAGTTAAATATAATGACTTATTAGAAAATTTTAAATATAATAAAAATATTTATAATTTGATATTTCTACCTACTATCTAATTGAGTTGGGTTGGTATACGGGTAAGGTCTGACCCAATCCTAATCCATCTAGGGATGGTAATTTTGAGGGTAAATGCGGATATCTCATCTGTCAAACTCCTAATAGGATGAGTAGATTTAAACGGGCTTATAAAGAAAAACAAAAAAAACATTTCATTAGGGTACAGTTACGGTTCAAGTTATATACCCTTTGATATCCGCTACCCATACCCGTTTATATATTTCATGATTAATATTTTTGTATTAATTGATTCTTTAATTGGTATTTAATTTGTATTTTTTTTTACTGATTATGTTTTTTTTTTTAATATACATTGTTGTTGTTTTGTTTCATCCAATTTCAAAATAGGTAGAATACCCACATAAAATATCCGTTTAAAATATAAAATTAAATTTACATAAAAAATTAAGTGTAGTAATCAAGTATTGTGCAAGTATGGATAGTGGTAACCAGGTTCAGGACGGCCACTGGTAATATAAAATTTTAATCGGAGTAAGATGACTATGGATTGTATAATATCTATAGTGTTAACTGTATGAATACCCCTAAATGGGAGGGTACCCTGCCCATTGTCATCATTAAATATATCCAACCCACCAAACATTTACGCAATCAATAAAAAATATGATTCGATTTTTGAAAGATATTGGTATTATAACGTAAAAATATTAGTCATATGACTAAAATGAATATTTTACGACTATAATGTAGAATGAGATTTTTCCTATTTTCCACTTTGTGTTTCTTCTTCATCGCGGCATATCATTTCTTGCTCTTATTTTTCATCCTTTTACTCGTTAATATAGATAATTAATCTTAAATAGTGATTCTATTGTTGAATTTATTTTGTTACAATTAATTTAAACATTGAAAAATCAATTGGATTCAATAATATGAAATCATTTGCAGAAAATTGGAATGTTCATCATAATATTGACGAAGTATATGATGAAACTCACAACTATATTATTGAGGTTTTAAACGTATTGTACCATGCAATACAATGATGTCTTTTAGTCATACGAGCAATATCTTATATTTCAACAAAATAAGTAATACATCTCAGTTATGCAAATAATACATTTTAGTGATACATTTTAATAAACAAGTACTGCATTTTCATTGATGGATGCAGATGAGTCTGGGTAATAAAAAAATTTAAGTTTTTATATCACAATAGTTCAATGTATGAAAAACTCACATATATGACCATTAGGCATTAAGTATGTTATTTTCTACAAAGTTTTAATATACTAGCATGAACATTGATATATAGCTTAAAAATGTTAATAATACTTGTTGAAAATAAAAAAAATTGATTGGGATATTCAAACTCCTAAGTAACAAGAATCGATTAATAACTTTTACATGTACGGGTTTATTATTATAAGTTATGAAACATTAATTAAAATAAACTATTATCATGCTTAGATGAATCAAGTTAATGTAGACGAAAACATAAATCATGACAATTTACCTAACGATAATTTATAGGAAGGGATTAAAGACACAACATCCATAGTGTATTTATGGAGCACCCCATAGTGTATGAGTGTTGTGCCCTTAGAAAAGAGTGTTGTGCCTTTAGTCCCACCCTAATTTATAACCCATAGATTTATTATTGTAAAAAAAAAAAAAGAAAAAAACCCATACATTTATGTAAAAAAAATTAATTTTGGAAAAACAAAATAAATCGGCTAACTCCAAAATAAATAAATTGCCTAATTTCTTAAATAATTGCCTAATACTGCTAATTATAAAGCCCTCAGAAACCCTAGAATTACAAAAACGCCCGCTTAATTTCTTTACCGATCTTCATCATCTTTCCCAAATCTTCCTCAAATCTCCACCGTTCGTTTTCCCGCATTTCCGATCTCTGCCGTCATCCACCGCCTCCTTCGCGATTCGCGCGATCGCCGACGGCCATTGAGTTTTCCTCACTCAATCACCCTCAACCTCCTGTATTAATGGTGTCGTATTATCAACCCTACTGGATTTTCACCTCTTTCTCCGTTCACTTTTTAACCTGTTAATTTTATTTTAAAATTGGAGTTGGACTAGAACTTACCTTGTGTCGTTATCAATTCTGCGTAATTACCTTTTAATTTGATATCTGCTAGTTTTTTGATTTTACGTGTGTTTATGCAACTAATCATTAGAATATTGGAAGTATGATTAAGGATTAAAGTACATTCCCATTCGTGGGCAGTAATCTTTTTTTTTTTTTTTTAAATTATGCTGTGAATGAGTGAACTTCTGGATACTGTGTAAGTAGAACTCGTGTACAGTGTTATTTTGTAGTGTGAAGATGGATGAAATACATGCGAGCGAGGCTGGGATGATGCATTACTTGCAAGATCAACATCATCATGGATTGCATCATCATATGAGTAGTGGGAACACGATTGATCAAGATGAGCATGGGGACAATAATAACATTGGCACAAGTGGAGGGGTCGATGAAGTCATGGATGGGGATGTTGGAGCTAATATGGGGAATCAATCCGATAACCATGGAGCAATGATACCGCACGTTGGCAGCAGTGAGAATAACAATCAGCTCACTCTCTCCTTCCAGGGCCAAGTTTATGTGTTTGACTCTGTCTCCCCCGATAAGGTTCCTTCATTTCTATTGTAAAATGAACATTGTGTTTGGTACTGTTCTATAGCTTTGATCAGTTTAATCTGTTGAGTTGAGTTAACTTTAAGTGCATTTCAATAATTTGAAGAATAAAGCATGCTATTGGTTTATTTGGCTGGTATTTCATTTCCATTTGGAAGAGCATGTTTCTTTGTAAAAAACTAAAGCATGGACAGCTGAATACATTGCTGTTGTCTGTGGTGGTATAGTAGCCAAAGCCGTTGTAATTCGTATTCATGAAATTATAGGTGCAAATCTGCATGGATAAAATTTCTTTTATTGTGATTTCCAGAATGAAATTTGTGATGGAATGTGAATGCTAGGAATTAAGAAAGGAAATGAGTTATCAATACTACCTTTGCACATTTTGTGTTTTGATTAAACGTTGTTCGACTATAGTGGCTTACATGTATTGGATGATGTGTTAAGTTTGGGTATATGTTGCACATGAATGCGCTTTCCGTAGTTAATTCATTGAGACCAACATTTCATCCTTTTCTCCATTGTCGCATCATATAATTCAGTCTTCTTTTATTACATTGTGTAAAGTGATTTCAGGGTTAGTTCACCTTTAGGTTCATAATTCTGGCCTACCTGTTAGAGAGGTGCTGAACTGTCTGAAATGGATTTGACTGTACTGTACCATGCTGCCACTTCAAACCTTCACCATACAAGGTCTCACTTATATTCCTACTGGTTACTTAGGAAATTATTTTTATATTTGTTGTGTTTTGTGATAGAGCTTTGTGGACGTTGCTCTTTATAGTTAATCTCTTTAAAGCTTCATTTCCTTTTCTTATAGGATTTGTCTGCACAAAACACCTCAAATGCAATCCTCCGCCTGACCCAATGAAAAGTTGATTTCTTGAGTAGCACCATTTATTGCATGCAAATAATAGAACCTAAAAATTGAATGTGCTCATATTTAGGTACTTAATGCCCTCAAATCAGTTCGCCTACTTTTTGTTTGATTGGAAATTTTTTATATAGTTTATATTAATTGAACCAGTTATGGTTGTCATCTGTGTTGTTCTATTTTTCTTTTTGACCTTTTAATTTCAACCCATTTCTGTTGTTTTTTTGATTTGTTTGGATCTACCCTTCAGGTTCAAGCTGTACTTCTACTTTTGGGGGGACGTGAAGTGCCTGCTAACATTCCTGCTCTTCCAGTATCTACCTCCAATAACAGAGTATGTTATAATTGAATGAGATTACTATTTCATATATATATATATATATATTGGTTTTTTTTCTTTTTTTCTTTTTTCACTGGGGAGTCTGTGTTTTGTGGACTCGTTTTCAGGGCCTATCTAATACCCCACAGAAGCTAAATGTTCCACAAAGGTTGGCATCATTAATAAGATTCCGTGAGAAGCGGAAAGAGCGAAATTTTGATAAGAAAATTCGTTACACTGTTCGAAAGGAAGTTGCTTTGAGGTGTAGGAATCATTTTCTTCTATATATTAAATTGAGTTTCCAGTTACTATTTTGTTAGTTTGGCGCTTGTCCTACCTATTTATTCAACTCACAACAAATTCCTGTTTAACTTTTAAGAATGCAACGGAACAAAGGTCAATTTACATCCTCGAAGCCAAATCATGATGATAGTGCATCAGCAGTGTCAAGTTGGGACTCGAACCAGAGCTGGGGAACTGACGGCAATGGATCACAAGTTCAAGATATTTCGTGAGTTTACATTGGGAGTCATAGACTTATACAGCTATCTTTGCATTTCTGTTGCTGATAATATTGTCTTCTGTTGTTGTTCCAGTTCTCCATCCTGTTCAACCTTTCTTCTCTTTTTATTTTTTGAAATTAGTGATGATTCCTATGGTTGACTCCATTTCCTTGGTTTCTTGATGCTCTTGTCTTTTAATGGCTGTTAAGTGAGATGTGCAGAGACTTGAATGATTTGTAAGGCTGCTGTATGATTTATTTAATTAAGCCTAATGAAATAAGAACATGAAAAACTAGAGATTGAAGCAATTTTTCTAGGGCATGATTGGTAGTTCTCTAACAGATCATTTTTAAATACATCTCTCAGAATTTTCTATTCATTTCTCAGAATACTAAATCTAACTGCATTGTCTTCAACTTTAGCTCTAGCATTTGTGTAATGCCTTATGCCTGATATGGAAAGAGGTCTATGTAATACTTTTTAGTGAAGATTTGATGTCCAAATGATCAAAACATCAACTTTGAATGATACAGACATTCTGCAATTTGTTCAAAATTGACTGTGTCTTCATATCCCTTAACAGCAGAAAATAATTTTATCCTCATAATATGAATCAGACACACAATGTGAGCATCAGATAGCACATCTTTTTGTATCATTAACTGCATTGTAGTAGTCTGATCACTTTTCTGATCACCTACAACTCCTAGGTGGGAGCAAGTAAAATTTTTGTGGAAAATTACTCTGGTCGTTAATTACACTGGTTAATCTGGTCACCTTCTGCTTTCTTGGGTTGGATTTTTAAAGTTCTTGTGGAAATGACTGAACTGGAAAATGGACACTGTATTTTATCTAGTTATCATAGTCAAGCAGCTTGCTTGGAAATATGTGGAGAACCTAACCAAAAATTTTCCATCATTCCCTCGGTTCTCTCACGAAGTGTCTCTGCCTAGAGTCGTGTTTCACAGTAAAGAAAAATGATCTGTAGTGAATCATTTGGAGAAAGCATTTTTGATCATGTTGATTTGCTAGAATGTGAAGATTCATATCTGTTTTATATGAGGGAGAATAATATTTTCTTCTAGTTGCTTGATTCATGTACACGGTAATAGTTGGGTTGTAAGATTGATGTGTTCATGTCAAACTTGCATTTTGGGCTAACTCCTTTTTCCTAAATTAATGTACCAGCTGTCGGCACTGTGGTATCAGTGAGAAGGCTACTCCAATGATGCGCCGTGGGCCAGAAGGACCAAGGACCCTTTGCAATGCTTGTGGACTTATGTGGGCAAATAAGGTAGGGATTTAGAAACTCTATATGCTTAAATTTACCATGTTATGATATGATATTTCTTTATACGGACACCTTTACATGAGGCAACATGAAACTTTAGCTGTTTTAGCAGCTATGAAGATATCTTACACTTCATCTATGTTATCTTCTTGCTGCTGAGTGTTGATATTCCAAAGCTTAATTACTCATGGCCTTATTGACGTGCTTAAAATTCTTGGAATAAGATGATATCCTGTTCTGCATAGTGGCTTTTAATATGATTGTAGGACTAGTGAGGATTGGTTGACTATGAAGTTGTAGAACGTTAAGTAGGGGAATTTGTGGAAACGTGAAATAATTTAACTTGAAACTGTTACTAGAGAAAACTGAAAACATATATACAAACAGACAAAAATCGTGATCATCCTGCTAAAACGAAAAAAAGAAGAGAAATGCAACAATAAGTTGAGATGGTAAAATGCTGGTTCAAGTTTGTGGCAACATTTCACTTGAAACTTCTAACATGTTTTTGCTCCACCAAATGTTTTGTTAATGGGTCTATTGGCTGCTGCTTAAGGTTGTTGCTTAATAGATATCGGTTCTCCATTATTGTGGATAATATTTGCCTTTTTACCTTAAATTCAAACATCTTAGGGAACTTTGAGGGACCTCTCAAAGGCAGCAACAACACCTCTGGGAACCAATCCTCTGCATAACAAAAGTGAGGAGGTATGTTTTCAATAACACAAACTTTGAACATCTCAAATAATCCTTGTTATCCATCTGTTCATCTTATGTTACATTCTGCCCCCATGTTTTGGCAGAACGGAAGTTTTGAGGCGGAAGAAATGGTTCTGAGCGCAGCTGGAAACGGCAATGATTCATCATCCTGATCGTCTATTTTATAGCACTAATAGAAATGAGATATATAACCAGCCTGACTCTTTTAGTATGTCATCTTGGATACTCTTGAGTTGATAGTGGATGTAACATATCCCCCCAAAAAAATGTGGGTTCGTATAGATCGTACTTGGTGATTGATGCCCTTTTTACGTCTTTTTTTTCTCCTTAACGGTGGTTTGGATTTGAAATCCATCATTCTCAATTGTACTAAATTCTGAATTCAGAATTGAGTTGATTTAAAATTCGTTGTTTACAAATTCTTGCATTTTAATCCCTAAATTGGAACACCTTGTAGTGGCATGTAAGCTACGTAAACTATATTTATTTCTGTGTAGACTAATAATACAGTCTTTTTTTACAAGTCAAAGTTTGAAGTTTACTAGTCTTTCAGCTATGGAATTTATGAGCTTTAATAACACATTATTTTTATTTCTTAATTGGTATTTTATTATCCTCATTAATTCCTTTAAGTCAACGATTGAGTCCATTTTTGGTTAATTTATCAGGATCATAAAGAATTAACAAGGAAATCGCTTTTAAGGTTTTTGATAAATATGATCAAATATATCTACATTTTGAATAGATTTCCTTCCTAACACATCCCATTTTCTCATATATTTATTTTAAAAATTCACCAAAATCTTTGTCCAAAAAAATTAGTGGGTGATTTTTCTTTTCCATAATAACTATTTTTATAACTTTGAATTTGATTGGCTAATCAACAAAAGCCATGGATTTATTCTCATAAAAAACACAAAATGCAAAAGCCATGCATTTAATTATGGTTTGAAGAAGTAATTTTTAGTAAAATCAAGAATTTAAAAAGAAAAGGAAAAGAAAAGAAAAGAGGTTCGTCCTAATGCTGACATGGCATCATCCCATTCGCTTTTTACCAAATGTTTACAAATATCTTTGTTTTATTAATAACGAAAAATCCTCTTCAATTTTTCCAATTCACTATTTCGCCCCCGTTTTCTAAAAAATATGAGGTTTTAGTCCGCCGGAGTAATTTCTTCCTCATCGGAAAATCTCAAAGAGATTGAGGAGATACAGATCGCTTTGAGATCTTTTCGATCGCCTCATTGATTATTATTTTTTGTTTTTGTTTTGGATTTCTGCTGAATTTTCGTTTATTCAGTAGGCTTTTTTGTCAAAAATGGCGAGGAGTAGATCGTCGTCGAGCAGGTGGAGATATGTAAATCCTGCTTATTATTTGAAGAGACCTAAGCGTTTAGCTTTGCTCCTTATACTATTTGTTTGTGCCTCTTTAGTTGTTTGGGATCGGCAGACTCTGGTCCAGGAACACGAGGTACATTTACATTTTTTATGTGATATTGGAATATTGTGATTTTTTTTTTGTTGCATGAAAGTTTGTATTTCGTTTTGTTGCTGTTAATATGCCTAAGAAACGATCTGAATATATTTGGTAGTTTTTTTAATTTGCAATTTTTTTCATCTCTTTCCTCTTATTTATTTTCCAAGTTTATTATCTGTTCTGGGAAGTGGAAATTTCTTTGTGGTGAATGCATTACATGATCTTTGTGTTGTGTATTTGATGCGACTTTTGACCTCCTTCATGGAATTAAATGACTGTTTGTCGACCAACAAACATCTGTGCCGTGTCTGCCTCACGAATGGGAGGTTAGGCATTTCCAGTACTGATGTAAAGAGTGATTCTGGAAAGAATGCCAATGCTTCTCGTTTTCCATGTGATTCAGCTAAGGATCAACTATTTTGAAGAAGTTCTATTGATGTTGCTGTTTTCTTGCTGAATTTTTGGATTTTACTTTAATATGATTGAATCATTCAGAAGGATGCCGTTAATGTCTTACATTCAATTCTGACAGATACTGAAATTTCAGTCAGATTGAAGTCCTTTCAATTAAGTTTTCAAAAATCTGCTTCTTAATGAATGGTTGGTTCCAGTCGAATTCTATATCTTGTTGGTGCTCCATATTGTACAGTGGCTACCATGCTTATCCATCCTCCCACAATTGAGAATGACAGTATTTAAGTTTTACGATTACATAAATGGATGCTTGTGCTAACAAGATCAAATTCATGGCTGCTGTTGTTTTATACTGAGTACCATGATGTATGTGTGTTGAAGATAATGTGTTGCCTTATGTGTAGGTTAGAAGTGGATCTTCTTGTTGATATTTTAGTTCTTAGGTGAAAGAATGACTCACACATCATTGTTATTCACTATTTGTTGTGATACTATGCAGGAAGTTTTGTCTAAATTGAATGATGAAGTTGCTCGGTTGCAAAATATGGTAAGATGTTCAATATTATGGTTTTTTCTTCTTTTATAACTTAGAAAAAGAAAAAGAAGTAGCTTTTTGGATGTCGATGTCTGTTTGATATTGTAAATTTTAACACAAACCCTTTGGATCATGTCCATGTTTTATATTACCCATGTATCCTATTACGAGTCTATAATGTTTATTTAAAATATCTATATTTCTTTTATAACTTAACAAGAGTAAGATCTAATCGTCGTTTTATGCTAGCAAGAACAAGATCTGGTTCAGGTTGGACTTGATTTCATGTAGGATTTTTGTTTCGTCCTTACAAATACTGATATACATTGAGTTGAGTTTCTGTAGGTTTTGTTTGCAAATCATGGCATGCAAAACTTATCTTTAAAAAGTCTGTACATGTTTAGATATGTTATCTCTCTCTGTGTGTGTGTTAGTTATGAAGAAGTTTAATTTTGGTGTTGTTTACAGATGTGTCTTTCTTTTCTTGAGTGTATTTCTTGATGTTCTTAGTTCCTGCATTAATCAGCATTAGTCTTATGCATTTGATTGATATTTTCAGCTCAAAGAAATAAAGGCTGGTCAAAGTGGTACAGGAAAGGAAAATGTGATTGGCAAGGGCAGTGGAAGTAGTGACTCAGATGTAATTGAGGACCCGATTGAAATTCAACGGAGAGAGAAAGTTAAAGATGCTATGGTTCACGCATGGAGTTCATATGAAAAATATGCTTGGGGCCATGATGAACTTCAGGTGTAGTTTTACTTCTATTTGCTCAACATTTCAAAGATTTAAGATTAGATAAGACTTTTGGAAACTAATTTACTTGTATCTCTGTAATATTCCAGCAGAGAGATAACAATATTACTCTATCCTTAGTTCCTCTAGGCTCTAAAGTTGTTGTTGTTTTTTTTTTTCCAGTTACAATTTCTAATTCTGGATTCTGATAGTGTTAACTTTCAAGGGTTTATACATGTTCTGTTATTATGTCTGCCCTTTCATCTTCTGATCATTTTGAGAGAACATTGTTGTAAAAGTGGTCCTGGTGTCCTTTTCCTCTATTTTGGATACTGATGGGAAGTCCTTGTTGTCAGCCTCAATCAAAGAATGGTGTTGATAGCTTTGGTGGTCTTGGCGCAACTTTGATTGATGCTCTGGACACATTATATATAATGGGATTGGATGAGCAGTTCAAAAGGGCCAGAGAGTAAGTTTAGGGTACCATTATGGATTGTTGCTGAATTTGTTAGAGTTTTGTTGCCTTTTCTTTTACCTTCCTTTCTACAATAAGGAACTAATAATATTATGGTCATTGTCTTGCTGGAACCATCCAATATACGACCTGTTTAGGAGTTTCTTGTGCATTCAGTCAGCATTTTTCTATCTGTGGAGATGATGCTAATAAAAAATTACTGGAAATATAAAATCCTGAAACCCGTTGCCTGACCAGAGGCAGGTCTTTCTATAAAAGAAGAAGCCAAAATCTAGTATATGTTTCTAATATTAATCAAAATTACCTTTCAGCTAGTAAAGATACATTGCTGTTTCTCCTTAACACTGTCATTATATGCATTTAAATGCCAATACACAACAATAGAAACTTTGTTAACAGAGAAATAAGTGAGATGAAAATTCCTTAGGTTTCTGTGTTTTTCCTGGTAAGATGTTTGGTGTCCTGATATAATTGATAGAAGAACTCTGTTTTTTTTTGGGTGAAATATTACTATATGTTCCTGTTATTATCGATTGATACTTAACAAGTTGTTCGTGGCAGGTGGGTTGCAGAGTCCTTGGATTTTAACAAGAGCTATGATGCTAGTGTCTTTGAGACAACCATAAGGTTGCTTTATAAGGTTTAATATGTCTTTTGTAGTCCTTTAGTTAATTTTCTTATCTGAACCACACGTGCAAATTTGTAATTATGATTCCATTGTTTCCTTAAGTAGGAAAAGAAACATCTCGAATACTTCCCTTATAGTGTTTATGTTTTTGGCAATCCAGAGTTGTTGGTGGACTGCTCAGTGCGTATGATCTATCTGGAGATAAAGTTTTCCTTGAAAAGGCTACAGATATAGCTGACAGACTGCTGCCTGCATGGGATAGTCCTTCTGGCATTCCATATAATATTATTAACTTGGCACATGGGAATCCTCATAATCCTGGTTGGACTGGGGTAAGTAGTTATTTTGAAAATTATAGAAAAGTTAAATAAAAGAATCTCTCTTCAGGATTGCTCTGGAAACATGTACTTCCGTGTGTTGTCAAACTAGATATAGTGCTTTTCTGATCAATATGTCTGTGGTACTTGCATGTATTTTTACGATTCAACTGTCGAGTTATATCTATATTCTTGCATGTATGTGATCAATATATAATTTGTACTGTTTTCTAATTTAGGGTGACAGCATCCTGGCAGATTCTGGCACAGAACAGCTGGAATTTATTGCTCTTTCCCAAAGGACAGGGGACCCTAAATATCAGCAGAAGGTCTCTCTCGCTACACACACACATTTATGTGTGTATCCATCATTATCAGTGCCCATTCCTGCTACTTGTGTCATTGGCTACATGTTTTTTTTGTTCTCTATCTTCTCACATACTATCACTTAATCAAAGATACATTGTGTGTTTTTCCCACATCCATCTTAACATAGGCATCTCTGCTACCACTACCTTATGCATATGTTGCTTCGTAGTGGGACACTCTAAGCCTTGAAGCATAGCCCCCTCCCATTCTTTTGTACTCTTTGAAGAATAATTATGACGCGACAGTGTATTCTGTTCATGTAGCTTAAATCTATATCCAGAATTTTAGGATCCAAATGACAACATAGTGTGATTTATAAGTTCCCTGTTAAACCATGGGATTTATCTTCCACTGAATTGAATTTCATATCTCGATGTTTCAGGTGGAAAATGTCATTATAGAGCTTAATAAAACATTTCCTCCTGATGGTTTGCTTCCCATCTATATTAATCCTCACAGAGGGACACGGTCATATTCAACCATAACTTTTGGAGCCATGGGGGACAGGTTTTTTTCTGAAAATTTTAAATACTGTTTTATCTTATGATCTTCTATGCGAGCCACCTGTTGTATCTAAATTGGGATATGGACGTGGTTTAGATTAAAGGTTTTCTAATATTTGACGGGAGGAAGCAACCATTTTGCAGCTTTTATGAATACTTACTAAAGGTCTGGATACTAGGAAACAAAACCAATGCAGTGAAGCATTATAGGTAATTATCTAACCATTTTTCTGTCCTCATATGGACACACATTCTGTACTATTGCAGGTTATGCAAGGTATTTGATTTTTGCACTCCCATGTGCATTCTTTTATTCTTCTCTAGAACTAACAAACAACTGTCATGAATTCCTAACAGGGAAATGTGGGAGAGGTCAATGAAAGGTCTTGAGAGCTTGGTGCGGAGAACAACCCCATCTTCTTTTACTTATATTTGTGAGAAGATTGGAAATTCTTTAATAGACAAGGTATGTTTATTTATAGTAGTATATTCTTTTAATGTTTTAGTTGTTGGTCTCATTTATTATATATTTGCAGATGGATGAACTTGCATGTTTTGCACCAGGAATGTTAGCACTGGGGTCTTCTGGTTATCCTCCTGATGAGGCTAAGAAATATTTATCCCTGGCGGAGGAGGTATAAATACCAAATTCTTACCTTGAAGCTTTCTGATTTAACGTGCCTGTGATGTAGCTTTGACTCGATAATTTGAACCTTTGTGCAGCTAGCGTGGACCTGCTATAACTTCTACCAGTCCACTCCAACGAAATTGGCCGGGGAAAACTACTTTTTCAACTCAGGACAGGTGGAGTTTTTGGGTCACTTATTATACTATGAGGAAATATTTTATTATCCCCTCCTTTTTTTCTTCTTATATTGCTTACTCATTCAGGATATGAGTGTTGGAACATCATGGAACATATTAAGGCCAGAGACAGTTGAATCACTCTTCTACCTCTGGCGTTTGACTGGAAATAAGACGTATCAAGAGTGGGGATGGAATATCTTCCAAGCGTTCGAGAAGAACTCCCGCATAGATTCCGGATACGTTGGATTAAAGGATGTAAGCCCAACTTCTGAACTATTTCTAATGTTTTATGGTCAATTGGACATTCGAAGACAAGAACTGAACTAATTATTACTACAATCCTCGTCTCCGACTCTAACCTGGCTATTTTTCATTCCTCAGGTTAATACGGGAGTAAAAGACAACATGATGCAAAGCTTTTTTCTAGCAGAGACACTGAAATATCTGTACCTTCTGTTTTCACCTTCATCGGTTATTTCACTGGATGAATGGGTTTTCAACACCGAAGCACACCCTATAAGAATCAACACCCGGCACAACCAGGCGGACAAGTACGATGGGGACCATCTCGAAACTCGTTCACGAGCAAGGAGAGAAGGTCGTTTCCATGGAAACTTGTAGATTTAGATGTAATGTATCACATATCGAGGCTCTATGCTACGAAGAACACAAAGAGCACTAGAAACCAGTTGAGACTACGAAAGAGATATCGAATGCGTTTAATACAGGTTCATACAGATTTCTGGAGTTGTTGCTTTCCCTTGTAACACGCATGATTGAGCCTCCCTCATGCTTGAATAGCCTTTTGAATTGTAATTTATAGTAATTAGATATACTTGATTTTCCTACATATTTTTGTATTTTTAGTGCAAATTATTATCTTTTTACCAACATTTTAATTGGGGTTGTACTATTATGAATGGACTATGCTGCAGATGGCAATGTTTTTATCATTGCTAAGAAGTAGGATTAACGTGGCTGTACTGCTAGAAATTGAAATAAATATAATGTCTTTCATGAATGAACTATCTCAAAATTCACAAGATATAACTTTATGAAAAATGAAATGGACTTGTCACGATGGGTTGAGATATAAATAATGTTCCATTTCATTTTCATTATTTTTTTAATAAGTTCATGCATTATATCATCTAATATGCTAGATAGAAAAGTTCTCAATAAATTATAAGATAAAATTATTTTTTAGAACTTGTGTTGTCCTTTGAGATATTTTCTCATCAAGTTTTGAAAAAAATACATACCAGCATGGTAACTCCTAATTTGCTCAAATGAATTGAATTTGATTTGCCTTTTTCAATTTGACTCAATTAAAATTGGTAAAATTACAAATTAGAGTGTGTGCGAGTGTTTGTGAAAACTTCAAAAAAAAAAAAAAAAAAGAAAAAGAAAAAAAAAAGAAAAAAAAATGTTGTAATTTTACTTCTAATGCCGAAGTCGCATTTCAATCTGAGCGACTTACATTCTGATAAACTAATACACGATTTTAGTTCAGATGAAAGAGAAAACAGCCACAGTCAAACAAAAAGGGAAAGAAGAATATGCAAATGCTTCACTCCAAAGCTAATAAAATTCCGCCACCAAAAACACCACTCCGCCGCCGCCCACCGCCGCGAAATGCTCAACCACCACCAATCAATTGCTAAACCCTAAGCTCCTTTCACGAGAAAGGATTTATCCTCCTCGCATTACCAATTTGATTGAGAAAGTTGATTTTGTTCACCATGTATTAGCTGATTGTTGATTTGTTTCTGTAAACAATTCATTCAAGCAGTAATGCGAGCGTCTCGTCTTCTCTCTCGGCTCTGCCATGAACGATGTCGTTACTTCCCGTTCAGCTGCACCATTGGTCAAGTTCATGCGCCATTCTCCTCGCGCGAGACGGAGAATCCCAATTTAGAGGAAAATAAATTTGTTAATCATCGAAACATACTTGACTATGCTACTTCTTACCCTCATCGATTCAACCAACGGCATGGTTTCGCAGCATTTAGCAACTTTGCGGCGAATTCTTTGTCGAGAGCTGTTTCTCCGTCTACTTTGATTGTACCTACTTCTAGTTGCCTCCACAAGCTCAATTTCACACGAAGTGAGTTCTACTTTCCCCTTTTCTTTTCAAAGTGCAAAAAACTGGCTGTAACTCGATGGTGCTCTTTGCAGGTTTTCTGACAAGAGCTAAAAAGATCAAGAAGATAGAAGTGGTGGATCATGGGTAATTAACTTTTTTTTTTCTCTTCTATTCCCTTAAAGTTTGTTGTCTTATAGGTGAATTTATTACATTTCTGGAGTTTGAAGGATGCAATTTCAGTATGTGAGGAATGGCATTTTTTGTTCCTATGTATTGGAGTGAAGTTTCTTTTCAAGTATTTTTGTTGATTGCCCTCCTCCTTTCAAGTGGCAATGAGAAAAAAAAAGCTGTGATTTCTCTGCCTTTTCAGCTATCATTGATTTACTAATGCTTGGATTTGTTTGAATTCAAGGGCAGACAACGGTTGCATTTGTTCCATATTTTAAGTTGTTCTGCTTAACCCTTCTGAGTGATGCATCCTTTTCTTTTTGCTGGTTAATTTTTTAGTCTGTTTTTTCTCTCCCACCTGATATTGTTACTTTAGTCATCGAGCAGTCAAGACTGCGTTGTGGTGCAACTTTCTTGTATTTTCTCTCAAATTTGGGGTCTGGTTATCCACCTCGAGCCATGTGATGTTAGCTGAAACTGTGCATTCAGTTGCAGATTTTGCAAATCAGGTACTGCTCATGTTGTTTTTTGTAATATTGTGTTGACTTTACCCATCTATCCACGAGTGAGATGAATCTAATCCGTGCTTTCCTTGTATGTGTATTGTTTAGGCTCTTCTTGCATATGGTTTAAGTAGCTCAAAGCGTGCCCCAGATGCTCTCCATCCGTAAGTCTTCCGCTGATGCTTTTATCTAAACATTAGAAATGAGTAGTTTGCCTTAGGTAGAGTGTCTTACAGAGTCCCAGTGAGAGTCCAAGGCGTATAAAACCTTAATTTAACCTTATAGTACTACTTACAAGAATCAGTTTCATAAATAATATCCACTCTTTTGCTTCTGAATATCCCTGGGTCTTAAAATGACTTATCATGCTTCCGTTATTTGTCTGATTGAAGTAATACATATGCAACTTCTCGAGCATTCTTTCTATTTTCATGTTAGTGTATGTAATTATGCTGAATTTTCTTGTTTATATGATCTCAGATATGGTTATTCCAAAGAAAGATTTGTCTGGTCTTTGATTTCTGCTGTTGGTATCTTCTGTCTCGGTTCTGGTGCTACAATTGTTCATGGTGTTCAAAATTTATGGACTTCTCAGGTAAGAAAATAGAGTTCAATCTGGAATGTTAAATGTTTCATTTTCACAATCTCTAAATTGTATTGCTTTCTTTAGGATATGCAATGGGGCTTTATTGTTGATATGGTTTTTTCTTCAGCCCCCAGAACACATAGGTTATGCAGCTCTAGTGCTTGGTGGTTCTTTCCTTATTGAAGGTAGATATCCTTATTATTTATTGAAATTCAGAAAGAGAGAACTTGTAGTGTTTTTGTTTTGTTTTTTTTCCTATTTCCATATTTCCTTGTAAGTGAAGGCAAGCTTGTTCCAGGTGCTTCCCTTATTGTTGCTATTCATGCTGTTAGAAAAGGCGCTGCTGCAGAAGGAATGACAGTGAGAGACTATGTCTGGCGTGGTCATGATCCCACATCTGTTGCTGTAATGACAGAGGTGATAGCTTGTGTAGATTGGCAATTCAATTCATTTCATAAGTTAAACATTGAAAATTAACATATGGAGTTTAATATTTTTGGTCTCATGCATTGAAATATTTTCGATTATATTGCAATGAGATGTCTTTCTAAGCTTAAGTTTATAATATGCAATAGAAACCATATATGATGAGTAGCCCTCTTGTGACTTGGGATATATGGGAGTAGAATTAGCTATGTTTCTCTAAATTAAACTGATAGGAATAAAGGAAGGCCTTCCATTTCTTTGGATTGTTTCTCTTCTTTTTCTTCGGACGTCTTTTAAGCACATACAGAGCCTGGGGGTTGATATTTGTTTAGGCCTGGCCTAATGTTTACTCATTCTGAAATTTACCTGTCCCATGATCAGAAAAATCTGAACATGATAGCATCTAAAAACATTATGAATACCTGACCAGCTAGGCTGTGGAAATATGTATACCTGACCATTTATGTATTTTATTTGCATAATTTATCAAACAATATAAAACAATTTTCAAACTATGGTCATTATATGTGTACTCCAATAATTTTAAATGGGATAGAGTAATCTGTTTTTTCCTTTTGAACATTTAACAATTAGCTTCATGGCAATATTCAAGGTTCATTGTGATCTGCTCATATTTACACTTATTAAGGTTTCACTTAATGCGAAGTGGAATAAACTTGTAAGTACCACCTAGGCAGTCTCTAGGGATGCAGTCTTCTCAAGCTTTTATGTGCTTCTCCATTTCAATGAATGTTAAATCTTGTTTGTGATGCAGGATGGTGCTGCTGTTGCAGGCCTTGCCATTGCAGCTGCATCATTGGTGGCCGTGAATACCACGGGGAATGCAATTTATGATCCTGTTGGTTCCATTATCGTGGGAAACCTTTTGGGAATGGTAATGAGTAAATTGATTTTGCTGCAGGAGATCATAAAATATGCTGTTATATCTGTTTAATGAACTTTACAGTATCCGATTTCAGGTCTAAAGTCTTGACCAGCTTCACTTAAAAAAGATGATAGTATTTGGAAAACAAAAATATTCAGGATATAATCAAATGCATATAAAATTATCTATTCTAGATTACAGTCTTTATTCCCACTGGCATTTTTCTATTAGGAAAGATGTGATTCTTATGAGTGTTAGACTTCAGTAGAATCACTTGATGTGACAGCTTAATCTTTAACACAGTGAATATTAGAAAACAGGCTGGGGTGAGTGAAGCATAACATAATTATTTTCTTCGTTCCCTCGTATATGCTGATACCGTGAAGATCCACATTTATTGGGCTGAGCCTAACTAGATGTTTATTTATAATGCAGGTAGCGATATTTCTGATTCAGAGGAATCGTCATGCTTTGATTGGCAGAGCAATTGATGATAATGATATGAAAAGAGTTCTTCATTTGCTAAAGAACGACCCGGTACTCTGCACTGTTTCTCTCTCATCTTGCTTTTATTTCAAATGACAAATAGTGTAACAAGCGACATATTTTGCTGTAGGTAGTAGATGCTGTATATGATTGCAAAAGCGAGGTGATTGGACCTGGATTTTTTAGGTTCAAGGCTGAAATAGGTGATATGTTGATTCATACATTAAAATGTCCCACGACTTTTGGGATTTGAATTTTGTAGGAAGTACGAATAGTTGATAAACTGTCTTAGTTTACAAGATCCTCCTTGTAATATAGAATGATATTGCCTTGTAGACTTCAACGGTGTGACACTGGTGCAAAACTATCTAAGCAGAACTGGACGTGAAGAGTGGTCTAAACAGGTGATTCTCATTCTCATTAAATTCTCTTTTGTGTATCTTGTGCACATGCAACTACTCTGCCATTGTTTTAGCTCAAGCATTTATCTCATGTTAATCAACGTGTCAATGACATGTGACAGTTTCGGGAGGCTGCTAAGGGGAAGGATGATTCTGCATTGCTCAAAGTCATGTCAAACTACGGTATGTGATGCAGTAAAAACAATTATTCTTTACTAAAAGAGTGCACAACGTAAGTTTATATGTCGTTGTGCAGGTGAGGAGGTGGTGACAGCTCTTGGGAGTGAAGTAGATCGTCTCGAAAAAGAGATCCAGGAGATAGTTCCGGGTATTAAACACGTTGATATTGAAGCACACAATCCTATTATCCCATCATAACAATAGCTTATATATATATAGTATTGCTACCCTTTGGGAAAAATAGTAACAAGGAATACCTGCTTTGCTTCTGTGCCTAAATTCATGTATTTTTTATTTGGCTTCTGGTCTTTTGAGAAAAAAACTATATTGCTGCATTCCACATAATGTGAATAGTGAGACTTTCTTGTTAAGTACATATATGTCTGCAGGTCATAATGGTAATTGCAAGATGGGTTCTGAACAATTAACCAAACTAGGGCTGTAATCAAATTGAGTAGCTTGAGTTTGGTTCGTTTATTGGGTTGAGGACAAATGTGATTTATCGAATTCATTCATGCCTCACAATTTATTTGAGTTTAATAAATGCTTTTTGTAAATTATAGTCATCAATTTGTTAAACAATTAATTAATTTTTTCGAGTACAATATATTTTCTAGATTATGTAATTCTCTTAAAAAATAGCTAATTTTTTTTATTAGATCTGTAAAACTTGCTATAATTTACGTAATTTAGAAAAATATGTTATACTAATTAAAAAAAATCTAATTATTATTTAATGCTAAACTAGTTTCATGAAAAATATACCAAACCAGTTCTAGAAGAAAACAAAAACACTATTCAAAGAATAAATAATCAAAATTATCCTGTACGGATCTTTAATTAAATCAATACACTAATTTTCATTTAAAATATTTATTTATTTTTTATTTGAAACCTTAAAATATGTATTATTTAAATGTACATACTATTATATTTATTAAATTTATATTAAATAGACTGAGTCTGGCCCAAGCCTCGAACAAACAAGATGTTCAAAGAGGCCTGGTTGGCCCATTCCGACCTTTAGTTTCCAAGCATAATAATTTTATAATAAGGATCTGATACAACTTCAAAACATAAAGATTGTCTTAAAACATGCTTAATAATTGATATTGTAACAAAACAAAGAAAGCAACAAATTTAGCAGAAACAAAAAAGCACCAACAGATGATTCCTCAACATTGTACTTAGAAAATAGAACCTCAAATATCCAGAACTACTAAGGTACCAAATCTAGTTCATTCTTCTAATAAGCTCATTGATGTAGTCTTCACGGTTTCCAGCATCTCCTCCTTCAACGTAATGATTTCTCTTCTTCTTCAGACCACCCAATGGTGCCTTAAGTTGGAATGGCCAGAGGAAGTTGTTAGCCTCCTTGAAGTGAGGCCCAACGGTCAAGATCTCATGAATAAGATCTTCGATGCAGATGATACCATGTTTCCCAAGAACCTAAAAGAAAATTTGGGTGTTAGTAAAAATATGGAAAGAGTGAAGATAGTTACAATCAAGTCCATGGAGAAGCAAATGAACCTGTTCAATGATCGAGTTGTCTGTCAAAGCAATGCGCTGCTTGTTGACCTTGCCAAAGCCCCTCTTGTATATCAGTTCTCTCACACTCTTCAAGTTGGGGTACCTGAAAGCAAGTGCATTCTAACTGATGTGCAAACTATACAAAAAATTATTTGAGGGGCCCTATAATTTAGAAGCATACCCAAAAGTCACGTAGGGCTCAACCCTGTGCAACATATTCACTGTTGCCTTGTTAACTTTCAGGAATACGCCGTTAAAAATCTGCATTCAAAAGTCATACTCAGTAAATGGATTAGACTACTTTCAGGAACCAATTACACTCAATAAGTTATACAGCATAAACCACATCTCAGATTTGCGTCATAAACTGCAATTTGATTATGAAGAAAAGGTCAATCATAACGGAATAATGTCATTTTATGGTTCAATCGACAGCATGTGGTATGAAGCCAAACCTCTGACCTCTACATTAAGCCAACCTAGGCCACATGCAATAACATGACATTTTCAAGAATTGGGCAATAGAGTCATAGACATAAATGAAAAAAGAAAATGCATAAAGCCTATAATGGTATTATAACAAGTATATTAAAAAAAAAAAAAAGACTTCGCACAACATTGCTAGAGCAGCAATCAGAATATGAAGTGGATATATAATAAATTAATTTTTTTTTCATCAGTTTCCATCATCAAAGAGCAACACATTCATTGAAGCAATTCCTTTTTTAACTGGAAAACCTAACACACTCAATCTTTGACTTTTTTCAAACCAGTATCCCAAAAAGTAATTATAACGAGTACCTAAATAGATATGCATTCTAACCTGTCGTAGACGAAGCAACTGCAAGATCTTCTTAGTCTGTGGGTGCATCGCATTTATACTGAGTGTTACAGGCAGCAAGAAATGTAAGTCAGAACATCAATCATACAAATCCTATCAAATCACTCCAACCAACAAAAAGACATACCCTCTAATACGAATTATGAATAGCAACTTGGCTTCAGGGTTCACATAGAATCCTCCTTTCAACCTTGCCTCACGCTTCAATTGAATCAACTCCCTTTCCTAAAGCACATCCCCACAATATACTGTAATTATACAACTAACTATATAGTGTCATAACCAACAAAACAGAAAACGAGGGCCTTCTGATACCTGCTCAGCATACTCCTTAGCATATTGCTTAGCTCTGCTGTAAATCAGCTTCTTGTTAGCAACCTTCTTTTCCTTCAGAGTAGCAAGCTCCTGCTTTTTTGCCAAGGCCCATTCCTCATTTCTCTTCTGTTTCTTCAACACAGACTCTGGAACAATTGCTCCTCCCTTCTCAGCCATCTCTACAAGACAATAAATATGACGATTACTTTTTCCAAAAATTAAGAGTGTTTTAAATGACAACCCCATTAAATGCCACTAATCTACTAACACATAATAAATCGTCTCTTTCATTTTAAGAGTTTCGAATGAATTGGTGTAATATCTAAATACATTTTCCTTGTATTTCAGCAAAAAATTGAAAAATTCCAAGTCAAACATAAAAAAATAAATCACATTCCAATCTAACAAGAAGCTAATAAACGCTTTCTTCAATAAAATCCAAAATCAAAATACAGCACAAATGTCTGGCATCAACAATTGAAAACTTCATGAAATCAGAATCACCTAGCTACCTTCAAACTCCAAATACACGAATTCAGCTTCTAAATGCACAAATCATTCATCAAACAGATTGCACATTATAATTTTTTTAAAAAAAAGGGACTGATGGAGAATTAAAAAAAAGAAAAAAGAAGCAAGATCGTACAAATAAACATGTATTAATGGAGAAGAAAATAGAATGAGCTTACGATATTCTCCGATGAAGACTTGCCGGTGGTGGTGCGTGGGGTGGGTGGTTAGGTGAGTGGGTGGGTGTTCCAGCGGCTTGTAGTGAAGTTGTGTCTCAGCATATGTAAAATAAGAACTAGGGTTTTAGGGTTTGAAGCGGAAGCATATCTGACGGTTCTAATTTGTTCAAATTATTTCTTTCAATCTTGTTCGTTGATGAGATCAACTCAATTTTTCTATATTGCCTTTTGGCCCCAGTCTTTCCCCTCTCCCCAAACTAGCCCCTATTTTATTTAAAAATGTTGATCAATAAATTTCGAGAATTGTTTTTTGATCCTCTAGGCTGGTTATTGAATTTTTTGGTCCATAAGTTTTGAAAAATTACTTTTACATCCTTTATATTTCAAGAAATGTTATTTTTATCTTCAAATATTGGAAAATCACTTATACATCTTTTATATTTACCGCGATAAATAAAAGTCAAGAGTTTAAAATCATAAAATCAAAATTATATAGCTAATAAGTGAAAAGAATTTTTTGAAGTAAAAAAATAATTAAAAATTATGAAAAGGATTTTTTTTCCTAAAAATAATACAAAAAAAAAAAATGAAATAGTTATAATTCATATTGATTGTTTTTTTTTTTTTTTTGTGAGGAATAATAGATATTGATTATTGAATAATAGAAAACTATTATATCAATGGAAATTATGGAATTAGTCTAAGCTCGAATATTATTATTACACGAGTACGAGTATTGTAATCCTCAAATAGCAGAGAATTTAAAGGTGACTGCTTCGTCACTTCCAACAGACCGGAAATTCAGCGCGGGAAATTTCGGCCAAGCTTCTGTTAGTGAGTGATCAATGATGATCATCACCATCAATACTTCTCATCCCAATCCCAATCCGACGCTCATCGCAAATCCTAAATTGGCAAAGGATTCCCTAAATTTCAGCTCAACTCAGTTTCTTCTTCGCGGCGGCGCGAATGAATCGCATTCCCACAAATTCCCAACCACTGCCAAAAAAAATGCAGCAGAAAAAAATAGTATATGCATTCTGTCAATAAACGTTGGACAATTACGATGAGTCTCCTCCATTTCCTCACTGCGAGGTTGATTTGATTGTTATTTCTCCGACAACAATTGTGTTGATTTTCAGTACGCGATCGATCCACCCTTTTTTCCCTGTTAGTTTCATAAGGAGTGGTGGCTCCGTTAAAGCGGCGGTGCCATCTCTCTGATCTTGCGGCCACCGCTGATATGACGACCGGCAGCGAAGCCGCAATGCACCACGACCTCGAGAACGGCGCTCCTTCCGCCCCGGACCATGAGGATGGATTGGCCGGCGACGCTGAATTCAACGACCCTTTCGACATTGCCAACACCAAAAATGCTTCTCATGATTTGCTCAAGCGATGGAGGGTAAGATGTGTGGTTCATCTAAGTAATATTTTGTGTGTTTAGGAACAGTGGATGTGGATGTGGATACTACACTTTATTATTTTATCTGGTGTAATGTTGAGGAAATTGCCAGTGGGGGAGCAATGCTCATATTGATTATGGATTTAATTAAGAAGTATAAGACAAAAATTGCATATAGAGAGGAAGTTTTAGAAATCGGATTTGTTTTTCTCATAGTTTCAGTTTGTTGTTGGTGTCTCCACTTTCTTCTTATTGGTTTCTTATTTATTTCTTCAATAGTATTTTGATAGTCTGCACTTTGACTGTTGGCTCTGTCCCTGAAACCTGCATTGACATAATAACATGCAAAGTATCTCATCTGTTTCATTCCATACTTCCTTACATGATTGATTCCTCTACTATAGCTATAAGTTTTTAGTTCTAACGAAAAACTCGAGGGTGGTTGATTAATTGATGAAGTTGTAGTATTTATTTTGCTCTATTTTCTAATGATTAATGAGAATGGTTGAGATCGAGGTCAAGGTTGTAGCATGGATCAATTTATGCATGAATCAATATGAAGATGGATTTGGATTTTTGGATATGTGTATGGCCTTTTATTTACAGAGTCATGGACTTGTCTCTCTTTCTGATCCTGATCCTTTTACAGCAAGCAGCACTTGTGCTAAATGCTTCTCGGAGATTTCGCTACACATTAGACTTGAAAAAAGATGAAGAGCAAGAAAAGAGAAGAAGAATGATCAGAGCTCATGCTCAAGTCATAAGGGTAATGCTAGAACACATTACACATGACACACATAAAATTTTCTTTTAATTACTAATGTTCTGGAGTTTTTGTTGTAGGCTGCATTGCTCTTCAAGTTGGCTGGACAGCGAGCAATTGGTACTTGCTTGTCCCATATCCTTCTTTTGCATTAGAGTTTGACGATTTGGCTTGTATAGGTGATTTTAGGTGATTTTTTGCTTACTTCATAAGCAATAAATTTCACTTCCTTGTGAGAGTTAACATCCAAACCCAGCTAGTAAAGCAGATGGATTTGATTTTACTTGGATTACATCTTTAAAGGAAATCTATATGTATCAACCAAAAAATCATGATGAGTATGATAATAATGACTTATTACACTTTCCATGAATGATTGCCATGAGCTATTATTTGTACTTTTACTGATTATTATATTGTCATACTTTTAAGATCAACATTCCTAATTGTCCACTCATTCTGATTTCCTTGGTTAATTCAGTGCTAGGCACGTCAGTGGCTCCTCCATCTCCTAATGGGATCTACGGTATTGGGCTTGAACAGCTTGCCTCAATGAACAGGGATCACAATCTCGATGCATTTCAACAATATGGAGGGGCAAGACTACCTTTTCACTATTGAACTTTTTTTTTTTTTGCAAGTTTATGATATGTGTCTCTGAATTTTTAAAAATCTTTTTCACCATTTGTTCAGGCGAAAGGGTTATCCGTCATGCTAAGATCAGATCTCGATAATGGAATTTCTGGTGAAGAGAATGAGTTGGCACAAAGAAAAAGTGCATTTGGGTCAAACACGTATCCTGTGAAAAAGGGGCGAAGTTACTTGGTAAAGTTTTGTCTAGAGGGTTACTTTGGTTTAATTATATGTTCTTTCGGAACTGGATTATTTTCTTCATATTCAAATAATATGATTTTCCTTGCATTTGATTTTGTGCAGAGATTCCTATGGGAGGCCTGGCAGGATTTAACTCTCATTATTCTAATAATAGCTGCTGTGGCATCATTGGCTCTTGGAATAAAAACTGAGGTAATCTCAGATACATCAGTACCTTGTCCATATATTAGCTATTGAGTTTTGTCTGTTGAAATGTTTGTACACAGTACACGTGTCTCGCATCCATTCATATAATCTCTTAACGGAGTGTTTCATCAATTTTATTGGTAAGCATTATCTCAGATAAATGAGATGTGCCTTACCAATGTATCTGAGCCTTCGACCAAGTGATGTTATGTAAAATTCTTTGAGTTATAAAGAAGACAAATTCTACTATTTCATTTTGTTGAGCTTGACATTTTGTTTACCATTATGGTGCAACTGCCTGACATATTCATCTCTTGAATGTACTTGAGTGTAAGCTGTGCCTCATTTTGCTGCTCGCCTTTCCGTTTGCATGCTTTATCATCTATAACATCAACATTAGGATTGGTTGGAATTTGAATACCATCTTCAGAAATCTTTGGCTGATCCTTCACATGTTTTTTTTTTTCTTGAACTTGAAAGAGGCTTTTGAAACCATAAAAGAACTTAATTTGTGAAAATAAGTTCAAAGATATACCATCTAAGTTCTTTGTCATTGAAAGTGGCTCCACCTTAACTCAGCGAAAGAAATTTGGGTTTGATAGTATTTGAAGAATTCCTTTCTTCCATTTTCCTAGGGCTTGAAAGAAGGATGGTATGATGGAGGAAGCATTACCTTTGCAGTTCTTCTGGTTATTTTTGTTACAGGTAGAAACACTTGCTATTTAACTTATTGCTGCCTGTTTATTCCCCAACAACTTTATCATGTTGTTTATTAACATCACAGAGAATATAATTTTACTAGTCAGGTGCAGTGTTTTCCATGATTTTGCCTTCTATTGTTCACCCTTTTTCTGTTAGTTTGGATTACTAAAGCCATATTCTGTAGCCTTTATAGGAACAATGATTGCATTCAACCGATGTCTCTCGTGACTTAGTCACTTTTCTTCCGATCCTACATTAAAAAGCCTAACCATTTTAACTTGCTTTTGATAACAACACTAATATGCAATCTTGCAGTTTGACTGTGTTGTCTTTCACTTCTAATAAACTACTTTAGACCATAATGCCCTTTAATTTATAACTTAAGGTTTGCTAAGTTTGTTTCGTTGACTGCAGTTGCCTCTGTTCCATGACAGAACAATCAGTTGAATTCAATTTTGATATCTTTTACTGTATTTTATCTTTATTCTGTATCTCTTCTTTAGCAACTAGCGATTACCGACAGTCTCTCCAGTTTCAAAACTTAAATGAAGAAAAGCGAAATATCCAAGTGGAGGTAATGTCAGCAATGAAGTTCTATAAATTTCTGTCTCATGGTTATATGTTCTCTTAAGTACTAACAGACAAAATTGTGTAGGTGATCAGAGGTGGTCGGAGAGAGAAGGTCTCAATATATGAGATTGTGGTGGGGGATGTCATACCTCTCAAGATAGGAGATCAGGTGATAAATTATTTGATTAAGATACTTTTCTTGGACCATGCATGATTATCTGAAAGTCTGGTGTATTCTACACAGGTTCCTGCTGACGGAGTACTGACAACTAGCCATTCTTTTGCCATTGATGAATCCAGCATGACTGGGGAAAGCAAGATTGTAAGCTGGTTAGGTTTGTTCAGCAGTTTAGATAAGATAATTGATCTTATATTTCTCACACCTAATACAATTATATAGGTTCATAAAGACCACAAATCTCCATTTCTGATGTCGGGTTGCAAGGTGGCAGATGGTGCTGGAATCATGCTGGTAAGATACAAACTTTAATCATCCAGTAATGATATATATACCAGTGCTGCAGTGCACAAAATTTTATTCTCATTCTGTATGCACATAATCACATAAGCTTGTTTATTCAGTTTAAACAGTTCTCAGGGCCTCAAGCTATAGTTCAGTCGTATGATAATTATCAGCTAATTTAAAATCAATCATTTGATTGTTAGAGTTTAGTTTTTTATTGAAATAATGTGAGCATGCAGCAGCTCTTTGATTTGGTCAATGCCTTTCTTGAGTGATTTGTAAAAGTGTGTATTTGTTCAAAATGTGCTACATATATATACGTACACAAACACGTGTTTCAAGTGCAAATATTCTATAGGATCTTATGTGCTATGTGATTAAAAAGTAAAGAACCATGATGTCTTTAAATTGGTGGAAACTAAGGAATAAATGGCATGTTGTTGTGAATGCAGATGTTCCATATGTCTCAACAATAGATATTTCCTAAAATTGCAGTTCGCAGTATAACTATTGTCAGTCTGATTCTTTCTCATTGATTTAAAATCCTATTTTAGGTAACTGGTGTTGGAATCAACACTGAGTGGGGATTGTTGATGGCTAGTATTTCAGAAGATACTGGTGAAGAAACTCCTTTGCAGGTATATCTTGGATAAATTCGAGTAATCATTGTTTTTCAAATGCAAAGTATAATACTATGGATCTTAATGAAACATCACAGGTGCGCCTGAATGGTGTTGCAACATTTATTGGCATTGTTGGGCTCACTGTGGCTCTCTCTGTGCTTATTATTCTCCTGGCTAGGTAATTTGGGCTGTGTTTCTGGCATCTTGTTATATGACTTAAATTTTTTATCTTGACTATATAATAATCAATTACCTCAGATTTTTCACTGGGACTTCATTAAATCCTGATGGATCTGTTCAGTTCGTCCGAGGAAAGACAAGCATTGGTGAAACAGTTGATGGAGTTATACATATTATAACTGCTGCAGTAAGTTTCTGATTTCTAAAATGAAAAAGTAGATTCAGGACATCTTTTCTCTTCATTGACTGAAATCCTATTTAGGTGACAATCGTTGTCGTTGCAGTCCCAGAAGGACTTCCTTTGGCTGTAACCTTGACGTAAGTATCACAAAATATAATCTTATATTTCAACTATTGCATTTTTATCTGTGCCTACTCTAGTGCTCAATGAATTTATCTTGAATTTGAAACAGCTTGGCATACTCGATGAAAAAGATGATGGCTGATAAGGCTTTGGTATGTAAACCTTTTCTGTTTTTTTTTTTTCTTTAACAGAATTGTTATTTTAATTGTAAAGAGTTTCTTCATTGTGTGATCAATATTTTTTTTGTTAACTTGAACTGGTTCAGGTACGTAGGCTTTCAGCCTGTGAAACTATGGGGTCTGCAACAACCATTTGCAGTGATAAGACTGGAACTTTAACCCTGAATCAGGTTATTTTAAATTCTGTTCTAAAGTCTATCAAATATGAAAAGACGAAATCATTATATGCTTATATATATATTTATTTATTTATTTATTTTGGGTAACTAATCTTGGCAAACTACGTTTTTGACACAGATGACAGTGGTTGAGGCTTACGTTGGGAAAAAGAAGATTGATCCTCCTGAAGACGGTTCACAGTTGCCTGCAACAGTTTCCTCTCTGATAGATGAGGGACTAGCTCAGAACACAGCTGGCAGTGTATTTTTATCTAAGGTAATGTTCCTCACGAATGAATGTATGCTTGTGCAAAAGCCAAGTCAGTGGGAGCTAAAGTTCGAGCAACTGCAGTGGATATTAATGTCTTTTACATAAAAAATAGTAGCATGGGAGATATACATTATGTTCCTTCCTTCATAAGTAATAATGTTGCATTTTGAACTTCACTAGCAGAAATTTTATAGTTTAATCATTTTAGTTATGATTTGTAATTTCAAAAGGAATAAAGTATGATATTTTGACTACCTTATGGTTAGAGCTACTTTTGTCTGCCTCATATGGACTTGGAACTAAATTTTGTAATATAATAATGCACATTGAGCATGGTTGTTTATTTATATCTTTTCCAGGATGGTGGATTAGAGGTTTCTGGATCTCCAACTGAAAAAGCCATCCTTCAATGGGGTGTCAAGGTACATTCATACTGTACCCTACCATCTATTTTCAACTTTTAATCTCTCACTACTAATCGTCCGTAAAATCAATTTATTTTCAGCTGGGGATGAAGTTTGATGTTGTGAGATCAGAATCCATAGTTCTCCATGTCTCTCCTTTTAATTCTACCAAAAAGCGAGGGGGTGTTGCATTAAGAGGGAGAGTAAGTATTTCATACTATATCCAGTATGCATGCTATGGTGCTTTAGTTATATTTTTTTAACATGGTTTGATCTCTGAATTTTACAATCAATAAATTCAGGTCTGGTTAAATGAATGTATAACTTAGTTTTTCATGTATCGATTTGAGGTCATTAATTTGAAGACTGTGAAAATGTATTTCATGGATTCTTTTTAGGAGAACCCTAAGAAATTTGTTGATTTCCACCATGTACTGCTGAGGTTCAGAGAATGAACTTTTGAGTTTATAGCACATATTGCATTATATAATCCATTTTTTGAAGTTCAAATTGCCTAATTACATTTTTACAAACACATGCACAAACAAACGGAATTTTTACCATGTATGTCGTTTTATAAGACATTATTTACTGTTTGACCAAATATGTTGAAAACATAGGAAAAACTTGGTAGACTTAAATGTTAGTGTTTGCATTGTCCACTGATGCAGTTGGGCTGCTGAATGCTATATTAAGTTGCTCTTAGTGCACAAATATTGTCAGAAGGGAGCCTAGTCTGAGATCTCTCAAGCTGTAATTAATTCAATACATAAGAGATAGTTGAGATATTTGTGAAATATGTAACTGCTTCTGTATAATGAATGATATTTTGCAATGTTATCTTAAACATAGTTTCAGACAATTTTTCTTCTTGACTTGACAGAGTGGATCTAACGTTCATATCCATTGGAAGGGAGCAGCTGAAATTATCTTAGCATCATGTTCAAAGTACATTGATTTAAATGGTTCTGTGCAGCCTCTTGGTGAGGATACGGTTAGTACTTCAGGAACCTTCATTCACTGTTCTCTGTCACCCAAACTGAAATTTTACGATGATAAAAAACTGTGAGACAAGAAATGAACTGAACATGTAGACTAAAACAGATAATGAAGTAATGAACTGAAGGATGACCAAATTGCTAAAATAGTGTCCTCTAATCTGTTGTTTCAACATAGAAATTTATGGTGACATCTCTTAATGCAAACAAATACAAGGATTTATAAAGTTAGAATTGTAATGCTTCTTCTTACTCCAGGAATTCTTTCAAGAGGCTATTAATAGTATGGCTGAAAAAAGCTTGAGGTGTGTTGCAATTGCTTACAGTACATGCGAAGCAGATGCAGTTCCAACAGATGAAGAAGAGCTGGCACAATGGAATTTACCAGAAGATGATCTTGTTTTGCTGGCTATTGTTGGTATAAAGGTAGTAAACTCAATAAGTTATTATTTGCATTCTTACTCAATCTATAAGTTGAATATTTTGCATAATTCAATTATTATAAACCTCGCTTTGTCTTCTTTGGCCGATGCTATTGTATGTTTCCCATTTTTTTCTTCCATCACTTGTAGTAGTTTTCGATTATCATGCATATTTTCTTCATCAACTAGTTCTATTTGATGCATTTTCTCTGTATTAATTTCTTGTAAATTCCTGTATATTTATCAAATTTTGCTATACAGGATCCTTGCCGTCCAGGTGTCAAAGAAGCCGTACAACTGTGCACACATGCTGGGGTTAAGGTATTAATTTTGTCGAGCTTCAGCTTTGTGTTATGCAAGCTCATTGTCGGGAACTACTTGTATAAAATTTCCAAAGAAAGAGCTTTTGCTCCTATTTAATTTGCAGACAAGTCCAACTATAATTTTATCTTTACTCTGATTTATAATAATTCGGTTTGCAGAAGATCACATTAGTTAAGAAAAGGTGAAATGAAGCACAATATCCAATATCTTTCAGCTGTGAAAATTTTCCATCATAGCATGATCAACTTTTATGCCGGTTTACTGGCCTAAATGCTAAAAAGACCAAATCTGAAGAGAAATGGAGCTGGTTATAGGAAGAAAAATGTCTCAGAGAGCTCCTTTCTGAATCTAGTTGCATTCTGCATTGCTAGCATATTTATGTGTTTCCTGAAAACTTCTGACTCAAGCACTACTCATGATAAAGTTTTGACTAGTTTTCTGTAAACAATGAAGCCGGTTGTTTGTTTCATTTTGTTATAGATAAGGGTGCAGAAGTTAACTGAACCAGAAAAGCTCACTAATTTCATGTTACTATCTTGGAATAAGACAGATCATATTTTCATTGTGTTTACTGATTAAAAGAGAACATCATGGTTTGTGTGTTTGTCAACCATTAGGTGCGTATGGTTACCGGAGATAATATTCAGACAGCCAAAGCAATTGCTATGGAGTGTGGTATCCTTGCACCAGATGCAGACACAAGCGAACCCTATGTTATTGAAGGGAAGAGATTCCGTGAGATGTCCGAGAGAGAGAGAGAACAAATTGTCAAAAAGATTGCAGTATGTCTACTCCAGAAGACTCTTTTTTTTTTTTTTTTTTTTTTGCATTTTCATAGCAACCTATGCCTTGTCATAATGACATGGTAACATTATGTTGATAATGAACAGGTCATGGGAAGGTCTTCTCCAACTGACAAACTTTTGCTCGTTCAAACTCTGCGCAAACTAGGGGAGGTTGTTGCTGTAACTGGAGATGGAACTAACGATGCCCCTGCACTCCATGAGGTTTGATGTGCTCTCTTTATACTCTAAATAATTTTTACTAAAGCTGCTTATCTCCATGAATTTTGGATTCCATTATCTATATTAGTATGCTTCATTAGGTTCATCTTTGGAACTCAAATTAACTATCGTATATGCCAAGAATGCTTAGTTGTGGAAACCATGTTTTGTGAATTGACAGGCCCAAGTTCACTGATAAATTATTCATCCGAGATACACAAATATATACATCTGAAAATCTTGGTTACTCTCCTTTATATTGACATCAACTGCACATTCGTGCTTTCTGTATATGTAGGCTGATATAGGTCTTTCCATGGGCATACAAGGAACTGAAGTTGCAAAAGAAAGCTCAGACATTATCATCTTAGATGACAACTTTGCTTCAGTTGTTAAGGTCAGTGTTGAAGGACATTCTACTACTTTTATTTCAAATATGCCTCTAAGTTTCCCTTTGTGAATAACGTTTCCAATTACTTCTTGCAGGTTGTTCGGTGGGGACGCTCTGTGTATGCAAATATCCAAAAATTTATCCAGTTCCAGCTCACTGTCAACGTTGCAGCTCTTGTAATAAACGTTGTTGCTGCAGTTTCTTCGGGCGATGTTCCTCTAAATACAGTGCAGGTACAGTATTTCTCTTAAGCCACTTTATAGGCCATTCACCGAAGTAGTGAGAGTAGTTGAGTTGGAATCGAAGATCCTTAGTTTTGCTTATACTCCATTTGCTCGTGTTCTTGCACAGCTTCTCTGGGTTAATCTAATCATGGATACTCTGGGAGCTTTGGCACTAGCCACCGAACCACCAACCGATAGTCTTATGGATAGAACTCCAGTTGGTCGTAGGTAAGGGTTTAATAACCAGATTTCATTCCTTACTAATTTCCTAAGTAGCATGAGAGATTGCAGCTCAAGATATAACATTTAACTGTTCTTACATTCTTCAGGGAGCCGCTTGTGACAAACATTATGTGGAGGAACTTGATTTTACAGGTAATTCTATGTTATTATAAATCCAATAAATCGGCTTTTTGTTGTTCTTCGTTTACAAAGAGACGAGGTGATACTTTTCATTTTGCAGGCCTTATACCAAGTTGCAGTTCTCCTCCTCCTCAACTTCTGTGGCATATCTATTCTCAACTTGAGCCATTATGGAACAGCACAGGCTCACATGGTCAAGAACACTGTGGTATTCAACGCGTTTGTTCTCTGTCAAGTAAGTACAATCCAATTCAATTTCATATACTTCTCTCATCTGCTAGATTTTCTCTATTAATCCTTCCATTCTACTCGTCAACTCACAGATATTCAATGAGATCAATGCTCGGAAACCAGAAGAACTTAATGTCTTTTCTGGTGTGACCAAAAACCACCTCTTCACTGGAATAGTTGGAAGCACATTTATACTACAGGTGAGTACACTATTCATATGGCTTTCTATCATTAGGATTTCTGGTTTTCTTCCCGAAACTAGGATCATTAACACATTCGTTTTCACTAGATAATCATCATCAATTTCCTTGGGAAGTTTACCTCAACTGTTAGGCTTAATGCCCAACAATGGATAATTTGCCTTGTTATAGCCTTCATCAGGTTCGATTTGTTTTCTGGTTACTTAGTTGTGCCATACATGTTGAAAAATCATATCACCTGATTCGCGTTTCTTGCAGCTGGCCTCTTGCTGCTGCTGGTAAATTCATTCCAGTTCCAAAAACACCTCTTGCAAAGGTGTTCATTAAGCCATACCAACGTTGCATCGGTGCTCGTAGTGTACGTCACTCCACCGCCTAATATCATCGTTCTAATTTTCTTGGAATATTTCAGTGTGCGATCACCACCTGCGGACTATACAGAATCGACACTATATATTTGTGTTGTTTTAGTTATTAGTGTACAATAGCACGTTGGCTTGGTGAATCTGGATTAACTGAATTTTTTTAATTACTTGACAAAATATTATTTTTAAGTGTAGATAGTTCAATTACTTGTGCACAGGATATGTGCTCTCAGAGTTGAGAAAGCAGTAATAATAAGCAAATGAAAGTGTTGAAACACACTTTTCAATGACTTTGATCAAACATGGATGTCACATTAGTTACAAAGAAGATGAAGTATACAATGTTTTACAAACCACTGAAAAATACCTTTAACTATTACATCATAACACTAACAAAAACCCTTTAGGCAAAAACAAAGAGAGAGAGAGAGAAAGAGAGCTTTTGCTTGAAAATCAAATGTAATACATTTTTCTAAACAAACTTTTCCTCAGCTTATGGATGATAAAACACTATTCAATTTGATGTGGGAAATTCACCCATATCTTGAACTAGCAAAAACATGAATAAGCAAAGTGGTTCTTTTTTGTAACGTAATGCGATAAGAATTCTGTCGGAGCTGCAGTGGAACTAGGAATATTTTCAGGAACGAGTACCTGAGTCCGGCTAGAAGCTATTCTCCTACCAGCAACATTGGCATAAAATAGGCCTGATATGGCCGGAACAAATACATCACTCTCCGAACAAATATAGTAGTCGATCACCTTCTCGAATTCTGAAGTTTCTGAGTTTAGAAACTTGTCTTTCTTCTCCATGGGCATTATAGACTCCTGCACCAGGTTAAAGATTACAAAATGTGTTGTTGAATTTCCAAGGAGAAACAAAAGAAGATAAGAATTCTACCTTTGTATATGTTTTAGGGAAGAAGTCCTTCAGAACATCAAGACTGCTATGCCATTTCGTTTGAGTCACGTACACTGTGGTGTCCTTTTCAAAGCCAATCTTCTTTAAGAAGAGAGCTATCTCTTGTGGACTATAACAACTTTTGGATCCAGAGCCACCGTTTTTATGACAACCCTTTTTCTCCAATATATCAATCCTCAAGTCAATTGCCACAAACTGTCCATTTGATTTCCTACTGAGGGTTTTTAGGCGATCAATCATGGAGTCAACCACTTCGCGAACTTCTGTTTGAGGCTCCAATGTTCCAAACATGGCTAAACATGCGACAGAGTCTGTGTTGGTCTTCTCTTTATTCTTTTTCATGTTGACTGATGGAAAGTAAGTAACTAGTCTTATGTTCCCCTTGGTTCTAAAAATTGGTTCTATATTATCTGATATATGTTCTTCAGTAACCCGATTAGGGACCTTCACTACTGCAAGATTGCGAGCTGATAATCCAGAAGGCTGAGATTTAACAACTTTGACCACTCCATCTAGGCTTGCAATGAAATTTTCAGCATCATAGACATCATCAAAATTCCTGTAAGTCACAGATAAAATATAACATCAATAATCACATCTGCAGCAAGTAATATTGCCTGACATCTTTCAAGAATGTAATTAGACTGTAATAATGAGTACATAGGTTCACTACATCATATCAAAGATACAACCAAAGATGTGACAGCTTTAATGAACCTATTTGGGGATATATTTTTGCCATAAATGAACACCCACCAGCAGAAAACCAGCTGAAAAGGGAGTACGAGAAGTATTGAATAGGAACATTGTGACTGAACAGTGTACACAAATTTTGCATCATTCTATTTCCTCTACACTCTCAGAAAATGATTATTTTTCCACAAAAGTCTTCAAAGTGTATGCCATATATAAGAGCTAGAAGCCAAATCAAACCTTCTATCACCAGGCTCACTTCCTCTAATTTCTGGGATTACAAGTGTTGCTCGTAGATATCTTGCAACCACTACTGCATCAGTTATCTGAATAAGATGATTACCAGGAAATAAGCAAATGTTGGAGATTAGAAAATGCAGCAATAGTTCAGAGATATCTGACACTTGCAACTTGTTTAATTCATGAAGCATTATAATATGGATGTTAGTATATAAACCGACCCACAAAAATTGAGGATTTACTATAGAAGCACAAGCAACCAGTTGAGTACTTACCATTATCAACTATTATAGAAAATTTTAGTACGCATTATTGACTAATTTGAAGTTTCCAGTTCTCTTACATACATACACATTATTCTACTCTTAAATGAAGCATACGAAGTTACCTGAGAGACATGGTATTCTGGGCCATTAGTTAGCGAGAAGGTCACATACCCCTGTGAGTCTTCTGCCTCCTCTGTCAACAAAATATCAAGTAAGAACACATGCTCAAAAATGCTGAAATTTTCAGAAAAACACTGTACTCACCCAACACTGGCTTCTGCCAACATGGCTTCAAGGTCAAGCCATCCTCCTTCCAAGGGCCATCAGCCCCTTTTGCGACACTAGCCAGGCCATGCTCTGAAGCTTTGTTTGTGTCGTGAACAGTTGGCTGTGTAAAGAGGGAAATCAGCACAGAAAGAGGGAAACAAGAAAGACAACCAATTTCAGTCAACCGACAATTTAAAAATCCACTCTTTCTGTTTCTTTGGTTAAAACAAAAAATGACCAAAGCACAACAATTTAATCAGAGCTAATAGAATCTCTCACACTATCGTTCTACCAATTCTCGTGCTCTATTCGATACTTAGCAGAAATATGATTACCATACGTCACTCTCAAGTGTCCAACCACATAATAAAAACACAGTCTTGATGATCTCACAGTCCTAAAAACAAAACATAAAATCCAAAAGCTGACGCTACACAAATTGGTGGCAAAAACACTTCACAAACCAATTCAGATCGGATCAAATCCGCATACATCACCAGATTTGCAAACAAATCAACTCAACTACTCAGCGCCACAGAACAAATCCAATCCACAAACAACAATTCACAGTCAAATCAAGCTGAAATGTAAAAGCCACCACAACAAATGAAGATCATAATCTCAAATCCTGCAACCTAAGCATCATCACACCTCAAAACAAATTCATATTCAAACACAAACACACACTCAACGCACAATGCCATGTTCAAATCGAACAGTGATTCCAAAAAGATAAAAAAACAAAACTCTAAAATCATACATGAGCAGAATCGAAGTGGTCGCGCTTGATCATGTCGCCAAGCATTACGAACATCGTCACAGTCAACACCCCGGCCAATACCTGCCTCGGATCCACAGCCATTGCCTCAGATCTCAGTTTCTCTCACTAACTCTGCGTGACTGAGGCTGTAGAGAGAGAAGGAAGATGAGTAGTGAGAAGTGAGCAGAAGCAGAGTGAGTTTTATCGTTTGGCGCTTGTAGGTCGTTGAACCACCCCCCTTTTCCCTTTTTCTTTTATTCTTAATTAAAATATTAATAAATTAATACACTTTTATGTGAGAAAAATCATCAAGCTTTGATTGATTAATCATGATATAGATATACAGAATCTGTATCTATAGAATTGTACACACAAAAACACCTGCAGTGTGTGTATTTGTAGAAGCACCGACAGTTGCCGAAAACGATAGGCCTCCTATATTTCAGCAGCCTTCCTCTCCAGATTTCTTTTCCCTTTTTTGTCGGATTTTTCTTTTCTTTTATTTTTGTTAGAGAAGGACTAAAGTCACAACACAGATTTTCAAGGGCACCACACTATGTTTTCTAAAAAAAAAAATTCCAATTTTACCCTCAGGATTTGTGCAATTATTTCCGTTCGGTCATTACGACCGAACATACTTCACGACGTTCGATCACCTTGACCGAACACTCTTCTATGTGTTCGGCTACCCGGGACCGAACGACACTGCTCCGATTCAATCGTTTTTTTACGTTTTTTCCGACGATTTTCACACATCTAACAAATTTGTGGAATGTTCTTCATTATGTTGACATTACATTCTTTAAAAAAAAGCGTTGTGCACGCGTGGGGTCGGGTGACCGCGGTCGGGTTTGATCGATTTTTTTACGTTTTTTTTATGTTAAATCTTTTTTTTTTAAGAATGTAATGCCTACATAATGACGAACATTCCACAAATTTGTTAGATGTGTAAAAATCGTAGGAAAAAACGTAAAAAAACGATTGAATCAGAGCAGTCTCGTTCGGTCCCGGGTGGCCGAACACATAGAAGAGTGTTCGGTCACCCCGACCGAACTCTTAGAAGGGCGTTCGGTCAAAGTGACCGAACACCGTGAAGCATGTTCGGTTGTAATGACCGAACATAAGTAATTGTACAAATCCTGAGGGTAAAATTGGAATTTTTTTTAAATTTTTAATTTTAGAAAAAATAGTGTGGTGTCCTTAGAAATCTGTGTTGTGCCTTTAGTCCTTATCTTTTTGTTATTCAATAAAATAAAAAATTTAGATATTTTAAGCCAATAAAAAAAGATGATGCTATTTATAAAAATACCATAATCATCACCCAAAAACAATTGTTTTTTTCCTAAAAATAAATTATTCATGACATCCCACAATTTTTATGATAATGATTTAGAGAGTCGTGTTGTTATTTCAAATTAATCAGATTTAAGTATAAAATTGAGTTTTATAATAAAAAAAAAAAAAGAGATGGTCAAATTGTGAGTTGATTAATTTACAAATGTTGATTAGTAAATGCAATACACGAAAATAATGGCGTAAATGAAGGAATCTGACCTACCTAATTTTCAATTTTAGTTGCTAGTGATAATAAAGTATGTGACAATTCATGCATTAAAATATTAATGAATTTTGAAATCTTCAACAAAGACATAATTAAGAGTGTGACATTAAATCCAACCCAATTCAAGTCCACCAGAAGCAACTTATTATACAAGATTAATTGCATTAAAGTCATTACATTCTTTGAAATTAACAATTTCAAGATTGGTCTTTTCACTATTGCAAGTCAAAGCATACAATAATTTTCCAATCATCTTTTATTCTCTATATGATCGAATTTTTTTCTCAAATACACACACACACATAGGAGCGAATTTATTCTCGTTTGTGTACATCCTCTATTTTTATATTCATTAGTTTGAATTTATTTCTGCATTAGAAATTAAGTTAAAAAAAATTCCTCTTAAATATTACTAAAAGAACTTGTGATTCTTTACCATCTTCCCAAGTTTGCATCACCATAATTCCTGGATCCACATGGGCATATATATCACCACTTGATATTTAAAGGGCCATGTTTGTTTTGTCCTTAAATGCCAACCCCAAGTTGAAGAAACGAAATCAACTTCGTCCTTTGACTTGGGAAGTCAACTCAAGTCCCTGTCGAGAAAATGAAGAAAAAAATATCTTAGGCAAAACGCGTATGCCATTTGGTGATGACATATACATTTTGCCTAAGAAAACAAGCAAAGGAATGCTGCAGATCCATGCTCTTACTTAGAAATTATGGATTTAATCCCAAGAAATATGTGTTCAAAGAGAAGGTAATTTCTTCAGACAAGGATTGGATTACAATATTAAGCTGGTCTTTTGTCTAGATTTTCTTAGGATCAAGATAACATTATATTAGTCCTCAGGAATAACCTTTGATTCTGCATAATCACACTACCATTGGTTAGCAAGAATCTGTTTCTTCACATAGTCAATGATCTCCAACATTTTCTTTATTATCACTAAGTTTAAAATACTGCAAGGTCAGCAAGTCCTGTATGCTTCACCATGAGACTCTTCCAAGTACTATTTCATTAGCTTTGATCATTGAGTTATTTGTGAACAAGCTGCAATTTTGGATGGTTCTCAATGCAGTGTTCAAAATTCTTCTGGTTTTCTTTGCTTATGATCTTCTCGAGCTTTTGCATCATTCAAAGCACGACTCCTGCAAAAGTTGATGTAGGAGTTATTCTTGATTTAGAGACAAGTATTGGAAAGATATACAAGACATGCATTTCCATGGCACTCCAAGATTTTTACTTCAATCACTACAATTACACTACAGTGATAGTACCTCACTTCAGAGATTCTGGCAGTGATGTTGTGGCTGCAGCTTCTGCAGGTAACGTTGTTCTTCCATAGTTTCATTGTCTTGATAAGTATATCTCATTTCGTTGACTATGAGACCTATGTTACAGCTATAGAACTGCTGAAAAATAGCCAAGTGATGGCAATACTAGGGCCACAAAGATCAGTAGAAGCAGAATTTGTAATAAGAATTGGTGACAAAGTCAAAGTTCCGATCATATCTCCAGCAACGAGCCCAGCTCTATCGCCTGAAGACTCACCTTACTTCATAAGATCAGCATGGAGTTCCTCTTCTCAGACCAAAGCAATAGCAGCACTTGTCAAAGCCTATCGTTGGAGGGAAGTGGCACTTATATGCGAGGGTTCCAATTATGGAAGTGGATTACTACCATTTTTGGCTGAGGAACTGTTACAAAGCAGTGCTTTAGTCTCCTACACAAGCGTTGTCTCTTCTTCTGCTGGGAATGATCAGATTCTCGAACAACTCTACAAGTTAAAGACTAAGCAGACAAGGGTGTTTGTTGTTCATATGGGACCAGGTTTAGCGTCTCGTTTCTTCCAAATGGCAGAAGAAGCTGGGATGATGAGGAAGGGATATGCTTGGATCATTGCAGATGTGTTAACCAGTTTCTTGGACTCTGTGGATTCAGACAGCATTGAAGCAATGCAAGGTGTAGTGGGTGTGAAAGCTTATATTCCTAGACTTGATGAACAAAAAGATTTCAGCAAGAGATTTAGCAGGAGGTTTCATAAGGAGAATCCAAACATGGACGGAACACAACTTAATGTTTTTGGGATGTGGCTATATGACTACATCATGGCTTTAGCTGAGGCAATAGAACACGTTGGAGTGACATCTCCACGGTTCAAGAAACCAACTAACAGAGGGAATCTTACAGATTTGGATGCAATAGGGACTTCGAGTACTGGATCATCACTTGCTCCTTTAATCAGAAACTTTAGGTCCAAAGGGTTGAGTGGCGATTTCCATATCGTGAATGGTCAATTGCAGCCATCTGCATTTGAGATAGTGAATGTGATTGGCAAAGGAGAGAACAGAGTTGGATTCTGGACAGAAAAACATGGAATTTCAAAGAAACTGATACCAGATGATGATGATGTTTCATCAATGGAAAAGGACAATCTTGGGGCCATTGTATGGCCAGGCCAGACAAGTGTTGTGCCTAAAGGTTGGGAAATGCCTACAAGTGGGAACAAGTTAAAAGTTGCAGTTTTTCCAAGGAAAGGATTCACTGAATTTGTCAAAGTTGAAAGGGATACAGAAACAAATGGCATTAAAGCAAGTGGTTTCTGCTTTGATGTTTTTGAAGAAGTCATGGGATCACTGCCATATGCTGTCCCATACGAGCTGAGAATTGAAAGCTATGATGATTTTATAGAGCAGATATCTACTGGGGTAATGCAGAAGCCACATTTTTGCCTTTTATACTCTTTTAAATTCATCTTGTTAAACATTCTAAAAGCTCCTTCCAATGACAGAAATGGAAGTACGATGCAGTGGTTGGGGATGTGACCATTACAGCTAACAGATCAAAATTTGTCGATTTCACCTTTCCCTTCACAGAATCTGGTGTTGCCACCATAGTCCCAACCAAGGATGATGAGAAGAAGAAGGCTTGGATTTTCATGAGACCTCTTACAACAGGCCTTTGGCTAACCATTGGAGCTTTCTTTGTCTTCACTGGATTTGTCGTTTGGGTTCTTGAGCATCGCGTAAACAAAGCATTCCGAGGTCGGCCTGTCCAGCAAGTAGGGACGGTGCTCTGGTTCTCTTTCTCGACCCTTGTTTTTGCACATAGTAAGTCCACAATTCTTCATATATAGTCTTAAAAACACCTTATTCTACCTGAAGGTTAACTTTGAAGTTATGGCAGGGGAGAAAGTAATGAGCAACCTGACTAGATTTGTGATGATTGTATGGGTGTTTGTGGTGCTGGTTCTGACACAGAGTTACACCGCAAGCTTGACATCCATGTTAACAGTAGAGCAGCTTCAGCCTACAATCACAGATATCCATGACCTGATCAAGAATGGTGAGTATGTTGGCTACCAGAGTGCTTCCTTCGTCAAAGGATTATTAGACAATATGAAATTCGATACCACCAAGTTCAGAAATTATACCTCACTTGAAGAATACGATGAAGCCCTGTCAAAAGGTAGCAGGAATGGAGGAGTAGCTGCGATAGTTGATGAACTCCCTTACATAAGGCTCTTTCTTTCCAAGTATTGCCACAAGTATACCATGATTGGTCCAACATATCCAACTTCTGGTTTTGGATTTGTAAGTTTATCTTTTTTACCATATTTTTCCTCTTAGATTTAAGGTCTAAAAGATAATAAAAAATTTCAGATGTTTCCAAAGGGTTCACCACTAGTTCCTGATGTTTCAAGAGCAATCTTAAAACTGAAGGAGGGTGATGAAATGGTCAGAATTTCAAGAAAATGGTTTAAAGAAGATGGCTGCCCTAATAGTGATGGAACAATGACCAAACCTAAAAGTCTCAATCTGGATAGTTTCAAGGGCCTCTTCCTCATTGCGGGGTTATCATCATCATCTGCTCTTGCTATATTCGTCTCCACCTTCTTGTACGAGAACCGGTACATGCTGGCTTCCACTGCTTCAACCAAGAAAAAACTATACCTACTTTCAAGACTTTTTTATGGGGAAAAAGATGACATAACATCGTCAAAGGTATCAACAACTCCTGAAGAAAGTGTTACATCACAAAATCCAGCAATCAGCATTTCATGTGATCAACAAGATGAAGCATCTTCGACGACAAAACCTGTAACTCCTTCCTTCACCATCGATCACTCTAGGACAACATAGTAAGAGCATATGATTCGTGGACCTATGAATGCCTCTTTGGATGAAATTAACATCAACTTTCCTATTCATTTGTTACAAGTACAATTTATTGCTCAATTATCTACTTCCTTATTGCCAGATCCGAAGCTTGATTGATCCAACATAAGTATCATCAGGGTCTACCCTAGCAAGTTAACCCTGTTGTTTCATCTGACACCACTAAGACTTTGCTCATCAGCTAAGCTACCTCTAGATCCCAAAAAAATTAGTTGAAAATTTCAAATCCATTTATTAAAAGGATTTGAAACCGTATGACTAGATAAATAAAGAACCATCATCTAGGTATAAAATAATGCAGAAGAATAGGCAAATTTATATCCTGTTGCAACACATGTTATCATACACTAGAGATACATGAGGAACTATTATTTTGCAATAGAGAATTTAATTCATGCAAGATATTCTTAATTTAATGGCAACACAAGAATTAGGTAGAGCACCATGAGAAATATATATGAACTACTATTGAAAGGTAATTTTGGCCTGTTTCACGGCAAAGTCTTTCATAAGGTTTACTACAAGAACTTAAAAAGGTGTCCTCTCAAATGCTAAAAAGACTATTTCATGCCATAGGTTTAAAAAATATGTTTTTTTAATTCTTACTGAAAGCAAAATAGTCTTTCACCATCAAGATCTCACTGCATAGCTTCTTGGGTACTTCTTCCAATGCTTTACCCTCTTGCCATGCTTGCCCCACCATAACTCCTGGACCAACGTGGCGAATATATATAACAACTTGATCATTAAATGGCCACGGATGTTTTGCTGAAAAGCAGGAGCCAATGGTTAATTAGCATTTACACTATACGAATGACAAACATGCAACACCAAGAAAACTGCAGTGTACCTACGAGTGTCCCTTAAGCAAATACAACACATTAGTAAAAAGTTCGCTTTGTGGACTCCAGCTTGACAAGTACTTACTTTTATTAAGACACTAATTGAAACACAAAAAAAATAATTCATGTTTCTCTGCTCTTTCTTCTTCAAGTCAACCATAAAAAGAATGTTACTAGACTACAACCATCATTCATGTTTCTCTAGAGACCAGCACCATGATTTTAGGAGACCTAAAAGACTTTTAGTCCAGAGTGCAGAGACCAAGAAAGGGATGCACATGCTTTGGAAATCATAGTTGCAAATCAAATTTGCAGAGGTAAAGATGCCCAACCTGGTTTAGGGAATTCTTGTGGATATTCTGGAAGGTTGAGGAGTCCATCTCCAAATTCATATGCTAAGTCACACGGCTCCTCTGTTGACATCACTTCATTGACTTGTCTAATACTAAAGTACAAAGGCGAATTGGTGTTGATGATTCTTAATAGAGGGTATCCACCTGTACAACAACACAATCTAATTATAGTATCGAAGACTTGAAGCGGGCAAGAAGCACATTAATATTAATAAGAATTCATGCAATTGGGTTAAATATATGGACAGACCATCAAGATATATGAAGCTGCATACTGCAAGTAATGTAATCATTGATAAATCAACATACCAATAAGTCGTCCATAAGCTTTTCCATCTGTGCAGCAAAATATTGCCTGGAATGAAAACAATGTAGCTCTTGAATTCCAGCAGACGATTGATCAGAATTATCGGGAAACAAAAGTGATCGTTGAAATGGAGAACTTTGAGAACCTCCAGAATGTAGCTCAAAGATAGTTGAAAGCAGGGATCTCACCTTCTCGCAGGAATTGATCCAAGAAATTGGAAGCAGTGCTGTACAGTGTGCACTATTTTCAGTTTATACGATACTACGAAACATTACTACATTTAATTATTCAAACGAGTATATGTAGCTGGAAAATCACCTCCACTTGTTCGGCATTTCCACATCTCAAGTGAACCTGCACTATCTCCATCAGCTAGCAAGCTACAAGAACTTTTCTTTGCTAACTTGGGATCATCATATCGTCTTCCAGCCATCTCCCAAGCTCTTGATATAAGTCTACAAGAGTCCAAAGAAAATAAAATAAATATATTGCATCTTAACCGGCATACTTAATGAACACCATCACTAATATATTCCATCACAAAGAAGCCGATATTAGGTAAAACAAAATATTATGCATGCAAATGAAGCAAAATCCAACGAAATCCAACAAACAAAATAAATATGAAATTAAATATATAAAATCATTTTGGGAAGCAAAATAAACGAAGTATCAAGTAACAACTATCAAGGCAAAACTGATCTTGATGATAACCCATCCGATTATCCTTGTATAACAATGCTAATCTCTCAAAGTAACTATGAGCCAAGTTAAGAATCCAACACACAAACCTGGAGTTTAACAGGGACAGCAGATGATGCCGCCTTTCCTCTGGAATCTCTTCAATTTTTTTCCTGATTCACATAACCATAAGAACGTTGAAAAATGCTTCAATTTACAAAGTCTCAAGAAATTAGAAAAGATCTTGAGTACTTCTAAACAATTCACGCACTCGAATCATGTACTTCATTCGCAATTTGATCAGCTCCTTACTATCCCTCAAAATCTCAGTTATATATAGGCTTTGCAAATGATGGAACATCAAACTACAAAATTCATAAACTGAAAATTTCTGACTTCCATTGTTGTGAAAAAAATATTTTCCTATGGCTATCTTATGGTCGTATGTTATCATGCTACACGTGATGAACCACACCAAGTGTCGTATACATGAAAAATTCGCAAATATATAAACGGATTTGTGTGTGATTGTGCATAGTCGTAATCCGCTACACCAAGCCTAGCAACTACAAAATCCAATCACCACCCAAGAACACATTTTTCTTTTTAACCCAAAAAAGCAAAAATAAGGTCAGAACTACTAATAACACTAAAAAAGTTAAGCTTTTCAACTGCACCAACCATAGATAGGAAGAAGGATTATATGAAGAAGGATCCAAAGGAATGAGTTCCTTCGGAGGATCAAGAAACGTCACCACGTCTTCCTCATCCAAGTAACACTTTCTTCCGGATTGAGAGACTTCATATGGCTCCACATCCCATTCCGACGTCGCTTTAGCATTTGCTCGAGCACTTAACCTGCATATAATTTCGACCTGCAAGCTTGTACGCATCGGCTTATAGTTGAACTTATGGTCATAAACATGCCGGAAAATAGGAAGAGCAGCGAAGTTATGGGACGGAGACAGCTGGCGCGTCCCGATCACTCCGCCGTGACAGGTGGAGACTGTTGCAGCTCGCATTTGGTTGTACTCAAAAGAACAAGTCGAGACAATTGAATTTTGAATTTGGAATAGACCCGTATAATGGACCGAAATAAATTGGGCCTTCAAAAAACTTCTTAATTTGGGTCAGGTAGTCATAAAGCCCAACAAAACAAAGCCCAACAAAACAAAGCCCAGTACCAATTCGTAAATTCATAAACCCGTTTTGTTTACTCTCTCTCTCTAAACTCTTCTAAACCTCTGAAATTAGCTGCTAGGTTTTGAATATTTAGCTCAATTTTCTCCACAAAAAATCGAAATTCTATACGTGATCGACTATGGTATGTTCTGAATTAGCATATTGATGCTGTGCTGCTAAACTCATTGATTTTTTTTGTTGGTATTTTTTATTTTTATATTAAATGATTGAATTTGACAGCCGCAAGGAGATTACATTGAGCTGCACAGGAAGAGGAATGGCTACCGCCATGATCACTTCGAACGCAAGCGTAAGAAGGAGGCTCGTGAAGTTCACAAGCGCTCTCAAATTGCCCAAAAGGTTGATTTTTGTTTTCATTTTGGGACGTGTTTGTATTTATTGGAAATTATGAGAGGTTTATGGTTATTTTTTGTGGGTGGATAGGCCTTGGGTATTAAGGGTAAGATGTTTGCGAAGAAGCGGTATGCTGAGAAGGCGCTGATGAAGAAAACGTAAGCTTTTTTACTGATTTAATTTAACCTGTTCTTAGTGTGTGTGTGTGTGTTTTCTGTGTAGCTCTTCACTTGAATTTATCAGGTTATTTGTTACGTTGATATGAATCATATGGTACAATGAAAGAATTAGTTTCATGTGTTAATGGTTTTCTTTTTATGTGATTTAAGTGTAAAGAACATTTGTTAAATTTGCAATATGCATATTTGTAGGTGTTAATTTGCTAGCATTTTTTTCAATCTTTGCAATTATTGTGGGTCTCCCAGAAAATATAAGCTTGTGTTATGGGATTGGTGTGCTTACTTTCATTCTTCATTGACAGATTGGCCATGCATGATGAGTCGTCAAGTAGGCGTAAGGTTGATGATAATGTCCGTGAAGGAGCTCTCCCTGCATATCTTCTTGACCGTGATGAGACAACAAGAGCAAAAGTACTCTTACATTCATAGACTTCATTCAATCTTATTTCCTTTTTGTGAAAACATGGTTTGTGGTAGTGGTCTGAAACTGTGTCAATTTTGAAATTGTACTTAAAGTAGCCTCATTATGTTTGCAGGTGCTTAGCAATACTATCAAGCAAAAGAGGAAAGAAAAGGCAGGAAAATGGGAGGTTCCCCTTCCAAAGGTAATCATTGCTGCTAGTCCGTTGTATTTGTAGTTTGCATTATTATTGAATGATGTTTCTAATATATTAAACCCTGAGAAAGTATTCCATGCATTACAAAGTTGATCCCTGTATAGGCACAGTTTACTTGTCGTAGGCTATCTTTAGAAGAATATATCAATGTCGTAATGTCTACCTAATATGCAAGGAATACACTTAGATGTGCGAGATTGATCATTAGTTTATTTAGGGTAAATAACAATGATTGTAGAGCCTACAAGGTTTCTAATGTGCCTTACAAGTTACCACAGTTCTGTGCTTTAATATTAATCAAAATCGGATCCATTAATTTGATCTTCCTTTATTTCAAGATTATCAGGCCTTTACTCTCCTAGCTTGTTGAAGCCACTTAGCCTAGATTATCCATGACTAGTTATTGAAGGGAGAGTTGGTGGAATTATTTAAATAATCTTCTCCTTGCCATTCTTCCATTGCCCCAACCAACAAAAAGGGTTGGGTAAACTATTATAGTTGTTACGAATGAATTAGAAATTGAGAAGGAGCAAACTAGAAGGAAGATTTTCGAATATCATTGCACTTGTGTTGTCAGTTGCCATATAGTTTTGATTGAACTGTGCAAATCAAACCGTAATCTAAGTATTATCTATTGACTTTTTAGGTCAGACCTGTTGCTGAAGATGAGATGTTTAGGGTGATCAGATCTGGTAAAAGGAAGAGTAAGTATCCCTTGACATTGTGTTTTGTCTGTTGTGTTATTGTCTGGTAAAGGGCTGATGATTATTGTCCTCCTGGTGATCTAATTTGCCTCTTAATTCGCAGCTAAGCAGTGGAAGAGGATGATCACAAAAGCCACTTTCGTAGGACCAAGTTTCACAAGGAAACCTCCCAAATACGAGCGTTTCATCCGCCCATCTGGTTTGCGTTTTACAAAAGCCCACGTGACCCACCCTGAACTTAAGTGCACCTTCAATTTAGAGATCATTGGAGTAAAGAAAAATCCAAATGGCCCTATGTATACATCTCTAGGTGTTATGACCAAGGGAACCATAATCGAGGTAATCTTGACTCTTAACTGAAGTAACCTCTGCTTGTAAGTTTAGTACCCTATGATCTATTTAATGTAATATGCTTATCATCTTATATTATTTCTTGTTTTAGGTTAATGTTAGTGAACTTGGTCTGGTAACCCCAGCCGGGAAAGTTGTTTGGGGTACGTTTATCATTCTACCTTTTGTCTAGGGTTATAATTTGAATTTATCGACTGTTATTTGTTTCTTATTCTTTGGTAATGGTAAATGCAGGTAAGTATGCGCAAGTTACAAATAACCCTGAAAACGATGGTTGCATCAACGCTGTTTTGCTCGTCTAAGCGACGCATTTGAATGGAACGTACTTTGGCTTGTTCGCCATAGGCGCATCTAGACTACTAACCATCTCTACTAGGTTCTTTTTTTGCTCACTTTCTGGTGTAGTAATATATTGATGCACAACCATAGGTTCAATCAACAATGTTTTTATTGAGTCTATGAGACATGTGAGAATTTTGTATCTGTTAGAAAATTTTGGCTGTCTGAATTTTAATATTGTCACACAATTACTAAATACCATTATTGTTCAATTGATTTATCATTTTTCTCTATATTTTAAACTGAATTTACCATTCATCAGAATATTGCCATTAAAATTGACCCAACAAAAAAAGAAGCAAAAAAGTTAGTATTTTTGAAACTAAAAAAACTACAAAAGCATGACCACATAAAAGAAATGGAAAAAGACGTTTTTGGTTGCCATGTTGCACTCATTATAATTTTTTTTTTGAATAAAATAAAATAAATGTATAATAACCTTATAAAATCTAATTTAAATTTTCAGGGTTATTAAATAGCTACAATAAATGTGTAGTAAGTATTTAGTTTAGTGAAATAAAGCTTGAATTTAGCAAAAAACTTATTGAGCCTTATTAACAAGCCCAGTAATAACAGCCCAATAAGTTTAAGGGCGGCCCAGTTACGATAGCCCAAAGAAGTTGCAAGTCTCATATAATAGCAGCCCTGACCAACCCACGCACAGAAACACACACTGTGAGGTGAGAAGGAGAGCTAGAGAGAGAAAGTAGAACGTGAAAAGGAAGAAGAAATGGCGTCGGGCGCTGCGGTTCCGTTTTGGAGATCTGCGGGCATGACTTACATAACGTATTCCAATCTCTGTGCCAATTTGGTGAGGCGGTGTTTGAAGGAGCCTCACAGATCCGAATCTTTGAACCGTGAGAAAGTCCACTTCTCCGTTGCAAAATGGGTCGATGCCAAACCCGAGAAACCAAGTAATTGTGGTTTAACTTTTTGATTTTCGGTTTATTAAGATCTGTATGTTTATTTTTAATTTCCGATTAATGTGGCATTCGGTGTTAGGTCCCCGTTTAATTTTGTTTTATGTTGATCGATTCATTTGAGCTGTTGCGCGAATTTATGGGGATTGAATTGTTGATGTTGATTTTGATTTCTGAATTGTGTTTAGGTGTTTGATGTTAGTGGATTTTGGCCTATATGGGATGCTTATTGAACTGAAAAATTTACGGTGATGTTTACATGACTGTTGGGAGAAGATTTTGGGATTAGAGTTTCGAAATATGTGTACTGAAAAATGTGGTGTTTTAGGAAGAATATCATGAATTTTGGTGCCAGTGTTCTGTTATTGTCTAGTGTAATGCTCGTCGCCCCCTTTCTCCTTGGGGGGTGTTGAGGGGTGAGTGGTTGCTTTGAAGTGGTTCTCGAAATTGAATTGATGTTTGTCATGCATGATCGATAATTGATTGTGCATTAGAATGCATGGACTGATTTTAATATGAGTCTAGTTGTGTGAGATAGTTCCCAGTCTTGCTTGCTCGGTTTGCTTTCTTTATGATTTTACTCGTTATTCCTTCCATGATATTCATTTTTCTGATGATGATTTGGTTTTGGGGCCACTAATTGAAATCCGAAATTGTCTCTTGGTCATTATGGGAGCTACGCATGCCATGGTTCTGTAATGATTAAGGGGTAATAATATTTTATATGCTTCTCAGACTTATCTTCCTTGCTCTAGCTCTGTTTCTTGAGACATTCAGCCACTGTTGATATGTAAACTCATTTTAAATGGTGCCTTAGTTTGTATTAGTGCCAGACTGCCAGCTACACTTTTCCTTTCCTGCATCTCTATCTTCTTAACACTGATTTTGATGAAGATGATATTGTTCTCCTACTCTATTTATTATCTCTTCTTATTCTGATAAAAAGTTGCTATGCACTTCATTTATTCAGTCAGGTTCATCAGAAGCTAAGTTTAGAGAAGAATGGTATAAACAGGGGATTTAAGTTTCCTATTAATTTATGGGTTGAGATATAACATTAGAAATAATAATAGTAGTCTTCTTTTCAGTTTGTGAATTGCATGGTTGGGTTTTTTCAAGCAATGGTGAATATCTGTTTAAGGTAACTGAATGAGCTTACTGTGAACATATCCTCTAGACTTGGGTAATGAGGACAACAGGAGGTTTAGATGATACTGTGATTAGATAAAAGACCAAATAAAGATAAGATGAAAGACCAAATAAAGAGAGATTATCGTTTCATTTTCCCATATGCCACAATTAATAGAGACTTGACAGCTTAAAGTATATTGGTTATGACAGTCGTGATGCATTCTTAGCCTTATGCGTTATGTATCTTGATTGGTCTTTTGTGTCATTCATCTTTACTCTCATCATTTTTACTGTTTAAAAAGTTAAAATCCCGACTTCATTCTGATGGACCTTTCTCATGCTTTGTTTCTTCAGCCCTCCGCACTGACACTCCTGAATAAGGCTGTACACTGGCAAATAAGCGTTCTTCAAAGGCCATTCGAGCTGAAGACTCTTTTCATCTATGTTTTCGATCGTCTCGCTACAAACTACAGTTGTTTTACAATTTCCTAGCAAATTTGACTCTGCTTGTGATCTAGGTTTGGATCCAGTTAACTGGAAAATAATGTGAGAATGCCTTGAGTTAGATTCATGCTATTATGCTATTACCAAGTATTTGTGTCATCCAAAATAAGTGCTATTGGATACTTTTATCCTTTTTTCAGTGGAGGTGCCATTAAATCAATTTTTTAAAATTAATTTAAAACAGTGGGTGCATTTTCTGTAAGTTTTGCTGGCAAGACAAGCCATCCAAGTAGGTTGTGGAATGTTGGCAAAAAGGAGAGTAGTAGTTCATCCGCTACCTACTATTATTGGAAACTTTGTTTCTTTTTATTTGTCTATATATCAACTATGTTTTGAGTTTTTCTTTACACTCTTTGTCAACCTGTTGAGTTTTTCACTTCCCAAGTTATGGAAAAATATTTTTATATCCACTATGTTTGCAAAAATTGTCTCTCTTTGTGCCAAACTTGGTTAAATCAATAATTTTTATTGGATAATAATAATTTTAGTCCAAATTGTTTGATGTAGAAAATAGATTATAGAATAGTAATGATTTGACTTAGACCTAAAATAATTGATGTTAATTTGTCACTATAACTCATTTGGGTCTAATTTGGATTATCATGTAAAAGATTATCAATCATAACAGAGCGGTGATTAAAAAAATATTTTCTCAATCATAGTGGTAATATTAAAACAAATCAAATTTGAAAACATAACGGTTGTAGTTTTTTTTTTTTTGCTTCTTGATTGTAAATAAGATTTACTGTTTGCTTAGAATTTTGAAAAGTCATGCTTAAATTGAATTAGTTTCCACATTTCAATGAAGTCAAATTTATTTTAATATATTTATTACACGCAATATGTATGTATTGATAATTATATACTGATAGGTGTAAGTATAGAAATATTTTTTTGCTTTTCAATTACACCCAAGTGTTGAAACGTGATTTGAAATACTACGTGAAAACCAGAAATTTGTTTAAAATGAAACATAATTTGAAACGATGGATTCCACCTACTATGAAATTGGTGTTTAATTATATGTTAACATAGAAAATATTATCATGTTTAAGCACTACCAAAGTGAAGCTAATTTATAGAAGTATAATTTTTTTTTTTTTTTCACAAGACATTTGGGCATCAAAACTTTAAATATTTTTTTCGGATAATTGAAATATTTAATTATAAAATAGAGCAATAGCATTAATGATGTCAAAACAGAAAAATAAAAAAAACATGAGTTATTAATTTAAAATAAGGCAAAGGAGTTTTGACAGCCTAACAAACAAACAAAGTCCATTTGATCTCCATAACCAAACATTCCGCCAACCAAAACCAACTCAACAAAACCCCGAATTTCTTCTTCCCCTTTCAATGGCGGATTCAATCCCTAAGCCGCCCAATACTGTATTAATCTCTTGAATTCCCCCTATTTCGGATCGGACTTTGCCTAAGTTCACGCCGGAGTTGCAGCTGTCGGATCTGAATCTTTGAGTATAAGCTAATCCGTTTTTTCTTAGCTTAGTTGCGATTAGTTTTGCGTAGTTCAGTTAATTCCGTTTCGAAATCCATTTCTGGAAATGGCTTCAGTGAAATCGTCTCGGTCAAGAGCAGCGCTTACCGGAGCTTCAGCAAAGGGAAATGTCAAAGATGGAGGAGCGAAACTCGAGGAAAATCTCAACGTTTTCAAGTCAGATGGCTTCGATGCCGATGCTTATGTGCAGTCCAAGTGTCACTCGCTAAATGAAAAGGTTTACAATCAATTTTTTTAGCTTTAGGTTGTGTTTGTTATGGATTTTACTTGTAATTATAATGGGCTGATGGAAAAACCCCCTATTTTTGGATTTCAAGTAGTTGAGATACTTGATTGCTTGCTGAAGTAGATGGTAGGATAATAACTAAGTTTTGAAATCTTTGGTCAACGATTAAGGAAGAAGTTTTCGGGTTACAACTTTATTTTCTTTGTTAATGTAGAGATAATTACTGGACTATTGCTTGTTTTAGATTTCTTGGTAAATGATTGGAAATTAAGTTTTCTTCCTTACTGTTCTTATTTCCTAGAGTTCAGCGGTATTAACTTATTGAAGTCGGTAACAGAGTAAACATTATGCTTAACATTTTGTATTTGTCTTTAATTTGCTCTTTTGTGGAGAAGGGATGTGGTATTTTCTAAACCAACTAAAAGATAGACATTTGTGTTGTCTCTCTATTATTGAAGGGCATCAAATATGTCATTAACTTCCAAATATTAATTAGTTTTAACTATAAATAGGTAATGAGAAAGGAGCTATGGTGGCGGGTAAATAAGATGACCTGGTTTTTCTTAATGAGAAAATATCCTATTGGAAAGAAGTTTTAATCACCTCTAATACACCGTGCTGTCTTTTTTCCAATTGCCTGCCATGCCAGCAACTTTATTGAGACGCTGCACATCTCCTTAGCATGTGCTAAGAATTAAATGGATTCTAGAGGTCACGCCTCTGACTACTCCATTTCTAGGTGCAGTCACCTAGAGCCAAATCCCACAGCTCAAAAGCCATAACCATCTCTTCCAGTTGGGAATCTGGAAGGGGCAAAATCAATTTCCCAGTTCTGATGCTAAGCTTTATGCTCGAAATCTAGATTTGACTTTAACTTGATCTTTTCTGCTCAAAGTGGATCCTTTCTGCCTCCATTAAAAATCGACGTTTATGCCGCAAATGACATCTGAACATGTTCTGCAGGAAATAAGACAGTTATGTTCATATCTTGTGGATCTGAAGAGAGCTTCTGCTGAAGAAATGCGGAGAAGTGTATATGCTAATTATACAGCTTTTATTCGGTGAGTTCATTGTCATGTCCGGATCATTAAACAAGTTCTCTTCTTTGTCTTTCCCCCTACTTTTGTGATATTATAAGCCGTAACATGAAATGCAGAAAGCCCTTTGAGTTTGGTAGATGTTTTAGATATCAAATATTCAATTTACCTCTGTATGTGTGTAACTAATCTACAGAATACAGTACCAAAAGTTGGAAACTTACAGGGAAATAAATAATATTTTAATGCTCACATCTAAAGAATCACTCATTTAGACCCAATAGTACCCCCCCCCCCCCCTTCTCTGACCTGAAAGATATTAGGACACTTTTTTGGTGTTGTAAATTTTCAGTACATATCCATCACATCTTACTGCAAGGATTTATTTAATTATTATATTCTGCTGCATATTCAACATTAAAACTTAAAAGTTTTGTCTTGTCTTACTTTTCTAATTAATCTGCAGTACATCCAAAGAGATATCAGATTTAGAGGGTGAACTTTCATCTATGAGAAACTTGCTGTCCACTCAGGCAACCCTGATTCATAATCTAGCTGAGGGAGTTCATATTGACTCTTTGTCTGACACAGCTCCTGATGGTTCAACGACGACTGGTTTATCCAATGATGAAGTAGGAGAACCTTCTGATTTGGAGAAATGGTCAACAGAGTTTCCAGATGTCCTTGATGTACTGCTAGCTGAAAGAAGAATTGATGAAGCTTTGGCCAGCCTTGATCAAGGAGAACGCATTGTGGCTGAAGCAAAAGAAAAGAAAACACTGGCTCCTGCCAAGCTAAAGTTACTTCAGTCTACTGTTATAGAACGCAGACAAAGATTAGCTGATCAGCTTGCTGAAGCCGCCTGCCAACCTTCCACACGGGGTTCTGAGCTTCGTGTAGCAATTTCAGCTCTTAAAAAGCTTGGTGATGGTCCTCGTGCTCATACTCTACTCCTTAATGCACATTATCAGAGGTATCAGTACAACATGCAAAGCCTCCGTCCATCGAGCACGTCTTATGGTGGAGCATATACAGCAGCACTTTCACAGCTTGTTTTCTCTGCCATTGCTCAAGCAGCCAGTGATTCCTTTGCTATTTTCGGCAAGGAGACAGCTTACACATCTGAGCTTGTGATGTGGGCAACAAAGCAAACAGAATCATATGCACTTCTAGTCAAAAGGCATGCACTTGCTTCTTCTGCTGCTGCTGGGGGTCTGAGATCTGCTGCTGAATGTGTTCAAATAGCTTTAGGCCACTGTTCATTACTTGAAGGTCGTGGTCTTGCTCTTTGTCCTGTGCTTCTAAAGCTCTTCAGGCCTAGTGTTGAGCAAGCCTTGGATGCCAATTTGAAGCGGATTGAAGAGAGTACAGCTGCCTTAGCTGCTGCTGATGATTGGGAGCTCACATATGCTCCAACGTCTGTGCGCTTGTCTGGGAGGACCAGTGCAGCTGTTGGTGGCAGCACACTGGCATATCAGCACAAACTATCTAGTAGTGCTCACCGATTCAATACAATGGTCCAGGTAAATATAATTCCAAGTACCTTCTAGGAATGGGGATTTATCTCTTCTACTGATGTCATGAAATTTACTTCACATGCTTGGGTGGATATCCTTATCAAATTGTTAGATCTTGGGATGACATGCATGGTATTGACAAATCCTAAAGCATTGAACCGTACTCTGTTTTGAGAAGCTTTTCTCAGTGTAGTGTTGAGCAGGCATCATTTGATAGAATCTAAAAGAAGAGATCTGCTGTAGACTTGAAATACATAGCTTTCATTAGTTTCAATAATTAAAACAGTATCAGGAGTCGGGACTAGAATGGGAATAATGGCAGTCTCTTAGTATGACTTTCTTTTTCGTACGCATGCCTTCACCTCTTCTGTTTTAAAAACTGTCTTTTGGAATTGGATGTGTGAAAAATGTTTCTGGTGCAGTCATTCGTTTGCCCAGAAAATTTCTGCAGATGTACATATCTGAAGTGTTTTTTTTTTTTTTTTTAATATTTAATTTCGGCACATACTGAAACATGAAGCTAATTTATGCTGTCTTTTTGGTTGCCTGTCCAGGATTTTTTTGAAGATGTGGGACCCCTCTTAAGTATGCAGTTGGGAAGTAAAACATTAGATGGATTGTTCCAGGTGTTCAATTCATATGTGAATATGCTCATAAAAGCATTACCTGGCTCAATGGAAGAAGAGTCAAATTTTGAAGGTTCAGGAAATAAAATTGTTCGAATGGCTGAAACTGAACCACAACAAATTGCATTGCTTGCCAATGCATCCTTACTTGCTGATGAGCTGTTGCCACGTACAGCCATGAAGCTCTCCCCAATAAGTCAGGCTAATTATAAGGATGATTCTCGTCGAAGGCCTATGGACCGCCAAAATCGTAATCCTGAGCAAAGGGAATGGAAGAGGCGCCTCTTGAATTCTGTTGATAGATTGAAGGATAGTTTCTGCCGCCAACATGCTCTAGATCTTATTTTTACTGAAGAAGGTGATAGCTATCTAACTGCTGACACATACATAAACATGTATGGGAATGCGGATGAAATTGAGTGGTTTCCTTCTCCCATATTTCAGGTATCCATTTCTATTGAGTTGGTTTCTCTCCTCTTCTGAATCAAAAGCTGAAGTGCTACACATTCATTTATTATTTCAATCTTATATAGATTTTGTGATATGCCATTTTTCAAATACTTGCAGGAACTCTATGCAAAACTGAATAGGATGGCTGGTATTGCGGCAGATATGTTCGTAGGCCGGGAGAGATTTGCGACATTATTATTAATAAGGCTCACAGAAACTGTCATTTTATGGCTTTCAGAAGACCAAACATTTTGGGATGATATTGAGGAAGGACCCAGGGCGTTAGGTCCTCTTGGTTTGCAGCAGGTTTGGAAAAACTTGTATCTACACTACAATCGCATCTATTCTTCCTTACATTGTTTATATATTTACATTCTTAATGGTTGCAGTTCTATTTGGATATGAAATTCGTCATGTGTTTCGCTTCGCAAGGCCGCTACTTGTCTAGGAACTTGCATCGCATGGTCAATGATATTATAAATAAAGCAATGACTGCATTTTCTGCAACAGGCATTGATCCGAATAGGTAAACACTTAATCTAACCTTGGGTATTTTTGCCTTGCATTTGTTTTCTTTTCCATGATTGTTTTCTCATCTTCATAGATTCAATTTAAGCTTTCAAATGATGTGTATGTGTGTGTTTGTGTATTTTAAAATTTTAGATTGGTATAACAGGCAGTTTAGGATGGTTACAATAATGTCATGGATGGAACATAATTATTGCAGTCAAAAGCCAAATAAGAACCTGTGGAAGGACCATAAAGTAATCTGTTAAGTAATTATTACATTTCCTGGGAATGTCATTGCACTATCATGGTGATTCTTGTTGGAAAAAAAGGAAAAAGAAGCTATGGCCTTTCGGTTCTGGGGTTAATAAGCTTTTCTAAGATTATGTGGCTGTAATAGATGGAAGATGTTGAGATTGAGGTAATATTCATCTCTAAATGGAACATAATTTAGGTTGATATAGCTTTTATTTCGTGGCTGGCATTCTTTGAGGTATTTAGTACAAGTGATATTGATAATCCTGGTTGAGCCTGATAGATGTTGCTACTTGCAGTGTACTTCCCGAAGATGATTGGTTTAGTGACATTTGTCAAGATGCAATGGAGAAGCTGAGTGGAAAACCAAAGGTAGCTAATGGGGAGCGTGACCCCAACAGCCCGACTGCTTCCGTTTCAGCACAATCAATTTCATCTGTTAGATCTCATGGAAGTTCCTGATGCATAGTTGTTGCAAATTTGTATATTAGATTGCATACACCGTTTCTGATGGATATTCGTCTCCTTGTATTATTTTTTTTTCCCCAATTTTTTCTTTCTTTCTTCCACCTCTAAAGTAGTAGATTTGCAGTCCTTAAATTTGATTTCTCTTAAAAGCTAGAAATTCTTTATGTTCCTCATTGAGAGGAGCATTTTGAGTGTGTATATGTTGATCACATCCATATGTTAGTACAGGATCTAAATTTGCCTATTCTTTTGTGTTGTATATGTATAAGTTGTTTATTTGGTTGAAACTATATGTTTTTCATTCATGATAATTGAATTTAAAATCCTATTATATTTTCTTCTTAGATCCAAATGCAACATACAATAAACGGCCTACACACTGTTATATCCTGATTGCTGATCTTTGCTGAGACAATGATGCTGTATATATATCTTCTTCATGATTAAAAACTCTAGCATGCTTGATCGAAGTAGTAACATGTATGTTGATACTTGTGAAGAAATGTAATATAGTAAGAGGTAATGATGATGATAATTAGTAACATGCATGTTGATACTTGTGAAGAAATGTAATATAGTAAGAGGTAATGATGATGATAATTAGGAATGAAGCTGCTACTTGGGATTGGAATGAAAAACAGGTAAGTGAATCAATATCTTACCATGATCCATCTCAAATAGGTCCATCACAAGCTAAGCAAGATCAAGCCCCCACTTCAGAAGCTCAAGAGGAGTCTGATGATGAAAGCCCTCCGAGAAGAACACGTTCACTAAGAGACATCTATGAATCTTGTGAATTGGGATTGTTCTCTTGTGAACCACAGACATTTGAAGAAGCATCAAAAGATGAACGGTGGACAATGGCGATGAATGAAGAAATGTCCACTATTGAGAAAAATAAAACTTGGGAGCTCGTTGATCTACCGAAAGGAAAGAAGACTATTGGGCTAAAATGGGTCTACAAGATCAAGTATAATGAAGATGGCCAGTGGCGTATCCAGGATTTAAAATTTGGGGATACGATAAATAATTAGAAGTATATATAAATATAATATTATTTAAATAAAAAAATAGATATTATCGTTTTTAGTTTTGTTTGCTTCTTTTTTAAGATTTTATTATATAAGAACTATTATTTAATCATATTATAAGAATTTTTTTAAATGTGTTCATCTTTATTTTAAAGATATTGGGAAAACAATAATTCATCATAATAAATTATAAGACTAATTAACCAACTATATAAAGAATAATGGTTTGAAACTGATGATATGAACCAAAAGATAAAAACATTGGCTACTAATATTTTATCAAGACAACTAAAAAGAAATGTTACAAAAACTAATTAAATACAGGACTACTACCAAATTTTATCATGAAACAACTAAAAAGAAATATTACCAAAAGTAATTAAAAGAGAAAAAAATGGATACTAATATTTTATCAAGACAACTAAAAGAAAATGTTATAAAAAATAATTAAATGCAGGACTACTACTGAAATTTTGTCAAGAAACAACTAAAAAAGAATATTATAAAAAGTAATTAATTGACTACTTATATTTTATCAAGACAATTAAATTGAAAAAAATATTATAAAAACTAATTAAATGCACTACTACTAAAATTTTATCAACAAGCGCCTACATAGAAATAGTATAAAAAGTAATTAAATTGTATCAAGAAACAACTAAAAAGATATAATATTATGAAAAGTAATTAAATGTAGCCAAAAAGATATATTAGTATGAAAACTAATTAAATGTGCTACAAAAGGGGTTCAAACCCACGATCCAAGGGAACAAACTTGTTGTCAAACCAATTGGATACAATCCAAATAATGTTTCAAATCTGCATTGTTTATTATATATACTGAATTTTAAGATATTTGAGGGCACAACCGTACCCCTTGTACCACGCTGGCTCCGCCGCTGAAGATGGCTCGATTCAGAAATACAAAGCTCGACTTGTCGCAAAAGGATATTCTCAGCAACCCGGAATTGACTTCACGGAAACATTTGCTCCGGTTGCGCGAATGGAAGCACAAGCGAATCTTCACTCTGTGTGAAATCTTCTGATAAAGGTTTTTTTGTCGCATGCCTCTATGTGGATGATCTTATCTATTTTGGCACGGATCAAGGCATGATCGACGAATTCAAGCAGAAGATGATGAAGGATTTCGAGATGACTGACTTGGGATTGATGCAATATTTTCTTGGGATTCAAGTGAAGCAAAGGCACGGGAGAATTCTTCTATCTCAGGAGAAGTATATTGATGATCTTCTCAAGAAGTTCAACATGAGCCAGTGTAAGCCCGTCTCTACGCCAATGGCGTTGAATGAGAAATTGCAGATTCATGACGATACAGAAAATGTCAATGCCACTCTTTACAGAAAATTGATCGGATCGTTGATCTATCTCAACACAAGGCCTGACATCACACATGCAGTCAGTCTACTCTCTAGGTTCATGAATGAACCAAATAAAATTCATTTTGCAGCAGCAAAGAGGATCTTAAGGTATCTCAAAGGTACAAAGAATCAAGGTATTGAGTTCAAGAAGGAAAGCGATTGCAAGCTTGTTGGCTTTACCGACAGTGATTGGGCCGGGTCAGTCGATGATTGAAAAAGCACTTCCGGATACATATTTTGTCTTGGAACCAATGTTATCTTGTGGAGTTTGAAGAAGCAAACGTCTGTAGCTCTATCATCAGCCGAAGAGGAGTACATAGCAGCTACCGACGCGGCATGTGAAGCAATTTGGCTTAGAAGAATCTTGAAAGAATTGAAGATCGAGCAGAAGGAGCCAACTACTATTCATTGCGATAATATGTCGGCAAATGCAATGACAAAGAATCGAGTTTTCCATGCGAGGTTGAAGCATATTGAACTCCGACATCACTTTATTCGGGAGTTAGTGAATCAATACGAAATTTGCTTAGAGTTCATCAACACCAATGATCAACCGGCAGACAACATGACAAAAGCTGGCACAATAGAGAAGTTCAAAAAGCAACTCAAGATTGCAAATTAAGAGGGGTGTTAGAAGGAGTAATTTGCAATATCCTAGAAGGTTCAAGAGATGCACTAGAATGGAAGATTCAAGAGATACTTAGAAATGCTAGAAGCATTAGAAGAATGTAGAAATTATTAATTAAATATTTATCTATAGAATTCTAGAATTCTAGAGAGATCCATGTACAGTATAAATAGAGGGCTAGACAATGTAGTGAGTGAAGTAATAAAAATATCATTTCAAGGGTGTGCTGTAGCAACTCTCCTAAAATACTATCAATAATATCATTTTCTCTACCTCTCCTAAAATACTATCAATAAAATCATCTTCTCTACCACACCATAGCTTCCGCACCAACACCTTCAAGGTCCAAGGTTTTCAACTCTTCAACATAAAGCTCTGACAGTCTATTCGCAATGGCTTTTGAAATTAGCGATAAAGGTCCAAGGCTTTCAAACTCTTCAACATCAAGCTCTGACAGTCTTTCGCGATAGCTTTTGAAATTAGCGATATCAAATTTCTTATGTTCAGATAGTCAACTTTCGGAAAAAAATAAAAAAAATTAAAAAACAAAATAACGAAGTATAAACCCACTTGATTGTTAAGTGTTTAAACTTGGCCAAGTGTTAAATATTATAGTATTAACATTCAAAGGAAAAGTGACGAATTCAAAAAAATGAAAAAATCAAAATACAATGAACAAATATAAAAGTACAAGAATAAAAAATGGAAACAAAATAACCCAATATTACCTCAAGCAAATTAAAAAGTGAATTAAGATCGTCTTCCTATCTAGAATGGGTATCTGACCTCCCTTGTAATCCGGACGAGTGAAGACATCTTTCAATACACCGACTTGAACACTATACTTTTATTAATGTCGAACTTTTCTTTGCCCACAAGAAATGAAATGTAGGTGTCCTTTGTTGAGCTAATTGTTAATGATCATGACAATCTTGATCACAGTCAACCGCAATCAATGTTAAAATGTCTCGATATGAGAGGAGATAATGACAATCCGCAATCAATGTTAAAATGTCTCGGTATGAGAGGAGATAATGACAATCTTGACCACAGTCAACCGCAATCAATGTTAAAATGTCTCGGTATGAGAGGAGATAAGGAGGAAGGTAGAGATAAGATGGTCATCATACACAGTTGGATATCTTTGAAAATAAGCAATTAATGGTAAAATTATATCAACTATTCCTTAGGAATCTTTACTTATGATCATTACTTCTAATTGAGCATGATCCACTCCTGATATTCCTTAGGAATTTTAATGATTTTAATGATTTGTGATGATCTTTGCCTTTGATTTGGCTTGATCTGCATCGGACTTCCTCTATAAAAAAAAAGTGGTTGCTATTATGTAAAGATTATCACAACAATATCAATAAAAAAAGAAATAAGTTCTTGTGTTTGATATTTTTTCTCTCCAAATTCATCATCTATTTTTTACTATCATCATTTTCTGCTTGGTATCAGAGTAGGTTTTCCTGCGTCTGATTGAACACATCAAACCATGACATCAAACACCACAATATCTATGTCCCTCAATGTGGGCAATTTTGTTACCCTCAAACCCACAAATTCAAATTACCTGTTATGGCGTGAGCAAGTTCTTGGCCTAGCAGAAAGTCAAGATCTAATTGACCATCTCAACAAAATCCCTCCCACAAGACTAGACCAATCGGAGGAATCATCAACTGCCATGATCGAATTCATTTCGTGGCAAAAATCAGATAGACTGCTAAGGGGTTGGATAATTGGTACCTTGTTAGAGGAATTTCTTGGCCTTGTAATCGGCCTTGAGATATCATATTCAGTTTGGGAGGCTCTTAAAGAAGCGTATGCTAAAGATTCACAAGAAAGGGAGTTCACCCTCAGGCAACAAATCACCTACCTTCGCAAAGATGAGAACAAATCTGTCAATGATCACATCCGCAACTTCAAAGGGTTATGTGACAATCTTGCTGCTATTGGTAAGCCAATTTCTGAAAAAGAAAAGGTATACTGCCTGCTCAACAATCTTGGACCTCAGTATGAGACATTCATAACTATGATGCTGAAACCGCCACATCCCTCCTACACTGAACTAATCTCGCAATTGCAGAACTTGGACCAACGTCGTAGTTCGTTCTCAACACAGTCAGAACTCTCCATCAATTCAAATACATCTCAACTGGCGTTTTACACACAACAACAAAGACAGAATCACTCAAGGTAATACTAATCGCCTGAATTTCAATTTTTCTTCAGCCGGGAGAGGCTTTACCACCCAATAGAACCAGCACCCTTGCCCGGATCAGTCTCCACGGCCATGCCGCCCACTTCCTCCAGGTATGCGTCGTATGACTTCATCTGAACGTGAACAATACAAGAATGAGTTCTGTCAATACTGTGGCAAGCCGAGTCATATGGCAAAGATCTGCTGGTGGCTTCTGAAACAAATAAATCTGGAACCGTCCCTCCCACAAGGGCTTGCTACTCTAACATTGGACAACTCCGTTGCAGATCCTGATTGGACGTGGGATACGGCAGCTACCAGTCATATTATGGTCAGGAAGGTATGATGACAAATCTTCAAAAATATTATAGTAATGATACTGTCATAATTGGTAATGGTTCCTCAATTCCCATCACAGGATCTGATAATGTGACAATTCGTCAAAATAATCAGAAATTGATTTTAAATGATGTATTATTAGTCCCAGAATTAAAAAAGAATTTATTATCTGTTAGTAAACTCACGTCTCAATTTCCTGTGAATTGTGAATTCTCTAATAATGACTTTTCTATAAAAGATCGGATGATAGATGCTGCATTAATGCAAGGACAAAGAAAATATGATTTATATACTATCTCAAACTCTCCATAAGCTTATTTCTCACATCGTTTTACATCTTGCAGTTCCGATGTCGGACACCAACGCTTAGGACATCCTCAAGAAGCATCAGTTCAACGTCTTCAAAATAAAGGCCTCATCAATGTTATTGGTTCAGTTAAAACAAATAAAATATGTGATAATTGTCAATTAGAGAACCTTAGTAGACTTCCTTTTAATAGTTCATCAAATAAAGCAATAGAAGTGTTTGAAAAAATTCACTGTGATTTGTGGGGACCAGCCCCGGTGCTATCTATTGGAAAATTTCGTTGCTATGCTTGTCTGGTTGATAATTTTTCAAAATACACCTGATTGATTCCTCTACGAAATAAATCTGATTTTTTTACTTCTTTTCTGGCATTTGAAAGCTATATTGACCGCGAGTTTGGAAAAAAAATTAAAATTTTTCATTCTAATGGCAGTGGTGAGTTTGTCAATTCTCTGCTCACATTTTTTATCTGCAGGAATTGTACATCAAATCTCGTGTCCGTATACCTCGGAGCAAAATGGTGCCGTTGAACGATGGCATCGTGTCATTCGCGAGTTAGGCATGACTATGTTGTTTCAAAGTCACGCACCTTTGTCACTTTGGGTTGAAGCTTTCTCAACTGTTGTATATTTAATTAACAGATTGCCTTCTTCTGCTCTATCCTTTGAAACACCATATTTTATGTTATATAATAAGCAATTGGATTATTCCCATTTACGAGTGTTTGAGACAAAATATTTTCCTTATACATGGGATACTATAAGTTAAATAAATTTGATCCTAAATCTACTATTTGCATTTTTGTAGGATACAATGACAAATACAAGGGTTATAAGTGCTATGATCCTCAACATAAAAAATTCATTCTGTCCCGACATGTAGTGTTTGATGAATCTGTCTTCCCGTTCAAAAAATCCATACTACCTCTTGCCTCCAATGCAAGCAATCTAATTGACTCTTGGTTACATTCCTCCCAAACAGCGCCCCATAATATTCCCGACATTTCCCAACCTAAACTCACTGATATCCCTCTCCCTCTATCAAATACCATCAATCTCATTCTACACCATTCCCCCGCTGCCAAAACTGACTCTCACCCACTTCACCGCCCGCAACTGAAACCAATCACCCACCCATTTCATCGCCCGAAACCGATCACTCTTCATCTCCAGACCCGGAACACCCACTCACCTTCCCTACTGAACCCAATAACTCGCCCGCCCAACTTCCTGACCTAGATGCTCAACATTCCCCTTCCCCAGAACCCGATCTTCCTCCTCCGTTACACCTGCATGCCATGACTACTAGATCTCACCTCGGTGTGTTTAAACCAAATCCTAAGTATGCCATGTTAGTCACTCTCTCCCTCATAATTGATTCCTCTGTGTGAGGAAATGCACCCCCATCATAACTTTCATTAGTCCTTCAGGTGAAAGGCGGTATTTCACACTTGCAGCATGATCTTCAAGCTCCTCTGTACCCCAAACAGTCAAATACTCAATATCCAGTTTAAGTCCCTGCATACTTTGTAGTTAGATGATTATTAGCCACTTCATTCAGAAGTTCGTTGGACTTACAGGCATATAACCAAGATCTGGAACTCAAGAAATCAGTGTTGAATAAACCGGAGAACCACTCATTGATTGCCTTTTCTTCTTCCACAATTTTGATGGTGTTGATGAGGCGTTTCAGCGTGTGCTCCCCGGCCTTCCCAGTTGATTGCCTTTTCTTCTTCCACAATTTTGATGGTGTTGATGAGGCGTTTCAGCGTGTGCTGCCCGGCCTTCCCATATGCGCAATCTTTTCTAGTGTTGATCGATCATAAGAACATAAACCTTCAATAAACGACACCATTCTTGAAAACAAATGGGAATTGGCTTGAGTGGAGAGGTAGAATTGGCTTGATAGAATTTGACGCATTGACAGTTTGAGAAAGTAGTAGTTTAACAAGGGTAAATATATATTGGCAGCTGCGAACGGTTTGAGAAAGTATTAGTCTGTTTAAGATTCTAACGGGTTGAGAAAGTATTAGTAGTCTGTTTCGTAAGGGTATATAAGAGCATCCACATTGCAAAGGAAATTTTGGATTTGGTTGAGGATGGAGTCCACCATGGAGGAGAGAGAGGGCAATGGATCCGATCCTTTAAATCCAAAAAGTGAAAAACACAAAAAGATCGCGGATGGGGGGCGCTAGGAGGCGCAATTCTGATTGGAAGCGTGATTTACACACGCGCTCTGTGGGCGCGTTGAGGAACCCGACAGCTGGGTCCCACCGTCTGTGCTGCCAATTTTTTTTTTTTTCTGTTTTTTCTTTTATTCATTTTCCACTAATTTTTTGTATAGTCTTCTTCTTTTTTTTTTGGTGCGGCTATCCGCACTCCCACATATTACTAAACACACCCCAATCATAGTGTTACTGTTCATATGTGATGTGAACAGTAACACTATAATTGGGATGTGTTTAGTATTTCTTGGGGTGCGGATAGCAGCACCCTTTTTTTTTTCATTCACTGTCGATAGTTTGCTTTTTCTTTTTTCCCCTTTTTTATTCTTTTAATTTATTCAACTTTGTATTATAACCTATAAAATTTTATAATTTCAAAATTTTAATTAAATAATTTATATATTATCAAAATAAATTGTATTTTTAATTCTTTATATAATATCAAAATATTTTTATTTTAATATAATATTTTATTTAGTTAAAATATATTCCAATAAAATTTGTGTTATCGAAATTAAAAAATCTAAATTAAATTTAGGTTAAATTAGGAGAGAGAAGATTGAGTGGAGAGGAACCCATAAAATAGTGAATTTAGATTTATTGAATTGTGGATGTGGATTTAAATTGATGAAATGTTGATGTGGAGGAGAGAGAATGTAAAAAATGATTAAATGGATTGTATTTTTTGGGTGCGGGTTGTAGATGCTCTAAGGGTATGTATATTGGGAGTATGTTATATCATATTAATTTTTTTTAAGAAATTAAAAATATATGAAACTTTAATCCTACTTGAGCAATGATAAAAGCATTGTCATCTGCAGCATCATGTTAGTACAACCGCAATTAAAATGTTGATAAGAAGATAATAAGTTGCGCTAGAAATACAAAAATATGTAGGAAAATCAAGTATATCTAATTACTATGAGTTAAAATTCAAAAGGCTATTCAAGCATGCATGTTACAACCGGTTTTTAGTGCTCTTCGTGTTCTTCGTAGCGTAGAGCCTCGATATGTGATACAATTACATTTAAATCTACAAGTTGCCATGGAGGCGGCCTTCTCTCCTTGCTCGTGATCGAGTTTCAGAATGATCTCCATCGTACTTGTCCGCCTGGTCGTGCCGGGTGGTGATTCTTATAGGGTGTGCTTCTGTATTGAAAATCCATTCATCCAGTGAAATAACAGACCAAGGTGAAAACATAAGGTACAGATATTTCAGCGTCTCTGCTAGAAAAAAGCTGTGCATCATGTTGTCTTTTACGCCTGTATTAACCTGAAGAACAAAAAATAGCCAGGTTAGAGTCGGAGACAGGGATTGGAGTAATAATTACTTCAGTTCTTGTCTTCAAATGCGCAATTGGCCATACAACATTATAAATAGTTCACAAGTTAAGAAGCGCTCATTCACATCCTTTAATCCAACATATCCGGACTCAATGCGGGAGTTCTTCTCGAATGCTTGGAAGATATTCCATCCCCACCTAAATAGTAGGGATGGAGTTCAAAGTTGAAACAGAGAACATGTTTTCCTGAGCTACTTTAAACATTTACAGGTGAGACAGTGAGCATATGCAGATAGTTTGTATCTGTACATAGGAAACCATGGATGTCCAAAATTAGATTGTTTTCTTCTAGCACTAACCAAGTACAACTAAAGTCAAAAATGTTTAACACCAACATAGATGAATAAATTCATGAATTTTCTGATGAGATGAAGGAAACTAGATTTCAGCCATGTCAGCATACACTTCAACTTTGCCTTTATATTGTTGACCTTTATGTGTAATCGAATGAATATTTGTACTGCATCAAGTTTTGCAACAACAGCATTTTACCGAACTGGAGTAATACTTGAAATTGTAAATTCAATGCATTAGGATAAAAACTCACTTGAATGGGATCCACATCAGATCTAGTTTCCACTGTGTTTTTGACAGTCTCATCACTATCAGCAGTAGATTTTTCTTTATTCAAGCGTTCACAAGTTGCCAGGAGTACTTGAACAGCCTACTCAGGAAGCAAATATAAGTCAATGTGTGAATGAAATATAATCCATCGACAATGTGAGAAACAGATGAAATTATGGTAGACAATCAACATCAGCACATGCATTAGGATTTATGCTACTCCATTTGAGTTGCAACTGTCGGATTTGCAATGTTGAAACATTCCCAGATAGTCCTCAACAGATTGAAAGACTAATACAATACTGTGCAAGTGACTCCAGAGGATAATAATTTAGTGACAAGATATAACATTGTTGCAAACAACTTCATTCATTTTGCAACCAAACAACCTCATCAGGCTTTTTGGCAGCCAGCAATGAACTTGTAAGACCTCGAAGAATTTCAAAATCAACACTTTTAGTTGCCTGCAAAAATTGAAAGAGAGTATTCAGTCCTGCAGGCAAATAACGCCTCAATTTGGAACATCCCCAAACCATGTGAAGCCATATGCTTAAAGAATTAGTCCCGTATATGCAACAAAAATATCCTTGTTAATGATGAAGTGGCAAGGACACGGAAGAGTCATGGGCTGATTAAGGCTATGTTTGCCTAAGCTTATCTCCTGTATCATATAAGATGTTTTTGGAGCTTATAAAATGCTATATCCTATTTTTATTTTACTAATAAAATTTTGCAATTTGTATGGTCAAAGCTGAAGGGGTTTGTTAAGATATTAAAATAATTTAGAAACTTTTACAATTCTAGTATCTTATTTTGGAAACTTGTAATCTCATCTCCTATAATTTTGAAACATTCTATGATGCCAAATAACCTTTGAAACATCAATAAAGTAGGTCTCATGAGCACCAAATACACTCTAAGTGGAATCACAACTATAAAAAAAATCTTACAGTTGGCTGGCTAACCTTGTGAGATATGTGGTTTTGTGAGCATGTCACGGATATATGATATGGAACGATTGGACGCTAAATAATGGGCAGAAGGGGAGAGAATATCATTTCCTTTTACAATAGAAAGAACTGCAAGTCCACGTGGTACCAGGAGCATAGTTCCCGAGTTAACCAATTGAAATGTTTGAGGAAAGCATTCAGCTAAAATTAATGCCTTAAGAGTCTATAGTATGCTAACCCTTTCAGCACTTCTATAAGCAAGAACACTTCCTTCATAATCTTTGAGCTCATATTTGACTTCTCCAAGTAAGCGAAAAGCATCGGGATCACTTGGTTTCTTCTGCAGGTAGAGGGGGGCAAAGTTAGAAGCAGAAGCAGAACTCGAGCTCGACATGATTTCCATATGCTATGTTCATAATGATAATGACATAAGAGCAACAAATAACAAACCTCAGTCAATTTTTCAAGCAATGCTGCAGCTCTTTTGTATTCTCTCATTTCTGCTAAGGTCACTGCAGCTCCCTGTACAGAAGAAAAAATGATATAAATTTGAAAGGGTTGGCTACGTTGATAAATCACTCCATAGAGTTGCTGAATTTGTTCTGGTGCAGTCCAAGTCAGAATATTTTTCATCAGAAAGTTAAATAGCTGTCACAGGATATGAAAAACATTTGCTCCTATTAGCTGCCACTGAAGTTCTTCTTGACACACAGTTTGATTGAGGTTGAAATGTTCATTTACAAAATTGTTGTAAACATGAAAAGCTTATCAGGGTTGCATACCATTTCAGCCTCAACACAATGAAACATACTGGATGTGAGGCAGTATCAGACACCTATATACCGAAAATTTACAACGATCAGAGCTGCTGTGATCTGGGAACAATAGCTCGGTCAAACTCATTTTCACTTTGGCTAGTTACAAGTTGTCAAGCATTATATTATTCTATGGTTGACCTGTACAAATGCTTCCTTCTTATTCCCAGTTATAAAAGGACTCAGATTCCATAGGACAATGCCAAGTTTGAATCTTGCAATGCAAATTCTGTAGTGTATCTGTCTGAGCTAGAGAAAGCATCCAAAATTGGACACTTGATTGACAAGTGTACCTTCAGAATGCAAACCTCAGTTTGAGATTCTGAAGAGAATTAATCGGATTCAGCATTATTTGAAAATTATGCACTGTTACCAGATGTTTATTAATTCACATAACAGATTCTACCACCTAAGTAAAAAAAGAAAAAGAAAATATATATATTATAATTTTTTTTAATAGGAAGCCAACTTATTAAAATTTCCCACACAGTAATAAAGCATTATAGCAATATCTGTGATGTTATCAGGTAATACAAATACATCGAAACTCACTTCAAGAGCAGTTGAATTTACCGGTGAGAGAGCAAGCATTTCTTCAAACTGATTCAGCCTCTTCTGCAAAAATATAAGTTCGTTAAGGTAGATGACTCACGAGTTGTGACATGCGTTGTTAATAGCCTATAAATATAAGAGACAGATTGATGCAAAGAGAGAGACTAATCATAGAAGCAATTGAAGGGTCTTCTATACTATGATCTGAACAAGAATGGAGCAAGAAGAAACAGAATTATGCTAAGTTAAGTAAAACCATCACATGAGATGACTGCATCGTATTATCCAAGGGAAATTCTCAAGAAGTGTCAACACATGCCAGTTACCAAAGTGGAATTAAAATGTAATGTCTTTACAACTATTGGAAATTTATACTAGGGAAATAAAAATAAAGAAGCAAGCAAGCAAACATCTGAGTTAGGAACTTATATAAAATATTGCTTAAAGTCAAGTATGTTATCCTCACCTGAAGGGTCGCTCTCTCTTGTTCTGAAATTTTATGAGCAGTGGCAACGTCTTCTGTAGGGCTAAAACTGTCATTTCATAGACCACATAAGTTTTAATCACAAGTAGATTGCAAATAGTAGATGTTCACGTTATAAATTAAAATTAGATACATGTAATTTTAGTTTCTGACCAAATGTTATCTTTTTTATATTTGGTGTGGTTTAACATATTCTGTTTCGGGCAGAACCATGGAAACCCTCAATTTACGACCAACATTGAGTGGATAGCTTATAGTGGACATTGACTTAAACATTCAAATGGGAAAGATGAGAGATTGGCTTTGATGACTCAAAAATTAAAGAACTCAGTTAGGCAAAACTGCTATACCATGGGAAGCCACTATCCTTAGCAGATCTCTATCATATAATACACAAAAATATATTATGATAAATTTAAAGATCTCAGTTGCCTTTTCAGCCATGTTCAGCAATGGAACGAACACAGTAACATTTATAACAGGAGAAATATTGATGGACATACTTAGAAAACAGGAAATTGAATGAAACAAAACTCAAAAGGAATTTTTCATGGAAACAATATCTGAACAAATTCAGGAGATAATTAATCTGTGAATGGCCAGAGAGTTTGATCAAAAGTTGTTGAAATTCTTGAAAACATATACCTTCCGGAAGGAAGAAAGTCTCCAAGAGCAAATACCAAGCCAAACACACCAACTGCAACTCCAACTCCAATACTAATAACAACGATTGTGATAATAATAATAATAATAATAATAATAATAATAATAATAATAATAATAATTATTATTATTATTATTATTATTATTATAATAAATATCATATATATATTATTTAAATACATATTAAAAGAAAATGTCCAATAATAATAATTATTACTTCATATATATACACAATATCTTATTTAGTAAGCTAAATATTTATATATTATATTTTATCTAATACACTTGTATTTTGTTGTATTAAAAAATTAAATACTTGTAATTATTAATTTTTATAGAAAAATACTTCTTGTACTATAGATTACAGATACATACTTGTAATTAATGTAAAATATTAATGTATACATTTCTAATTTTATAAAACTTTAAGCATTCATATTATCTTAAACATATAAATTTCAAAAAGTTGTAATTTTCTTCCATTAAATTCTTCTATTACAAAATTTACATTAAAATAAAAAAGACGATTTAAAAAGAAAAAAACTCATAAGTGGGTCAATATGAAAAATTAATTTTACTACAATAAATTATGTTATGTAGATGCATATAATTAAGAAACTTTTAACTTCAATTTTGTACAACTTATAACTATTTATATAGCATATATATTTAAATAAATTTTAATAATATAATCTATACACATATAAAAGACATGTTTTTTCTTTCTTTTATGATAATATATTCCATATAAAAAATAAGTTTTTTTTTCTTTCATTTTATATATTTTCTATTATAATCCTTGATAACTTAACAAGAAAGTCATGTATTTTTTATTTTCTTCATTTTTATTTTTTTTGATAAAACAGTTTTTTAGTAGGAAAAGTTGCAAATTAGTAAATTTTGTCAATTTTTATATTTTTCTATAAAATATAGATTATGAAAGGAATAATGCTACCTAGTATATATATGTATAGGTGATTTTATAGTTTTGGTATTTGAATCTTAAAATTTAATTATATGAAATCACTATAGTATAAATGAATTCTTTAAATTTTATTACCTTCTTTTTTCTTAATAAATGTCTAAAAGGACTAATTTTTTCAAACACCTTCTACCGAGGCCCATTTGTATTAAATTGGCCTAATTAATCTTATTAAATATATAAAATAAAATGAAATTATTGAACCCTAATCCTATTCCCTGTCTCCCACCGCCTCCTCTCCTTCACCAATGTTCCCACCTCCTTGCCACCAGTGACCATCTTTTTTTTTTATGTGATTTTATTTTCCTCCTTATTCCTCTTCGGATCTGATTATTTTGTTTCTTTATTTTCTACAATGTTTTTTTTCTTTTTTTATTGTAACTGTAAATAGCTTGGTGCAGGAAATAGGGGTGAGCACGGTCCGAGCAATTCGGAGATCAGGAATTCTCCGGAACTGCTCCAAAATTTGGAGATCTCCAAATTGGAATTTTCGGAACCGAATCGGAGCAAAAATTCTCTAGAACCGAATTGCTCCGAATTTCGGTTCGGAGTTTCAGTTCGGATCGGTTTCGGAGCTTTGGAGATTCAGAGTTTTTCAATGTAATATAAACATTCAAATCAAATAATTTTTTTTTCATAATTTATAGTTTGTTTAACTAAAAAAGTATAGCTTAATTTGTAGTGAATTTTTGAAAATTTGATCAGAATTTTAATTTTTAAATAATTTAAATCCTAATTTTTTATATTATTTTTTCAAAGATTTATTTTATTGGTTTTAAAATTAATTAAAAAATAAATTATATGTATATAAAGTTTAAAAGAAAAATTTAATCAAATAAAAATAGTTTGAGCATAAATTCATTTTAAAATTAAGGTTGTAAAATATTCAAAAAAAAAATATATATATATATATATAAATAGTAATAATAGAAATAATTAAATTAAATAAAGTAGAAATTTTGGAATAAAAGAAAAATTCTATTAAATAAAGTAAAATTCCAAAAATTGAATAAAAAAAAAGAGAATAAATAAAATAGTATTAAATTACAAATTTTATTGTAAAAAGGGGGCATGGTGCAATTTATAGACAAAATGTAAGGATAGAATAGTCATTTAACATTTAAAAATTGGTCAAAAACCAACAAATTTCACACTATAGGCGCGTGCATTGCACTCCTGTTAACTTTTACGATTTAGGGGAAAACGTACCGACTTTTTGATAACCCACGTGTTAATCTTGCCATTTTGAAAACACGTGGGGGAGCGATGCAGATTTTTCATATCACAGGGGGTTTGACGTATTTAACCCCTCCAAGATCCATGCTCACCCTTAGCGGGAAGAATGGAAGATGTGATTTTTATATAGTTTTTTTAATTGTAATTTTTCAAGCTTTGTAAGGAAAATACATTTTCTTATTATGACAGGACAATTTTGAGAGGAAAAATCATATTTTTATAATTCCTCCCAACTGCTAGATTTTTATTTTAAACAATCCAAAAAAAATTATTATTTAGACATATGGTATGTTAAAATAAATTTGAAATTAAAAGTTGTGTAATTTTGATTTTTTAACGTAGTGATTTATTAAAAACACAAATAAATAAAAAGAGGTCACTACCCCATACAGTATCTCGATTTCCTCGGAAAGCTGTAATTAAAAGCTATTTTGTTCATTTATTTAACATTTCTATTTTAGATAGGAAGATTTGGGTGGGAAAATTAGTTTTTTCTATTTTTTACCATTATTTTACTATATATATAGATGTAGTAATATTTTTATATTATATGATTAATATCTTTATATGATATAAATAATACCTTTACATTATATTTTAATAAAATGAGATAATACATTTATGTGAAACAACTCATATTTTTATTCAATAAAACTTATACTTTGACGTGATACAATTAATATATTTCAATCAAACAATAAAATTATTTTTTAAGTAACATAAAATAATACCTTTAAATAAATGCACTAATACCTTTACGTAGTGTTGTTAATATCTTTACGTAATGTGGTTAATACCTTTATATGATACAAGTAATACATTTACTTCTATTTCAAGTAATACATTTATGTATTACAAATGTTACCTTTAAATTATATAATGATGACCTTTTTGTTATAAGTATGATACCTTCGTGAGATATATTTCTTATCCTCATTTATTTTAGAAATTGTATCAAACTCATCAACAAGTCCATCTTCTGCAACAGGCATTGATCCTAATAGGTAAACACGTAATCTAACCTTGGGTATTTTTGCCTTGCATTTGTTTTCTTTTCCATGATTGTTTTCTCATCTTCATAGATTCGATTTAAGCTTTCAAATGATGTGTATGTGTATTTTAAAATTTTAGATTGGTATAACAGGCAGTTTAGGATAGTTACAATAATGTCATGGATGGAACATAATTATTGCAGTCAAAAGCCACATAAGAACCTGTGGAAGAACCATAAAGTAATTATTACATTTCCTGGGAATATCATTGCACTATCATGGTGATTCTTGTTGGAAAAAAAAAGCAAAAAGAAGCTATGGCCTTTCGGTTCTGGGGTTAATAAGCTTTTCTAAGATTATGTGGCTGTAATAGATGGAAGATGTTGAGATTGAGGTAATATTCATCTCTAAATGGAACATAATTTAGGTTGATATAGCTTTTATTTCGTGGCTGGCATTCTTTGAGGTATTTAGTACAAGTAATATTGATAATCCTGCTTGAGCCTGATAGATGTTGCTACTTGCAGTGTACTTCCCGAAGATGATTGGTTTAGTGACATTTGTCAAGATGCAATGGAGAAGCTGAGTGGAAAACCAAAGGTATCTAATGGGGAGCGTGACCCCAACAGCCCGACTGCTTCCGTTTCAGCACAATCAATTTCATCTGTTAGATCTCATGGAAGTTCCTGATGCATAGTTGTTGCAAATTTGTATATTAGATTGCATACACCGTTTCTGATGGATATTCGTCTCCTTGTATTATTTTTTTTCCCCAATTTTTTCTTTCTTTCTTCCACCTCTAAAGTAGTAGATTTGTAGTCCTTAAATTTGATCTCTCAAAAGCTAGAAATTCTTTATGTTCCTCATTGAGGGGAGCATTTTGAGTGTGTATATGTTGATCACATCCATATGTTAGTACAGGATCTAAATTTGCCTATCTCGAGTTGAAAGATCAAGAACACACACACAAACTTGAGATTCACTCAAGTTCAACAATGGAGAATATGATCAACCAAAACAAAGCCAAACGAAGAAACAAAAGCAAACAATCACAACACCCAGAAATATAGTGGTTCGGCTTGAAAATGCCTACATCCACTTTGTATCCTTCCACTATATTGATCAATCAAGAAGCAATGAGTTACAAAGAAGAAGAAGATAAAAACCGAAGCAGAAAAACCCTAAATCGAGCACACTCTGTAAACAGCTGAATATCTATCTCTCTATAACTCGATATCAAAACTGATCAACTAGAGAAACATACTACACTATATATAGAACCTAGCGCAACAAATCTTGATCGAAACCGTTGAGTATCGAGTAAGATATAAGCCCCGCAAAACCGCTGATCACAACCTGCAAAACAAACTTGAAAACACAGGTTAGATAATAACCGTTTTTCTAGTTATGAAATCGCATTTTGCTATTTCGTTTTTATTAGTAAAAACACGTTTTCCTTTCAACACTTAGCCAAAACTTGCAACAGCTTATAAGCTTGATTTTCTAAGCTTTCTCAGCTGCATGCATGGCTTCTCCAAGCTGCTTCTTCATACTACTTTCACAACCTATTCTTTTGTGTTGTATATGTATAAGTTGTTTATTTGGTTGAAACTATGTGTTTTTCATTCATGATAATTGAATTTAAAATCCTATTACATTTTCTTCTTAGATCCAAATGCAACATACAATAAACGGTTATATCCTGATTGCCGATCTTTGCTGTGAAAATGATGATGTATATATATCTTTTTCATGATTAAAAACTCTAGCATGCTTGATCAAAGTAGTAACATGTATGTTGATAGTTGTGAAGAAATGTAATATAGTAAGAGGTAATGATGATGATAATTAGGAAGAATATAACTTGTCTTGTTGCTTCTTTGAGAGCAGTGAGGTGTCGCAACCACCCTACATCTCATATATATTTGTACAAGAACTCGGAGGAAAGCCTCTGCCATATATATTAGTGGAAACAACTTTGACAAATTAGTAGAGTATAAATGATGATGCAGTTGAACAATTTGAAGTGTTACTAGAAACATTATGCATAGTGCTCCAAATATAAACATGTTTGGATCTTCTACTTCAGCTTTCAAGCATTTACAACTAGGTTGGCTATGGTGCTGAACAGATACAAAACTTCAAAATTTAAACAATTATTTGAAACTGTTATAAGAAGCGATGAACAGGTTATCTATTTCAGCATATATCTAAATCAACACTTTCTTTTCCAAAGTTTGAAGCGCTTTATTGCAGGGAGTCCTCTTCTCGATTTGTCCTAGATGAAAAAGGCATAAGTTGGATGTAAAAATTTATAAAGAATATAGAGAAGAAAAGGTAATAATGGTATCCTGAATGAGTATTACCGTAGCCAAACCAACAGGCAGATCAGCAATGAATGTACAATATTTTTATAATATATCCAAAACAGTCTCTCAAGATATAATATATCCTTCAAAGGTATAATATTTTTATAAGCAAAACTCTTCATGACAAAAAAAAAAAAATCTAGATATATTTTGCGTAAGTAGTTGGTTCAAGTAAATGATTAGTTGACAATAAAAATAATGAACTGATAGGAAAAAGAAATGAGACATGAGGAGATATAATTCAAATGGAAAAAATGTTGTTTTTTTTTTTCAATGAAAATAAAGGTTGAGAATGAAGTATCAATACTAAAAATTATTTAGGATCAGTGTCAACAATACCAAATAAATTCACACCAAATTGTACAAGTCTCCATGATCAGTGAAAATATATATAAATTAAAATCTAAACCATTGTGAAAAATACAAAAGAAGATGATATAGGATTCAACTTCACTGGAGAAATTTGAAAAAAATTGAGGCTTTTAGAGGCATTATTCTCGAAACCGTTTTCTTTAACTCTGGTCATATTTTCTGATTCTCTTTGAGATGGATGTGGAGAGAGTGTTTGGGAATGCTTGAACAAATTTGAACAAAATAAAATGGAGAAAAAGTCCTTTGCAAATGTCATCATAGAAGAAAGTGATTAGAATTTGATACCTCTTACTGACTGATTTGGAGTTTGGGAATATGGGAGATGTAGTGCCAATCCTCTCCACTTCCTCTCTTGCATCTCCTTTCCAGTTCTGGGCATTCACTGATTACGAGAGTTTGGAGATTCCGCATTCCTTGGATACTTGCTGGAAGTGATACTACTTTTGGGCAGTTGTAAATAATCAGAGATTGGAGAGATGTTAGATCCTCCAACCAGTCTGGGAGTGCATTCAGTCTGGTACCTTTTGTGCTCCCTTGCTCCTTCGATAACCCTTTGAGATTGTGGAGAGAACACAAATCAAGTGTTTTCAGAGATGGGAACAACGTATCTACTGCATTTTCATCTTCAATGATATACTCCACCCCCACCTTCTTTAACCACAAGGTTTCCAGATGAGGTAGCTTTCCCAGTTCTCGAAGATGCAAACAATGTGGGCAATTCATCATATTCATACGAACTAAATTTTTCAGAACTGAATCTGACATCCAAACCGGAAAGCACCTGCCACTGAAGCCTCTTATTGTTAAAATTTGAAGATTGGGGTGAGGTTCAAGTGCTTCCAACACCTTTTCATCTATATCTACCCTTGATTCTGCGATTGAGCTGTTGCTTACCCATTTCAAACTCAACTCACGAAGCTCTTTTTTCTCGGAAAGCTTTGCTTTCTTCGCATCAGTATAGTTTCTCACTCTCTCCAAATGCTTAATCTCAAGCTCCTCACTGAGGTTTAAGCATTGCAATTCTTCAAGTTGATTACCTCTCTCACTGCCCACAATAAATAGGCTCAATGTTTTGAGATAGCTTAATTCTCCAATTTTTGAGGGCATCCCTCTCAATGAATTACAAAACCGCAAATTTAGATGACGGAGATTTTTTAAGTGTCTCATGTTCCGAGGTAATGCCACAAGCTTGTTACACCATTTCAGATTCAACATTTGCAAATTCCAAATATTGCATAATGAGTTGGGCAGAGTACGAATATTTGAGTGAGACAAATTTAAGAATCGCAAGTGTTTGAGATTATCCACCGTAGAAGGCAAATCATTTATTATTGCCCTTAATACTCTCAAACTGCTAAACTTGGTTAAGATGGAAGATAAGTCCATATCATGTTGAGTGCGTGCAGGAAATGCCACTAAATTTTCTTCAAAAGCTACCTCACGAATATTGGCATAATTGGATGTGCTTGCAACTTGTCTTTCCACTACCTCAGGAACTTTGTTCTTCACGATTGACTGTGCAAGGTCATGAACAAGATCATGCATCATTATAGAGTCAGTAGTCGTTACATATTGGAAAAGGGATCTAAGAAGTAACTCATTACATATTTGATTCCCAACATCCTCCACTTCCAATATCCCCCTTGATGATATATATCCATGAGCCATCCAAAAAAAGATCAATTCTTTTTTTGAAATGCTAGCGTCCTTTGGAAAGACTGCAAAATAAACGAAGCACTGTCTCAATTCGAGAGGCAGATGATGATAGCTTAATCTCAATTTAAAGAATTTAAATATAATTTTAAAAGTTTATTTTAAAAATCTTAAAATATTTTAAAGTCTGTCAAAATTAAAATATAAACTTAAGTATTGAAAACTTTAAATATTTTTAGTACAGATTAATCTTAGATAATGTGGAATTAATCTTTAAATATTTTTATATCTAATCTATTTTCTTACTTAATCGTTTCCTTTTATTTGAATTTGAGTTCATTTTTTATATATTGTTACGTGGTTTTAACAAATAATTATTATGGATCGTGACTTAATTGATAGATTTAATGTATATTTTTCATGTTATCTAACTACTTAATTCATTGTTGTTTTTTATACATGACCTTTATTTATTGTTTATTTTTTTGTACTTATATTACATATATATATAATATGTATATATTTACTGTTTATATGACAAACCGCGCATCACGCGGGTGTACTGCTAGTCATTAATATATATATATATATATATATATATATATATACTTTTTTTATCAACCAAAAAGAAAATAAAAAATATATTGATAAGATTAATTAGATCTTATATCTTACCCCATAAAAATATTAATACGTAAAAAATAAATTAAATAAATATATTTATTTATTTAGGTCAATCTCAAGGAAGGACCTTTAACAGCTGATCTTATTTTTTATTTAATTTCTACAGCAGCTTCAAGTAAATAAATTACAATTCAAACTATAGTAATAGTAGTACTTCAAAATTATAAGGACCAAATTTGTATATGTTTTTTCTTTCATACTAAAATAGTGCAAAAAAAAAAAAAAAAGATCAGCTTCATAACTTTTAACTGTTTCATTTTATGCAAAATGAGAAAAAAAAATAAAAAAAATTGAAATTCAAGAGATGAATTAATTGTGGCCTAAAATTCAGGGAGGGTTTGGCTAAATTTATTGACATACTTTCAAATTGTACAAGTTATTTTAAAGCTGACAGAATACATCTTCTATTAACGTTATTTGTTAAAGAAATTAAAACTCCTTTTCAACCACAATTAAAAAAATTGTTCTTTTTTAATAAATACAATCAAAACATTGTCGGTCCAATAACATAAATTTGCACCATATATCATCAGTCATCAATGAAAGGCTAAATAGTTAAAATAATCCAAACATTTTCGAGTTTTTGCTATTTTAATCAATTATTTAAAAGTTGTCAATTTAGTCATATTATAATCAATTAGTTGCAATTTTAGCCAAATTTCAATTTTAGTCAAAATTAAATTGTATATGTCCTACATGGCGGACACATGGATAAAAAAATCATTTACACCTCATAAAAAATGAATAAAAAAAAATATTGATGAAGTGTTTATGTTTTGGTCATGGAAACCCCAACTTTCTCAAATTCACCGCCGTCTCTGTCGTATTGAAGACGTCGTCAAGGCCGATGCCGTATTTGTTATGGTTTATATTTATTGCACTTGCTTAATTAAGTGGAAATTATTACAAGAGAAAATATATAGAAAAATAAAATAAAATAAAAAATAATTGATGAGGTGTTTATTTTAATTATTTTTCTTTTCCTTATATTTTTTTCATTTTTTATGAGGTGTAAATGATTTCTTTATCCATGTGTCCACCATGTAGGATATATATAATTTAATTTTAACTAAAATTGCAATTTGGCCAAAATTGCAACTAATTAACTATAATATGGTTAAATTGACAACTTCTAAAAAATTGGCTAAAATAGCAAGAACTCGAAAATGTTTGGATTTTTTTTTTTTTTTTTGGCTATTTGGCCTCACTCCAACTATTCCATTCAAGCTACATATAGCAAATAACATAGAAAATCATAATTTTTAAAGATGACTATATAAACCATCTAAATTTTTAATGATGCAATAAAGCATCATTTTATCCAAAGTTAAAAATAGAAATGCGCGCATGAGGAAGCAAAATCGGAAGGCATAATTACATTATGAGTTGGTCTCCCATGCACCAGTTGCACTGGGTCACCCGACCCGACCCATACAAATTATATATATAGTTTTTTTTTTAACCCTAAACTTTTCTTCTCTCTCAGCTTCTCGTTTCTTTCCTCTCTCATGCACCACCTCCTTTGTCAACAAGCTTAACGCGTCACCTCCTCTCTCAGCTTCTCGCGCCTCTCCTCTCTCACGAGTCTCTCCCCTCTCAGCTTCACCCTTTCTCTAACTCTTCATCTTTTCTCAGATTCCTCTCCTCCGGATCCATAGATCGATTTGCTTTGGTAAACTTATCCAAATCCATAATCTTCTTTCTCCTCCAAGATGCTAAGACTCAGAGCGTGCAGATGTGCCTTTCCTCTCAGCGCAGATGTGCCTTTCCTCTCCTCCGGATCCATAGATCAATCTGTTTTGGTAAACTTATCCAGATCTATAATCTTTTTTCTCCTCCTCTACTCCAAATCGCGATATACTTATCTTTCATAGCGATTTATTCTTATCTTCTTCAAATTGTTATATCCGGATCCATAGATCGATTTGTTGTGGAATACTTATCAGATTCGCTGTGGAATACTTATCAGATTCATACTTCTCATCCTCTTCTCCAAATTGCAATATGCTTATTTTATATAGAGTTTCTTTTTTATCTTCTTCAAATCGTGATTTGTCATCGTCATTTTCACAACACACGTTTGATTAAACATGATAATAATTTGCTGTAAATTTGAGAAAAAAATATGAATTATATAACATAAAGGTAAGAATTGTAACACATAAAGGTATTACATTATTCACATAAAAGTATTATCTCATTTTACTAAAATAGAACATGAAGGTATTATACATATAAAATAAAGGTTATCATTATATAATATAAAGGTATTAGTGAATACAAATAAAAGTTTTCATATTTTTTTTATACTTGATACATTAATTTAGCACAACTTTACTATTGTCACATAAATGTAACACTAATAAAACATAAAAGTCACCCAACAACAATGTAAAAGTATTATTGAATACACATAGAGGTTTTAAAGTTTTATTGAATAAAAGTATGAGTTGTTTCACATAAAGGTTTTAAGGTTTTATTGAATAAAGGTATGAGTTATTTCACATAAAGGTATTACTTCATTTACATAAAGGTACTGTCACATTATATTGAAATATAAGTAAATGTATTATTTATATCACATAAAAGTATTAATCATATAACATAAAGTAATAAAAAATGGTTGTATATATATTATCTTATTCCTTTTTTTTGGAATATATTTGTTGTATTACATAAAGATATCAATAGCATTACATAAAAGTATTAGTTATATCATATAAAAGTTTTATCTTATTTACTAAGATATAACATAAAGGTAATATTACCATAACTAAAAGGTGTAATACGCTTAACTTAAATGTTTGATACGCATAACTAAAAAATATAAATAGCATAGCTAAAAGGGTGTGAAATTTTGACAGAAAATGTAAAGATATAAAGATCATAGCATAAAGGTATGAAACTCATAATATAAAGGTATGAAAGTCATAACTAAAAGGTACACATATTTTACAGAAAACTGCAGAAACTACACTAAGTATGTTGCGTCCTCTTTCCGGCACATGGGGGCGCGTGCCGGCGCGTGGATGGCTGTGCCGGCGAGTGAAATACTGTACCGGATTGGGCCGACCCGAATTGCACAGATCCTAAATCCATGCACCTGGTGCACAGGAATTTTTGCCTTACATTATATATGAATAGCGTGGATACTATTGTATGATAATAATCAGTATATATCTTCCAAAATAACAACAAAATTTTATTAAAATTAAAATACTTGCGTTTTATGCCAGATGATGAAATTCTAAAATTTTACCATAATGGCATGATTGATTCAATTGAATTCAAATTAACTGTAAAAACAGAAAAAATCCTGAACTCTCTTGGAGAAAATTTTCTCCTTACAGCAGGAAACATGTCCTCTTTCGATACTCCAAAATTTGAAAAAATTTACTGCAAGATATTGGTCAGTCTACCAGAATTTTCAAAACATTCCTATAGACCAGCCAGAAAAAAAATCATTATTGTTGAAGATGATATTTTCATTCGAAACCATGCAGTACAAGAACCTTATGAACTTGGAACATTAGAATCAGAAATAAAAATCAAGAGTTTACAGAAATCAAAATTAATTCCTGACTCTGCTTGGGAAAAATATCATCTTACCGCAGAAGGACATTATATTCAGATATCATAACCTTTATTTCGAGATTTTTGATTTTTTCCAATTGAGACTGAATAATATCATCAGGTTTGGATTTTGCAATTTCAGAAAAACTTTTAAATTGTTTTGGTTCAATATAAAAATGAGGGCCCAAAACTTCTCAAGCACTTTCGATGGCGTCTGGAAATGTTTCAAAGCCTTTATAAACATGATCAGCTATAAGGGTATATTTTCTAACTGTGATTTTTAACCCTCTATAGATGACATAACATTTAAAGGGAGATTTATAATTTTCTTTTTCGAAAATCTTTTTGTCCAAAATAGGCACAAAGTGCATTAAGGACTTGAATTTTAAATGATAGAGCTTGCGGAAAAGTTTGGATATGCCATATATTGTCAAGCAAGCACTGCTGTTTGTTATCAACTTTGACCATAGTTCTGAATTTCTTTAGGGGATCAAAATATTGTTTTAATGGTATATTTCCAAAATATATATCTTTTAAAATATCTTTGGAATATACCTTTACTTCATCTGAAATTTCCATAGGAACTATAGATTCTTTGGATTGTCTTTGAATCTGAGACTTTCTCTTTTCCTTTAGTTCGTAATATTCTCCTTTCCATTTCTTGCATTTAAAAATTTTGAGATATTTCGAGATAATAAATGAGCTAGATTGTTATTTTTTCCCTTAATATGTTCAAAATTAATGGTATAACCATTTCCTTGAATTAAATTTTGAAGATTTACCCATCTTGTTCTATTTATCTTTTTACTATTATCATTTTTAAAAAACTTAACTATGGTTTCACAATCTGTTCGGACAGTAAATTCTTTATTAAGATATATTTTGAATTTATCTAAAGCATTTATTAAGGCTTGGATTTCAAACTACATGGATGACAACGATCTGGTCTTGAAAACCCACGTTTTCAGATATATAGATATATATATTATATTTAATTGGACTGATTTTTCTATATTATCTGAAGTGAATAATTTAAGTTTATGTCGTATTGATTGTCGCAATATCAATTAATTAATATAAATTCAGGTGGATGAGCTGTTAAGCTTAATTAATTATCTTAAAATATGTAACAACCTTTCAAGAGCATTGTTTTTTAGCAAATTAGTTAATGTAGATCTGACTGCCACAATAGTATTTAATCATTAACGTTTAATTGCAGATTGATCAGAAATATTATAGTACTATTGAAAAGATTCCCAAATGAATTCACATGGATATTTATGAATTAATATGCCATGACTAGTATGACGTTGCTAGTTAATTAATATAGCCTCCACGCATGCAGATGTGTATTTAGTAACATGCAATTATTTGAAACTCATCTCATTTTATCCATTTTTTTTTCTAGTTAACATTAATATTAATTTTAAGTAAAATGAGTTTGAAAAATAAATAATGAAAATTAAGAGAGAAAGAAAAAAAAATTGAACATTAGTATTAATGTTAAATAGAGAAAAAAAAAGATAAAATGAGATGAGTTTGAAAAAGATGGAAACGAAAGAAAAAAAAAATTAAAAATTAGTATTAATGTTAAATAGAGAAAAAAATGGATAAAATGAGATGAGTTTGAAAAAGATGTGCGGAGATAGAATTTTAGATGATTAAGAAAAAAATATTTATTTAAGAATGCAAAAAAATGAATGATACAGGCGTAATGAAAGAAAAAAAAAACAAGTGTGGATTGACACATAAGTTAGATTGGCTTCACAAAGAACCCAACGGTGAGTTCCTTATCATTAGTGTTGAGATATTTATATTGTTATTTTGACGAGACAAAAATAGTTTGCTTAAGGTTTAATGTACCTATCCTCCATACTATTTATATGATCTTTAGTTTCTTTATCTGTAAAAGATCATGTAATGGTTTTCCAAGTTATAAGGAAAATCAACCTTAGAAGATATAGAAAGATATCTTCTAGAAGCAGCATACTGAAAGGAAGCTGTAAGCAGCAAGCAGGATGTAACCAAGGGATCTTTTGCAGAAAGATAGTGCTACTCTCATCCAGGAAGCATAAGGAATATCATGCAGTTCGAGGAAGAGCAAAGCTAACTATCAGATAGATTAGCTACCCATTGCATGAATTTAAGTGATGGACCCATACCGTCTTGCCATGTCAGCAAGCGTGTCAGGGAGGTCCAGAAATCGATGTCAAACGCATTAAATGTTCATAGAAGGTTTACACGCCAACTTCTTAGTTCGACCATGATGCATTTAATGCAAAGCCTTAGAAGATCTTTGATGATAAAGATTCAAATTCAAAATGGAGAAGTATCTCTCTTCAATTGATACTTTTCTTTACAGTATATATAGAAGGTATGAGTGACCAAAAAAGGTGCTGAGTTGAGTCGAGTGAAAAATCAGATATACTCAAAGGCTTTTTAAGCTTACCTAAGTTCAGTCACTCAACCTTCAAGAAGCAGTCAATCATAGCACTCGAGCTTTTCAAGACTGACTTCAAGTTTGCACCAGTTGAAGAATCTTTTATATCTTTTAACCTTTTGTGTTGTGTGCTAGGTTGTTTTAGTTTGGTGTACCTTAGTTGGAAAGATTAGATCATCGCTAAGTGTTTAGTCTTGTGTAGGCTATTTGTACCTTGTGTGGGATTGTACCATGTGTAAGATTTGGCCTAAGAGTCGTGTGACTTTTGTAGGTGATAACTTGCTAGGAAAAAGTTTGTAAAGTTGAGACTTGTAATTCAAACTGACCTAATGAAGTTCCTCCTGTGTGATGGAGTAGAGTGAACGTAGAAGAATTACACCACCTTCGAACCACTATAAATATTTATGTGTTTATCGCTTTATCTTTATCTACCTTGCATATCTAAGCATTTGCTCATATTGCATAAAAAGGTCTTTGAAAATATCATACTTGAAAAGAAACGATTTCCAAAGAAAACTCTATCGTTGTATTTTCCGCTGCGTAAAGTGAACAGTGATTGCAGTAAGTTGAATCAGCATTGTGTCAGCTTACTGATCACCAAGGTTGCTGCATTCTCTGTAGAATACAGTAACTTCTTTACAGAAAGTTTTAAAGTTTCTAAAATCGATAGAGGTTTATTCACTCCCCCTGAACCTGAACCATTTAGGACCAATAATTAGTTTCCTTATCATTACTATATATATATATATATATATATATATATATACTTTTTTTATCAACCATAAAGAAAGTAAAAAATATATTGATAAGATTAATTAGGTCTTATATCTTACCCCATAAAAATATTAATACATAAAATATAAATTAAATAAATATATTTATTTATTTATTTAGGTCAATCTCAAGGAATGACCTTTAACGGCTGATCTTATTTTTTACAGTATTTAATTTCTACAGCAGCTTCAAGTAAATAAATTACAATTCAAACTATAGTAATAGTAGTACTTAAAAATTATAGAGACCAAATTTGTATATGTTTTTTCTTTCATACTAAAATAGTGCAAAAAAAAAAAAACTGATCAGCTTCATAACTTTTAACTGTTTTATTTTATGCAAAATGAGAAAAAATAAAATTTAAAAATGAAATTCAAGAGATGAATTAATTGTGGCCTAAAATTCAGGGAGTGTTTGGCTAAATTTATTTACATACTCTCAAATTGTATAAGTTGTTTTAAAGCTGACAGAATACATCTTCTATTAAAGTTATTTGTTAATGAAATTAAAACTCCTTTTCAACCACAGTTAAAAAAATTGTTCTTTTCTAATCAATACTAGGGGTGGAAATTGGAACGGAATATCCGATATCCGCCGAATTCGATCCGAAATTTTTCGATTTTGGAACGAATTTTTTTAATCTGAAATTCCGCTTTCCGATTTTTTCGGATGGAAATCGGAATTAGTTTTAAAAGTTTCGGAAATTCCGAAATCCGATCCGAAATATTTCCGAAATTATAAAATATAGAGTGAGTAGAGACATTTGAGAATCGAACACGAGACCTCTCACACTCAAAGCACAAAATTTACCATCAAACCAATAGTAATTGTTGTAAATAATTCAAACATTTTATACTATATACTATTTGCTATAGAAGAATCCTATATAATATATTTTATACATTAACTATATGTGCATATAAATATACATATTATAGTATACTTTATAATACTATATACTATATAATATATTTTATATACTTTATACAATATGATAGTATATAAATATATTATATACTATATGTATATAGTATAGTTTATACTATAATTTTATTTTATACTATATACTATAGTCTATAGTTTATACTGTAGGTTTTTAGTATTATTTTATAATATATACTATATATTATAGTTTATACTGTAGTTTTTTAATTATATTATATTATATACTACATACTATATACTATATGCTATAGAAGAATACTATATACTATATATTATATACTATATATCTATAGTATAGTTTATACTATAGTCTATAGTTTATACTGTAGTTGTTTAGTATTATTTTATAATATATACTATATATTATAGTTTATACCGTAGTTTTTTAATTATATTATAGTTTATACCGTAGTTTTTTAATTATATTATATTTATACTACATACTATATACTATATGCTATAGAAGAATACTATATACTATATACTATATATTATATACTTTATGCTATATATATTATATACTATATGTATATAGTATAGTTTATACTATAGTTTTATTTTATACTATATACTGTAGTTTATACTGTAGTTTTTTAGTATTATTTTATAATATATACTATATACTTTAGTTTATACTGTAGTTGTTTAGTATTATTTTATAATATATACTATATATTATAGTTTATACTGTAGTTTTTTAATTATATTATATTATATACTACATACTATATACTATAAGCTATAGAAGAATACTATATACTATATATTATATACTTTATGCTATATATACTATATGTATATAGTACAGTTTATACTATAGTTTTATTTTATACTATATACTATAGTTTATACTGTAGTTTTAGAATTATACTATACTATATACTGCATACTATATACTACATACTATATACTACATACTATATACTACATATTTTATACTATATACTTTATACTATATACTATATGCTATAAAAGAATACTTTATACTATATACCATATATTATATACTATATACTATATATTATATGCTATATAAGAATACTATATACTATATATTATATAAAATAAAAAGTGAATATTTAATTTCAAAGGTAAATATATCATAAATTTCATTAAAAATGATAACATTTTATTTAATAGGAATAATGATAAAGAAAATTATACAAATTATAAAACAAGTATTTTAAATATCGAAGAATTTCGAACAAAGCATTATCATAAATCATACTATAGATTCAAATATTCATTTGATTTGAGCTTCCTAAAAGAAAAATAACTTAATAAATATGAATTAATAAGTATAATTACTTACAAAATGATAATAGTTTATAATATAGTTTTATAGTTTTATTTTATACTATATACTATATATTATATACTATATACTATTCATATAAATTTTATAATTTTATTTTATACTATATACTATTCATATAAATTTTATAGTTTTATTTTATACTATATACTATTATATATATTAAATATAAAATATGACTCAAAAACTAAAGGTGAAAAAAGTAAAAAAAAATTAATATAGTATTTATATACTATTTATAATTTTATTTTATAACTATATTATATACTATTTTATTTTATACTATTTATAATTTTATTTTATAACTATTTATTTTATAATTTTGTTTTATAACTATTTATATACTATAGTAAATCAGCAGAATAATTAATCTTTCATGTCTTTGGTAGATATTATATTGATGTTAAATGCTTGGAATATCAGATTCGATGTCGTATTATTTCTTAGGATATTAGAAAAGGCTATATAGCTAATAGACCAACTAATTAATTCCGAAAATTTCTGAATTTATGAATTTTTTAATTTTCGAAATTTTCGAAAAAAAATTCGGAATTCCAAAATTTCCGAAATCGGATTGGATTTCACATTTCCGAAAATTTTTGGATGGAAATTGGAATTGGTTTTTCATTTCCGAAATTTTTTGGAATTTTTCCGAAACACCCTATTTTCGATTTGATCCGTCCGATTTCCACCCCTAATCAATACATATCTTTCTGTACAAATGGGGTCATTCTGCGGAATCCATATGTCAAAACATTGTCAGTTGGTACCATATATCATCAGTCATCATTCAAAGGCTAAATAGTTAAAAGAATCCAAACATTTTCGAGTTTTTGCTATTTTAACCAATTCGTTAAAAGTTGTCAATTTAGTCATATTATATTTTAACCAGTTCTTTAAAAGTTGTCAATTCATATCATAGCCAATCAGTTACAATTTTAGCCAAATTCTTTAAAAGTTGTCAATTTAGTCAGTCAGTTGTAATTTTAGCCAAATTTTAATTTTAGTCAAAATTAAATTATATATATCCTACATGGACACATGGATAAAAAAATTATTTACACCTCATAAAAAATGAATTAAAAAATAAAAAATAATTGATGAGGTGTTTACGTTTTGGTCATGGAAACCCCCAACATCCTCAAATTCACTGTCGTTTCTGTCGTATTGGCAACGTCGTCAAGGCCGATGTCGTATTTGTTATGGTTTATACACTTACTTAATTAAGTGGAAATTATTACAAGAGAAAATATATAAAAAAATAAAATAAAATAAAAAATAATTGATGAGGTGTTTATTTTAATTATTTTTCTTTTCCTTATATTTTATTTTCATTTTTGATGAGGTGTAAATGATTTCTTTATTCATGTGTCCACTATGTAGGACATATATAATTTAATTTTGACTAAAATTGAAATTTGGCTAAAATTGCAACTAATTAACTATAATATGGTTAAATTGACAACTTTTAAAGAATTGACTAAAATAGCAAAAACTCGAAAATATTTGGAATTTTTTTGACTATTTGGCCTCACTCAAATTATTCCATTCATGATACATATAGCAAATAACATAGAAATCATAATTTTAAAAGATGACTATATAAATCATCTAAATTTTTAATGATGCAATAAAACATCATTTATCTAAAGCTAAAAACAGAAATGCGCGCATGAGGAAGCAAAATCAGAACGGATTGGATCCTCTATTACATTTGGTGTTACATCTTATGTTTCATAGCATTTATTATAGGACATGTGTTAAATAATGATGTCATTGAATACACGTGTCGTATGGTGATTGTTTTGGAATATGAGATGTAACACCAAATGTAATAAAAGATCTTGTGTGAAATCCGAAGGCATAATTAAATTATATATGGATAGCGTGGATATTATTGTATGATAATAATCAGTATATATCTTCCAAAATAACAACATTTTTTTATTGAACTTAACATACATGTGTTTTATGCACTTATACTATTTAACTTATGTATAAAAAAAAAAAAATTATAGCTAAAATGCCACACTGCTGGCCAGTTAACCGTGTTTTCAATATAATATTTCTAATCAATGTGCAACGCATTAACTATAGACACAGTTGAATCTTATATAATTTATAGGTAAACTTTGCACTAAATTTAATATTCCATAGATAATTTTAGGTTAAAAGCAAAATCTAGTCGATTTTCAATTCACAACCTAAATATTTTTTTCTCCAATTGCAACTTAAAATTCAGATTTTTTTAATTATAAGTTAAACTTTTTTTCCAATGATTTTTTCAGTGAAATAATAATTTGTACGTAACCTTTATAAGAATAGATATCTCATTAGAAAGAGTTAAGGTTGTATTCCGAAATTAAATTAAATTTCTTAATCTCAAGTCTCAACTCAATAATGTTTGCAACTTTCTTAATTTTTTCATGTATTGCATGTGCTTCATATGATTTATTTATTTTATTTATTTATTTTCCTTTTGTGTGTGTATAAATAGGACATGAGAGTGTAGATTAGAAGCAATCAAATCTAAAAGAGAGAATTTATGTAATATGGCCCTCTTAAACATCCCTTTTATTTCTTCCATATCTATATATATATATATATATATATATATATATATATATAATAACAATTACCCCCTAAAAATAGTAATGCCAAAAGTTTTCCCGCCCATTTTCACTTTCTAATATTAGAAATTTCATTAATTATTAATTAGTTTATTTTATATGATATTAGTTGAATTTATGGTAATTTTCAAAAATATTGATTTTGTATAATGAATATATATGGTATATAAACCTTACTATAATAGATGAAGTAAAATATATACATGGTATGTGTAAATCGTAATATATGAAGTAAAAAATATATATGGTATGTAAATCATAATATATGAAGTAAAATTAAAAATTCAATTTTTTAATATACATAGATAATTAAATGACAACTTCAATAATGTAATATACTTGAAATTCAAAGAATAATTTAATTAGACTAATGAAATAATACATTCCACAATATTAATTTGAAGAATAACAATAATTAAAATATTGTGCGTAGCTAATGAAATGAATTAAAAATAAAATAATTATTATTTAATCTTAATGGATTTAATCTAAATTATAATATATTAAGTCAACTATTGAAAGACTTAAAATAGAAAAACAATGAATTTCCCACCTAAAAACCACATCCTAAATATGGAATAAATAAAGAAATTATCAAATTATAATATGAAGTGATAAATATGATATTTATAATTGAACATTTATGTTAATTACCTTAAATATGATTGTTGTTGACCCATAATTTTTGGAAAACGTTTTACACTATAGAAAATTATTTTGAAATTTAAATCTCAAACCAAAATTTACAAAATGGTAAATATTTCATATGATTTTTTTTTTTTTGGAACCATAATATTTCATATGCTTAATAGGAATAAATTTTTGAAAAGCTTGACTTTATATACTGAAATTTATCCAAATAATATGGAAGTCAATGTTTCCGCCTATATACCAAGCAATGTATTATTTATTAGGAAAATTGATTTTTGTTTCTCTTCGATGAAAATTTTATTTTGTATTAAATTGATATTGATTTCATATAAAAAAAAAGTGATTTATTTTTGAAACTTACATAATTAGAAATGTCTTTTTAAAATTATAATAGATAATAGATGTTGATGTTGTTGAAATATGCATAATTTTCATCCATTGAATAAGATACGGTAATAACACAATAATAGGTTTGGCAATATGAATAATGATCTACTAAATACATAGCAACATTAAAATTGAATATCACAATATGAGAAAACAAAATGAGATTTTGGTATAATCTTAATATATATTAGAAATTAAAAAATAATAAAATAAACAATATTAAATGTATAATAGTCCGTTTACATGCTTTATAAATATTAAACCCATTGTTGTTTTATATGTGATTTCATTTCATATAATATGAAGTAGAAAATGATCATTATTTGTGGCCAATATATTTGGAAACAAAATCTATAAATTAGGAAACAACTACATTTATGCCATACATAATGCACTAATTTCATATCTAATAAACAAATTATATACTATAAATATGAAAGAACAAACTGGGAATTGACTCACATGCTCTCTTCACAATTTCTCAAATTCTCTGCATTCCAAACATTCTGTTACCATGGATTGTGTGTGTGTGTGTTTTTTTTTTTTTGGTTTTTTAAAATTTGGTTGTGAATTTTATTTGAGATACTTTATAGTTTGGATGGATGATTAATAATTGTTTGACTTTATTGTTCGCTTTTGAATAATTAAAGTTCCTAATGTTATTCATATTTTGGAGACAAATTATTTAGAGTATGTTTTATTTCATTGATATTGTATATGGATTATTCTTATTGCAATGTAATTTTTTTTTTACTTTGTGCAGGGATTCGGTGAAGAAACCGGATTGTGTGACTTTATCATTCACTTTTGAACAATGTAAGTTCATATTGTTATTCATATTTTGGAGATGAATTATTTAGAGTATTTTATTTTATTGTGGATGCATATGGATTATTCTTATTGCAATGTAATATATATTTTTTTTACTTTATGAAGGAATTCAGTGAAGAAATCGGATTTACAACTTCTAATTCTGGAGAAGTAGTAAAGATTTTGAAGATTAAAAGTTTATACATTATAAGATGGATTTGTTTTTTTTGATAGAAATTTCTAAAAATGAATCCTATAATTTGTTTTTGTTTTTTTGAGCCTTTTGTCATATAATTTATTATTTTTAGAGATAACAAGATTATGTAATGAGTTGAATTATTCATTCTACATATAAGACAATGTAATTGATTGGTTTTCCTGTTGTGATTTTTTTATGTAAAGATTATTTCCTTTTCTGTAATAATGTACCAAATAAACTAATTTAAAACTTATAATGATTTAAAACTTATGAACTTATATATTTTCTATTAAAATTTAAAAATTAAGTATATGAAAATATCATTTATAAAAAACTATATAATATTATATCATTTATACTTATAAAAAATTAATAAAACTCACTTTTTATGTCCATTTGTCGTATTATATAAATAAATCTTCAATATTAATCTTGAAGAATAGAAAGTCATTGCTATTTATAAGAGTGATAATATGTCAATGATTTTTTTTCCATATATCTTTTAAATACTTTGAATTTTTAATTATGAAATTTCATTGTCATCTATATAAAACCAACTAATCTTATTTCCACTTTCTAAACTAAAAATACAAATATTTATTATTTTATAATTTATAAATTACAAATATTCAATTTTGCACAATTTATGTATATCCATAAATCATTTTGTGGTATGAAAATCATTTTGTATATACATGAAAATTGAGAGAGAAAAAAAACATGATCAATGATTGATATGTTATAAATTTATCATGATTTATGTAAATAATGTACTAATATCATGCTAAACGTTCATAAAAATTGTGAATAACACTTTGTACCTAAATTTAAATCATTATATATATCCACGAAAAAATTAGCAAAAAATATATCTCTTTTAATGTAAGAATAAATAATGGTTCATCCATGATTAAAAAACAATTGTAAATTTGAAATTTCATTATAATGGTAGCATCAAGTTTCTAATTATATGAACAATAATAAAATATTTTACTTTCTATTGTTATATAGTTTCATGGTTTTAGACTTATTAGATTTTGACATGTTTAAATATGATTTTTCTAAGAGATAAATTTTAATTTTAGAGCATTTGGAAAAAAAATTATATACAATAATATCATTGTTTTTACACTCATTATGAATAAGTTATTGAACATATATTTACATAAGGTTTTTTTTTTTCCAGGTCAATTATGACAAAAACAAATAGTAAAGTAGCCAAACAACGTATGATGAAAATAAGTAATATTCAAAATTGGTAAATTACATGAGTAGTAGATTAAATAGAAATAACTTAAAAGAACTATATTGTTTTTTTATGATCACCATTTTTATATCAAAAAATTACTAACACTTGAAACTTATTTGCTACATCACACAGGTACCAAATGAGGTAGAAATATTATTGAGAATTGATTATAATATTTAATAATACCGTCATTTGACACTCATTATAATGAATAATCTATTAGCATATATTTGCATAAGCATTTTCCAAACTAATTGTGACAAAAACAATTAATAATAAAGTAGTCAGATAATGTAAGATGAAAATAAGAAATATTTAAAATTCATAATTTATATGAGTAGTAGATTAAATTGAAATAACTTTGAAGAAGTATATTATTTTTCATAATTAACATTTTTATATCTAAAATTTATTGACACATGAAATATATTTATCCATACGTCACACAGATACACAATGAGATTGAAATATGATCGAGAACTTGATTTTTTTTCATAAATTAAAGTTTTCAAATATTTCAATTTAATGGTCGTACATCACATAAGTAAGAAATTAGATTGAAATTCATCCAAAAAATTTATTATTTTTCATGTACTACATTTTCTTATCTAAATATATAAATTGTAAAATTTATATGCCCGTGCATCGCACGGGACTTATACTAGTTCATATTCATAGTCATAGCCAACTCAGAAAGCACATCTTTCGTCTTCGTTGGCTTCCCCAAACAGCCCACAGACCTAACCTACCAAGGCGACGCCCACGTTGACGTCGAAAACGGCAACCTCAGCCTCATCCGCAACGACTCCAGCGTCTTCGCCATCGAGTTCGACATCTACAATAACACGTGGGACCCGAAATTACCGCACATCGGAATCGACAATGGGTCGAGGGTCTCGTTGCAGAATGTGACCCGGTTTCTGGACAAGGGCGAGCTCGGGCAGCTAGTCACTGCCCGGATCGACTACGAGACACGGACGCAAATGCTCACTGTTTTTGCGAGTTCCGGCACACAAAATTTCTTGTTGAGCCAGCCATTCGACTTTGAGACGACGAACATTTCGAAGCATGTGCAGGTCGGAATCTCCGCTTCCACCGGCGCGGCCGTGGCGGGTTTTGAGGTTACTGGGTGGAATTTCTCTTGTGGGATCACCTTGTTTAATTCCATCGATGAAGAGGGGTTCATTTCACAATATATGTGATTTTGAATCGGAAAATAAATTATCAACATGTCCATCTATATGAAATGGATGTTGACCTATTATTATGTCATCAATAAAATCTATTTCCAACAAATCTTATCAGTAACGGTGGGATTAAAAATGCAATTTTCTTTTCTTTTTTCTAATGGTACTAAATTATATATATAATAGTGTGGTTTGGTTCTCTCAAGTGATGACACATGAAGCTCTATAATATTATCAAATGTCTTCCCTTAAATACATTTTAATTATGAAATATCGAAAAATTAATATCAATTAAATAAACTTCCCACTATTCTACAAAAAATAAGTGCTTGGAAAAAAATAAATATATAAATATGTAAGCCACAAATGCTTGGAAGAGATTGTCAAGGTTGTATTGTATTTTCCTACATGAAATCTTTGGTTCCAAACTTGAATAATTGTTTTTGTCCAACATTTCAAATTGAAAAAAAAAAAAAAATTAGTAAACAACAATGCTCTTGCAAAACTAACGACATTAACAAAAAATAGGTGCTAAAAAACCTTAGGATATGTTTGGATTGGGACGTAAATAGATTTGCAAGTTTGAAAGTGGATTTTGAAAATGATAGAATTTGATAAACTTATGTTTGTTTTGAGATTTTATAAGGTATGATTATAGTTAATATGTCACATTATATTAGGAATTGTAGAAAAATAGATGATGTTCTATTATTTTATTTAAAAAAACAAAATTTGTTTAGTGGGAATTGTAAAAAAGTGGATTAAATCAATAAATAAAATGATTAGGATATTGTCCATCCAAAATCTGGATGAGCACATCTAGTCCAAGCATCCCCTTAAACCATTGGAAAATTGTAATAAAACATTAAACCAACATATGTAACAATTGGTTAAGATTAATAAAAAGAACTGAAAAGGAAAACAGTCACACATGAAATTATTATGTAAAGCTGATAAAAAGAGCACTCAAAGGCAAAATAGATGTCTTTGAATAGATGTCTTCGAGCCATAAAAATGAGATTTATTCTATACTTTTTAAAGAAAGATATGAAAATATCTAATATAATAGTTAAAACTCCTATAAAGAACTAACCATTAACAATTTTGTACAAAAGATCAAATGAAAAAAAATAAAAAAATAATCATGCATATAAATAAATCAACAAACACATATGAAATAATACTAATAAAATAAAAATTAGATACGTGTTAAATTAAGTCCGTGTATTGCACGGGTTCAAACCTAGTTTAAAATATTCTTTGATCTATATATGTTTTCATATTATTTATCTATATGTTTCAATTGGGAAAGAAACACAATTTGGATTAGATATATTATGATGATACGAGTTACATTAACAATATAAGGAATGAAACATCTCCAAAGGTGAAGTATGGAGACTAAAAAAATTATTAAGTTCATCAAATTTTGCTCATAGAAATGGATTAGAGCTCACTATCCATTATCATCTTACATATGATAATATGGACTACATTAGTTATGTACGAAGGTATATTATGATGGACGGACTGATACGGGGTTAATTTCATTAAAAATACAATGGACCAAAAAATATTCTCTTCACTAAAAATAACAATTTCATTTTTTTGGTAAAAAAATGAATATTTCTTTCTTTAGTGGGCTAGTTACTTTTTTTGAGGAAAAACTAACTTGGGCCTAAAATCCAACTCTAGTGATACAAAATAGTAATGGGTAGAAATTATTCGAGACTTTTGGCAAGATATAAAGCCCAACTTTTTAAGATAAGAAATGGACTTACAAGCCCATCAAAACGAAGCCCAACTGTGTCTACTGGATATTCCAAAGTTACGAAATTCCAAAGTTATAAGCCTTTGTATCGAACCCTCCATGATTAGTCATGAATGCAGGCTTAAGATAGCAAGGCCCAGAAAAACTCCCAACAGCCCATTTGGCGGATAATATACATACACACACACAATGCCACCATTAGTCTAAAAATTAAACACAACTTTCTAAACGATAATTATGTGTGATTTCATCTCCAGTGGAAAATTATGCACGAGATTTACTAAAATTATGCACCAAATTTTCTTAAAATTGATACTAAAGGTATTTAATTATATATATTATTCAGATAATGATAAAATCATGATTATTTAAATGAATTATAAAGTTTAAAATAATATACAAATGTGATGTATTGTTAAGAATTATTATCATAAGAGGAGTTTAGAATCCATATTATTCAATATCCTTCAAAACGTCCTGCTTCGCATAATTGTTTGAAGTATCTGAGATAAGCAAATATCAATGAACCGAAGTTTTGGTGCTCGATCGTCAATGATAGTTGATAGTGTTTAAAGATGTTGATTAGTAGCTTTCTTTAGTTTAGTTTCGATGTTTCATGATTTTTCTTATTGTTATTGACAAAGATAAATATATCTTTTGAATTTAACAAATGATTAAATAACACAATCTAATTTTGTAAAGTGAATAATCTATAAATTTAAAAAATTGACATTAATTTGTGCATAGTATACAGTGCAACATTATAAAAAAAATCTATATAATTCACTTTATTTTTAAAGGTAATTGATCTTCAAAATAAACGAAAATTAACTTGAGGAGAAAACATAAATTGACACAAAATATTTTGTATGTTTAATTTTAAATGTAATTGATATTCGAAATAAAATAAAATAAAAAAAGTTTCAAGAAAGTTGCAAATTATTTGCTATAACACTACCTTGATGATATTCTGAACAGTTAGCTCAACCAAGACAAGGAATTAATATTATTAAATATATCAAAGGTATTCATTTTATAAAAATTAAATAGGTTGAGGATATCCTTTTTTGAAAAAGTAAACTAACGAATTAATTTTATTAAATATATCGAGGATATTCATTTTAACAAAATTAAATATATTAAGGATATTCATTTTTTTAAAAGTAAACTAACATTTTGATCAAATGATATTCAAAAAAATAAACAACACAACAATCTATCAGAATTTAAGGATTCTGAATAATGTGGATTCTGAACTCCTCTTATAATAATAATTCTAAATAATACGACACATTTGTATAATATTTTGAACTTTATAATACTTTTAAATAATTATGATTTTTATTATTATTTGAATAATATATATAACTAAATACCTTTAATATCAATCTTAAGAAAATCTGGTGCATAATTTTTAGTAACTCTCGTGCATAATTTTCCACTGGAGATGAAATCATACATAATTATTGTTTAGAAAGTTATGTTTAATTTAAGACTAATAACATCATTGTGTATTTGTGTGTGTATATATATATTATCAGCTAATTGGGCCGTTGGGAGTTTCCTCTGGGCCTTGCTATCTAATTTGGGCCTGCATTCATTACTAATCATGGAGGACAATTTTGGAATATCTAGTAGACACAGCTGGGCTTCGTTTGATGGGCTTGTAATGTCCACAACTAATCTTAAAAAGCTGGGCTCTACAACTAATCAAACCCTATGATTGACGGTTGAGATTGGAGTATTGTAGTTAGATCTAACGGTTTTGGCAACGGGGCGAAGTTGGGCCTCTTATTGGGCTTTGCCACCTGGGCCTTCCTCTTGGTTGGTTTTCAAAGGACGTAAGGGTTTGATCATAACTTTTAAATTTTGGTTTCAAAGCATTGCCTTTGAGAAGAGAAAACATAAATCTCATAATTTTTGTGAGGATATCTATTTTTTGACCAAAGTTCCATTTATCTCCACTTTTGAAACAAAATGTACGTCTTCTAGTGCTTTACCAAGTCCCATTATTTTTAACTTAAAAACAAAATGTAGAATGTCATGACAGAAAATAAATACTAATTTCCTGAACCAAATAATCAGTTAATTCAAAAAATAAAAAAAGATGAATCAAATTATCACTTCAGGAAAACTAATTAAACTTGAGATCTTGAAAGTCACACATATATATTATTTATCAATGTATAAACACTTAAACATAAAATCAATTTTAGTCTCTCTCTCTCTCTCTCACACACACACACACACATATATATATATATATTAAGAAAGGAACATATATAATTGTAGTGTAATGTTAGTGTATATGATATTTTATTTTATATAGTACTTAATAGTTAATTTGTGTCATACAATCTTTAATTCAAACCCTATTTTATAAATTATAAATCATAACAAATTGTAGTCGTGATAGGATTGTAAATCTTGAATTTAGCTTATGTAAAGATATTATAACATATCAAGAGCACATATTTGGATCAACACAAATCTAGAAAACTTAATCAGAAAATTCGATTCATTGACCTAATAACAATTGACTATATATAAGATCAAATAACAATCGACTATATATAAGATGATAGTATAAATTCAAAAAATCAGGAAGCAGCTGTCCATGCAAACAAATAAATGGAGTCGAACAATAGAGATCAGAGGAGAGAGAATGAAGAAGTGGTGATGAGAGAGAATAATGCAGGTGCTTCTTCAGCAGCCAAAAACTATCCTCCTGGCTATCGTTTCATGCCAACAGACGTTGAATTGATTCGAGAATATTTACAAAAGAAAATCGACAAACAGCCTCTTCCCCTTGAAGATATTAGAGATATTAATCTAAAGAAGACGAATCCCATGAACTTAGCTGAGATGTATCCAAAACTGGGAGATAATGAATGGTATTTCTTCACGCCAAGGCTTCGAAAGTATCCCAAGGGAGATAGGCCCGATCGAGGAGGGGACAATGGGGTCTGGAAGGCTACTGGAACTGATAGGGAAATACATTATCAAGACAAAAAAATAGGACTAAAAAAGGTTTTGGTTTATTACCAAAACCAATCTGGTGGTCGACCTATCAAGACTGATTGGATTATGCATGAATATAGGCTCTATGTTGAGCCTCAACAGAAACAGAAAAGAAAAGTTTCATGTGATAGTATCAAGGTCAGTATTTATTTTATTGTATATATGTGTGTGTATATAATATTGGTTTGAATGGGTTGATCCATGCAGATGGAAGATTGGCAATTGGATGATTATGTTTTGTGCAAGATATATAAAAAGCCTTGTAGGAAAAGGATGGATAGTTCTAGTCCTAGGATGGATAGTTCTAGTCCTAATGATGATCAGGCTGATGAGGAGGACTATTCTGTAAATTATATTAATGATGAGATTAATAATCATGTTTATGATGATTATTATCATGTGCCTGAATCGATGGATATGGAATCATGGATTAACGAGCTGCTGCTTATGAACGGGGAATTGGAACAAACCTCCAACACCACCATCTTCGACATGGAGGGCCCCACTCCACCTACTTTTCACCGAATACAGCAAGATTTTGATCGTTTTTACGACCAATACAAGTCCAAGGATTAAACCTATAACCTCACTTTTTTTTTTTTTTTGGGTGTTGTCTTATCGTATTTGGAATTGTGTCATGTATATATTGATTTTCCATTTTGTTCATTCAAAGTAACGATATTAAGTACTGTATATCCATATTAATTATATAGTATTCTCTTTGACATTGTTTTTAAGAATTGGTTGATGATCATTTTGTTCAAAGTTACTATTATTCATATGATTCTGGATTTCTCTTTGATCTGATTTTGCGACAAAAATATATTAAGGGAGTTGTTACGATTTAAATTTGTATTATTTTATCTTGATCTTAGATTTGCTTCTTCTATCATCTTTCGTTTCTAAAAATTTCAATAGATATGGCATAGATGCAAATAAGATTTTTCTTTCGGAGATTTATTAACTCTCGTATATCTTATATCTTGTATATATATGTATACTTCCTCTTTTTTTATTTTTTTATTTAATTTAAGGTCATAATCTCTGAAAGTTAGTGCTGTTATTTAAAGCATAATTTTAGATTGTATAGCCTCGATTTTGACATCCCAAAAAAAGGTATATAATAGACATAAATATGAGATAAGAAAACACTAATATAATTGCATAATATATAAATACTCCTACATGTAATTAATACTTCTAAGAAAGAGCTTCATATACTAACAAAGAGCCAGTTTAGATTGCTCGTTGACATTGATTAATCTCCAAACTCTAAATCCATTAATATTTATGATACCTATTAGTTGACATTGATTAATCTCCAAACTCTAAATCCATTAATATTTATGATACATTAATATTCGTTGACATTGATTAATCTCCAAACTCTAAATCCATTAATATTTATGATACATATTCCTCATCTTCAGTGCTAGAATAAGAATAACAGTCACTTTCTTTCTTGCTGCAAACTCAAATCATGCCACTCATTATACCAAACCCTTGTTAATTTCCTGGTATGTTCCAAATGATGTGTAATAAAAGTGGACTTTGAACATTCTTGCTAATGGAAATTAAATTCTCAGATTTAATTAACCAAAAACAAACAATTCCATGTAGCCTATATATGTACATAAACTGCTATACATTATACACTACTCAGAAATACATACATACAGAAATACATACATACAAATTAATAAAGCTGATGAAAATCATGCACTTCTTCAATCCTATCTCTCTCTCACTACTTCTCTATCTATTTGCATCATTCTCCAATGCTCAAACAAACTCTACTACCTTTCAAGTTGGTGTCATTCTTGATGCCGATTCTCTGGTGGGCCGTATAGGCCTCACCAGCTTATCACTATCTCTCTTCGATTTCTACACACTCAATGCAAATTACTCCACAAGAATCGAGCTTCATGTAAGGGACTCGAGATCCCAAATCACCGGTGCTGCAGCTAGTGGTAAATATATATCCTCATCTCATCTTATCTTAGTATAAAATACATATGTATGAATGTTTCTTACAAAATTTGAGTCGCATATAATGCAGCTCTGGACTTGTTGAAGGAAGTAAAAGTTGATGCAATAATTGGTCCTCAGAAATCCACACAAGCCAACTTTGTGATCGGTCTTGGTGACGTGGCAAAAGTGCCAGTTGTTTCGTTCTCTGCAACGAGCCCTTCTCTGCTTCCTCAATCTCCGTATTTTGTTCAAACAGCTCCAAGTGATGCTGCCCAAGTTGACTCAATAGCAGCCCTGGTTAAGTTCTTCCAATGGTACCAAGTTGTATTGGTGTATGAGGATTCAGACTATGGCAATGGCATCATTCCTTACCTGGCTAATGCACTTCAACAAGTCAATGCTCGAGTCTCATACAGAAGCGTTATCCCTGTCTCAGCAAGCGATGATTCCATTCTTAAAGAACTGTACAAGATGAAGACTATGCAGACACGTGTGTTTGTGGTGCATGTTTCGAGTTCTCTTGCTTCGAAACTCTTCCCCAAGGCGAAGGAAGCAGAGATGATGGGCGAAGGCTATGCATGGATTGTGACTAGTGGGGTAATGGATCTGTTTTATTCATTGGATTCACGTGTTGTCGACTCTATGCAGGGAGTTGTCGGTGTAAAGCCTCTGATACGAGAATCAAGCAAGCTCAGATCCACCACAGTAAGGTGGAAGGAGAAGTTCTTCAAGGATAATCCAAGTGTTTCACAAGCTGAGATGAGCCTCTATGGCCTGTGGGCTTATGATACTATGTGGGGATTGGCTATGGCCGTTGAAAAAGTCGGATTTCGAGAGCCGAGTACTCTGCAAAACATGAGTGATCTTATAAACTCTACCAACATGTTCATCACTGAGGTATCACAAACAGGTCCGAAACTTAAAGCAGCAATGTTGAACACTGCATTTGAGGGTCTTGGTGGGAAGTTTCGTCTCATAAACGGGCAGTTAGAGCCTTCGTCCTTTCAAGTACTGAATGTAGCTGGAAATGGACTGAGAGAGGTGGGAATTTGGACCACATCCACACGAGATTCGAAGGATAAAAACTTGTTTTTGAAGGGTGTTATATGGCCTGGAGAATCAAGAGATGCACCAAAGGGATGGGAGATTGCAGTTAGTGGGAAAAGACTTTTAGTGGGAGTTCCAGAAGTAGCTGGTTTCCCTGAATTCGTAAAGGTTGAAAGAGATCCTCAAACTAATGCTACACAGATCTCCGGGTATTACATAGACTTGTTTGATGCTGTCATGGCTGCACTTCCTTATGCTGTCAGATACAAGTATGTCCCGTTTCAAACAGCTGATGCCTCCATTTCAAGAAGCTATGATGATCTATCCTATCAAGTTTTCAATGGGGTACTGTTCACTAAACTGAGCTAATAATAAACTAACCATCTTTACTTGATAGCTTCATCTTGTTGATGATGATTTTTTAGGCCTTTGATGCTGCTGTTGGAGACATATCGATCACAGAAAAGAGATCACAATTCGTTGATTTCTCTATTCCAATCGAAGAAGGAGGAATTACGAGGACACAGAAAGTGCGTTACGAAGATCCTAATGACGAAAATATATTCACAAAGCCTCTCAAAAGAGACCTGTGGTTAACTGCCATGGCCCTCTTCATTTTCACAGGATTTGCTCTGTGGATTCTTGAACACAGATTGAACAGAGCTTTCAGAGGCCCTCCTTCTGAGCACGTCGGTTTGATCTTCTACATTCCTTTCATGTCCATAGTATTTGCAAACAGTGAGTATTCAATTCATTCTTCATTCAAATTTCAAATCATTCTCATCTTGTGTTCCTAACAAGAGTTTTTTCTTTTGGAGGGGAGAGAATCGTGAGCAACCTAGCTCGCCTCGTTTTGGTCGTTTGGATATTCGTAGTGCTGATTCTGAGTTCAACATACACAGCCAGTCTTTCAGCAAGATTAACAGCATGGAGGCTTAAAAAAAATAATCCAGATGTAGAAACACTTATCAAAAACGGAGACAATGTTGGATGTCGAGAGGGCTCTTTCATTGTTTCCTACTTGAACAACTTGGGATTCAAAGAGAGTAAGATTAAGACATACAAAACTGCAGAGCAGTTTGATGAGGCTTTATCAAAAGGAAGCGATAATGGTGGCATAACGGCCTTGTTTTCTAATACTCCCTACACTAACCTCTTCTTGTACAAGAACTGCAACAAGTACATGAAAGTTGGTTCACTTGAAGTCACTGAAGGCTTTGCCTTTGTTTTCCCAAAGGGCTCTCCATTAGTCGCAGATGTCTCTCGTGCAATCATAAAACTAACAGATAACCGCAGAATAACAGCAATCAAGAACCATTGGATCAGAGATTCGTCATGTGGAGAACCAGATCTTTCCGGGGTTGGAATCAGCTTGAAGAGTTTCAGAGTTCTATTTGGAATCACAGGTGGGATCACAGCAACTTGCCTTGTGCTGTTTCTAGCATCCTATCTCTATCAAAACAGAGATTTTGTTCAGAGAATTGCCAATTCTGGGGCCACTACTTGGTCCAAATTACGCGCTATGTGTAAGCATTTTGACCAACGAGATCCCAAGTCATTTCGTTCTAGTAGAGCCAACGAAGATGGTGATCAAACTGCTCGTTGGAGTACAGTAGTCCCGATTCCATCAGAAGAAATGCCAAGTGACAGTCGAGTCGTTGGTCCGAATCCAGACAACTCGACTGCAACTACAGAGCAAGTTAGATCAGTCTAGCTTGGTAACACATTGTAGGAAAAACTGAGATATTTTTAACAACTTGCAAATAGTTTCCATCATTAGTTAGAAAGTGTAATTTTTAACTTGTGATCTTCCTTGTTTCAAGGATACCTTTTGTTGAAGTATGATCTTAGTATGGTATGATTTACCTAATGTCATGTTTTTTGTTGCATGCCGCTATATATCTATTATTACTTATACAAAAGTATGGATGCTTTTTATATAATATGGATTGTCGAATATATCTTTATCAACATTTATTATTTAAGGTTATAATAATAATTTAGAATTTTTCATATTTAAATAATTTTATATTAGAACCCTAATTCAAAATCCTATTATAATTAGAACTCTAATATAAAAGTGTTTTTAGTTGCATAATTTATAAATACTCCTACTTGTAATTAATTGTAATCTTGATACATATATTTTATCTATGTCAAATCCTACCTCTTACAACCAAAGAGAGAGCTTTTCATACAATCAAAGAGCCATTTGAGATTGCTCGTTGACATCGATTAATCTCCAAACTCTAAATCCATTGATGTTTATGATATATATTCCTCATCTTCAGTGCCTAGAATAAGAACATTAATAGTCACTTTCTTTCTTGCTGCAAACTCAAAACATGTCACTCATACTACCAAACCCTTGTTAATTTCTTGGTATGTTCAAAACATATCTTAAATCATGTCCAAATGATGTAATAAGAGTAGACTTTGAACATTCTCTGCTGATGGAAATTAAATTCTCTCAGTTAACTAACCAAGAACAAACAATTCCCTGTAGCCTATATATATACTATACGTAAACTGCAATACACTATGCAGAAATACATACAAATAAAGCAGATGAAAATCATGCACTTCTTCAACATGATCATCTCTCTCACTGCTTCTCTCTCTACTTGCCTCATTCTCCAATACTCAAACAAACTCTACTACCTTTCAAGTTGGTGTCATTCTTGATGCCGATTCTTTGGTGGGCCGTATAGGCCTCACCAGCTTATCACTATCTCTCTCCGATTTCTATACACTCAATGCAAATTACTCCACAAGAATCGCGCTTCATGTAAGGGACTCGAGAGCCCAAATCACCGGTGCTGCAGCTAGTGGTACATATTTATATCTCTCTCATCTTAGTATTAAAAACATACGTATCAATGTTTCTTACAAAATTTGAATCGCATATAATGCAGCTTTGGACTTGTTGAAGGAAGTACGAGTTGATCCAATAATTGGTCCTCAGAAATCCACACAAGCCCACTTTGTGATCGGTCTTGGAGATGTGGCAAAAGTGCCAGTCGTTTCTTTCTCAGCAACGAGCCCTTCTCTGCTTCCTGAATCCTCATATTTTGTTCAAACAGCCCCAAGTGATGCTGCCCAAGTTGATTCTATAGCAGCCCTGGTTAAGCACTTCCAATGGTACCAAGTTGTTTTGGTTTACGAGGATTCGGACTATGGCAATGACATCATTTCTTACCTGGCTAATGCACTTCAACAAGTCAATGCTCGAGTCTCATACAGAAGCGTTATCCCTGTCTCAGCAAACGATGATTCCATTCTTAAAGAACTGTACAAGATGAAGACTATGCAGACGCGTGTGTTTGTGGTGCATGTTTCGAGCTCTCTTGCTTCCAAGTTCTTCCCCAAGACGAAGGAAGCAGAGATGATGGGTGAAGGGTATGCATGGATTGTGACTAGCGCGATAATGGATCTGTTTTACTCACAGGATTCACATGTTGTCGACTCTATGCAGGGAGTTGTCGGTGTAAAGCCTCTGATTCGAGAATCAAGTAAGCTCAGATCCACCACTGTAAGGTGGAAGGAGAAGTTCTTGAAAGACAATCCAAGTGTGTCACAAGCTGAGATGAGCCTCTATGGCCTGTGGGCTTATGATACCATGTGGGGTTTGGCTATGGCTTTTGAAAAAGTCGGATTTCGAGAGCCGAGTACTCTGCAAAACACGAGTGATCTTATAAACTCTACCAACATGTTCATCACTGAGGTATCACAAACAGGTCCGAAACTTAAAGCAGCAATGTTGAACACTACATTTGAAGGTCTTGGTGGGAAGTTTCGTCTCATAAACGCGCAGCTAGAGCCCTCATCCTTTCAGGTACTGAATGTAGCTGGAAATGGACTGAGTGAGGTGGGAATTTGGACGCCATCCACTCCACGCGAGATTCCAAGGACAAAAACTTGTTTTTGAAGGGTGTTATATGGCCTGGAGAATCAAGAGGTGCACCAAAGGGATGGGAGATTCCAGTTAGTGGGAAAAAACTTAAAGTTGGAGTTCCATTAGAATCTGGTTTCCCTGAATTCGTAAAGGTTGAAACAGATCCTCAAACTAATGCTACCACGGTCACCGGCTATTACATAGACTTGTTTGCTGCTGTCATGGCTGCACTTCCTTATAATGTCAGATACGAATATGTCCCGTTTCAAACAGCTGATGCCTCGATTTCAAGAAGCTATGATGATCTATCCAATCAAGTTCTCAATGGGGTACTATTCACTAAACAGAACTCATAATTAACCATCTTTACTTGATAGCTTCATCTTATATCTATCTCCTTCTTGTTGATGTTTTAGGCCTTTGATGCTACTGTTGGAGACATAATGATCACAGCGAACAGATCAAAATACGTTGATTTCACTCTTCCATTTGAAGAAGGAGGAATCACGAGTACACAGTTAGCGAGTGACAACAAACCTAATAACAAATGGATCTTCACAATGCCTTTTGACGGAGAACTGTGGTCAACTGCCATAGCCCTCTTCATTTTCACAGGCTTTGCTCTGTGGATTCTTGAACATAGATTGAACAGAGCTTTCAGAGGCCCTCCTTCAGAGCACGTCGGTTTGATCTTCTACATTCCTTTCATGTCCATTGTATATGCAAACAGTGAGTATTTCATTCATTCTCCACTCGAATTTCAAACATACACATCATTCTCTTGCTTTCCTAACAACATCTGCATGTAGGGGAGAAAATTGTGAGCAACCTAGCTCGCCTCGTTTTGGTCGTTTGGGTATTCGTAGTGTTGATTCTGAATTCAACATACACAGCCAGCCTTTCAGCAATATTAACAACATCGAAGCTTGAACCATCTTATCCAGTTGTGGAAACACTTAAAAACGGACACTATGTTGGATGTCGTGAGGGCTCTTTCGTTTTATCGTACTTGATCAGGTCAGGATTCAAGGAGAGTATGATCAGGAAATACAAAACTGATACAGTTTGCTAAGGCTTTATCTAATCGAAGCATAACAGCCATGTTTTCTCGTACTCCCTACACCAACCTGTTCTTATACAAGCACTGCCATAAGTACAAAAAAGTTGGCTCACTTGAACTCACCGAGGGCTATGCCTTTGTTTTCCCAAAGGGCTCTCCATTAGCGGCACATGTCTCTCATGCAATCGTAGAACTAACAGATAACCGAAGATTATCAGCAATCAGGAAGTGTTGGATCGGATATTTGACATGTAGTAAAGAACCAGAAAGTCATAATGTTACAATCAGCATGGAGAGTTTCAAAGTTCTATTTGGAATCACAGGTGGGATCACAGCAGCTTGCCTTGTGCTGTTTCTAGCATCCTATCTCTATCAAAACAGAGATTTTGTTCAGAGAATTGCCAGTTCTGGGACTACTGCTTGGTCCAAATTGCGTGCTGTGTGTAAGCATTTTGACCAACGAGATCCCAAGTCATTTCGTTCTAGTAGAGCCAACGAATATGTTGATCAAACAGCATCTCCAACTGCTGCTCGTTGGAGTACAGTAGTCCCGATTCCATCAGAAGAAACGCCAAGTAACAGTCCAGTCACTGGTCCAAATTCAGACAACTCGACTGCGACTAAAGAACAAGTTAGATCAGTCTAGCTTGGTAAGATATATATGTAATAGCTGATCATAATGTATCAAAGTCTGCTTGTATATATGTAATAACTATGAATTCATTATTGATCATATGAAAATCAACATTGTATCAAGGAGAAGCTTTAAAGGTTAAACACTAAAGCCTAGCTATTCTACAAGTCTGCATGCAGATCCACCGTCCATTTCACACACGCTAAATGGATGGTGGATCTTGCATCAAGTACATGCCTAGAGAAGTTTGCTTCTACTTCTAGATTTCATTAGCATTAGATGCTTCACAGCATCTCTCATAGATGGCCTGCTGCTAGCCTCCAAATCAGTGCACCTCAGAGCAAGTAAGACTACATCTTGTACTTGCTCTCTTAAGCTTGACTCCATGAATTCATCCACAAGGGTGGGGTCCACAATCGTCTCAATATCTTCAGTCTCATTCCACACAGCACTTGCCCACCCAACGATATCCACTCCCTCACCAAACGACTTATCCAACACTTTCTTTCTCGTCACCAGTTCCAACAATACAACTCCATATGCGTACACATCAGACTCCATACTACATCTGGTGGAGAACGCAGTTTCTGTTATAAAGAAATACAAAATCTCAGTAAGAAAACGAAGAAGAATTTATACATTAGATGATCACGAAAAAAATATATATGTATATACCTGGAGCAATGTAGCCAATAGTACCCTGAACTGTGCTGAATTGAGCCGAAGAGATGGACTCGCCCAAGAGCTTGGCAATGCCGAAATCTGAGATGTGGGGCTCCATTTCTGAATCGAGTAGAATGTTCATTGGCTTTATATCGCGATGGATGATACAAGGATCACAGTCAAAATGGAGATACGATAGCCCCTGAGCCATTCCAAGTGCTATCTTATACCGAGTGCTCCATGGCAATGACGGTCGAGGATGCACACCGTGGAGAACATCATGAAGACTTCCATTTGTCATGTAACAATACAATATTAAACCGTATTCCCTTCTCAACCAAAAGTCTACGAGTCTAACCAGATTACGATGCCTCACCTTCCCAATCGTCTGTATTTCTCTGACCATACTCGTGTTTCCACCCTTTGATCCAGCAAAAGATAGTTTTTTCAAAGCATACACTTTGTTTGGACCCAATGCCACCTTGTAAACTGTTCCATGTGCTCCTCTCCCAATCACGTACTTATCGTGTAGATTCTCAGTGGCCTCCAGAACTTGATTGAGCAGAGAAGAAGCACCTTCCTCTGCAGAGACTAAAAGGTTCTGAACACCGCTCTTGTGCCTCAAAAACACGTAAGAAATTCCAAGAATCAGAATGACAACAAAAAGGACTGATCCCGATACTATCATAGCAATACCAACATGATTAAGCCCCGTTTTATTTCTTGTCCGACTACACGATCTGAAGCCATAATAGGACGAACAGTTGACTTCACCCTCAGGTTGACAATTGATGCATAGACCCAGATTTCCGATGAAAGACGAGGGAGATGAAATCAGAAATTTCATCAGTGTAGATGGAAGAGAACCGGTGAAAGCATTGTAGGAAACGTTGACCTCGGTCAAAGATTTGAGTGCACCGACAACTTCCAACCTACCAGACAGATTGTTGAAGCTGATATCTAACTGCTCAACCATTTTTAACTTCCCTAGTTCTTGTGGGACTTGACCTATCAATCCATTGCTGCTAAGATTCAGTGATCTTAGGTTGTTGGCTTCGATTTCCAATCCTATCGAAGGAGGAATAGGCCCTCCTAATCGGTTTCCACCAAGCTGTAAAGATGAAAGCTTTCCAAGTTGAAACAGAGAGGTAGGAATACCTCCTTGAAAACAGTTTTCACCAAGATCCAAAATGGATAACTCCGTCAAGCTTCTCAAGCTAGACGGAATTGGACCGTTCAACAGATTGTAACTCACATTAAGATTCGCCAATTTGTTACAGCTTGATAGCTGTGATGGCAGCACACCTTCTAGACTGTTATGAGACAGACTTAAGTGCTCGAGATTCACAAGACGTCCCACCTCAGGAGGAATATGACCAGTGAGCTTATTGTGAGATAAGTCTATAGAAGTAATGTTCGCAAGATTCCCTAAACTTGAAGGAATCGATCCACTAAAGCTATTGTTGCTAAGATCCATGAACCGAAGATCTGAATGTTCTACAAACTCTGGAAGCACTCCAGTGAGATTATTCTGTTTAAGAATCAGCCTTGTTAAAGTGAAGCAACTTCCAATATCGGAAGAAATACTTCCGCCAAAGTTATTTTGGCCCAACATAAGCTTTACCAATTGCTTTCTGAAGCAAAGATTTGGCGGTATAGGTCCAGTAAACCTGTTTCTTGTGAAGTCGATTTGAGTAAGGCTGCTATTTATGCCCAAACCTTGAGGTATCACTCCAGTGAACTGATTTTCGAACAAGGAAATGTTTCGCAAGTTCTTTAGCCCTGTGATTTCCTTAGGTATCTCACCAACAAGATTATTCTGATAAACCAAAAGATGTTGAAGGCTTTGAATCTTCCATATACTGATCGGGATTTCTCCACTCAAATCGTTTTCAAAGAGCATGAGGATCTGCAACTGATTGAGGTTACCTAACTCACTCGGAATCTCACCCTTCAGCTTGTTGCTATACATCTGTAAATCAATCAAGGCTTTGCAATTTCCTAACTCAGGTGGGATCGATCCAGATAACTGATTCTCGGACAGATAAAGAAGATTCAGCTTAGTGAGTCTTCCTAGAGAAGAAGGGATATAACCACTCAAGCCACAATTAACAGCAGCAAGATTCAGTAAACTACTGCAATTGGCTAATCCAGGCGGAACGCCTCCACTAAAATTGTTGTTCGATAAAACTACAGTTTGTAACTCTCTACAGTTATCCATACCCAGTGGAATCTCCCCCTCAAGATTGTTATTTTCCACAAAAATTTTAGCAAGATGCTCGAGATTGTTCAAGCTATCAGGCAACACACCCTCCAGCAAGTTATCATTCACTTGCAGCACTTGCAACGCGCTGCAGTTTCCTATGGACGAAGGGATAGTTCCAGATAACTGATTGTTATCTAAATACAGAGATTCTAGTGAACTCATGTTTCCAACAGATTGTGGGATTGAGCCATTAATCATGTTGCTACTTAGGTAAATCACAGTCAAAAAAGGAATTTGGGATAAAGATTTGGGAATTTCGCCACTAAGAGAATTGCCCCACAAGCTTAAATACACCAATCTTTTCAAATTTCCAACACTTTCTGGGATTTCTCCAGAAAAGAAGTTATCAGAGAGCTCCAACGCTTCAAGAAAACTACAATTGCCTAACACTGCTGGAATTCTACCCGAAAAATTGTTATGAGTTAAATCGATAGAACGTAAATGCTTCAGATAGGCGATTTCGGGTCCAAGTTTGCCCGAAACCTCCAAACGAGATAAGTTCAAACCAACAACAAAGCCATGGCGGTTACAATGCACTCCAAGCCATGAACAAGGAGTGGAATCAGAAGCATTCCAGCTCAATCTAATGGCTGAAGGTACAACATTCCAATGCCTAACCAGTGATAACAGAGCTGTACCTTCAAAACTCACAGCATTGGCATCCAAAGTTGAAGCAGAGGACAAGAATATCAGCAGAAACAAACTCCAACCACCTATCATGTTTCTCCACAAAGATTCAATCTTTACAAGGAAGCTGAACCAACAAAAAAAACCCAGCATTAAAATTCACTAACTCAGTAAAAATACCAAATTTCACTAGAATTCTTGAAATAAAAAACAGAAATGCAAAAGAACACATTACAGGTAAAATTTGAGTAATAATGAGAATCCCAAGCCATAAGTCACAAGAAAACTCACAGAGCAAAAGGGTTCAGCTAGCATAACTCAGTAAATTTACTCAATTTTTAACATTTATACCAGAAAATTGAAAAATAAAAAATAGAATTAATTGTGTGTGAATGCTGACAGAAGCATTTGAAAAAAATGGCTACTTCAAGTGCGAATCTAAGCAGTGCTTTAATACCTGCTGTCTGTGGTTGCTTTCAATCAGCCCATCATTCAACTTTCAACGCGTTTTCACATCTCTTTCTACTAAAAGAAATAAAAAATTATAAAAATTGTTGGGTTTTTGCGGTTACAGACAGACATTCTTGTTCAACTTCAACTCAATATCTTTAAATAAATAATTAATTAAACAAGAAGCTTCCATTGACCTATGCTTGGATTTGGGTTTCCTTAAAAATTTGCTAAAAATCGTTGCGAGAAGGGAAAGTTTATTCTCTGTGATATTTCCTCCATCTCGAAATAATTTTCATTTTGAAAAACAGGATTTATGTTTGATGTATCGTTCCTATTTTTGTTTACCAAACAGAATTAATGAATTTTATCAAGCTTAATAATAGTTAATTGTATTTGCTAAATATGATTAATATAATTATATATTCATATATTGAAAAGACATAAATGCCCTTACATTTGACTACTTTGTTTATTTACAATTGACTCACACTCTTATGATAGTATATTAGTATTAAATAGGTAAATGCTAGCGGTTGTTGATAATCAATACTTTTTTTCTTTTTATAATTTTTTTTCAAAGGTAGAAAATTGCAAGAAATAAATCAAAGTGCAACAAATATTCGTGTACATTCTTCTTATCAATCGTCACTCTTAAGACTAAGGAATAAATACAAAATAAAAATAAATCGAACATATAATACCCATCTTTTTAATTGACAATTTTGAAATTAAAGCGAATTTACCAAAACTCCTACATATTTTTTAATTAGTGTTTCACAAAAGGAAATTAAATTATTTCATATTAACAATAGCAAGATTCATATATATGATAATACAATTACACACACCATCAGTACCTTTTGACACATTAACAAAAGTAGTTACGGTATGTTTAATTAAATGTTTATCTACTAAATGACATTTGAATATGATTTATTTTAAAATTTTATTTAAATTTGCAAATTACATATGTTCAACTAATATTTAGTTTTTTTCATTTGGTTTATTAAATGCCATTCAAGAAAAGTTTACCACCACCTGGCTACGGTTTATTAAAATTTAAAGTCATGGAATGAAAGTCAATTTTATTTCTCAAATACCATTGAAAACTTGCCTTATTGACTTGAGGTAATCACTAGTAGAAAAGAAATTTAGAAGAATAAGTTGAATAACATTGTAAATATTAAAATAATATATAGTATCAACCTTGTTAAAAAAAATAAAAAAAAATTCACCATTGATTTTTCTAAATGTTGAGGTTTTAATCTCACGAAACTCTTAAGATTATTGAAGTTTTCATGTTATAAGAAATAACTTATATAAGATAGAATTATTAATGGGTCATGTTTTTTTTTAGCCATTTTTAGGGCATCTTCAACATCACATGGTATTCTAATATAAATTTTGTATTATTTTATTATAAAATCTGTCATTTATTTTTAACAATCTGTATTATTTTTGGCATTAAAATTGAATATTTCATAATATTTGTTATTATTATTAAAAAAGAATGAAAATAAAGAAAATGAATTAAAAAAAATGAAAAAGAAAATAAAAGAAGAATACTACAAAGTTTTAAGTTTGCGTTACTGTGCAAAGATACGGTTGAAAATTATTTTTATAACCTTTACATTGTTGGAGAAGAAAAATATGTATGAATCTATATATCATGCATGTACACATATATGATAAGTATACAATACATCTAAAAAAACATAGATAGATGATATTAAACAAGAGTCCTTCTACTCAACTGTTAATTCCACAGCTTCAAGAACCAAACAAACTTGCATGCACACATGCAAGATCAAAAACCAACACAATCACAACACAGGATATACGTGGTTCGGCTAAAAGGCCTACGTCCACGGGATAATGGGGAAGGATTTTATTGATGAACACCATGAAAACTCAAGTACAATCAAAGTAAAGAAATCAGCAAAACCCTAATCTGCGCAGCTAACTTGTGAGCTATTTTCTTCTCTCTACAATAAGAATTGAAACTCGATTACAACTGATGAAATGAACTTCACATTATATAGAAGATTTGGGAAAAAACCGCTCTCAATTTGGTTCAGTAACCGCCAAGAAATTGGGCCCGCAAGTCAGCTCATCCACGCAGCAAAACTGGATCAGTTCTTGAGCTCAACTGATTTACCAGATTGAAGTTGCATTTTCAAAGTGCGAAGTCAAAAACGTTTTTATCAATACTTAGCCAAATTTTGCTTTTCCTTTCTCAGCCTTTCCAAGGCTTATGCTTATACATGCTTACATTTACAAATCTCCACCTTAAGCATGTAAAAACCAATTTCCTTTGAGATTCAAGTGATATTAGTTGCTGACTTACCCCTCAATCCAATCAGAGACATGCACAACTGGAATTTAGTTGTTGGAAGAGCCTTTGTAAATACATCAGCTGGATTTTCTTCAATGGGTATTTTCTTGACTTCTATCACTTCTTTCTCAATGATATCTCTAATAAAATACAACCTAACATCTATATGCTTGGTTCTTTCATGATACCCTTGATGTTTGGAGAGATGTATGGCACTATTATTGTCACAAAATACCTGAACCTTTTCTTGATTAAAACCAAATTCTCCAAGCATTCCTTGTATCCATATAGCTTCCTTGATTGCCTCTGTGAGTGATATAAACTCTGATTCTGTTGTAGATAGTGCTACTACTGATTGCTGAGTGGATTTCCAACTGATTGCAGTACCAAAAAGAGTAAACACATATCCAGTGAGTGATCTTCTTGTGTTAATGTTGGAAGCATAATCTGAATCAACATATCCTACAAGTGGCTTGTCAGAATCTGCTGATTTTTTAAACATTAATCCATACTCTACTGTTCCATTCAAGTACTTCATAATACCTTTAGTTGCTTCCCAATGTGCTTGACCAGGATCAGCCATAAACCTGCTTATAACACTCATACAGTGAGCAAGATCAGGTCTGCAACACACCATTGCATACATGATGCTTCCCACTGCATTAGAATAAGGAACTTTCTTCATCCTATCAGCTTCATCTTGATTCCTTGGACATTGCTCTTTAGACAACTTCACATGCTGACTGATAGGCACAATACTTCTTTTGCATTGATTCATTTGATATTTTATGAGCACCTTTTTTCAGATAAGTACTCAAATTCAAGAACACCTCACCTTGTGCTCTATTCCTGCTTATATTCATACCAAGCATCCTCTTTGCTTCCCCTAAATCCTTCATCTCAAATTCAGAGTTAAGCAAACACTTTATAGTATTCTTTGACTCCACCTCAAGCTGAAACCTGTCATCCATAGAGACAATTTTATCATTAGTTTCATCCTTATTTAAAGGCATTTTAAGTTCATCAAATGTAACATCTCGGCTTATGATGCACTTCATTTGATCCTTTTCATAACACCACAGCTTGTACCCTTTTATTCCCTTTGGATATCCTAGAAACACACATTTGAGTGCTCTAGGTTCCAGCTTATCTTGTTTTATATGAGCATAGGCTTGACAGCCAAAAACCCTTAGGCTTGAGTAATCTGCAGCCTTTCCTGTCCACATTTCTTGAGGTGTTTTAAAACCAATTGCAGATGATGGACTCCTATTGATCAAGTACACTGCAGTAGCTACAGCTTCTCCCCAAAAACCCTTGGATAAACCTGAACTTATAAGCATACATCTGACTTTGTTAAGGATGGTTTGGTTCATCCTTTCTGCCAAACCATTCTGTTGAGTAGTGTTAGGGACAGTCCTATGCCTCAAGATCCATCTTTCTTTGCAAAATGAGTTGAAATGTTCATTCACAAACTCAAAACCATTGTCAGTTCTGAGGCATTTCAGCTTCCTTCCAGTGACATTTTCTTCTTCTTTGAGCCATTCCTTAAATCTGTTGAAAGCTTCATCCTTGCCTTTTAGGATTAGCACCCAAACTTTCCTGGAATAATCATCTATCAAGGTCATGAAGTATCTTCCTCCACTTCTGGTACGTGTCTTTGCTGGCCCCCAAAGATCTGAATGAATATACTCCAAAGGATTTGCTGTAGTATGGCTTCCAGTTTGAAAGCTTGTCCTCTTAGCTTTGCCAAGAATGCAATGTTCACATATATCTAGTGTTGAAATCTTATCTTTTCCAAACACAGATTGCTTGCTAAGCTCCTGCAAGCCTTTTAAACTGATATGGCCAAGTCTTCTATGCCACAAAACAGTTTTATCCATCTCCTTTGCTGAATGAGATTCTCCAGTTGTTGTATATCCATCTAGATAGTAAAGTTCATGTTTCTTGAAACCTTTGAGTACAATTTTAGAGTTTTTCTCAGCCTGCATAATACCCCCTTGAGCTTGCAACCTATAACCTTGAGAATCCAACATTTCTAAGGATATCAAGTTCCTTTTTAAATCTGGAACTTATCTAACATTTGATAAGACTCTGATTACCCCATCATACATCCTCAAACTTATAGATCCAACTCCATGAATCCTACAAGTCTTATTGTTTCCTAAAAGCACTGCTCCTTCATCCTTTAACACAAGATTGTGAAACCAATGCTTAATAAGGCTCATATGAAATGAGCATCCAGAGTCTAATATCCAATCTCCTGAGGTTTCATTTGTTGTAATAGCCAAGACTTCGGCTGATTCATATCCACTGTTGGAATCAGGAGCTTGTGTTGTTTGATTTACTTGTTTTCCACTTGCAGCTCCCTTTTCTTGTTGAAGTTTCTTGTACTTGAAGCAATCCTTTTTGAAATGGCCTGGCTTATGACAGTGAAAACATCTCTGCCCTTCAATATCATCTTTAGATTCCTGACTCTGAGGTGGTGTTTTCTTGTTAGACGATTTAGCTCCTTTCTTGAATTGTTGTTTCTTCTGTGGTTTATGCTTGGCAAGTAAACCTTCTCCTCCACCTCCTGTTTTCGAATCAGGATCTTTAGATAACTCCTTGGTCTTTAGAGCTGTGATCACCTCATCCAAAGTGATTGCATGTTGTCTGCCATATAGGATAGAATCACAAAAAATTTCAAAATTTTTAGGCAAAGCACTCAACAGCATGAGAGCCTTGTCTTCTTCCTCCAAAGAGACTTCTACATTCTCCAGGTCATCTAGCATCTTGTTGAACTCCTCCAACTGATCAGGTAGAGGTCTTTCTTCCACAATCTTGAATGCATAAAGTCTTTTCTTGAGATATAACCAATTTGCTAGAGTCTTCACCATGTAAAGACTCTCCAGTTTTTGCCAGACTTCTTTTGCTGATTCAAGTTTAGCAACTTCCCTTAAGACCTTATTCTCTAAACTGAGAATTATAGTGCTATGAGCTTTCTCCATCAATGTTGCCTTCTGTTCAGCCTTCATCGTTTCTGGAAAGGCTTCAAGCCAAAGCCAACCCTTGTTGAACAAGAAGGGCTTTCATTTTTACTCTCCATAATCCAAAATCCCCAGAGCCACTGAACTTTTCGATATCAAACCTGGTTGAACCCATTCTTGAAGGTGAATCTTCCCACAGACGGCGCCAGTTGTTAATTCCACAGCTTCAAGAACCAAACAAACTTGCATGCACACATGCAAGATCAAAAACCAACCAAGAACCCTAAAATCGAAATAAGCTCAAAACACAATCACAACACAGGATATACGTGGTTCGGCTAAAAGGCCTACGTCCACGGGATAATGGGGAAGGATTTTATTGATGAACACCACGAAAACTCAAGTACAATCAAAGTAAAGAAATCAGCAAAACCCTAATCTGCTCAGCTAACTTGTGAGCTATTTTCTTCTCTCTACAATAAGAATTGAAACTCGATTACAACTGATGAAATGAACTTCACATTATATAGAAGATCTGGGAAAAAATCGTTCTCAATTTGGTTCAGTAACCGCCAAGAAATCGGGCCCGCAAGTCAGCTCATCCACGCAGCAAAACTGGATCAGTTCTTGAGCTCAACTGATTTACCAGATTGAAGTTGCATTTTCAAAGTGCGATTCTTTAAGTCAAAAACGTTTTTATCAATACTTAGCCAAATTTTGCTTTTCCTTTCTCAGCCTTTCCAAGGCTTATGCTTATACATGCTTACATTTACATCAACAAATTATATTTTGGGAGAGATTAATGTACGTAAATCCCAAAATTTATCAGAAAAATCACATTCATAAACCTGTTAGAATTTAACATACATCATAATTCAGAAAACTTATCAGAAAAATCACATTCCTAAACCTTATAGCAATCTAACATATATCATAATCAACGTATATATATAATCAAAACCCTTGATCTATATATATTCAATGGAGTTTTCGAATACTTGACAGTATGGTAATGCAGGTTATCAAGAGAAGAAAGAAAAAAGAAAAATGGGGGACATTTTGGTAATTAAACAACTCTTTACTCTATATAAATATGTGTATAGTTTAGTTTGTTTTGTTTAATTTCCTGTTTTTAGTTTATTACGTTTTCACATTGTTTTGTTGTTTGGAATTTTTGTCAGTGGTTTTACATTTTCTTCAGATTTTTCATATTGATTACTATTCTCTTTTAAATTGTTTTTTTTTTTTAATTGATTTTCCATTTTTTTCAAAGTAACATATGGTTCTGGATTTGCTCTTTGATCTGATGATTATGAGAAAGAATTATTAAGGGAGTTATTATGATTTAATATCTGGGGAGATATATATTATTCTATCATGATTTTAGATTTAATCTTTCTAATGCTCCCAAAAATCATGTTCAGTCAACATAACTAGGATTAAGCAACGGCCGACGGAGAAGAAAATATTATGATTATAAGGCAGAAAATGGAATTAAGCAAATAAATTACATAAGTCTCATGGATCATATTATAAATTTATTTTGCCTAAAAAAATTTGAAACTTTTTAATTACTAAATTTACTATTTTTTAAACGATTAATTTAAAAATTACTTAATAATCAATAAATTTTAGGTGTGATTGATTTGAGTATGGATCGCTAATTTAAATATTTTACTCATTCTAATATTCTTATTTTTTAAACTAGTATAAATCTCGTGTGATGTACGGATATATAAATTTTATTATTTATATATTTTGATATTGGATATAAAAAATAATAAATTTTATTAAAGATTTCAACTAATTTATTATCTGTGTGGCATACCATCATAAAATTTAAATATTTCAAATTTGATATGAAAAATGTTAATTCATAAAAAAAGGCATGTTCTCGATAATATTTCTCATATGATTCTCGTGTGATGCATTGATAAATACATTTCAAGTGTTAGTAATTTTTTAAAATAAAAACGTTAATTTATCATGAAAAATAATATAGTTCTTCAAAAAGTTATTTTAATTTAATTTATTATCCATATAATTTACGAATTTTAAATATTTATTATTTTCATCATATATTGTCCGACTACTTTACTAATAGTATTTGCCACAACTGGTCTGGAATAAAATTATGCAAATATATGCTCAATAACTTATTCATAATGAGTGCAAAATTGTGATATTATTGTATGTTATAATCAAGTCTCGATAATATTTCAACCTCATTTGTCATCCATGTGATGCAACAAATAAATTTCAAGTATTAGTATTTTTTTATGTAAATATGGTGATCGTGAAAAATAACAAAGTTTTTCAAAGTTATTTCAATTTAATATACTACCCATATAATTTACCAATTTTTAAATATTTATTGTTTCCACCATGCATATTTTGACTGCTTTTCTAATTGGTTGTCACAATTGGCCTGCAAAAACTTATACAAATATATATTCAATAACTTATTCATAATAAGCATAAAAACAATACTGATGTTATTGTATATTGCTCCAAAATAAAATTTCTAATTAATCATTTTTTTAATATTTTTTTTAATTTGACGATCTAGAAATCTTGAAATTCGATCATTGTATTGTTTTAATTTATTCAATAAATATAAGAGTTGGTCTTGTGTGCACTTGGTGTACATGCAATCCGAGTCGACCCAGTTTTTGACCCGAATTCGCATATTTTTTAATTTTGCTTCTTTTTTTTTTTTTGCTTCAGGTTGTGACTTTTATGTTGTAAATGTGTGACCTTTATGTACAACTATCATGACCTTTATGCACTATAACTTAGAAAAAAAATGAAGATTTTCAACATAATTTAAACTGTATACATTTATGTGATATCAATGTGACTTTTATATTATATCATGTCCCCTTTATGTACAAATATTCTGACCTTTATGCACTTTTATATATTACATAAAGGTCAGAATATTTGTACATAAAGGTGACATAATATAATATAAAGGTCACATTGATATCACATAAAGATATACAATACAAATTGTGTTGAAAATCTTCATTTTTTTTTCTAAGTTACAGACATAAAATTTGGGATGTTTGTACATAAAAATATGAAAGTCATAACATAAAGGTATGAAAGTTATAACTAAAAGGTATACATATTTTCTAGAAAAATGTAGAAAATAAACTAAGTGTGTTGCGCCTCCTTCCCGGCGCGTGGGGGCGCGTGAATGACTGTTCCGGTGAGTGGATGACCGTGCCTGGTCGGATTGACCCGGATTGCACGGATTTAAGATCCGTGCACCTAGTGCACAGGAGTTTTGTGTAAACATAAATTCAATACTTATTATAACAATAAATAAGTATTATTTTATTAAATGAGATCATATTAACATTCATATACCATATATAGATTACAATTTTCAAGATTTTGGCAATATCATAGGTGATATTGATACCATATATAAATCATGTTTAATATATACATTAATAAATTTTAATTTGTAAACTATGAAATAATAAATAATTGTATATCTATTTTTGGGAGGTGGAAATGGACGGAAAAATTTTATCATTTCTATTTTGAGGGGTAATTATTATTATAGATACATAGATATAGATATAGATTATTTACTCAAGAAATTGTTTTCATTATTTTTACTGTTAAGAATAATACGTAAATTTGTCTGTTATGTTTGTCGAATCATTCTCCAATGATCTCTAAGATCAAGTATTAAATACAATTTGATATGCACCCATGACTATGGCTAAACATGACTCTTGAGATATTGAACCATAAATTTAGTGGTCCATTTGATTTTTCTAGATCAAAACCAAAAAAAAAAAATATATATATATATATATATATATATATTGGTAATTATGGAGATCTCTAGTTTATAGAGAGTAGCATATTCAAATAATTTCTTCACCAAAAATCACACTCACGAGAGCATTACACAAATCAATTATAGAGGAGGAAGCATAAAAAATGTTTCCAAATAAATACTACAGAGAGAGAGAGAGAGAACAACAGAGATGGCTTCAATCTTACTACAAACTAATCTAAATCTGCTAATCAAACAGAGGCATCAATGTGGCATAGCTGTCTGTTTCAGCATCACCTTTTTTATTCTGAATCATTGCAACACATAGAGGTTTATATTTCTCACACCAACAAGTTTAAAGTTCAAGAAACACAAACTCTTCAATGGCAGACACCTCGCCAATCTTCTTGAGGGTTTCTTTATCGGGCTCTTCATCTACCCCGATGGCCATTATGGCCTTCGTCCGCTTAGCGGTCCTCCCCACGCTCATGAAGCTCACGTTCACGTTGCACTCACCGAGAATGTTTCCAACTCGACCGATCATTCCGGGTTGGTCGACTTGACGGCATAGTATGAGATTTCCCTCCAAGCTCACATCCACGCTGAATGTGCCCACACGAGTCAAATGTGGTGTACCGTCCTTCACTCTACCCTCGATGCTTATGTTTCCATTGTCCAGCAATGCACTAGCGAATTTTGACCCGACATTGCTTATCTGGACCTGGATCGAGTCGATTGGGAAATCCGGGGAAGAGTCAACGACAACTCTTTCCTCGCTGATCCGGAGCCCTTTCTGCTTGGCTGTGAAGTCTGCATTGACAAGGTTGATGTGAGCGTCTGATATAGGCTCGATGATGCCCTTTGTTACCATGGCTCGGAGAAGTCTGGTGTCCATGTTGTCAGGGTCACGAGCTGAACTGTAAATGATCTTTACGGATTGGATTCCACTTCCTCCTGTAACCAACTGCACGGCTAGTCTACCAAGCTTCTCGGCCAGAGTAACGTATGGAGCCAATTCAGACAACACCTGATTTCAGAGAGAGAGAGAGAGAACCATTTTTGATGAAAATACAAAAGGAAATGTTACAGGCAAGCATTTGCAAAAAAATTGGATTCTTACTTCAGGAGGAACCATTGGAGCATTAACTGCAGTTGCAGAAAGTTCCCCTCTCAGGGCACCAACAACTGCTTCTGCTATCTCAACTGCAACTCCTTCCTGAAATGCAGATAACAAAAGGAATATATTAAAGAAGGCAAAAGATTATACATGAAATGAAGTTGATATGATATGGGGGTTCATACCTGTGCTTCCTTTGTGCTAGCTCCGAGATGTGGTGTGACTGTGACATTCTCATGCTGCACTAATTTGCTATCTGCCGATGGGGGCTCCACTGTGAACACATCAAGGGCTGCCTATAATATCAGGATAAACAAATGACTTAGTTTCAGATATGTGACATAAAATAGTCAGGCAGGGTAGATTTTAACCTCACAAGAGAAATCCAAATGGGTGCCATTCATAGCAAAGGCAGACACAATCAGAATAGTTTCCAGAAGTATAATCAAGAGAATGTGAAAGACAGTGAACCTGGGCAATTGTTCCATTGTCAAGTGCTCTCACTAAAGCATCTTCATCTATGACACCACCCCGAGCAACATTTATGATGCGAGCTCCCTTCTTCATCTTGGCAAATGTTGTATCATTGAATACCTTGTTAGTAGTAGGAGTAAGAGGCATATGGAGAGAAACAAAGTCTGCCCTGGAGACGGCTTCATCAAAAGATACCAACTCCACACCAAGAGCACGGGCTCTATCAGCTGGAGCATACGGGTCATGGGCAATAACATGCATTCCAAGGCCTTTAGCACGTCGTGCAACCTCAGAACCAACTTTACCGAATCCCATGACAGCCAATGTTTTCCCAACCAGAGAAACACCAACATACTTATTCCGTTGCCACTTTCCTGTCAGAATGACAGATAACAAATATGTGAAGCCAAAGTCTTGAAGTTTTAGAAAATGTTAAATTATAGAGCATCAAGATACTTCCTAACACAATGTGCTACAATTTTGTTAATTCTCCTAAAAATCTCCAATATGCAGAGATAATATGTCTTAAACATCCTTTTCTGAAAGAAAAGCATCATTCCGTCAGCAAATCTCAAAAGGCACATTACAGTCTAGATTATTAGAACTAGATATACACATCAGTTTTGTGTCATTTGCTTTGAGGACCCAAATGCTGCATAGCTAAACAGAGTGTGGATCCAAATATGTCTTTAGTATAGGACCTAACATGTTCTATGATTCTTTAACCTCAACCAATCATATATATTTCGGGATTTAACCTCTTAAGGATACATAGAGAGGCATAATGAAGATGCTCCTCTTCTTAAAGCTAAGACTCATTTGCATCAGTGGTTTTCAATAAAATTACCAGGAATTTGTCGATCACAACCACAACAAGATCTGGTGTTTTTACATTTACTCTGGAATTTAGTAATGCAATATGAATGATTTTTTTTACTATCGTTTACCATATAGAGGTAACATGTCTCAACTGTCCTGCAACAAAAAACTTGGGCTATTTACACCACCATGTTAGGTGGCAATAAACATCAAAAGCGGAATGTATTTCTTAAACAATAATAAACCCAGCCCTGTACAACAATAACTTTTTTCTATTTGGAAAGGTAATATACTTCTTAAAATATTCAATGAGCAGAATCTGATTCCTTAAAACTTTATGTTTCCATATACTGAAGGGGAAAAACCTAGATTTGAAAGTTTGTTCTGGCATTGGCATCCAGATCTGTAGGCTATCTCAACTTCATTTTCCATGGCATTTAACTCCATTAAAAATAATTTAAAGGAGTACTTAAATTTTTGCTCTATCACGAAAGGTACAACTATGGAAAATCGTTGATGATTTGATTTTGCGTCTTAATTTCAATTTGTTAAACAAAATTCTGGATCCACAATCAAAACAGCATAGTTATTGCAATATGTTCTATAAAAAAAAAACAGGGGAAATCGAATCCTACCAGCTTTCATGGAAGCATCAGCCTGCGCAACATTCCTCGCCATAGCAGCAAGCAAAGCGATACCATGCTCCGCGGCAGCAATGGTATTCGCCGTCGGCGCATTCACCACCAAACACCCAAACTCCGTCGCGGCCTGTAGATCCACATTATCAATCCCAACGCCGGCGCGTCCCACCACCTTCAGCTTCCCCTTCGCCGCTTCAAACACCTGGCGCGTCACCTTCGTCCCACTCCGTACGATGAGTGCATCGCACTCCGAGATCTTCGAGCACAGCTCCTCCGGCGACAAATTGTACAAACACTCGACTTCTCCATAGCTCCTAAGCAAATCGAGCCCTGCTTCTCCGAGCTTCTCGGAGACCAGAATCGTCGGCTTCAGCGATTTGACGACCGGATCTATATCGGCGGCCTTGGATACCGACTCAGACTCCTTGACGAGAACATTGACAACCGCGAAGCTGCGTGGATTGAGATTCTTCGAATTGTTGGAGATTGAAAGTTTTTGGAGGGAAATGGAGGAATTGGAAAAGGAGAGATAAGTTGACAAGGAACTCTCGCTTTTCTTCAGCTGCGGAAATGGTGGCGCTTGATTTGTGAGCTTGTTTGTCGCCGAGGAAATGGAGGTGGCAGCCATGTTTTTCTCTCGTGTGTTTTTCGATCTGTGTGTGTGTGTGTGTGAGAGAGAGAGAGAGAGAGAGAGAGAGAGAGAGAGAGAGAGATTCTGTGCGTCAAAAGTTGTTGGAGAGGAGGAAAGTTGAAAAGGAAAGTCGAGTGAAAATAGAGATTTGTGCGGAATATTGGGAAAAGGTGGAAATATATAGAAACTTTTGTCCTTTATATAGCAATTTAGTTGTCTGGATTGAAATCTAATTCTAAGACAAAAATTTAATATTTCGAAATACATATTAATTTTTATAAAAAATACATGACACAGATAGATAATTCACTTAATCAGTAATAATATATTGTTTTGAGTTTGTTGAAAAATCACTAATCTCATACTACGATAGAATGATATACAACATGAAATCATGCTGCATCTTTTATTATATTTGATATATTTTATGTTTTATGATACTTAATACATATCACATAATAATTAGTGACATTATTTGATATTTGTGATGTGTGATAATTATTTTGAAATAAGAAATGTAACCTGAACTATAATAGAAGATCTTAAGTGATTGTATATAGATTTCTTTAACAATCTCGATAAGTTGTATTGCATATTCAAAATGATATGAGGTGGATTTAGTAGATAATATTGTAATAAATCGAATCATACATACTATTTTAAATATCATCTAAATTTAAAAAAAAATTGAGTCAAACTTGAATAATCTTGATCTTTTTATAGAATACATTTTATTATTATTTTGGAACTACATGACTTGAGTAAAAGTCTACTCAAACTCACTTATTGACAAACTATATCAAACTTATCTAATAATTTACAAACTATATCAAACTTATCTAATAATTTGATTTTATTTTCAACTTTATTAAGGAGGTAAGCTGTGCCATCAACTAAAATTTATCATACGATATGGGAAAGAAAGGTTTCATAATTGAGTGGTTGCAATTTCCCTTTAAAAAAACAAAAGTCCAAGCACTTCTATTTATAACCATTAAATTATAGTATTTTTATTTAAATTAAAATTTTATTTTTACATCATATGTTAATATTATAGGAACTCAATTTTAGCAAATATAAAGTAGAAGACTCATTTCAATTTACGTATGAAACCAAATTTAGTACAAACAAAAGCGCAATGATTTGTTACAAATAAGTGCAACAACCCCAATAAAAAAGAACTCTTTTTTTATTCACCTTTTCACACTATATCATTTTTTATATTTACTAGTATAAGTCACGTGCGATGCACGGACATATAAATTTTACAATTTATATATTTAGATACGAAAATGTAGAATACGAAAAAAATAAATTTCTTGGAAGAATTCTGGTCTAATTTATTACTTGTGCTATGTACGATCATCAAATTGAAATATTTCGATTTGATGTGAAAACTTTAATTTATGAAAAAAAAATCAAGTTCTCGATCATATTTCAATCTCATTTTGTATTTATGTGACGTATGGACAAATATATTTAAAGTGTCAATTAATTTTTGATATAAAAATGTTAATTATGAAAAACAATATACTTCTTCAAAGTTATTTCAATTTAATTTACTACTCATATAAATTATGAATTTTAAATATTTCTTATTTTCATCATACATTATCTGACTACTTTATTACTAATTGTTTTTATAACAATTAGTTTGGAAAAAGCTTATACAAATATATGCTAATAGCTTATTCATTATAATGAGTGTAAAATGATGATATTATTAAATAGTATAATCAATTCTCAATAATATTTCAAGCTCATTTGGTACCTATATGATGAGCAAATAAGTTTCAAGTGTTAATAATTTTTTGATATAAAAATGGTGATCATAAAAAACAATATAGTTCTTTTAAGTTATTTCTATTTAATCTACTACTCATATAATTTACCAATTTAGAATATTTCTTATTTTCATCGTACGTTTGGCTACTTTACTATTTGTTTTTGTCACAATTGACATGGAAAAAAAAACTTATGCAAATATATGTTCAATAACTTATTCATAATGAGTGTAAAAACAGTGATATTATTATTATATATATATATATATATATATATTTTTTCCAAATGCTCTAAAATTAAAATTTATCTCTTAGAAAAATCATACTTGATAATAAACATTTCAAAATGTAATAAATCTAAAATCATGAAACTATATAACAACAGAAAGTAAAATATTTTATCATTGTTCATATAATTAGAAACTTCATGCTACTATTATAATGAAATTTCAGATTTACAATTGTTTTTTAATCATTGATGAAATATTATTTATTCTTACATTAAAAGAGATATATTTTTTGCTAATTTTTTCGTGGACATATATAATGATTTAAATTTAGGTACAAATTTTCATTCACAATTTTTATGAACGTTTAGCATGATATTAAAACATTGTTTACACAAATCATGATAAATTTATAACATATCAAATATGATCATTTTCTTTTTCTCTCTGAATTTTCATTTATATACAAAATGATTTTCATACCATGAAATGATTTATGGATATACATAAATTGTGCAAAACCAAATATTTATAATTTATAAATTATAAAATAATAATATTTGTATTTCTAGTCTAGAAAGTGGAAATAAGATTAGTTGGTTTATATAGATGACAATGAAATTTCATAATTAAAAATTCAAAGTATTTAAAAGATTTATGGAAAAAAATCATTGACATATTATCACTCTTATAAATAGAACTGACTTTCTATTTTTTAAGATTAAATTGAAAATTTATTTATATAATCCGGCAAATGGACATAAAAAGTGAGTTTTATTAATTTTTTATAAGTATAAATGATAAAATTTTATATAAAATTTTTATAAATGATATTTTCATATACTTAACTTGTAGATTTTAATAGAAAATATATAAGTTCATAAGTTTTATACTTCCTATTTATAATATTAATTGTATGCAATATTGTATCATATTATATATATATATATATATATTCTTTTATTATATTCAAGATACATACATTAAAAATCTTTATATAATAAATAATCTTTATGATTTTAAAAAAGAATTAATATAGCATAGATAAGGTAAATGCTTCAAAGTTATCATCATTTTTATTATTATATTATTTTTATAAGGTTATACAATAATATTCTACTTTATATATTTAAATTATGTAAACATCGTGTCATATTATTAGTATTGTTACATGGAAGATATATTAAACTGGATATATGAAATTGGAGTATTATATATGACATATTTATCAAATAAAAATTATGCGATTTTTATTATAATTTTTCAACATATTTAGAATAAAGTTATAGAAGTAGATAATTTATGTTATGTTATTTATGCTAAGTAACTTGATTATTATATATTTATTGAGGTGATATAAATATATATATATATATATATATATTGAACAAAACAATATCACCTCTTGGTCTTTGAAGACGTTCTCATAACTATAAACATATTTTTTTATCTATGTATGGAATAATGTCATGTGATCTAACGAAACAAAATTTTAGTGCCCACAAATTACGGAAGGTATTGATACCATTGACAACATTAAAAACATGAGTCATATTCGTCAAAATAATGGTTATTGTAACGAAAAATAAAATGATCATTTATCTTGAAAAGGCGAAGTGAAGTCAATGATGCTCAAACTTGTAGTTGACATGTATCTATAGATGAATAATAATTAAGACCACATCAAAAAAAAAAAATCATATATACATATATATAGATCAAAATTATGAATTTTATAAATCTATTTATAATTACATATATAATAAAAATTATAAAATTATTTGAATCACTTTTTAACATATTGGTGAAATTATAGTAAGTCAACTTAATTAGATTAGAATTATTTTTTTTTTATTATAAATCTCCTTCTATATATAGACAAAATTGGGGGTTACAACATTAGCGATAATTTTTTATATATTTTTTTTTTACTTTGATGGTTTAAAATTCTCTTGAAATGAAAGTATTAATTTAATTTATTCAACATATATATCTTTAATCTTTATTATAGCAATAATTAAGCATTTATTAGATGAGATCATATTAACATTCATATACCATATATAGATTATAATTTTTAAAATTTTATCAATATCATAAATGATATTATTACCATATATATAATCATGTTTAATACAATAATTTTTTTATTTATAAATTATGAAATAACAAATATTGCATTTCTACTTTTGGGAGGTGGAAATGGGCAGGAAAATATTATCATTTCTATCTTGAGGGGGTAATTGTTATTATATATATATATATATAGATTTTTCACATTTTATCCTCGAATCTTTACAAGTAAATATTTTGTCATCTCAGTTTGTCTCAAAACCGATATATGTGTCAAATGCTAAGTTGCTAACTCATGTTTATAGATATAATCTTTAAATTATAAATAAGAGGAAATGACCAAATATACCATCAACATATAACCTATTACCTTTTCTATCAACTATAATTTTAGATTTTTTTATACCATAAAATAGAGATTGTGATTTCTTTCTATCATTTATTTGGTCCAAATCAAATTTGAATAGTGAATGAATTGATATGTGATAGAATTTGTGTCATTTACTTTTTGCAGGTTGATGAGATTTGCACATGCTACTTTTATACGAAGTATTTTGTTTTATTCTCTTAAAAATATATGGTTAAACGAACATTTTTCATAATCTTAGTTGAACTCTATTTTCTGTAAAATGTTCGAGCAACACAATGATGGTTATACCAAAATCATCGTTTAACCCTATCTTCGTGTTTGGCTGTTCAAAAAGTGAGGTGAATTGTGATTGGATGACAGGTGGTTAGGAGGCCATTAATGTCTCCATCAATTGTAATAAATTGAAGGGTAATTCTACAATACACCGTTGTATTAATACCACGGTGTTTTTTATTGCGGTAACTCCTTTGAAAGATAATTTTTATATTTTGGGTTGTGAGTTTGACTGTTGAGCATCTCTACACTCATTTTAAATATTGGATTGCAATAGACCCCTTCAACATGCATTTGATTTTACTTGCATCACACCACAACCAAACCATTGCAAATGAATTATGATAAAAGCATTGATCTTGCTACATGCATTTCGTTTGCATGAATTAAACGACACCAACAGTTGTATTGATTTAATTAATCATTGTAAATCAATTATTCTGTATGTATAAATCCAAATCATTGTAAATGAATTATCACAAAAATTTTGGTTCATTCTGAATTTATTAATACTCAATATTACATGTATTTTGTTTGCATGAATTAAACCACAACAGTTGTATTGATTTAAATAATCATTGTAAATTAATTATTTTGTATATATAAATCCAAACCATTATAAATGAATTATCACAAAAATATTGGTTCATTCTAAATTTATTAATACTAGTCTAAACCCCATGTATCACACTAAATTTTTCAAAATAAATATTTTTAATCAAATAATATTTTAACATTTTATTAATGATTTTATAATATTATTTTAGCAAAGTTTGTATTTGTTTAATTTTATATATATAGAGGGGTAGGTATAAATATATGAAGGATGTGAAGTGGGAATTGGACCCAACATGCTTGTATACTTTTCTCCTAATAAAATTGAATGACAACATTGACATTAGATCATGGTAGGTGAGGGATTGTGACAATTCTTTTTGCACACGCTTTAAGCAATTCAATTTTGATTTCATTTTTGTATGTTGGGTGGGTGAGTTCTGGATTTTGTTGTTTTGGCTTTGATCGAATATTCAGCAATTTTTCAAATATATTCTTTCTTATTTTATACTCATTTTGTTTCATAATAAATATCGTTTTTTAGATTTTTATCATAAATTAAAGAACATAAATATTGGATAAATATACTTTTAACTAATCAAGGAATCTATAATTCAAATTTGGAAAGAGAATCAAATTAATTCCATAAAATGTATAATATTAAATCCCTAAATTTTTAGCTAAGAAATATTAAGATTGATAATTTAAGAATAAAATTGTATAAAAATCTAAAACGATACTTAATATGCAATAAAATTTAAATTTCAAAAAGACACTTATTATGAAACGGAGTTATTTAAGTATTCAATTTCCCCAATAACAAAAAAGTAAAAAAAGAATCAATAATTTGACCAAATGAATTGAACATATTACAAATACATTTCTAGTAATATATAGTTTCATAGGTGTCGTGAAATAAGATAAGTGAAACAATCACGTATGAATTCTACTTCTACAACAAAATAATTCGGATCACAAAAGTATTTGTTTTATCTTGTGTCATGAGTATAATAATTGTTTTATCATCGAAGAAATACATATATTTATAACACATAAATTTGGCTCATTCCATGCTACATGTGATGGTAATACCATCACCACACAGAATGGTGTCAAGTGTTATCACTTTTGTCCTAAAATAATTATCATTTTTGTCCTAAAATAATATTAAAGAAAAATAAGGACAAAAGTGATAACACTTTACACCATTCTGTGTGGTGATGGTATTACCATCACATGTAACATGGAATCAACCCATAAATTTTGGAGTGCATGTGGACGCTTTATGGAATCTGTGCATAAGTTATAGCACACGATAATTACTTACATAATTATGAGGGTTTTTTCTTTTCTTTTTTTGCATTTCATTAGAAGGTTCTCTATGAAGTAAAGTTTAATTAATCGTGAGAACTTAATTTTGTGGTTTATAAATCTAAGGCTAAAAGAGCCCAATAAAAGTTGTAAATGACTAATATATAATTTTATTTTAGTATTTTCTTTCTTTGTATATGAATATACAAGAAAATGTTAAAATATCCACGGTGGGCAACTTTTAATGTGTCCACCAATAATGTGTAACCAAAAAACTTATATGAGACGAATCCTTATTACTCATAAACAAAATTCATTTTCACGAATTAATAGGTGGTAAATATATTTCTTAAAACTATTTTTAATATTTAAAGGATACAATATCACGTGTTAATTATTTGAAATAACCTTAGATTAAAAAAAAATCTAAGTTAATACTAGATTTATTAAAGAGAGTTCTATTATAAGACAAATCATGCAAATATAAATGAGATTCATATGTGAAGTGTTTTATTGATCAAATAAATAGTTTAAAATTTGGGTATTACACTATTCCCTGCTTGTCGTCTTGTGAGATTGCATATGTTGAAATAAATCAAATAATTACCCAACAAGAGTATAAATAAGTTAAAATATGAGATACACAAAAATTAATAAAAAATTACTTGATTTTGATTTGTGCTTGACTTGATCTTAATAATGTTGATTAAATAAATACAAGCATAACTCTTACAGATAAATAAATTTAAATATTCAGCGGTTCTTCGTATTTGAAGAACTCTACCTCCAATTCAGAATAAAATAATCACATTTTTACAAATAAAAATGCAAATATTAATTACTCTTTATTGCAATGAATGAAACAAGAGTATCTATGTGAGATGATCTCATGAGAAATCTTATGTGAGACGAAGTTCACATAAATTCGTCTCACATAGAGTGAGACAATTTCATGCAAATTTTAGCGATAAAATAATTATCAAGATCCTTATAGATCTTTATTGGACATTTTGTAATATTTGATACATAAATATATCACAATTTTTAAATTGTACTTACGTAAAATTAATGATGAAAATTTTATTTTTACAACAAAATCTAATCATACATAATCATATGATAATTTCATTAAGATGTGAGATCCTATATAAGTAGTCAAAATATTGAAAATTATATAACTTAACAAACTTTTATAATTAGTGATTTTATTTTAGATCAATCATTTTGGACCTCAACTAAGTCCTTTTTTTACCAGTTGTTATTTTAAATTTTGTGGGCCTCTAATTATACGTTAAAAGATCTGAATATTCCCCAACCTCCATGATTGTTCGTCTTTATATATTTTTCTCGCTTAAAATAAATGTGGGCCCACTTTCTTGACTCCTCACTCACATGCAGAGTTAGATGCAAAGCATCATAATTTTTTTAAAGCCCCACCCAATAACATTTCACAAATATTAAAAAAAAAAAAAAGATTTATAAGATCTTGATATTATCATAATTCATAAGTATAAGTTTTTGAGACGAAATCTACTACTTATAATTTAAACATATAAAGAAATCTAAATCACTTAAAGAAATATTAGTTTAGTTTTTGTATTTATTGAATTTTGACAAAAATTCTAAAATGACACATATTTAGGATCGAATGAAGTATTTTATTAGCTATATTAAATAAAATGCAATGACTTAAAATCTTTTTGCATGAAGACAATCACAAATTATTTTGATATTTTAATTATATATCATTACTGATATCGTAAATAAATAAATACTTCTTTTTATTCCACAACAATTCAATATTTTTTAAAAAGATCTAATATTTAATAACCTCTCAAAACATTTTCATAAGGAGAAAATAAAATAATGGGCCAGGCCCATTTAGACTAGAACAGAATGACATCACTCCAAAATCTTATCTTAATTGAACGGCCCAAAAGTAAAAATATAAAAACAGACCAAATTGGAAAATGAGGGAAATTTTTGAAATCAGCAGTATATTTCTGAGTAGCTTGTTCTCTACGAAATCCGATTGGCCAAGATGAAATACTGCATAATTGATGATAGCACGATAATTTTCTGACTAATTTTCGGCTAATTTTCATAAATTTTGCTGCATATATTGGTGAATTTCAGTCTCAATTTCCAGGTATTTCCAGTTGTGAAACTCTTTTTTTTTTTTGTACAATCTGTTTAGTTATCTGTTTTTCATGGTATGTAAAGCGTTTGTATCGTGTGATTTGATTATTTTTTGATCTAGAACTGCAAAGGAATGAGTCGATTTTAACATTTTGTATTAGTCGCCATCATTTTTTGCAATTTAAGTGTTTATCTTTGATGTTAATATATTTAGCTGCACAATGGAATTATCTGTTGTTGATCCTCTATGTTCTATGGCGCAAAGTGCAATGAAATTTTAAATATGGATTGATAATTAGGGAATACTATTGTGATCATTAGAAAAGTTGGAACTGATTTTCTGTTGGAGTGGTATGAGTGTGAATTTAAATGATGAATGTTGATTCAAAACTCAAATATTTATCAGTTTGTGGGAAGTTTGTTTAAGTAAATTTGTGATGCTGTTGCTGCACATTGTTTGTTAGGAGTATGTGTGTTCTTTAAGCTGGTTTTATGGTATCAGGTTCATTAAGAACAGAAGTTGAATAGATTTGCTGCTTAAGAATAAACTTGCAAGCCATTTTAACTGACAGTCTGGATTTAACTTTCATTATTCAGTTGAGAATTTTCAATATGAACATGGACCTGAATGATCTTAACAAAGTTTGGGAAGTCAAACCTCTGAATAAAGTTCGGGAAGATGAAGCGAAGGAAATTCTTGAAAAAGTGGCAAAGCAAGTGCAACCAATAATGCGTAAAAGAAAATGGAAAGTGAGGGTGCTTTCTGAGTTTTGGTAGGATGAAGATTCCTTTATTAATCAGATGTTTTTTCCATTCTTTCCTGTGCCTAATCGAATGGCTAATGTGGAATCCTTTTTTTTGCAGTCCTCCCAATCCATCTCTTTTAGGGCTAAATATAGGAGGAGGTGCGGAGGTCAAGTTGAGATTACGCAGACCAAACAACGAGTGGGACTTTTTCCCTTATAATCAGATTCTTGACACAATGCTCCATGAGCTTTGTCACAATGAATATGGCCCTCACAACTCTGATTTCTACAATCTTTTGGATGAGATAAGAAAGGTTATGATACTATTTCTCTCAGTTTATTGGAAATATTATGACATGGTAGTTGGTATAACTGTAGAATGCTCTAAGGTATCAAGTATGTATTTTATCCTTTTTTGGGCAGTGAATTTTTCCTTCGAGTTTACTAATCGTTTTAAAAGCTCCTCGATGGATGTTACATTCATCTGCCATAAGCATATTTGTTTCCTTATTCTTATGAATACTATATGTTCACCTGAAGAAATTCGCTGTGTTTTTAGGAATGTGAAGAACTTATGGCTAAAGGTGTTACTGGAACTGGGCAAGGATTTGATATTCCTGGGAGAAGATTGGGTGGATATTCTCGTCAGCCTCCCTTGTCTTCCCTACGCCAGCAAGCTCTGGAAGCTGCCGAAAAGAGAGTGCAGCATGGAACTCTGTTACCCCAAGGTCCTAAACGTCTAGGTGGAGATAGTAGCATTAAAGCTGTACTGAGTCCAGTTCAAGCAGCAGCCATGGCTGCAGAAAGGAGACTACACGATGATTTATGGTGTGGATCCAAATCATTAGAGTACGAGGGGCCTTCTGAAAGTTCAACAGTTCCACAAGATGATAGATTTACTAATAATTTAGTTGTTGATTCCACATCTACTAAGGGCCAGAAAGATGATGTTTCGTGGCAGTGCGATACCTGCACCTTGTTAAATCAGGTAAAGCTTGCTTCCTATTCCTAATTTCCTTGAAATATTATTTGTTTTTCCCTAAGGTTTTCATTTCTATTCTAAATGAATGCTAAAACTCCTACTTTGTTGAATTGAATATTATATTTCTTATACTAGCAATGCTGCTTAACTGCTTTGTATTTGCTTATACAACTGATTAACTGGAAACTCGACCCTGCCAAAGCTATCTATCATCATTAGACCTTATTTTCTTTATTACTATCCCTCAATCTTCAATCTTCCTATATTTCCTTGATATTTATCTTTGAGTTTAAGTATATCAGCTACCATTTCAATCATTTTATGGCAACCGTATCTTGCAAAGGTTCATATTTCATCGGTTTTTATAGTTATGATCGTATATTTGTTCAGAAACTAGCTCTTGTATGTGAAGCCTGTGGAACAGCAAAGAGTAAAAGCCCTGGAGATAAGAAGCTAAAACTCTGGTCTTGCAAGTTTTGCACCCTAGAAAACGGCACTGATATCGAGAAATGCATGGCTTGTGGGGAGTGGAGATACTCATACGGTCCTCCTACGTCCACACAGGGACCATATCACGGCACTTGAAGCTGAAAATCGCAGTAAACCATTCAGAAAAAAACAACACTTTTGATCATGTAAATACTATATCTGTATAATATATAAATAGACAAGACTTTGTCATAAGTTAGCCTGTTTGCACTCCTTAAATTAATCATATAGGATTAAGTGAAGATGATGGTGTACTTACACATGCTCACGAAAGCACAAATCTTCCTCTCGTTGTGTCACTGTGTGAAAGCTGTGTATACGTGCCGTCTATTAGTTTAATTATCGTAATCTTCTTACTCTTTTAAGATCTTCTCTGGATTTTCTTTCGTCTTTTCTGCATAAAGTGTCGAAGACTTTGTTGTTTAGGTCTTAGGATTAACCTATGATGTTTAATTAATGCTATTAGATAGAACTGACCCCATATTGCAATCCAAATCTCTTTGTTATTTGTCACTTCTTTCGTTTACAACATGTCAGCTATTTAGTCTTCACACCCTTAATTGTTTCATTATCTTAACCAATGTGCTTGATCACCTAACTTGTTTTCTTGTACTCAATTCCATCACTTTTGAAGATGGAAGTTTTAATGTTTAGCACTTTAGCTCCATGTATAAGTGTTTGGATATATGTTTTTGACTTGTGGAAATGGAAATTATGAAGATATCTTGTCTCCAAGTCAACTATTTCCTTTTCTTTGTAATTCTTGAAATTATTGTAGGTTTTGTACTTTCCCTATCAACCTCAGCCTTTGTGAGCATAATTTTCCAATATTTATCGTTTATTTACACATAATCACATATGTTTTTATGTAAATGTGTGAAAATAGTGTTGGATGTTATATTGAGTGAAATATGTTGGGTTTAGATTGGGGTAGCTGGACCCACCCCACCTACTAAATGACTTGGGATAAATGTTTGACAATAAAGTGTTTTGTAATAATTCTTGAGATACAACCTTTTTCACGTATGACTTAGTGTTTGGAGATCTTCAACATAGAAGTCAACTTGTGTATATGTTTCTCCTTTATTAATTCTAGTTGTGTTAAAATAATAATTGATTATAAAAACTGCCATTAAGGATTGACCGACTTGGAAAATCCTCTCTAAAAATATTTAAATTATGTAAAAACTCATGTGCAATCGTCGCACAGTGCGACGGTTGCACTTATAGCACAAAAAGATATATTCATAGCCATAAAAGGCATACTTGAATAACTCATTCTTATACTGTAAAAAACAAATTTATAAAACACATACTTTTAGCTGAAAAACACATACTTATACCTATAAAAGGTATACCTGAATCCTGTTGTATGTGAAACAGTCTCACAAGAGACCAACTCAATTACTTTAAATTATAAGTACTCTTATAATTCATATATATTTGGTAAGTTGCATCTAGAGCTGTAATTGAACTGAGAATAGTTAATTATTTTTATTGTTTTAGCTTGGCATGTTTTTATTAATCTAAGCTCGAATTTTATTTATTGAATTTATTCATATGAATCAACCTATTCAATAATTCATTTAAAATTAATGTACACTGAAAATTACTATGTAGTTATTATAAAATTATTTATAATAAAGCATCATGAATTCATAATTGTAATACAGAAAAAAACTTGGGTGTTTGAAATTGATTTTGACTACATTGTAATTGATGTTTGTTTATTAATTTGCACCATGCTTATATTTATGTAAGATTCTCATACGAACTCTTCAAATTCACTTGTAAAACTTTTCGAGGTTTTATAGTTTATTATATAAACTTTGACAGATGATATAAGTAAATTGTTGAAACTTAAAGTATGACTTAAAAGATTACCATAAAGTAGGATTTAAAAATGGTAGACTTTGAAGATTATTCCAAGTTAAAGAATTCACAAATAGATGGGAATATTTTTGGACAAAACTCAATAAAGGGCCAAAGATTCCAAATCTTGGACAAAAACTGTCTACTCATCTGGGACTTTTTATTGAAACATTTCCACATTTTGGTACATTATATATAGTTATTTTATGATATGCTTTATTTTAATGTGTAATTCTTGGATATGATTTTATCATGGGGGTTTCAGTTTTTATTATCTTAAAATATTTTAGACCTATGTAAAAATGTATTAATTGAAGAATGTTCTTGATATACTTTCGTTTCTTTACACATATAATCATAATTTTACTAAATGTTTTCTCAATTTATGTGAAACAATTTTGATAAATTAAAACAGAGGAAATATATATATATTTTTTATCATGAATGGAAGAAAAAGAAGCACGTTGTTTGAAAATTGAACATTTGAACTTTTTTTTTTTCCTTTTTTTTTTTTTTAAGTTGCGTGCAAATGATTTATTTGCGAAGTTTCTTACTGATTACCTTTCTTGACTGCAAAGTATATTTCATTAAGGGAATATTGCAGATTAAAATATTATGGACATCAGTTATAAATCCATTGATAAATTATATCTTTTTCTGTTCATGTTTCATCTCGTGCGAACGAGTATAGAAATTGACGTTTATTGATTAAATGAAATGGAAATGGATATGAATTATTTCAGAAGTTGGTTGAACCGTTGAAGGCTCGATTCTATGTTAAACCCATACATATTAGTTCTTATATCTTAAATATAGAAATTATGTATGATATAAATATTTTTAAAATATTATATGTATGATGTGTACATGATAGATAAAAATATGTATGTCAAATATAAATGAAACATACAAATCATTCAATTTCATTCCTTCCCCAAATCTAGAATTTCAGATTTTGTCCTAGTCTCAAGTTTATCGAAGTATTTATTTACTTCAACGTCTGTAAAATAATTTTAAAAAACTAGTTTTAAAAACGATGAACACAAGAATTGGCATATTTTTGTCTATTATAATGTTTAAATTATGAATTTAATAAGATAAATTTGTAGAGTTTAAATATACCCGAATTTTTTGTTTATTAGTTTAATTTCTGTTATATCATTATGCAGTTTTTTTTTAAATTTTGTTTTATTGATATATATCAAGTGTAATATATGTCATGATTTAATGATATGTACCACAAAATCTGTACAATAATTAAAATAGATGGTTTATTTCCTTATAATAATTAAAAGAAAAACATCTTTTGACGAGTTAAATAATCAAAAAGATGATGATAAGGGGTCCACTAATTAATAGACAATAATAGACCCTAGCTATTTTTTTTAATATTTTCAATTATATGTATACTATTGATAAAAAAATAAAATTACACTACTAATTATAATGAGAAACTTAATTACATCTTCTATTGAAATAACATGATTAAGCAGTGATGAATGATGATCAAATTTAGCGATGTTAACTTTTCCCCAAAGTGATGAATTATTTGTAGGAAAAAAAACAGGTGCAAAATGGCTAAGTTGCAAAAAATTAAAAATCAATAAAAAATCTAGTGAAAAAGTGATTATATATAGAGAGTAGAGACTGAGCTTAAAATAGTTCAAAGTTATTTGTGTTTTGAGATAAGAATCGATTCTTGGAAATATAATTATTTCGAATTATAACATGATAATTTTGTGAGAGTGTCAAAAAAAAAAAGTATATGCATGATTATAGAATCGTCATAATTACCTAGAATTAATACCTCATCTATTTTTAAAAAATATTAATGATGGTAAATGGTCATTCATTATTAAAAGTTGTCATTTTAATATAATTTATGATATATAATTTGATGAAATTATAGTTTCGCACAAGAATTAAAAAAAAAAAAATTTGGGAGAATTCACTCCATTCAAGTTTGACAGTCCTTATTGATCAATAATATTAACTTTCGAGTTAAATCACACAATTAAAATAACATCTTTCATAATCATACACCAAAGTTTATTTGCATGAATTTTCACTCTTAATATATTTGAAAACACAAACTTTCTAGTAAATAAAGTATTTCGTTAGTTATTCAATAGTTGACCCGATAAAATTTATTTAATGTGACTCTTTAAATGAACAAGCAAACTCAAAATTGATAATAATTGAGTTTTGTGAATTAACTTGTAAAAGATAAAACTAATAATTTGAAATTCGATTATATAATTCTATAGTTTCACTATGATAAGCATATAAATATTAACTAACCTTATTTGTTGAAAGAAATTATTGATCTAGCAAATATATTATTTTTAGTACATGCAGTTCATACTTTTAATTCAATTGATTAATTTGATTATAATATAATATAAAATTCTCATTGTTGTCAACAACAAAGACAAGACAAAAACACGCAAACAAAGAAATGCAAAATTTTCAAATAATTTGAAAAATGAATAAAATATAGACAAGTTGGGATTTGTCCAAGGATTGTCAATGACACTATTAGATTGCCTATAGTTTTTACTATATATATATTACATAAATAATTTATAAACTTAGGAGTACTAGTTTTATAGAAAAAAAAAATTTGAAGTTAAGAATCCAAATTAAATTCAGTTTTCTCTCTCTCTTTCTCTTTCACAATTCTCTCTCTACAATATTATTTTATCCCACATTCCCTACCCCTCCATTTCCTCGTCCAAGAACCTTCTCTTCTCCTTCTTCCATTCCCATGGATTCCTTACAGTTTCTCTACCATTTCCCTCTCTCTTCCAATCCCAAACACCTTTAATCCCTCAAATCCATGGCTATCGCACCGATTTCTCATTGATTAACCTTTTTCCGGCTATTGCACAATTTGTCTGATTTTCCGTCTGTTAATCAATCATGAGGCCTCAGCAACCACCGCCACCCGACGCCGGAAACCGCGCCAAAGGCCGGAGGCGCGTGGACCTCACCCTACCTCTTCCGCATCGCGACCCGGCCCTGGCGGTTCCCCTTCCCCTGCCACCCAGCTCCGGCCCCTCCTCCACCTCCTCCTCCTCCTCCTCCTCGCCGCCGCTCGAGTACAACGAGCTCGAGCGCGTCAGCCGCATCGGCAGCGGCGCCGGCGGCACCGTCTACAAGGTCCTCCACCGCCCCACCGGTAAACTCTACGCTCTCAAAGTGATCTACGGCAACCACGAAGACGCCATACGCAATCAGATGTGCCGCGAAATCCAGATCCTCCGCGACGTCGATAACCCTAACGTCGTTAAATGCCACAATCTCTTCGATCACAATGGGGAAATTCAAGTCCTGCTCGAGTACATGGACAAGGGATCTCTCGAAGGCACACACATCCCCCATGAACCCTCCCTATCTGATCTCGCCCGCCAGGTCCTCTCCGGTCTCTGCTATCTCCATAAACGCAAAATCGTTCATCGCGACATCAAACCCTCCAATTTGCTGATTAATTCTCGCAGAATCGTCAAAATCGCTGATTTTGGTGTCTCCAGAGTCCTAGCTCAAACAATGGACCCTTGCAATTCATCTGTGGGCACCATAGCCTACATGAGCCCCGAGAGAATCAATACTGATCTAAATCAGGGCCAATACGATGGCTATGCTGGTGATATTTGGAGCTTGGGAGTTAGCATTCTTGAATTCTACTTGGGGAAATTTCCATTTGCTGTGGGAAGGCAAGGAGATTGGGCCACTCTTATGTGTGCAATCTGTATGTCCCAGCCACCGGAGGCACCGGCCACGGCTAGCCGGGAATTCAGGGACTTCATAGCTTGTTGCCTTCAGAGAGAGCCGGCAAAGAGGTGGATGGCGGTGCAGCTGTTGAAGCATCCGTTCATTGTGCAGTATGCTTCGCCCGGCAGCAATGGAAGCCGGAGTAATACGGTGCATCAGCCTCATCAGCTATTGCCTCCTCCTCCTCGGCATTTTTCCTCTGCTTGAATCTTACTTAGTATTATTCCTTTACTTTTTGAACTTATTTTACTTGTTGAATTGTGCAACTTGTAAGGCATTGCTACATGATGGTAGTTTGTGGACTGAATGGATGTTTAGGAGAAAGGGATTAGTGGGAGATGATTAGTTTGAGTTTCATGAGCAATCATTAATCTGGGGTTTATGATCATGTATTACGAGCAAAATTGAATGAATTGGATTATGGGGAATCATTTCCATGTTTTGGTGTTGCAGCTTCTTTGTTTGTTGTATCATTTTTTTGCTTTGATATTGGTTCTACAATGACATAGCTCCAATTGACTTATTGAATTACATTTTCATAATTTCATTCATCTAATGACAATCTTGTGTGGATAGATATTAGATACTATGCAAAAGTGAGAAACTTTGGTGCACATATTGGAATCCTTATCTTTTGGTACTGATTTTACTTTTCTTGAGGTTTGATTCATATCTTCTATGTTTTGCTCTATAGGCTACATGGTAAATCTTTAATTGTTTACCCTATTTGCTAAGTTGTTTTTTTGAGTAAAGATTGATAGCCTTGTGATGAGAATGTGTGTTTAGAATGAACGCAGAAATGAGATATGATTACCACGTAGCGAGATAAATGTTTAGTTTGTTGTGTTTGTATGATTACCTACTTGATGAGCTTTGCCAGAGTCTTGGTTGAGTAAGATTTGGTTAGTTTTTTTAGAAGATCTTGTTAGCTTGTCTGAAGGAAACTTTATCTTTCACATTCTTGCTTTATGCAAGGACACCAATAATGAAGCAGAAACCAAATTATATGATGTTATGCAGACATGTGATTATATGTTTTTCCTTCTTTTTTAACTTTCTCAGTTATCATCAGAGGCTGTCTATAACTGCTTTTCCCATGTTACCTTATCTGGGACATGAATCATATATTTTATCATCTTTAGCATATGTTAGCATTACTATAATTGATTGTCTTGTTATAGATATTGGTTTCTCCCTTTTTAGCAGATTTTCTTGGTTCTCTACTCCACTTTAGAGAGGTCTGTGCTGATTTCCTGGAGATACTGTGAAATGGTAAAAGTGTTATCTCAACTTCTGATTTCTTGCTTTTTCCGGAACTGCGTTCTTGCCTTTTTTTAAGCGTTTCCCGCCACGTGTACTAAATGACATCATCGATATTCATGTGACATGCACCGGAAATATGTCATTATTTGAATCATAGAAATCCATCAGGAGATTCAGTGGGGGAATTTAGATCTGTCATTTTTTGCTTTTCAGATGCAGATATCTGTTCACTTTATGGGGATTAGATTGAATCCAGCTTTTACCTTATTCAAGTTAGATTCTATTGATATCTTTACTTTTATATTGGTTTTCTCATTTGCCTATGATATTTTTCACATAGTGATCTGATTGCACAATTTTTTTACTGATAACATTTGAAGAAACAATCACAGAGGCAGCAGATTAGACAAACGATCTCGAATCGAATAATTTGGTTTGATTTTCTGCCCTACATTAAGGGGTGTTGGCTGATTCAAAGAAAAGAAGTATCCAAACCTGAGTCAACACCAAACACAAGTGTTGAAAAGTATATAATATATAGCAAGAAAGAATTACTAGGAAATCACATAGTCAAGACAAGTTTGCAGAAGATGATTGTAACTATTTCCAAATCTATTTGTTTTTCTCATTAAACTTTGACTAGATGAAATGTTATTCAATCATACCAGTTTTTGAGGCAATTTTCAAGTGGAAATGGTCTTATAAAGTGTTATAACAACTTCATTTTATTTTTTTGTCATTTGGCAACTTTGTCACCTTATGCTTTTAATACATATCATATATCATGATATAATTATTATTTCTATCTTCAATTCATTAGTTAGTAAAATGGAACATGAAATTTGAAAAACAACCAAATTTATTGCTCCAAGTAATTTGGTAGGGTAGTGTGCAGAAAATATATGTGATCTCTGCATCATTCTTTGTTTCATATAATTTATTTTTCATGCATTACTTGCTGCTTCATTTTAACTATTTGACAGATTTTTGCTGACAGATTAAATGCGAATCACCCAATCAATAAATGACTTTTATAATCAATAAAACTTCTTGAATCTTGCATTTCTATTGGTTATGTATCAACATTTAAACTATCCCACATTTATATCACGTAGTTTCAATAGGAGTTTTTATTAAAAAAAGTTAAATTGATTGTCGGACTACATTGTGTTGACAGTGATACACCAATAAATATAAGATCGTGAATGGAAACACATAAATAAATTTTTTTAGTAGATGTAAGGATGGAAATGAGTCATTTATTAAAATGATGATTTTAATAAAATGAAATTTCTTATATCCACATCATTTATTACAATTGAGGATGAGATTTTGTATTAAGAATGAGTCATTTATTACCTATGAATGTTATCTTTGTGATTATGTTGAAAATTGGACTAATATTTTAAGTTAGCATCAATATTATTTGAATCAAGATGAACCTTATGTGAGTTCAAGCTATTACTAGTCAATGTATTAATTTTGTACAAAATTATCATGTTATTATAACAGACAACGTTTATATAATAGTTTATCTCTATATTTGTTATTAACATATCATTTTATTTGGAATTTAAGTTCAATATATGTATTAATGTTAGTTATAATATTTTGTAAACTACTAGATATATTTTTCAATTTTTTTACAAAGTTTCCATTTTTTTTTTTAAAATATCCAATATTTCTACCGAAATCGATATATCTGTCGATATTTCCGTAAAATTAAGGTACCGATATTTTTACCGAAATCGATATTTTCATCCTTTCTGCGGTTCGTATCCTTTGGCGGAAAATAGTAGCACTGGTCAACCTAGTCCGCAGGACCTCGGACAGTTGCGTAATGATACCCTCGTGCTTGGTTCGGCGTAATGATACCCTCGTGCTTGGTTCGGTGTTCGATAATCCTTTCGACCAGGACATCTTGATAAGCGTCACAAGCACATCCAATCTGGTGAGAACCGCCAAACAAACAAATAATGGTGTATATGTTGAATTCAACCATGACTCTTGTTTCTTCTTTTGATTATTTCAAGTGCTACTACTATATACGTTTTCAAGTGCATTCCTACGTTTTCAAGTCCATTCTATTCCAAAAGTAAACACTTTAACATCAAGACTAATTGACAATTTGTTTCTTCTTTTGATTATTTCAAGTGCTACTACTATATAATTTGTTTCTTCTTTTGATTATTTCAAGTGCTACTACTATATACGTTTTCAAGTGCATTCCATTCCAAAAGTAAACACTTTAACATCAAGGTTAATTGACAGTTCAATTCAGACCTATAATTACCAACTTTAACATCAAGGTTAACTTTAACATCAAGGTTAATTGACAGTTCAATTCAGACCTATAATTACCAACGTTTTCAAGTGCATTCCATTCCAAAAGTAAACAATGGGAAACTTGAGTGCAAACACCAATAGAAACCAGTAACTACACCACACTGTGATACAGCTCATGGAAAAAGCAAGAACATAGAGTAATCAATATAGAATTGAAAAGGAATACTAACCTTTCTCTTTCTCTGTATTAAAATCATGGATGAAAATATCCAGTAATATTTTCGATATTTCCTCGATATGTCCATTTTTTCACGTGATCGATACGAAAATAGGGTGCAATCGATATATTTCAAATATTTTCATTTTTTCAGTAAAGAAACGATAAATTCATTTTTTCAGTGAAGAAACAATAAATTTTGTTAAAATATCTGTATAATATCGGTATTGATTTCGATATTAGTGGTTTAAAGGTACAAATTATATGAAAATATCGATCGAATGTCAGGGAAATATTGTTAAAATATCTGTATAATATCGACGAAATATCGGTATTGATTTCGATATTAGTGGTTTAAAGGTACAAATTATATGAAAATATCGATAAATATCGGTGGAATGTCGGGGAAATATGGTAAATATCATTAAATATCAGAAAAATATCGATAAATTTATATATCGATATTTCCACCAATATCGATATTTTCACGATATTTCCTAAAAAAAAAACTAAGAAATTGATATTTACATCGAAACCGAACTTTTCGGTTTAAAGGTATAAATTATATAAAAATATCGATAAATATCGGTGGAATGTCGGGGAAATATGATAAATATCATTAAATATCAGAAAAATATCGATAAATTTATATATCGATATTTCCACGATATTTCCTAAAAAAAACTAAGAAATTGATATTTACATCAAAATCGAAATTTTCATCATTGATTAAAATTGCAGCCCTTACTTCACAGCCTTTCATTGGTTCTAGTGCGAAGCGAGAGGTTTAAATGGCCGAAATTTTCATCATTGATTAAAATTGCAGCCTTTACTTCACAGCCTTTCGTTCTCAAGGTTCTAGTGCGAAGCGAGAGGTTCAAGTGGTCTTATATGGGCTTTGGTCTCATATGGGCTTCGATGAAAGGCCAACATTTGTTTGTGTCGTATCCAGATTCAGCCTAATTAGTGAATAATATGCATACATGTTTTCTAAAAAACGGTAATGTTTCTAAACAAAATTGTTTTAAGAAAATTACATTTCAAAAATCCAAATTAATTACATTTTTTCCCCTTTCTGGTTTAATGTTGTACCTTGCATCAATGTTTCATTATGATAATATTGACCTATATGCAATGAGAGTCACGCATGTAGTCTTTGCAAATTCTGTTTTCTTCTCCTGATAAATTAGTAGATAAGTAATGTGAGAACATATATGGATTTGAATTTAAACTAATTCCCTTTTTTCTTTTTATATGATCGGTATTATTTGAAACAAATATTGTTTGAGCAAGCTTTGCATTCAATTGTTACAATGAACCAGGTTCAGTTAACATTATTTCTAATTGTAAGAACAAATAAATGATCTATACTAAACCAATGTTTCAAACAATTGAGCCAAAGAAAACCTTAACAAAAACCATTGATTCCACATCGAAATTATAGAGGTAAAACTAGAAAAAAGTGAATGGATGGTTCAAAGTTCATATGATTGCATACATTAACAACCTTGAAAGCCAATTTGGAAAACAACCAAGCTACAAAATTTGCAGAGTCCTCAGTCGCGGTATTCATCCATGAATCCTTTGCGAAACTCAATGAAGCGGGTAACGATAGCTGGTATTCTGTCCTCTTGAGGCAATATCGTGCACCTAAAATGCCAAGTTCCCAAAACCTACCAGAAGAAAACAGTATTTCAGATAACGATCATCAATCTTATATTGACAAGAAAAGGCGATGAAACTAAATATCAATTGTTTTGAACCTTACCAACTACAACTAACCGATAATGATGAAAATATACAGTAAAAGTTGTCCAAATGAAGAGTTAACTTGAACTAATTATATTTCATAGTTTCACTTAATCCGCACTATAAATTCACCAGTGGATTAATTAAAAACAAAGATAGGAGCAATGGGGTATAATTAGGTACTTATAAAATTCAATCATGCTGTGGAGAATGATCATTTGTATACTCACTATCCATAAAAGCAATAAAAATAGGAAATGGTTAAATACTTCATTATATCTAAATGCTCAAGATCCTGCCAATAAGTGTATATTTTGTAAGGTTTATCTTCACTTTAACTCCTCAATTTTGGTCTTCTACACATATTACTTATAAAATTTTCCATCTTTACCTAAATAGACCTTGTGTCTCAGCTTTATCCAAAATAGAAGGATGATCACATAAAGCAAGGACCTGAAATTAGAATCGAAGATGTTAGAAGCATAATCTGTGACCTGAAACGAGTCCACATTATACTTAGAGGCCTGATCTGCTCTAAGTTTGGGCCTATACGCGGCCCAATTAATCCGACCAGCTACACTGGACCCAGGCCCAGTATTCTGATGCTCCGCATAAAAGATTGTTTTTGGTGGGTCCACACCTCTAACCCAAGAAATCCAGCCAATGGGTTCAAAAACCCACCAATATTGGTCTGTATGATAACTGTAGTTGAGCAGTCTTGCCAGGGCCGGCCCAAATATATTTGGGCCATGAGTTTTTCCAATGGGCTTATCACACATATTTGAATTGAAATGCCATTAAGTGGTTGTACTCTTTTTTCCTTTACTAAGTTTTTTCCTACAGGGTTTTCTTAGCTAAAGATTTTTAATGAGGCAACTAGTACAACACATAAGAACATGAATGACATGTATTCTTTTCTAGCGAGTTTTTAACGAGGCATGTACATCAAGTAGTAATGTCCAAGGGGGAGTGTTATAAATTAATTCAATAATGTGGACATTACTCTTTTGTCTCCTCGTATTCTTCTATGATCTTTGGAGTCCATTCCTTTGTATATATAATGTAGTATACTTGTATATTAAGGGATTGATCAATAAAATTCTATATTCTTTCTCTCATATTCTTTCCATCTTCTTTATTTTATTATTGTTGATACATTGTCCATGAAAATTGATGAAATTGAGACTGACTTATTCACAACATGATTTTTCTTCCTTTTGTGGGGTTTTTTTTTGCTCTGATTATTGATCGAATGACATTCCAAAATTCCCATCCAAATTGGAAGCCCAGCAAGAAGAAGCTGTCAATGCAGGCCCATTAAGATATCAAGGTTCAACAGAACCTCCCATCAGCCCAGCTAGAAAATAATATATAGAACCGAATTCAGCTCAATTAGCCGCTAAATTTGTAGAAATAAAAAATAAAAAAAATTGCAGAATTCAGTTGATCCATGTTTTGCTCTGATTTTCGTCTTTTTGGTGGTTTTTTTGGCTCTGATTATTGATCGAATGGATATCTTAATTTTCTGGATATCTTGATGTAGAGATTGATTTCTCATTGCATTAGCAGATTCTTATGATTATTGATTGAATGGATATCTTGATATAGAGATTGATTTCTCATTGCATTACCAGACTCGACCAAGCCATTCCGATGGTCTCGTTGTCCAGGTTGGATACAAGTGGAGCGACGCTTATCCGCATCTGACAATCATCAATCGAATCATCGATCTGAGGATCCGACAACAAGACCATCGGAATGACTTGGTCGAGTTTGGGCGGCCATGGATCCCCACTGCACTTTCACCATCAAGAATTCGTAACGATACAAATATCCCACTCTAGAACCCATCCTACGATGTAAATTCCCATCAAAAACCTAAAATGAAGGAGTCTTTTGAGACACGAGAAATGTTTCCTTTGAAATCAGTAGATAAAAAACCTCCGAGTTATGAAATGAATCCATGGAAAACCAATTACGAGGACATTATCGATACCATTTATCAACAACGTAGAGCTACAAAAGGAAAATTTAAGCTAACGATGTTTGAATCAAAAAGATAATTTTCTAAAATACTATAGATATCATCTTTTATCTAGGTCGAAAATTTATAATGTTCAAATATGTATAGATCTAATATCACATTATGTAAAGATTTTGGATTCAAAGTCAAACAACTTATGCAATCATATCAATCTCAAGGAAACACTATTTAATTTTAAATAGAAAGAACATACAAAAACAAATGAGCAGCAATCATATCAATCTCAAGGAAACACTATTAATTTTTAAATAGAAAGAACATACAAAAATAAATGAGCAACAATCATATCAATTTCAAGGAAACACTATTTAATTTTTAAATAGAAAGAACATACAAAAATAAATGAGCAAGGATCGCTTCTCAATAACCTGTGGATCAAGAAATTGAAGAACTTTGATAATCATTGAAACTTCTTAAATCTTAAATTTCTATTGATTATAATTGAGAATCAACAAGTAAATAGAACATCATTGTCAAATTTTCCCATATAACTTGAAGCATCGAGTTGAGAAATAAAATAAAATAAAGTTATGAATTGAGATATCTAAAAATTTGGATCTAGAACTAAAACCGACATTTATGAATAGAGAAATCTAAAAAGTGGATCTAGAACTTAAAAACCAACAAATAATTAGAGAAAGTGTTTTTTTTTTAAATATATATATTGTCCAACACTTTTTTAAAGTGAAAACAATTTTTTTTTTCAAATTATTATGAAAATGATTTAATAACGTAATTTATTTTCATTACATCTATACTATATATAAAATGAGAGAGGTTGACAAATTTTATAGATTTGTCATTTTCCCTCTCAAACTATCAACCAATAGAAAAAAAAGAAAAAAAAAACTAAATAACTTTTAAGTATCTATAGAATAAGTTTCACATATATCTTACATAAAAACCTATCTTATAATCATATATATAAAAGTGTGGTTTGCTCTCTCCAGTGATGATAAGTGGCGCTTTCTGAAGATGACAAGTGTCGCTCTCCTATTTCTTATCTCTTTCTCTTCAATATCCTTTACCCATCTCTTTTATGTTAATCATATTAAATGATTAAGAAACAATTATATCATCACCAATCAAAATATTCATAAATTAGATTAAGAAAAGTATAAAATAATTCACTTAGAAATTTTAGCAAAAGAGGCCACATGCTTTTTTAAAGGAAACAAAAAAAGGCAAAAAAAAAAGAAAAAGAAATAGAATAGAAATAAAAAACCATTTTATTTAAGAAATATTAAAAAATTAATACCAATTAAATACATACCCAACAACTCTACAAAAAATAGTGATGACAAGTGGCGCTTTCCGAAGATGACAAGTGACGCTCTCCTATTTCTTATCTCTCTTTCTCTTCCATATCCTTTACCCATCTCTCTTTTATGTTAATCATATTAAATGATTAAAAAACAATTATATCATCATCAATCAAAGTATTCATAAATTAGATTAAGAAAAGTATAAAATAATTCACTTAGAAATTTTAGCAAAAGAGGCCACATGCTTTTTCAAAGGAAACAAAAAAAGGCAAAAAAAATAAATAAATAAAAAGAATAGAAATAAAAAAACCATTTTATTTAAGAAGTATCAAAAAATTAATACCAATTAAATACATACCCAACAACTCTACAAAAAATAAGTGCTTTGAAAAAAACTAAGTATGTAAGTTACAAATGCTTGGAAGAGATTGCTAATGTTGTATTGTCTTTTTCTATATGAAATCTTTGGTGTCAGACTTTAATCATTGTTTTTGTCCAACATTTCAAATAGAAAAAGTAGATGATATTCTATTATTTTATAAATGATGTTTACAAATGAAATCATTATGTAAACCTAATAAAAAGAGCACTCAAAGGCAAAATAAGAACAGAACAAATGTCTTCGAGCTATAAAAATGAAATTATTCTATACTTTTAAAAGAAATATATGAAAATATCTAATTTAACAGTTAAAACATCTATAAAGAACTGACTATTAACAATTTTGTGTTAAAGATCAAATGAACAAAAATAAAAAACTAAAAACAATGAGAAAGATTATTTTAAGGATATAGAAAAATATCATACATATAAATTAACAAACACGTATGAAATAATAATATTTATGAAATAAAAATTAGATAAGTGTTAAATGAAGTCCGTGCGTTGCACGGGTTCAAGCCTGGTTTATATATAGTAGTAGAGATGAAACAGAAGAAACTAGCTATCTTATAATTTATATATAGGAGTAGATATGAAATAGAAGAAACTATCTTAAATGATATGATGAAATTTAAAAATTGTAAAAAATTAAAAATTTTGAAAATTAATTTATATTTTTAATATATAAATGTGGAAAATAGTTTTAAAATCAAAATTTCATTTTATGAAGGGTTGAAAAATGTTTAAAATTTTGAAAACTATTATAAAAATATTAAAATAATTTTAAAATGTGAAATTAATAATAATAATAATAATAAGGTTGTGAGTCAAACAATTTAAAAACAACAAATAACATTTAAAAATTAATTCAAATATATATGTAATATTAATTGTGTAAAATATAAAAATCAATAAATTGAATAATTTTTTAATAAAAATAATAAAAATATTTGGTAATTTATTCAAAATTATTTCAAATAAATAGATATAATTAATCTAAAAATTGTTTTAAAAAACTATAATATGTTCTAAAATAAATCTAAAAAATGGTTTAAAAAATCTAAGATAATATTGTTTTAAAATGTAAAATTAATTTGAAATCAATTTTTTTTAAAATATAAACTAAATTTTGGAATAAATATAATGCTTTTTGAACAAATCCATCTAAAAACCATGCATAAAATTATTTACAAATTATAAAAATAATTCTAGCATATAAAGGACTAAAAATGTGAACGAAACATATTAGTAAGTATAATTAATCACTTCTTAATTATTTAGAAATTTAAACCATCACATACAAAATTATTATTATTATTATTATATACTATTTTTAATTTTATTTTCACATTTAATTGTTGAATATTGATTTTAAAAAAAACACGATATTTTATAAATTTCGAAATAATAAAATGTCATGAATTACCTTTTAATATAACAACTTCATTATATTATTGTAAATTATATATATTATCATAATAAATAATAAATCGCGCGCGGAGTACTACTAGTTATTCAAAATGAAAAAAAAAAATCAAATTTCAATAAAATGTTAAACAATACTATTATTATTGAAATGAATGGTGCGTCCTTTCTTGGAAACTTCCTCTTTGAAATTAAGCCGGCTCGTTAGACATCTCTCTCTTTCATTCAATACAAGTAAAATATCTGACAGATCTCCATTTTTTTCTACAATTATATACTTTACATATACAATATTATAATTATTTTTTCAAGAAAATATTGGGATAATTCTCTTCACTTGAAATGGTTTGTGGGTTTTAATCCTTTTGCATCAGTTGAAAAGGGGAAGTCTTGTTTACTCAGCGCAGAGGTAAAGACTTCAACTTTACCATCTGATTCTCTTTCTTGTCTCTGTTTTTCTAGTGTGTAGCAACAAGGGATCTTGATCTGGATTATATATATATATATATATATATATGTGTGTGTGTGTGTGTGTGTGTGTGTGTATCCCTGATTTTCATGGTTTTTTTACTGTTAATTATTTAGTTTGTGAGTTCCCAGTTTGAGTTTTTATGCTCTGTTTTACTACCTTGTGAATCATTGATCTGAGCCATTTGCTTGTAGTTCTTTCTTCTTCAGTTTTGACCAGGTTTGACTTGATTAGATGTTACAGAATATTTCACTTTTCAATACAAGTGGTTGTTGATTCAGTTTAATTAGTTGCCTGAATCCCTAGTTTGGTTTAATTGTAGATTTTGATGGATTGAACATTTTTAATTTCATTGCTTAAGATCTTCATAAGTGCTTGCTCATGGAATTATCATGTGTTTGAGTCCTTACCGAGTGATTTGGTGATAAAACGTTTGATTTAGAATGTAATGGCTTAATTTTACTTGTTTGTATTCTTAGTTTTTGATGGTTTTCGTTTAAAGTCGAATCCTATATATTAATTTGTGGTGTTTCCAGAGATGGGGTCGGTGGAAGAAACAGTAGACCTTGATTCAGATGAGGAGATCCCATTTAGTGGGTCCCATACAACGAATAAAATGCAAGCGTTGCACTTTGAACCATCTCGTTGGAACCCAAAATTTTCGGCTTCTTGGGTGTTGAGAAAGGTGAATCGAGTGAGCATCCTGAGAAGTATATACATTGTCTTGATCAAAGCAAAGATCAATGTATTGCTGCCATTTGGACCCCTAGCAATTATTCTCCACTATCTTACCAAAAAGCATGTAAGAAAATCGAAACTTGTTCTTAGAAAAAATGAAAATCTCATTATATCGATAATGATTTTTAACAGTAGCATATTATAGGGATTGGTCTTCTTCTTCAGCTTAGTTGGCATTACTCCTTTGGCAGAGCGCCTCGGTTATGCTACTGAGTAAGTAACAATGTAGTCTACTAGTTTTTCTTCTTTATTTCTGAAAGAAAAGAAAACTAACATCCTCGCCCATTCAAATATGTATTGTAGGCAACTAGCATGTTTTACAGGTCCCACAGGTACGATTTCTTTTCGTTTACTAACGCTTTGCAATTATTTTGTGGCCAATATCACAACGCTCTCTTTCTCCAGTTGGAGGGCTTCTAAACGCCACATTTGGCAATGCCACTGAGATGATAATTTCTATGTATGCGTTGAAGAATGGAATGATAAGGGTGGTTCAGCAATCATTACTGGGCTCGATTTTGTCGAACATGCTTTTGGTGCTCGGATGCGCCTTCTTCTGTGGAGGAATGGCTCACGGTCACAAAGTCCAGACTTTCAATAAGTCCACAGCGCTCGTGAATTCGGGGCTGCTGTTAATGGCAGTTATGGGCATATTGTTTCCGGCTGTGCTTCAATTCACTCACACAGAAGTGCACAAGGGCAAGTCTGAGATCGCTCTTTCACGAGTTAGTAGCTGCATAATGTTGATCGCTTATGCTAGCTACCTTTTCTTTCAGCTCAAGAGTCAACCTCATTTATATGCTTCTCTTGATGAGGTTCTTCTTTCTATCTCTTTTAATTAAACGAACGTGGTTTTTGCAATTACGCATTCATCGACTAATAACATTTGTGCAGGCTACGGAGAATAATGAGGAAAGTTGTGTCGATGATGAGGTCCCTGAGATTACGCGCTGGGAAGCAATCGGGTGGCTTGCCGTTTTGACTTTGTGGATATCCGTTTTATCTGGTTATCTTGTTGACGCAATACAGGTAATCCAAGCCGTATCTTGTGGGCAATGATTGAATAGATGTTGAAACTGGTTGTCATTTAAATATTGACTACTCGTCGGATTAATTGCACAGGGAGCATCTGATTCAATGAACATGCCCGTTGCATTTATTAGTGTTATTTTACTACCAATCGTTGGGAATGCCGCGGAACATGCTAGTGCTATAATGTTTGCAATGAAGGACAAACTCGTGAGTATTGAAGAATCATAGTCTCGTCTTTGATCCTTAAGTATTCTTCTTTCTTTGAACCAACTATTCCGTTTCCAGGATATTACTCTTGGAGTTGCAATTGGATCATCTACTCAGATATCGATGTTTGTGGTAAACGACTTCTTTCATTATCAACTTCCGCTGTATTCTTAAAGTTTCTTATTTTTTGCTCAAAGTGATGATTATTGGGCTTTTGTGTATGTAGATACCGTTTTGCGTGATTGTTGGTTGGATCATGGGAAAGCCGATGGATTTAAACTTTCAGCTCTTTGAGACCGCTACGCTGTTTATCACGGTGTTAGTCGTGGCATTTATGCTTCAGGTTCGTTTGCTGAAACTTGTTTCTTGTCTTTGTTAGTTATGACTTTTTTAGCATGTGTTGTTACTATTTTAGACTCCCAACTAGCATTGTCTATATTTACTTGAACCGATAGCTAACATTACTATTGTCGCTCGTCTCGATGCAGGAAGGTCAATCAAATTATTTTAAAGGTTTGATGCTTATTCTGTGTTATCTCATTGTTGCGGCTAGCTTCTTTGTGCATGTCGATCCATCAAAAGGTGAGTCCCGATCGACTTTTTATGATTTACTGATATTCGTCGGTTTCGATTGTTTAGCACAAACCATTAACATCTTTTTTCCCGTTCGGGTTTTGATGGAGCTGAAAGACTATTAGGAAATTGGTAGGTCCGAGTCCTTTTAAGACATTGAAATCCTAGAACTTCTCTAACTAAGATCATAGTGTTGGACGATTATATTTCAACACGAAAAATTTCAGAGAATTATGCTTAAAATGGTTCGGACATTTACATACGAGGCCTTTAAATGCTATTTGTCAAATATAAATGAAAACCTTCGTCTTCATCGAACACGATAACGAAACATGTCCATATAAACTTAGTTTTTTTTTGTTAGGGCGAATTACACCAACCTCCCTTGCAATTTGGTCAAATTACCAAACAGGCCCAAGATCTGTGAAAATTACAATTAGACCCTGAATGATCAAATTCTCAACATACGACCCCCTCAAAAGTTATAATATGATAGTATAGTATAACATAGATAAAAAAATATGATTGAGTTCGGATTAAATTATCCATATGTAACAGTAGAAACATTGTGTGAGTTTTTAGTTTTCTGGACCAAACCGAATGCCGGTTTAGATTTTTGTCGTTTTTTGGATAGTTCTTTCAAGAAACACGACATAGGTTTCAACTTCTCAAGCCCTCAATACGTTTCTTGTGTGTACTCATGCAGACGATGATTGAGTTCATCGATTAACGGAGCTTCTGATACTACTCGAGTGTCAACCACACCTGGCAGCCAATCATCTACACGTCTGGTGAAAAATTGTGTCGTTGCCTAACATTAAGGGGGCACATGGTGTTCGATCGTGACGAGCAGTCTTTCAGCTCAGTAAACATCTATGGCCGCTACATTCTCGCTCCTCGTATATTCATGCTTATTTTTTACAGTTTAAGAAGCAAAGCTGATTTTGGTCCGTTTGTAGCAATATGTATGAAATTCTAGTCTTTTGATTTGTTTAGAAGTAGGTTGGGAAGCAAAAGAATTAGAGCATGTGTTTGAATCATTTCTTGTCATGAAATGACTCAAATACATATCCATTGTGATTAAATTCTTTCTAGCAAGTTCAACTCTGAGAATCGCAAACAATCTGTACAATACGATATCATTACTAATCGTTTGACATTTTTGGAAACGGGTGCAATTTGTGACACACGAATGTAAAACGTGTTTAGTAAGTCATGAATAACACACAAGATTAATAGATTTTTTTTTTTTTTTTTTGTAGTGATTTACAAGTCTGATTTGATATTTGGGTTTCGTGTCGTGTCAAAATAGGTATTTCCATGTGTTAAATGGGTTTTTTGGGTTGCTCGTATTTATTTATTTTCGTATCGTTTTAGAGTACAATAATGTCGTTTTCGAATGGACATGAATAATTAAATGCATCAATTGGATTCGTATAAAATGTCTTTTTAGTCTACCTAAAAATTGAGCTCTCTAAACAAATAGAGAGGGGTGGGATTCTTGCTTGTTGCAAGTTGCATATATGAGACTAATGAAGATCAAGTTGGAAAGTTTTCTTATAGTAATAGATAGAAGCAAACTATAGTTTTCTTAATATATGAAAGAAAAGCTATCTTTTGAATCTATAAACCAACTATACATTAAAAATTAAATTTGTTGCACCAAAAAGACATCCTATGAGTGGTCAAACCAATTTTTTTTTTTAAGTCAAACAACATTCTTAAAAAAAAAAGATAATTGGAATATGGTAAAAGCTTGTATGAGACAATCAAGGGTTAATTGTCGGAAAATCAAAGTCTTTACTCGAATTGTCATTATAACCAAAATTTTCACTGTTGGTTAAAATAACATAACCTTAAATATACAGTTTTTTTTTAATCTCAATCAATTTTGAAAAAAATTAAAATTTGCACATCTGATTTAAAAAATATATAAAAAATTCTTGAAATTGAATTGGAACTTTGTGAAACTTATTTGGCAACATATCTATGGACACTATCGCCTTTTTTTTTTTTTTTCAGAACTGATCGAGGTCAAAAAACATACTATTATTTTATTTTGATCAATAATGATAAGTTCGATTATAATAACAATTCGATTAAAGATTGTGATTTTTCCGACAATTAACATATAAATCAAATTCATTTACACAAACATGGATTACGGACTGTGGATTATTTCATCTCCCAAAATTAAATATGTGTGATAACTTCAAAAGATTCGTAATATTTAAAATTTTTGGTGGTTGTCGATTTTCTGTATATTATTAAAGATTGATTCGAATCCATGGATTGTAATCTTTGTAGTAGTGATAACTAAGTTGAAAGTTGTAAATGGGAATAATAATTCAAAAATTGACTAAATAAATAAATGGTTTATGTGCAATATTGGCCGACCATTTCTTGGTAATGACTGGTGAAGTGATGGGGTGAACCCATCTTTTTCTTTAGTGAAAGAAATTGCACTTATTCTTCATAATGCACTCAAGACCTAAACAACATGCATAGTGGATTATTGGGTTATGATGAATTAATACATAAATGAAATATACAAATATAACATCCCAATAATAAATACGAGTCTCGAATGATATTATAATCTTGAAAAATTAAAAGTCCAAAATTGTTATGACAATTATTATAATCTTGTATTATAATGCCAACATGTTCATCGTACCAACTCCTTGGTTCCCAAATTTGACTGTGGGCTGTAATATGTTTTCAAAAGACAAGTTGTTTCTTAAAAAGTATTTAATCTATGAGATATTATTTGATGATTGTGATCAATATTAGTTGACATATAAGAGAGTGACCAAAGGGATTTTTACTTGGAAAATGACTTATTAACACTTAAAATTTGATCATGACTTTTCTAATAAATATTTCCCCAAAAACTAGACATTTGATATTTTGATGAATCGACGATTGTAATTATACAAAAATTCATATAAATCGATCTCAATGATATAATTTTGTGAGACAAAATCATATTATTTATAAATTAATCAAACCCATTTTGACAAATGATTGTGGATAGATATATTCATAAAATTAAATTTATGAGAACAAGTATCCAACTATTATAATTAATACAGGTTGACATAGAAGAGAGTGACAATGGAAATTTTTACCCTGGAAAATGACTTAATGACACCAAATATTTGATCAAGACTTCTCTAATAAATAGAAACACGCAATTTATTGACATGAAACTCTTATTCATTATAAAAAGTCAATTCTAATTTACATTTAATGAAGGATAATTTGTCCTTGAACAAGTAGATACACATGTATATCACTACATGATCACACACACGAATCTGATCTGAAATTATTGACAAAAATCTTAATCCGATTACAAATTAAACACGAAATGATAATATGAAACAGTCTCATGAAAAGAACCCTGTCACCCAAAAAAATCAGAAGAATTTCTTATTTTTGGATTAAGCAACTGAGAAAAAATGTCTTTTTCTGGGACTTGGTAAAATAAATTTCTTTGGTTAGTCAATGAAACAAATAAATGTCCTATAGTACGTGTGCAACACAATTGGATTATTTATTTGTAACAAGACATGACATGTGCAGGCACCCATTTTCTTACCAATTTGTCAGCTCACTCACTACACCCCCATCACGTTTAGATCCAATAATAATCACAAAAAATAACCACCAATTTATTTACGTTGTCATAATTTCTTTTGTTAAACCTAATAATTCATATTTATTTCTATAATCAAAGCCCAAAAAAACAAAACAGATATAGCATCTACAAGTCTCGTTGGAGGGGACGGCCACGTAAATAACACGCTTTCAAAAGGATAATAAATCGCGATACCATTCCACGCTTTTAAAAGGGTAATAATCGTGATAATATTATATTATATATCCATATATGCGATATAGAATCATAGATAAGCAATATAAAGAAAGTCCACCATCCAGCCGTCCCAAAAGTAAACGCTTTTTGATAATATAGACCTCACCTTTTTTAATATTGCTCCATGTCAACATCAACCACTCTCCCTCTCTCTCACTCTCTCTCTCTCTCTCTCTCTAAAATTTGCAGGAAGTTGGATGAGAGAAAGAAAGGTGGACAAGCCACACCCATGAGTGATTGGAGTATCTCCACCACCTTCATCCATCTTCTTCTTCTTATGTTATTCTTCTTCTTCTTCTTCTTCTTCTTTTTTTGATTGTGGCAATGAATCAAACACCTTATAATCATCATCTTAAAGCAGCCATGGATTCATTCCTACCTCTACTCCTCATCTCTATTGGTTGCTTTCTACACAGCGTTGGTGGCGCGTGTGATCAACTCGATCGCGACGCGTTGTCGTCGTTCAACCAGAGCGTCTCCGCCAGGCCGCCTCTGAACTGGTCTCTATTCAACGACTGCTGCGAATGGGAAGGGATCGTCTGCGACGGTGCTGGTCGAGTCACCAATCTATGGCTGCCATCGCGAGGCCTCGTGGGGACCATCTCGCCTTATATCACCAACCTCACCAGCCTCTCTCGACTAAGTGTGTCCCACAATTGGCTCTCTGGACCTCTCCCCACTGGATTCTTCGCCTCGTTGAATCGGCTACAAGTCGTTGATCTCAGCCTGAATCGTCTGTCCGGAGAGGTGGCCACGTCGGATAAGCTCCCCGGCTCGATTCAGGCATTCAACGTGTCGAGTAACCACTTCCACGGCACGATCGAGTCCTCGTTTTTCCAGCCTGGATCGAATTTGGAAAGCTTTGATGTCAACAACAACAGCTTCGTCGGAGTGATCCCCTCGGTTATATGCAGCTTTTCACCGGCAATCCAGCGACTAGATTTCACGAACAATGATTTCACGGGCACCATTCCTATAGGTTTCGGTGATTGTAAGAATCTGCAAAGCTTGAGAGCAGGGTTCAGTAATCTATCAGGAGAGGTCCCACAGGATATTTACAGGCTGTTGAGTCTGAAAGAAGTCTACTTACCTGGGAATCAGCTGTCTGGAGAGATGGATGAGGTGGTCAACCTGGTCAACCTTAAAGTCCTGTCTCTGTACGGTAACGCCCTGACGGGGACGATTCCACGCGACATTGGGAGGCTGTCTAATCTGGAAGAGCTGCAGATTCATATAAACAAGCTCACTGGCACTATTCCATCGTCTCTCACCAACTGTACAAAGCTCACATCACTGAATTTACGGGTGAACAGTCTCGAAGGCGAGCTTTCATCTTTCGATTTCTCAAAGTTTGTCCAGCTTAGGACAGTTGATCTGGGGAACAATTTCTTCCATGGAAGCTTGCCTGCAAGCCTGTTTTCTTGCAAGACGCTGACAGCGATTCGGTTGGCTACTAACAGACTAAGCGGAGAGATTTCGCCAAATATAGCATCCTTACAGTCTCTCTCCTTCCTCTCTCTTTCCAACAACAGTCTAACCAATATGACAAGTGCAATAAGAATCCTGACAGGTTGCAAGAATCTTAGCACCCTGACTCTGTCCAAGAATTTCTATGACGAAGCTTTGCCTGGCGATGACAACCTCATTGGTTCTGGAATGTTCCAGAATCTCCAAATTCTCGCATTGGGTGGATGCAGGTTCACTGGTGAGGTTCCAAAGTGGCTCTTGCGGCTAGCCAGGCTCGAGGTTCTGGACCTTTCTTACAATAACATCACAGGCTCGATTCCAGGTTGGTTTGGGGTTCTTCCTAATCTTTTCTACTTAGATTTGTCGCATAATCTGCTTACAGGATACTTCCCAATGGAGCTAATTGGGCTACCAAGGTTGGCATCTCAGCAGAATCCTGACATGATTGCCAGCACCAGTTTAGAATTGCCTGTTTTCGTTCAGCCCGACAATGTGTCTAGTCTGCAATACAGTCAGCTCTCGAACCTACCACCAGCTATATATCTTGATTACAATAGCATCAATGGTACTATCCCCGTAGAGATTGGTCGACTGAAGTTTATCATTGCCCTGGATCTTAGTTATAACAATTTCTCTGGGAACATTCCGGATACGCTATCTAATCTGACCAACTTAGAAAAACTGGACCTGTCTGGAAACAAGCTTTCCGGTGGAATTCCTGAATCTCTCCGGAACCTCCACTTCTTGTCGTCTTTCAGCGTTGCAAACAACGATCTTCAAGGGCCGGTACCGACAGGTGGCCAGTTCGACACGTTCCCAAGTACAAGCTTCGATGGAAATTCAAGGCTGTGTGGTCGAATTCTGAATAAGTCTTGCAATAACAATCAGTCAGGTAATACGAATGACAGAGAATATAAAAGAGGGAATAGGAAGAAAACCATCATACTAACCCTAGTGATCTCTTCAGCCGTTTTCACCTTGGTTCTTATTCTATATTGCATCTTTTCTAAGAGGAGAATCCTACCAAAAGGGGACCTTGAAGAAAAGGATCTCGACAATGCATCCTACAACTCTTCAGGGGTATTCCCCGAGGTAGTAAAGGACACCAGCCTCGTCATATTGTTCCCGAATAATAAGAACAAGATAGAGGACCTCACCATAGTCGATATACTGAAAGCCACAGACAATTTCAACCAGTGCAATATAATCGGTTGTGGGGGTTTCGGTTTGGTATATAAAGCGACTTTGACAGATGGCACAAAGCTTGCAATCAAGAAACTCTCTGGAGACATGGGTTTAATGGAAAGGGAATTCAAAGCAGAGGTGGAAACTTTATCCACAGCCCAACACAAGAACTTAGTAACTCTACAAGGCTACTGTGTGCACGATGGCATTAGGTTGCTAATATATTCTTACATGGAAAACGGGAGCCTAGACTACTGGCTGCACGAGAAACCAGACGGGGCATCCCAGCTTACTTGGCCTACTCGTCTCAGGATTGCTCAAGGGGCAAGCTGTGGGGTGGCCTACATGCATAACATCTGTGAACCACACATAGTGCACCGTGATCTAAAGTCCAGCAACATCCTTCTTGATCACAACTTCGAAGCACATGTAGCCGATTTTGGGTTGGCTAGACTGATTCTTCCTTATCATACTCATGTCACAACGGAATTGGTAGGCACCCTTGGCTACATCCCACCAGAATACAGTCAATCATGGATAGCCACTCTAAGGGGGGATATCTACAGTTTCGGAGTGGTGATGCTTGAACTACTAACCGGAAAGAGACCTGTTGAAGTATTCAAGCCAAAGATGTCGAGAGAATTGGTCCTATGGGTACAACAAATGAGGAGTGCTGGAAGACAAGAAGAGATCTTCGACTCTCTCCTCAGAGATAAAGGCTTCGAAGAAGAGATGGTGAAAGTGCTCGATGTAGCCTGCATGTGTGTCAACCAGAATCCGTTCAAGAGACCGACTATAAAAGAAGTCGTTGATTGGCTCAAGGATTTAGGTTCCAACCAACAGACGACGTAAAGGGAACAAAATGTACATAGACAACTCTACACTTTTTTGTTCATATGAATGTCAATGCTTAGCAATTTTTCACTTCAATAGCAGAAGTTTTATGTAATGTGAGTATTCAAACTTGTACAGATAAATTTTGCATCGAAATAAAATATAAGCATAGAATCATAGTGAGTGCATGTTTTGAACCAACAATTGAATCATACAGGCTGATTTCACATTTCAATCTCCTTTTTCACCATACAAGATTCTTAATTAACATTAAGAAGTAAAGTATGTAACAAACACTCCTACTTTCGTCTATCTATAAGCTCAAACGTCGATTCAATGGTATACTACATCTTGGTTGCATAAAATACATGAAATCCAATTAGCTTATCTCATTACTACCAACTCCAATTCTAACATACTCTTATTAAGGAAAAGTACTCAACAGAAAGTAAACCCATATTTTGAAAGGAAGAAGAACAACACTCAATATTGTAATAACCATATCTGTTAGAAATTCATGCTTTCAGCAAACATGTAAAACCTCAAAGCAGCCAATTTTCGTTCAGACATTTCCACAAGCAGGTATTGAGCACCAAAGTGGAATGAGAAGTTAAGTGCAAATTTGTGCAGAACCTCAAAAATAAATCCATTCTTTCAAATGGAACGAGGGAGAAAACCAGTAATTTCAACTTCTCATTATGGGTTGGGCTAATAATTAATGAGCCCGATTCCTCTTCGGGCCGGCCCATTGAACTATACCTAACTGCAATCTTCAGCTACTAGAACTAATTTTTCTATAGTTAAATTTAAAAACATGGGCCAAGACTACTTTTAAGACGTTTTATTTTAGGAAACAAATTATGTCTAAGCCCACTAACTTGAACCCAAACAAAGTCCTTATTTCAAATTTAATGCTTTACCACAAAACTTTTCTCTTAATATTTTCTCCCAAAAATCCTAAAAATAGCCATATATGACTCAATAATTCATGTACTACAGGCACATGAATTTAACCCATCGATATGTATATTGTTAGTTGCAAAAACTTGTAATTTTTCAATGTTAATGTATATTGATCGCGAAAATGATGCAAAATATGTGTAACGTTGTGATTTTTATGCAATTGAGCCTAATGCAAAACATTATAAGCTTAACTATGGTACTTGATTACAACAAAACAATATTATGTAAAAAGTAACATAACAAAATTTATTTCAAGTACATTACATCACTTTTATTCATTCAATTTATGACATGATCATCATAAACATTACACTTCATTCTGGCTAAATTATATCAAGCAAGATAGAAACATCTATGATACACAAATCTAGCCATATATTAGAGCCATTTACATTATATATATTCTCCAATTTCTCAGCCAGTTAACTTGAACTCTTCCTTCCCTTTACATTGAAAACTCCATTTTTGCATCGATCATTAGCTCTTCAAGAACCTCGGATTGTTATAAAAAGCTGCATTTTCTCTCTCCTTGGCCCAAAAAACCTAATGGAATTGCACCATATAGGTAAAAAAAACTTGGATTTTGCTAAGGAGAGAGAACCATGCCACCATTGAAAAAGAGGGACCAAAAAAAAATCCGAGCATCCATTCTTGCTAATGAGCTATTTAGGCTAACTATATATATTTTTTGCCATATATATATATAGAGAGAGAGAGAGAGAGAGAGAAAGAAAGAGAGGATATGGTATTTTTGGAGAAAAATTTAGGGTTTTCTTTAGGTCATTCATCTCCTTGAATGTACCAACAGAGAAGCATGGTGGCGCAACGCCGGAGAATATAAATCCGGGCTCTTTGTTGCTTCACTAAAGAAGCACATTTTCTGGTGAATCCATTGCTCTTTGATGAAGACGATGATGATCTCTTTGAAGAAACACCATTGATATTGTTCTTGAATTGCAACTCAGCAGCCATAATTTCTTGTTTTTGATCTATTTAAGGTTTGTGCAAATGGGAAGTTGAGAGAGAAAAGAAAGCAAGATTCTTTTTTTGAGGAAAAAAAGCTCACAAATTAATGGAGCTGCACCCTTGAGTAAAATGGCTGAAAGGGTTTTCATTATTTATAGGAAGAAGAAGTTGACTAGGTTTGGATAGTTGGCATGTACTTGGTCAGGTTCGAAATTTGATGGATCTGCATGGGGAATTGTACTCATTTTATATTTAAAAAATACAATAAGATTCATCTTTGTATTCTTTTCATAACGTGAGTCCGGAACTTTTGTCCCATAACTTTTTATCTGATCTGTATATTACTATTAAAATTATGAGTGACACTCTTGTGCATAAGGTACATAAATCTAGATTTGTGTATAACAATACTGTTATATTATATGAAATAATATTGTTATATTATATGAGTAATACTGTTAAAACTATATATAATATAACAGTATTACTTCATATAATATAATAATATTGTTGTGCACAAATTTGAATCTGTGCACCTTGTGCACAAAAGTTTTTGCCTAAAATTATGTAGTTATAACTGTTGATTTATAATATCAGTTATAACGACTAGTAAAACTAGGTAGATTTGATGTTAGTACATGGATTATGTAACAAAAAAATTGATTTGGGATTTTTGATATGAAAAATAATGAATTGATGAAGTGGGATTGAAGGGATGATTGGAATAAATGGATTAGAAAAGTGGTCAAGTGTGGATATTTAAAAAAGGGTTGTGTTAATGAGGACAAGGCAAAGATGAGTGATTATGGGAATAGTGTGTCGGATATATAGCCGGCAAGTTTAATTGGTTCCATGGTGGCATCATTTTTTATTTACTTAATTTAATTGGTTTTTAAATATTCAAGATTTGAGGTGGACTCTATTTTACTTTGTGTATCTACTTTGATATAAACTATTCAAAAAATTAGGGGCGTTCTTTCAATCCGTTCAATGGTTTTATGATCGAATATGACTTTAATCGTGGTCCAAGGGTTCAAATTGACCTAGGTGTAATAGGTCGTGCATGTGTTAATACGTTGGTCGCTGATTTATTAATATTATATTTCTTTAAATTTTGTAATTTAAAACTAAAGATTATGATGGATTTATAATACATCAGCAAGCGGAGGACACATTTGTAGAACTGGATTAATCAACAATTAATTAATGTTGTAAAATGTATTGGATCCGTAAATATTTCATAATGGAAGTAGTATTTAATAAGGTAGTTACATTTTATAATGTGGATTATGAGCTTGAAATTAAGATTATGCATTTGGGGAATCAATGAATAGTCAATTAAGTTAACAAATCAATCATGAGACTTGTGAATATTGTTAACATAGCTAGATATGTATAACTATAGGTACATATAGTTTAACTAGTAATATCACAACATCGTTGTCAAGAACGATTTTGTCCTAAAAATATTTTTCGTTTTAATACTATGATTCAAATATTTCGTCCCATTTCCAGTCTTAGCCACCTAATTAATCAAAATATGACTCCTCCATAATAAGAGAAGTAAAATTAATAATTCTAATTAGAGTTCTTTTTTAAGCTAGTCAGACAAAAGTTTGTTTAAATAAAATTATATATAGCAATATTTTAATGCATTTTTGTTAATAATTCAGAATATATAGTTTGTTTAGCCTTAAAAAAACATATAGTTTTGTTTGTTTCACATGAAATCATGAGCATCCAACGAACATTTTGTCCAAAATTTTGTGACACATCCCTAAAATCCCGACCTATACAAAATTAATAAATTGCAAATTACATACTATTTGTTGGATGCAATTTTAATTGTTGAATGATTGAAACAATTAATGATATATAATTCCTTTGTTTTTTTTAGGAAAAATGTAATATAGTTCTTTGGGAATCTCTTTTTTAGAAAAATAATATATGAAATTAAGTTGTTTGGCCACCACGATCGAGAAGCTCCTTTTCATTCTCAAGACAAATCAGGAATTATACCAATAGTATATATGTTTTGATTTATGAAAAATAAGAAGAATTACCTAATATTTTTTCTAAAAAATAATGTAATTATCTAACATTTTGAGGTTTATATTTTTCTTACAAATACAAATACTTCACTCAACACGCGAAATTTAATAGAACCAAATGGTAAGAGTGGTGTACTTGTAAATAATTTACAACTTTTGTTGGATCTTTTGTAAATAGATAAAATTGAAGGACGAGTTTGTAATTATACACTCTAGAAAATATTAAATACAAAAAAAGTAAGAATCCGTTAGAAGCATATGTCATAACATGTAACGGACTAACAAGATAAGATCTTCAAGATTTCAACAACCTCAATGCCATGTTAAAAATCTAAACCTTGGGAAATAATTAAAAAAATATTGTTCAATTTATGTTCAAATACATTTGCTGAATCTGTATCTAGATTGTTTAATTTTAATGGGATTTTTAAGAAATAAAAGATAGAACTGATAATTCACACAATCTCTTTGTGGGCTGTAGGATTTAATTATCCAATTTGTTATTCTATTTGACCAATTCTAATATCATTTGATTTTTAGACAACCTAAATCTCTATAGATTCACTTGTCAATCTCTGTCAAACTATCAGAATCTGTTTTATTATTGTTATTATTAAAATTAAATTATTTTTTAGTTTTTGTGTCTTTATTTGTTTAATGTAAATAAGTACGTAAGCATAAGATAGTACAACTGCAATCATGAATGTGGATTTTTAATTATATCTTTTTTTTAACTAACAATTTTTTTTTTTTTTTGACTTTTATAGCCAAACTTAAATGCAAAAACCCTATACTTATTATTATTATTATTATTATTATTATTATTATTATTAGGGATAAGCGTTATAGAGAAATATTATGTTATAAATATCAATAACCACACATTAAATATCAATCATGCATGAACGATCTATATATAAATTTATTATTTCTATTGAAACTCAAAATTCAATATATTTCTTTGACAAAAACGTTAATATGATCGTCTCATTGATATAATTATATCGGAGGTACTCACAAGAATCTTACTATATTTTTCAAATGAAAGCCCTGACATTTCAATACATTTTTTTGTCATAGAAGAATCAACTTTAATTATATCACTTAAAAGAGATTTAATTTGCAATTCAATGAATGGAGTTTAAAAATAAAATAAAATAAGTAAAAAGTGGAGTGTTTGAAGCTATATGCATTAACCAATTTCTAGGAACATTCCCTTGTTCTAAAGATTTGTGTCCTAATCAATCTACATTTGCTAAATCAAAATGTTTGTGTTTTTTTAATTCGAAAATAATAAAGTTCGTGTTGGAAGCAAGCAAGCATATCTTAATTTTTCAGTTAATTATATATGAAACATATTGCTTTTTTCAATATCTACACTTAGTTCATGAAATATTTTTCATATATAAGAATAATCCCTCTATATATTTTTGTAAATCAAATTTGAAGATATCAAACTTTATGATAATAAATATATAACTGAAAGTTTGTATTATATATCTATACTTATATCTCTTCTATTTAAATTGATAAATTAGCAGAACTTGGTAGCCAATGGCTTTGATCCTACATCACTTCATTCTTCATATATATCACCAAAATGTTAAACCAAACTTGCCTCTGCCAACTTGTTCTTCCCTCTAGCAGCCAGCAATTCATAATCCTGAGAAAACGAAAAAAAAAAACCCTGAAAATTTAGCTATTTGTGGACCCTTCGTTCTTTTTTAGTCAAGAGAAATGATTTTTGCGGAAATTGCTTCTCACCTGTACAATGGCCTGCGCGCAGAGCTTTCCTGATAGAACGGCTCCTTCCATGGAAGCCAGATATTTTTGCTTCGTATAATCACCTGCTAAATACAATCCTTCTATCGGAGACTTTTGCAACGGGCGGCAAGGCTCAGAGCCAGGTACGGTTTTGTATACGGACCTAAAAACGAGAACTTGAGTCGAACCTTTCAACGGAGAAATCAAATGGACAGAAATAATCAAGATTTATTGTTACCTAGGAGTTTTGACAACATGGTACTTCAGTATTTTTGCTTTGCTCTGATCTGCTGAGATTTCGTCCGGAAAAAGCTTGGCAAGTTCCTTCATTGTGGCATCGATGATTTCTTCGTCACTTCTAGAGACCCATTCTTCAGCCGGTGCAAAAACCAACTCCAACATGGACTTATTCGGGTCGTAATATTCCTAAATAAAAATACTTATATATAAAATCTTGCCAAGAAATCTCAAACTAGTTTATAAATTTTCGAGTGAAAACTAAAGTAATGTGAGGTGATTTACCTTGCAAGTCACGGACATGTCAGCGTAGACACTGAGAAGTGAACTTCTGCAGAAAAATGAGACAGCTATGAGCAAAGAAGCTAAGACGAGATTTATAAGGAACTCTTGAACAGTCAGGACCAAACCTGCTGAAAAGTAGATGATCATATGTGTTCTTCAATTTTCTATCGAACCTGCATTTGAAATCAACGAACATAAACACCACATCGATAAAATCTGCATTTTTTCTGAAGGTACCATCATGTATTAATTACCATATGTGAACATTTATAACCGGAACTCCGACTAATTTCTCCAATTTCTTGAAATAGGGAATCTCTTTCCAATCCTCAGGCAGAAGTAGCTTCAGAATGTCAACTGCCACAAAAACGGTGCATCAGAAATAATCGAGACTAAGCTACATGATGGACTAGAATAGTTATCGTGGGCTCTACCTGGAGTTGCAAACACGTACGCGTCTCCTTGAATCACGTTTCCATTATTTAGTAAGAAACTTTTTACACTTCCGTCTTCATTCAGCTCGATTTTTTGTATTCGTGAGTTCAGCCTCACTTCGCCACCTTGTGATTGAATATGATTGGCGATTGGCATGCAAAGTCTTTCTGGAGGATTGCCATCCAAAAAAGCCATCTTCGACCCGTGCTTCTCCTGTTGTTTTTGTCTCTGATTTTTAGCAAGGAGATAAAAGAATAATGGAGAGAAAACGATGTGATTGTTTAAGAGTCTTGCCTGCAGAAATCTGTTCAATGCGATCAAAATACACTGCATCGAAAGCTCGTCGGGATTTATGAAGTTGAGTGCCTTCGACATGGCTATGAACACTTCGGTGGTTACCCTGTCTGGTATGCCCTGAAAATGATTAGCCATAATTTGTAAATAATACAAATTTGAGCCGAATGAACAACTGTTTAAGCTAGTTTGAAATATTATCGAGCTTCAAAATCTATGTTTGAGCTTGTTTAATTAAATGAGTTGAGCTTGAACGAGTAGTCTAGCCAAATACGAGTCGATCTCAAGTAGTTTGATATTTCTACACTTGTTTTATCTTTTTATAATAATCGACCTAGAGTTCGAGGCGAGCTTTAGATTTTATCAAACGCAAAAGTATGTTTTGATATATCTATCGAATCGAGCTCAAACGAAGTTTCTAACAAACGATCTCGAATCGAGTATTGAGTAGTTTGTTTGGTTTTCAGCCTTAAGAAAGAAAAACGAGCACGTACTTGCTTTCTCATCCAGTCTTTAACAGTTATTCCATCTTGAGCCTCAACATAAGCCTGGCCACCAACTATGGCTGGCAACAGCCCAATGGCGAACTTGATTTTCTCGGACCAAGTAAGCATTTCGCTGTTCTTCAAGATCGCCAGTATTCCTGTTAATAAAGCATAAGCACTCGATTTCTTAGTGATATTTCAATGTAAATAATAGAGCTCAAGTCTAGAAGAAAAGGAGAAATGAAATGAATGAAAAACGGCTCACCGTTGAATGGGGCAGGTAAGACTTCAGGAAAATCGAATCTGCTGAATTCTCCGGGCTTGTTTGGCATAGCAAATATCATAGAATGCTCTTTCCATTGCAACCGATCGTTAATTCCCAATTCGCCAAACAGGTTCTGCACATTTGGGTAAGCCCCAACTTAAAGCAAATCAAGAACCAATACATAAGTCATATGGTGCACGATAGCATACATCTTATACGAAGCCATAAACATTGCATTGTAGAGAAATTGAACTTACAGAATATGTGTAAACCAGTCTCGTACCAATCTCCATCCTTATCTTTCCACGCAGCCACCTGGCAAAGATAGGTAAATCATAAGACGAGGTTTAAAGCAGGAGAAATCGAATAGCAGAAATTGAAATCAGACCTTTCCACCAAGAACGTCTCTTGCTTCCAACAATATCGGCTTATGGCCTGCATCAGCTAAATACTTTGCAGTAGACAAACCGGCCAAGCCTATAACAACCCGAGTTTAGAAAATACGTAGATTTATCAGATAAAGATTTTAGAGAAACGACGATGTTTCCAGCCCACCTGCACCAGCAATCACCACTTCCAAGGGCTTGTTTGGGCGGGGAGCATTACGGAATGTTGAGGATAAGTAAGCAGCTTCCAAATAGTTAACCGTGTTATCGAGCTCGGGTCTTGGATAATCAACGCAAACAACCTACTTAACAAACGCAAAATTAGATCACTTCTTCATTCACTTGACAAGTAAAACACATGCTGTGCTAGCCATTGAGCTTACTTTCAAAGGGAGCACACTCTTGTTAGATCTCGTCCCAAAAGCATGAGCGGTTGGAATTCTCAACTTATGACCCATAGCATCACTAACTGCAAACGATAGGCCATTCATTTGCCCAATAGACACATTGGGTGTGTTATACTGCCTGCTCAAGTTGACTGCAGAAACATGCCCAAATTGAGACATCTTCCCAATTCAAGATTTTTTCTTGACTAACTCCCTTCACAATTCAACAGCTATTCGACGCTACAAATGTCATTGATCGAAATTAGTAACCATCTATATCAAGACAGCCAAAAACAACAAAAGTTACTGTCCTATATATGCATCAATGTCAATATTCTGCTGAATTTTGATCCTAAAATGGGATAGTACTTCAATTTTTCGTGTAAAAAATCGTAAAACCCCAATGAATTCCAAACAAGCCCAGATAAGTAAAAAGGACATATGAACAGGAGAGCATCTTGATAGAATCAAACCCCAATAAGTTTCATTCCCAAATAAACACCTTTCTAATCAAAATCATACTATTCTCATAGAATTTGCATCAGTTAACAGAAATTCTAAGTAGCAACAACTCATGAACACAGCCAATCATGAAGGTGCTAAATTCCCTTCACAATTTAACAGATATTCGAAACTACAAATGTCATAGATCGGAATTAGTAACCATCTATATCAACAACAGCCAAAAACAACAAAGTTACTTCCCCAATTATGCATCAATGTCAATATTTTGCTGAATTTTGATCCTAAACTACTTCAATTCTTCGATCATCACGTCATGATATATATAACCCCAATGAATTCCAAACAAGCCCAGATAAGTAAAAAGGACATATGAACAGGGGAGCATCTAGATAGAATCCAAGCAAACACCTTTCTAATCAAAATCACTCTTTTCTCACAGAATTTGCATCAGTAAACAGAAATTCTAAGTAGCAGCAACTCATGAACACAACCAATCAGCTAAATTGAGCAAATACAATAGAGGGCAAAAATCAAAGGGTAAAAAGCAACCCAAAAAGGAAAAAAGAAAAAGATTCTACCTTTGCCCAAATTAAATGATTTGCCACTCCAAGAAATTAGCCCAGTTCAGCTTTTGCTGTATTTCTCTGTAAATATGAAAAAAAAGGGTGTTTCAAGAAACTGGGCAAAGTAGAATTAGAAGTATCAAAGCTTTGGTATGTGGCATATTTAGAACCAAGATGAAAGGGATATTTGGCACTGAGCCATAGAATCAAAAAATAAATTAAATAACAGTGCTGATATAAGTTGGCCGTTGCAAAATGGTGGGATTGTTTGTCTCTTTCTGCTATTGAGGCTGTTTGGTTATGGCTACGAATATGCTATCCATTCACCTCCCACCAAATTAGATTATTTATCTGACATGTAATAATTCTTATTTGTTACTATCAAAGTTGGGTAATTTTAATTTTAAATGAGGTTATGGGACACATGGTCTATCCACCCACCTCAATTTTATTTACTTTATTCATTTTAAAATAATCCTTTTTTAGAAAATATAAATTTGTTTGAATGTAATTGTTGTTTACATAATTATAAGTAAATAATCATTTTACCATAAAATTAATTTTTCCACTACAACGTTGTTTTTCTACCATAAGATCCACAACTTGGGTGAAAAGTCAAAAATAACATTTACACTTACACATGTATAGTGTAAAGTTGTTGACTGATGTGATGAGAGTACTATTTACATTTTATCAACTGGAATAAAATTGTCGTTTTTTAATTATGATAAAAAAAATTATTTATTGTGGTAGAAAAGTAATTCACTGATACTCCTAAATTATATCATATTTAATACATTTTTAATGTAAAATCAAAGGAATTAATGTGTCCGATTTTAGTAATATTTCAAGATCAGCAAATAAGGTGACACACTGCTCTCTATTGGGCTCGGCCCAAAATTAAGCCTTCTAATCTGATTAATATTTGATGGGCTTCTTCATACCCACAATAACATACGAGGCCCAAACCAAAACCCAGTACCAAATTACCACTATCGAAATTTATATGGGCCCAATATTTCATGGACATAACTATTGGGCTTCAGGGATAGGCCTGCTAACTGTTTGTAACATTAGCCCTTGGCTAAAGTGTAAAGAAGATAAATCATCAAAGTTGTTCATGTTCTTTTGTTTTTTTTAAAATGATTATTCATATTTGTTTGAATAAATATCAAATACGTTAATAAACATTTACGAACTTATTCATAAATTATTTATAAACAAATATTTTGAATAAGTCCATGAAAAAAATTTAAACCACTTGTTTATGAATATCTAGCTCAAGATAAATGAATATTATAATTCCAAAAATAAAAAAGGGCTATATTAAAAACTTAATATCTCTATTTTTCAAAATGATCAATTTGATATTTATTTAAATATATAATTGATAAAGCAAACAAATATATACAAACACTAAACTGAAACTAATTTAATAATGCATTAAAATATTTAATATCATATTATTAATCAATTTAAAAATGGAGAGAAAGAGATAGAGGAGAGAGAAGCACCGACAGGCACAAACCGAGTATGCCGACACGTTCGATAGTCAGCATTAGACTTTAACTAATTAATTTATATTAATGTCACCCCTATATTATTTCTTAGTTGCATTTGTTTCCCTTCTAAATTCTCAAAATTACTATTCCTACTATACTTATTTTCTTCTTTACAAAAAATTATATGCGGCGGTCACAAAAATTAACTCAACTACGATCTCATAAGAATTCTACTCTTTCATCTTCATTACTAATAAAAAAAATCTGATTCAATTCAAATTGTTGAATATTACTAAAAACAATAACTCAAATTGATCATATATATTTTGCTTTGATGAATTTTAAATTTGATTCAAACTCGACTTGATTAACTAAAATTAGATAAATATATAAATGAGTTTTGAATAGAGATAGGTATCTAAAAAATTTAATACCTAATTCTAAATATCAAAATTATGGGCAAAATTGTTCTTTTGAGGGAATAATAAGTTTTACTGGTTTATTCTCCTGATGTTCATATTATTCAATTTAGTCGTATGTTGTTTTCAAAAAAATTACTCATGTGATGTAAAAAGACATATACCAATTTTTCTTAAGTTATAAATCTCAAGATTTATAAAATAATAATTAATATAACCTAAATAAATCCTACAAATCCTTCCAACAATTGACACCACGCCACATCTATATCAATAGTTGTCTCCCAAAATGCCCCAGAGAGGAAAGTATGATGAACTGAAATTGTCAACATTCTAAATTTCTCTTTCAAAATAAAATAAAATAAACAAATTAAACATTCTGAATTTCTCAAGACCAACACGGTATTGCTATTTATTTGCTGTCATGTTCAAATATATATATTATAAACAAAATAACAAATTAGAATATAATCTTCACCTTTTATAGCTTCAATTCAATTTAATGGAGTCATAAAGTATTGATATAGTCAAACGTTGATCTTTTATTTATTTGGAAGTAAGGTTTTAGACAAATTTTATTTTGGGAAGTTGAATTTAATTTTTAAATTAAATTAACATTTTTGGGAAGTTCAATTTCTATGTCAAAATAACAATTTTATGGCAATAATCGTTCAAAGATAGGTGGTCAGCATGAATAAAATAATCCATGCTAAGGTTCTGGCTGGCAAAGACAAATAAATATGTGAAATTATCACAAAAATATAAAAGAATTATTAATAATTATCATATGACTATAGTGGCTTTCCAATCATCAAAATCCACCTCTCACTTCAAATATTTTTCTTTCCTTCAAGATAAAACTATATAATTTTTCAAATAAACTATGCACCTACCATCAAATTATACATATAATCGTCCCTATATTTGGTTGTTGATTGATATAAAAATTATATTTATTATTTATTTATATATTATATTACCTTTTAGTTTAATTGTCACTTTCAAACTCACCAAGAACCATCCTGATCAGATGTTTCATTGGCTTTGTCTTTGGGGCAATCAATCAATCACTCAATTCTTCAGTTTTTAATTGAAATCTTAATTTTGAAGAAGACAAATGTAGTAATGCTTCCCAACTTAGAATTGGTTTTCAAGGTTTAATTTGCTGATGATGGATGACATTTGATGTAGTAATTTTTTAATAAACATTGTTAATTTTTATACCTTATTTCTATTTTGTTGATTGAAATATATAATTGAAATGTTCAAATTTATTGAATATTAATATTAATTATTATAACCCAAGATATTTAAGCAGTTAAACTACATCCGATATAGTTTTATGAGGTCAATTACATAATGATCTTCAAATTTCTTTAATAAATTCAGATTGTAGATCAAACATTAGATGAAACTTGATGGCACTTGAGATCTTTAGATTAATCACAGTGGACACATTTGTTGATGTGTTAAAATCACTTGAGAAATTTAATTCTTATATTATCTATTTTATTTTGATGTGGCTTTTTATCAACAAACATATCAATACGTGGTCATTATGAATAGCTTATCATTTCCACTAAATTGGAAGATATTCGTAAAAAAAATCCACTTGAATATATATCTTAACAAAAATACATATCATCATTACAACTCTTTATGTAATCTTTATCAATCAACAAAACAACTATCCTAGACATTCTTATTCATTTGACCAAATCATCCTAATAAAAAGCACAAAAAATCTAATACTATTTGACACTTTTCCTAATTATGAAGGTAATTAGATCTTTACAAAATATTTGACCCATTATTACCTAAGAGTATCCACAACAAGTTTTGACTAGTTCTTCTCTAAATAACAACGCTCCTCAAAAGTTACAGAAACATACTATTTCCAAGTAAAAAGAACATTGTGATAACCAAGATTGCAACCACCAAGAAACAATAATTTTTAAAATTATTTTATTGTCTTTATCTCAAAGAAAAACTATAAAACAGAGAAACTATTTCTTAAAGAAATCACTTGTACCCACTATCCATGTCCCATTTCTTAACTAATTTATTTATGATGATGATATAGGTGGGCCCATCAATTTGTTGTGTTTTACAAAAATAATAAATAATAAATAAATTTTTAGTTGGATCACTATTTTTATAGTGGCATAAAGTCATTGGCTCCATTCCTAATTTCCAACAACCAAATATGCTCGATAATGAAGAAAATATTGGGGTGAAGTCATAAATTATATGTTGAAATTACATCGATATTTTTTATTTATGATTTTCATGAGCTGTTCTACAAATTTAATTATATAAAATAAATTAATCTACATTTCAAAAAATGTTGATTGACTTATGAAGATTGTATTTACATTGTGGATAGTAAAACTATGTACTCACAAAATTATATGTATGTGGAAATAGTTTGAAAATAGACACGATCAGAAATAGATAATTGATAAGTATTATTCCTATTACATCAAAAAATAAATTTAGGGGTAAATTTGTCATTTGATTCACTAAGATTGATTGTAAGATGCCATTTAAATCAATGGAGTATAAATAATTTGATTGGGTAGGACATTATGATCTCACGATTCACTAAATAAAATCACCAAATTAGCCTTTTTCTTTTTGGGTAAAAAAACAGAAAAAAGATGATTGCAAATGGTCCCATCACAATGTCTAAAGTTAATTACTCATAACCATCTTTTTAATGCCACTTAAGTACTTCCTAATAATAAAATTAAATGAAATAACTGGGTTTATATATTCTTAATCGTAGTTTTATATTTTATCTTTATATATTCTTAATCGTAGTTTTATATTTTATCTTATATTAATCATATTTACAATATTATATGTATACTTATGATCATTTATGTATTTGAATTAAAAAAAAATTGTATGCATGAAAATGCAGATTATTATTTATTGTAATTATTATCTAGTAATAGACAGCTGAATTTTGAAGCGTTGAATTACAAACATTAAATACCCCTCTTATTTTCTAATATTCGAAAATGGGGTAAGTCATGAGGATGCAAGTGCAATTAATGAAATAATAAATAATACATTTCAATTTAGATCATTCCTAATCTCAAATTAACATGAACTATTACGATTTTACGGATTTAATTTTGTATGATAGTCAGCTCTTAATCCTTTATATAATTATATTCATAATAGATTATGAGTTTTTGTGATAGATTTAATTGGCTATATATCGTAGTCAAACTATAAAAATTACTTATGGGCATGAGTAGTTTGCAAGAAATTAAATAGGAAAAAGAAGTGAATTAAAAGGATAGAAAAAGAAATACAACTAATTTTGATGGGACCCCACTTAACAGAAATTATGTTAATTCAACCACATTATAAAAAATGACAACATACATATGTACTACAGTACTAATAAAACTCCACGATATAGATTAAAAAAACTATATTATTTTATAATAATTTACAAATAAACTATTGTCAATGATCCTCAAAATTAATTATATAATTTTTTTTTTCCAAACACACAAAAGAAAAATGAAAAAAAACACTATTTAATTGATGGGTTAATTGAATTCAAATAGATCGTAAGAACATTTATTAGCATCTAAATAACATGAAAGAAAATTACAGAAATAATATATAATAATGAAATATTGCAAATACAACAAAAAAGTTAAATCACAATAACTATTTTTAAAAATTCAGATGACTAATATTATCTCATAATAAACATTACAAAAATGTTTATAATCAAGACCAAAATGTTTATTATCTCACACACTACTCTATGTATATTGAGTATAATGTTTATTGTTTTTTAAATATTCTAAGATCTTTCTCTATATAACCCACACATAATAATGTCTACGTTGTTTTTTAACAATAGAAAATGCATTAAACATTAAAAAAACTCTCTATAAATAAAAAATATCTTTTATTATAAATATTATCTAGATATTATAAATACAGATTCAGATAATCAAAATAACTGCTAAAATTAAAACAAGGCATAAAAAGTGCATCTTTTCCCAAGTCAAAAAGGGCTATCTTTATATGTGATTCCCGTGACTTTCTCTTCTACAACGGGAAAATATTGCTTTAGAATAGAAACAAAAATCAATTTCTATATCATAAAACTATAAAAAGAAAATTAAGCAATAATTAAACATGTTGATGGATGAAAGCTACACCACATTCATTTTAAACATTATTACAGAAAATTTTGGCTTTTGACATTCTTACCAAGCATGATTATGATAATTTCCTAAAATAAATATAATTGTAAATATAAAATGCATTAACTTTAATTCTAATTTTAGCTTTGTCAAAACTGATTATATTATATTATTTCAAGAAAAAATTCAGTGTGCAGTAAGGTTTTACCACTGTTAGCCTCCACAATAAAAATACACAATAAATATATCAAGACATGTTGCTGTAGGAAGAGAGAGAGAGAGAGAGAGAGAGAGAGAGAGAGAGAGAGGAATTCTGTGGCTTTGGATTCTTCTAGCAGATCGTGCCTGCCAGCTTTTTGGTGAGAATGGGTACGCAGAAAGTGTGCAAAATATATAATTCTTGAAATTCTTATTGCCATCATTTGATTGTGAAAATATATAATTTTGTATTTTGAAATTTTGCAAAAAGTGGAATAAAATGAGTTTGAGAAAAGGCTGTGTGTCTGAGCATTGATAAAGATTAAACCTTTTTTGTTCTGGGATTTTTGGGTTTTCTTCATTTCAGCTGTTTGAAGAGCTGGGGCTAGATATATAGAAGCCAGAAGAGAGAGAGAGAGAGAGAGAGAGATGAAGGAGATGGCGGCGGCGGCGGCGGTGGTGGTGGCGCTGCTCATTAGCATTCTGAGCTCCACCAATGCAACCACAGATCCAACTGATGGTTAGCTCTTCTCTTTGTTTATCATTTCATTTTCATTACTGAGATTGTATAGCGTATGTATACATGGATGTATGGATGTATGGATGATGATGATAATGGGTTGAGGGTTCTTGGAATGGCACTTGGTTTTTTTTTTAGTGTAATGATGTATACTAGCTGGGCTGAATTTCCTTTCCTAATTTGTGTTGGAAACAAGAAAATGAAAACTAGATGAGCTTGAATTTAGCTGTTTAAGTGAAAAAAAAAATGGAAATTTTATGTAGTTTGGATGACTAATTTGCTGTTGGGCTGTTCTGTTTTGTGTTTGATTTTTGAGCGAAGATCATTTTCTGTTTTTTGTTTCATTGCAATTTGATATCCGAATTTGGGTCTTGCAGAGGAGTTTTTCTACACATTATCATGAAGAACTCATGAGTGATATTCATAGGGTTGTAACCTTGAAATTTTGAGTTATGAGTTTTTAGTTTTGTGTATCTCATTCTTCTTCTTGTTGGTGTATACATTTACGTTCATGTTTTGAGAAGCTATCGTTTTAATTGGGCTTTATAGTTAGTCGGGAATGGTTAAACTTAACCATATATTTAGATTAATTGCTCACTTTTGTGCTACTCATATGATGCGTATTGAATCGATCAAAATCTTGCGACCTTTTGCTTTTAAATACTCGTATCATCTGTCTATGCAGGGTGACATTAGTGTAAAGATAATATACTCTTTTATCTATATTAGTTTAATGTGTTTTGACTATTGCCATGTGAATATGCAGCATCGAATCTCAATCTCTTGTATACCAGCTTGAACTCAGCACAACAGCTAACTAATTGGAAGGCAAGTGGTGGTGACCCCTGTGGGGAGTCGTGGAAGGGAATTACTTGTTCGGGCTCAAAAGTTACAGAAATGTGATTTAACACGAACCCTTTGGTTTTCTTGATTTCATTCTCTGTGTTTAAATGCCAGACATGTTCTAATTCTCTTCTTCGTCGTCTGCTTTTGTCAGAAAGATTCCGGGATTAGGACTCACCGGGAATATGGGATTCCAGCTCGATAAATTCACATCCGTTACGAATTTGTAAGACAAATTGATACCATTCGATTTTTGTATGAAATCTCGACTTTTCTTGATGATATCTTCTGATGGGATTTTGCAGTGATATAAGTAACAACAATCTTGGAAACCAGATCCCGTATCAGTTACCTCCAAACCTGCAAAGACTGTAAGCTTCTTTCTATGGCGTTTAGTTCATTTTAAATTTCCTTTTTCCATTCTCATCTCGTTGTTCGGTTCTCTCACAAACCAGAAACCTTGCTAATTGCGGCTTCAGTGGTGGCCTTCCATATTCCATTTCACAGATGAATTCTCTAAAATACCTGTAAGTCATGCCTTTGTTTCCCCCAAGCGTTTCTATATGCAAGTGTGTCTGTTTTTCCTGATAAAGTATGTCTCTTTTTGTTTTGGCAGCAACGTAAGTCGCAATCAAATCCAGGGACAAGTGAATGTCCAATTCAGTTCACTTACTGCTCTCACGACATTGTAAGGCTGATCTCTTCATGATCAAAGATCATTTTTCGTCTCGTTTTTGGTTCAATGCAAGCTAAACAATCCATCTTCCTGATTCAGGGATTTTTCGTTCAATCAAATGTCGGATAACATTCCTCAAAGTTTCCAGTCTCTGTCAAGCATAAAAGACATGTAAGTGTGATGCATAATGTCTTAAAACATTATTTATCCTCCTTGATACTTGGTAACATGCTTACTTATCCAGGTATTTGCAAAACAATCAGTTCACGGGAACCATTGATGTCCTCGCCAATCTCCCACTCGATAATCTGTGAGTTCCATTCGGAAAATGCAGTCCAATCAAACATTGATAAATGACCAATTAGTAAATAATAATATAGTACTTACTACTTTAACTAACACGTATTTGTAATCTGTAGCAACGTTGAAAACAACCGTCTTACTGGTTGGATCCCACAGCAACTTAGAAGCATAAACCTGAAGTAAGCATCTTACAATCGATATATACATAAACATTCTTAACTCCATAAAAAAAGAGATTGTAATACTTGCCCTTGGTTTTTAACTTAACAGAACGAACGGTAATCAATTTAACTCTGGGGCAGCACCTCCTCCGCCACCTGGTACTCCTGCGGCCACGAGACCCAGCCCAAATCGTGGCTCTGGAGGCAGTTCGTCTGGTGGTGGAGGCGGTGAAAGCGGAGGAAGCAAATCCGGTATAGGTGGTGGTGCTATAGCTGGAATTGTTATATCCCTTTTAGTAGTTGGAGCCATAGTAGCATTCTTTATTGTCAAAAGACGAAAGAGAAAGTCGTCCACTGACATCGAGAAGCTCGACAATCAGCCTTTAGCTCCTCTAGCTCCACCACAAATGCAAGGTACTTCACGGTTTTACCTTTATTTCAGTTAATATATAGACGTCTATGTCTGCTAATGTTTTGCGGTTTGATTGTAGAGATTAAGCCCGTTCAAGCTTCATCAGCGCCGAGCACTAAGGCTTTTGAAACTCCTGCTATGATAAATTTGAGACCACCTCCCATTGATCGTCATAAGTCATTCGATGAAGATGACGTTACTGCAAAACCCATCGTTGTCCCAGCCAAGAAAGTCAATATAGCTCCAATAAATGCTAAATTGTTTTCAGTTGCGGATTTGCAGATAGCTACAGATAGTTTTAGTGCTGATAATCTCATTGGTGAAGGATCTATTGGTCGTGTTTTCCGTGCTCAACTCGATGATGGAAAGGTAGGAATTAGTTGATTGGAATCATGAATACTGGAAATTTAGTTCTTTCCCATCTTAGAATTGACTCTTTTTGTTTCTTGACACAGGTCGTAGCTGTCAAGAAAATAAACTCATCTGCATTGTCCAACTCCGAAGATTTTCTGGAGATCGTATCAGAGATTTCTCGTTTGCATCATCAAAACGTAGTTGAACTCATAGGATATTGTTGTGAGCATGGCCAGCATCTACTTGTCTACGAGTTCCATAAAAACGGATCTCTTCATGAATATCTGCATCTCTCCGACGAATTTAGTAAGCCCATAACTTGGAATAGCCGTGTCAAGATCGCTTTGGGGACTGCAAGAGCACTCGAGTAAGTTTGGTCAACAGATTCTTGAAAATCCACTTGAAATCTCGTCTCTGATTATTCGTTTGTTACTAACATAATCATCCACTGCAGGTACCTGCATGAAGTTTGTTCACCATCTGTTATTCACAAAAACTTCAAATCGGCAAATATTTTGCTCGACATGGAGCTCAATCCTCACCTTTCCGATTGCATGTTAGCAAGTCTTGTACCTGAACCCGACCAGGTAGATTCTCAAACTTAATCTCGTGTTTGTATAATTGACTTTTTCCGGAGATAATGATTAAGGAATTGCTTTCATTATTATCATAGGCATCTGGTTACAATGCACCTGAAGTTGCCATGTCTGGTCAGTACACCATAAAGAGCGATGTATACAGCTTTGGAGTTGTGATGTTGGAACTTCTCACCGGACGCAAGCCATTTGATAAGTATGCAAAAAATCCCTTCAATGAAATACGAAAAACAGGGACATAAGTATACTTATTTCAGCCCCATTAACGTCTTTTTCTGACACAGCTCAAGGTCAAGATCCGAGCAATCTTTAGTCCGGTGGGCCACTCCCCAGCTCCATGATATCGACGCTCTATCCAAGATGGTCGATCCTGCTCTTAAAGGGCTTTATCCTGTCAAGTCCCTCTCACGTTTCGCTGATGTCATCGCTCTCTGTGTCCAGGTATTCTTTTCTATTCGATCAAATCAATCATGTTCGACTGTTGCTTGTGGTTTAGAGTGGACTAAATGTGTTCGATTCTTGTTGTGATCAGCCTGAGCCAGAGTTCAGGCCCCCGATGTCTGAAGTGGTGCAAGCATTGGTTCGATTGGTGCAACGAGCAAACATGAGCAAGAGAACATTCGGAAACGAGGCTGGATCTCGGGGGGCTGAAACAGGAGACGGTGAGGACTATACTCCTTAGGCTGTCTTTAGTCCCTTTCAACCATCAAGACGAAAAGATTATCGGTCTGTATTGACTCTTTTACCCTTTCGAAGACACCATCGGGACGGCCTTTTCGATAAATTATCTGTATCATAGTGAAGAAGAGTAGGTGAAGAAAATTTGTTCATTCTTATGATGGATTGGTTTGACAATTGTTTTCTTTTGTTCTGCCAATTTTTCCTTTTATGTGCTTCGTATGGTAACTCAACATGTATAGGAGTGTAATTGAATTGCATCTACCAAAATAAGTTATCTTTAAAGCTTGATTTGATATTTTCTTCAACTTGAAATTATGTTTGATGATAATGCTTTGAGCTATTTTATCTCAAGAAAATAACTCAATTTCATTCCTAGCTTTTATAATAATGGCAATATAGAGTAGCAACCCCTATATAGTTCTTTTATTTTTCTTTAAATTTAATCATATTCTTATACAAGACACGTTTAACTTAAAGCACATCTTACGGATGCAACATTTAATATAAATGAAGTTATATAAAGATATAATTTAAGAAAATGATATATTTTTAATTTTAATAAAAATAAAAGCAAATGGACTCTCTAACAGACAAAAGTTGTTAAAGACTTGAGATTACTTTCAACTTTTTCCATATCTTGGTTGGAGCCCTCAAATCGTCACTAATTAAAAAAAATAAAACAATAAAACTTAAATTCCAATTTTTTCTGGCTAAAAATATAAATTGTCAATTATTACACCACCTCTTTAGAATTTTTTGGTACGAAATTGCACATGTCAAATGGATCATTAGACTGGACTTTTTTTGGATATCTTCATATTTTTTTAATACATCTCTATTTTATTTATTATTTCTTTTTGTTATGTATCATCTACATCAGTCCCAATTTAACATGTACCATAAATGACGTACGAAATTGCACATGCCAAATGGATCATTAGGCTGGATTTTTTTGGATATCTTCATATTTTTTTAATACATCTCTATTTTTATTTATTATTTCTTTTTGTTATGTATCATCTACATCAGTCCCAATTTAACATGTACCATAAATGACAAGGCTGTTCCATCATCATAACAAAATTAAATGTAACATCCAACAAAAGAGGGATCATAATCATACCCCTAAAAAAGGTGCTTTCAATACAAAAGAACTTGCAACAAATTTTTATCATTCAACCAATTATATGATTCAAGAAGATGATCCAGAATGAGGCACAAACCGAAATAAACACAACTACAGCCAGAGTTTGCTATTCCTGTGGTTGTATGTAAAGAGTAAGTGCAATGGGAACTGGGAAGTGCTCACGATCCCGACCTGCAGATGACACCAAACCCGGAAATTGAATGCAGTGATCAATTGTAAACCATATACTTGGGGGTTGCACTGAACTTTTGATAGCCTTTGATGACTTTGTTTACTGCATCGAGAAAGTCTTTCTCAGTCACAGTCTTCCTTCTTGCTCGGATGGCATACATTCCCGCTTCTGTGCACACGCTTCTGATATCGGCTCCTGAATTTAGAGGAAAAAACAAACAGCGTATAAGTTACTAACATCTCATAGATGTTTGTAACAGTTAATAAGCTATAACATCTTTGAGATGTTCTGAACAGCTTATAAGCACTCTCTCTTAACATTAAAAACAGTTTTATATTTACCAGTAGAATTTGGACAAAGCCGAGCAAGAAGCTCGAACCGAACGTCCCTCTCACAGTTCATTGTTCGTGTATGAATCTTGAAAATCTGGGTCCTACTTTCCAGATCAGGCAGTCCAAACTCCACTTTGCGGTCTAGCCGTCCAGGGCGCAGCAGTGCTGGATCAAGGGTATCAGGTCTAAAACAATAGAAAAGAATATCATTAATAAAGCAAGCACAATTTCCTGAAAACTAGAGCTAGTCATGATCTCAGTCTAGGTGGCAAACTCAAACTTGGTGAATACAAAAAATTCCTAGTAAAAATGATACTGGGTTGATAATAGCAGAGAAACAATTCTCATCACCTCTCTTGGAAGCAGATTGGCAACAACTCAACCATGCATACAATAAAAAACTCACAGATGTGATATATGATGTATACGGGATAACAAGCATTACATCTTCCCAATCAAGTAGTATCACACAATGACCAATGACTAATGCTTTGGCAATTATTCACTCATAAATCAGTTACTTTGCTTCTCTAATTAGTTAGAAATATGCCAGCTACAGAAGTACTCAAACAACCTAAAGGTAGTTGTATATTTATCAAAGAGAAGCATACAATATGGATAGGCACAAAGTTGAGCAATTCCTCAAAATCTGAACACTAATTCTTTATCAACTTAGACACTGAAAGTAAAACCCACTGTAAAAGGCTAAGTAGAAAGACTAACAAACCTGTTGGTTGCCATTAGAACTTTAATGTTTCCACGGGCATCAAATCCATCAAGCTGATTCACAATTTCAAGCATGGTGCGCTGAACCTCATTGTCCCCACCCACCCCATCATCAAACCGTGCACCTCCAATGGCATCTACTTCATCAAAAAATACAATGCATGCTTTTTTAGAGCGAGCCATCTGCAGAGGGAATAGAGAAAAGATACGTTAAGCAGGTTCCAGTTAATTTGAGATTTATTTTAAAAAATCATTGACCCAATGCATAGGAAGAATGGTAGTGTGAGAGTGAGTCAAACCTGAAATAGTTCACGAACCATCCTAGCTCCCTCACCAACATACTTCTGGACAAGCTCACTACCAATAACACGAATAAAACATGCATCAGTTCGATTTGCCACGGCTCTTGCTAGCAGAGTTTTGCCTGTTCCAGGAGGACCATAACAGAGAACCCCCTTTGGAGGATCAATGCCCAGCTTGACAAACTTCTCAGGGTGAAGCATAGGCAGCTCAACAACCTAGAGAATATCAATGATAAATGTGCAAATCAACTAAACTTTCCGATTAAAGTAAACTACAATAGACATGTAAACAAAGCAACTCCAATATCCATTATATTACAAACCTCTCGCATTTTTTCAATCTGCTCTTTGCATCCTCCAACGTCATTATAGGTAACATCTGGCTTTTCCTCTACCGTCATCATTGTAACACTTGGATCAATTTTTGGAGGCAAAGGAATCTGAATTTGATATTTATTCCTGTCCACACTGCAATAACAGTAACATGTCAATCCACAAAATAGTAGACCATTGTAACACTTTCTATTGATTCATCAATTGCCCTAGACTAAGTTACCGTTGCCACAAGATATAATTCAACATATGGAAAAAATGACATCCATCCAAGTTCCCACTATATAATGCATCTAAGCAGTTCATGACCAGAAAAACAAATGGAAAGATCTGTGCCGCTATGCTAAACACAAAATGCTTGCTTGGTTAATCTTAAAGCTAGATGGAATACTCACCCGACGCGCATGCCTTCTTCAATATCAGTAGGTGAAACTTTATCACCCAATCCAACAACAAACTGCAACAAAACAATGCACCAGGCAAAAATAATATTAATCACCCTAACACCAAAATAAAGTACGACAAATGTATTTTCACATCATGTACTGCCTGTAATGGTATATAGAACAATATCTGAATAGAAGCCATATTTTGATAGATATGGTGGTTTGAAATAAAGATAACTGGACTACAGTAACATTTTATAGGGTTCGTTGAGGAGCAATGGAAACCCCAGGCAAAACTATGAAGAAGAGAGAGTAGCTAACTTACCTTGGCAATTTGCTTGACATTTATAACATACTTGGCATCCTCAGTATTTGGATTGATAATCTTGGTACATCGTGCAACCTATCAAGACAAACCAATCATACCATAACTAAACACAAAAATAGAGGGATGCCTGATATCGACAAAATCCAAAATTACTACCTGAAGAGGTTGCTCCTCCTGCATCATTTGCTTATCAGATACAAGATCCCATTGGCTGGGAGCAGCTAAACCAGTATCAGATTCTTTAATACCTATTATTGAGTGAGAACTGAGGATTCAGAACAAGCAAGAGCATCACACAATAAACTGCAAGTACTCAGGTATACGGAATGGCACTTCAACATGGCACTTCAACTAGACACATACTTGAAGAAAATGCAGTATTTATAGCAGTACCCCAATAAAACTAGTAAATTAAAATTAGAGCAATTGTAACCAAATGGTCTGAAAAGGCATGTTTTACAAAGGGACAACTACAGGGGAATTCACCTACCACATAAATCATTAATCTTCTTGGCCATATCCTTGATCTCCTTTTCAGCTTTCTTTATGCTTGTTGAGTAAGGTCCCAAACCCTACATAGTAAATATAAACACCTTCAAAGGCCAGCACATAACATGGTATATGCATTACTTATAGATTTCTACTATAATGTACGACTCCACTGACTCATATGCTTTCGTTTCAAATGCATATTACATACAGAAATTGAAAATAAATCAATTTCAGATGGTATATTAAGGTAAATAAACAAACATACATACATACGTAATGACAGCTTGCAGTAATGAGTACTCAAAACCCCATAACAATTTCCTATTCAACTAAAAAGAGACGAATAAAAGCTTCCAATTTAGATAAACATAAGCAAACCCATAGTAAATTCAGTAACCAGTTCGAATAAATTCATATTAACCAACAGAAAAACCGAAAATACCATCCAAACAATGCTTTTTTTCTGAACCCAATAGCTGATAGTCCAACCCATAGCCTGATCGAATTTCCAGAAAACAAAATAAATACAATTTCCACACAACATCCATCGCCTAGATCCGAATTGTATCTCAAACCAAAGAAAACACACACAAGCTACTCTGAATTCAGTGCCCCCGCATTCAACACAAACAACTCACCCCGCCCCACCTTCATCAATTCACTAAATTCAAACATACAAGCAAAATAATAGCGTAAAATTAGGGTTTATGAACAGAGAAAAAGAACATCACATAAGTTTTGAGGAGGGCAATATCGTCTTCATCGAGAGGCTTAGGGTTCTTCTCGTCCTTGATCTCATCCTCAGGATCCGGCACCATTTTCCCAATTTGTGATTTTTTTTTTTCTTCTTTTTTTCAGGAAATAATTTTGTTGGAGAAACTTTACTTGAAGAAGAAGAAGAAGCAGTGAGAAGAAGAGACGAAGATGGAAATGGCTATATTGTTTCCTATATGTATCACGTGCTTTGCACGTGATTGGGCTACCAGCTCAATAAAATGTTGGATGATAGTCGGCCCAATTTCATTATGGGCCTACGAAGATGGGTATATATACATCTAGCTGTCCAATAAAAGCCCAAAGTCTTTTTATTTATTTATTTAATAAACACTAACTTGTCATAATATTACATTTCTCTAAAAGCGAGAAAAAAAAATACAATTATCTGTTTTCATTTGAAATTTTTTTAGTTTATTATATTCAATTACATTAAAAAAAAAAAAAAGTAAACTATAAAAAAAAAAAAAAATCTAAAACACAAGGGCTAGAGATTTATTTAAGCAAATAATATAATAAGAAAGTATTCTGAATTACTTAAAAAGAACAAGAAAAGAGTCAAGATTAATTTGGCCCATTGCTTCAAAGCACAAATTTTATTGCTTGCTCTGAAAAACATATACAGGTCCTGTTTGATTCTAACAGAATGCTAAAACTAAGAAGCAAAAATTTCTGCAAGAATAAATGGAATTACTAAAAAAGCTGGAAATAAAGCAACTAAAATCTAACTAAACTAAACCACTAAATTGAATCTCTGTATTTCTTCACATCTCCAGGATTCAAATAGAGTTTCTGGCAAATCTTCGATATCGTACACTCGCTCACAGCCTCGTCATCCATGTTCTTACGGCCCAGAAGCTCTTCCAGTTCCTCCGATGGTTGAAAAACCTAATTGCAAAGTCCAATTTAGATCAAGAAATTCGAAAATAGAACAACAACAACAATAGTTATCATATCTTGCCATCGTGTTTAGTTTGCACGATTTCTTGTATAATCAATGATTCAATATCATGAACATTGTCAAAATAACGCAACCCTAATTCCGGTTTGGAACCGGAAAATGAGAGTTAAATGTGAACAATCTAAGAATCAACTAAAGCACTTGGGTTTTGAGGACTTTATTTTTGCCAAAACATTGAGCTGAGTTGAAAATCCTTACCCATGGAGGAGAAGTGGGATTTTCACTGTTTTTGTCAGAATTACGTGTGGGATCCTCTTCGCCTATGGCCGTACGATCAGATGCTTGTGGAATATAGGAGGCATCACTCACTAACTGAAGAAGCTTTTCACTTCCCTGAAAAAAAAAACGAGTCAGCAAAGAAACAAACCTGTAATGCTTTATTAGTTGAGTTTTCCACAAAAAATGGTATCTCGAGATTGTCAGTTTACTAATGATCCGTTCGAATAATAATCTTTAAGGTTTTGTCTGACCTGTGAGGCTCTCCAGTGAGAGTAGGCACGGAACAAGACCCAAAAGAACGGGATGTTGGGCAAAGGAAGAACCTGCATATGATTTTCAAAGATTTTACGTATAAATGACAGATACATATGGACTATGGAAAATAGAGCATAAGAAAAACTCGATACATACCATGAAAACCGATGTCAAAGGCAGCAAGATGGCAGAGCCATACAAGTATTTCTTGTGTATAACCGATCCCCTAATAATCATGCAGCGAATCACATTTTATTCAATATGATAAACGCCCTTATCGAGTTTATATAGTTGTAGCAAAAAACTAATGCGTAGCATTTTTATGATATTCTTGCCTTGAAACAACAATACAAAATGTACAGGAAAAGGTATAGTGCTAGTCAGGGATTAAAAATAAGAACAGACTTTGAGAATGTAAAAACGATAAATAGAATATATCGATAAAGTTACCTGAATGCTATATGCTGGAGTCTTCGACGGACGAGCCGTGGATTCAGGCTGCGATATGTTGAAGCAAAGTTTACGAGGATGAATTACCATAAAAATAAAAAATGTTCCAACAACATAATCATAAGGAAATTGCCATGACTAAACTAGTTCTCAAAATATTAACTTAGAATCAAAGGCTTCAGATAATCGTAGAATTTTTTTTTTCTTTTTTTGAGAAAATGCTTCAGCTATTGTCTATCTCGTACTTGACATTTTCCTGTGATATATGTGAGCCTATTGTATGAAAATCTTATTCGTTCGGCATCAAATAAACTAGAAAGGTTCGAGGTCACACATCAGAAGAAATCAGATTACCTTGAAGGGTATATAATATCCACTCTATCAATCTCCTTGGGAATTGATTTGAGGAAGATTTCTGATGGCTTAACACGAGACAACAACTTCAATCCCAACCTACACATAGGACATTTTATTTCCTTTTTCTCAAAGTGAGATTAGAGAATTATACAAAATTTTCACAATTGAAATAAAAACTCAAATTAAATATACCCATGAATCCTGTTCTTGATACTCCCTTGGGGTGCCTTCTCCAGATTAATCCAACCTCTATTCATCTACACATGTTCCACGTTTACAATTACATGAATATACAGAAGCCCATAAATTATTAATTCAAAAGTCAAATAAGCACCACAAAGCATACAAACACCTATCTTTAAAACATTTCTCAATATCTTAAGTATGCAATTTTCATGTGAATTACATGCACAAACCAGTTGCACATTAGTCATTACTCACCAATAGACGATACCATCAAAATCCATTCTGAAATAATCATCTGAAATCCATTTGAATACAAATCTTTCACACACTACTCAACAATAAGCAAAAAAAAAAAGAAAAAAAGAAAAGAAAAGAACAGCACATTTGATGTGAAGATAGGCAAAACTAGTAAACAAGTACTCTGTAACCCACAATGTAAACAACCACATTGCGTGAAGGCGTTCACAAGCCATAGATTTAACTACATTGATCAAAACCATAAACAACACAAAGTAAATCAATCATATGCCACATGAACAATACCCTTTATGCATTACCAAACAATGAGCAGCAGAAAATGTTTGTTTTCATGTTAATACAACAGATTATTCACGTTGAATCATATCACGAGCCACATGAACCATCCCTTTGCACATTACTCCGCGATAACCAACATGAACAATATATTTTCATATGAAATACGGACCACCCTAACTAGCAGTGAATACTTACAGAACATCAATTTAAGGATAACCAATCTTGTGATAACTCTCCACAAGCCATTCGGCTAGAGCCAATTGCACATCCCTTCACACATTACTCATAAATAAGCCACACAATTTCACACTAAAACCACACAATCCCAACAAGCACCAAATGCTCAACGCATTCACCACCTTGAGCAAGACAAAACCTCACATTAATGACCAATCACCACAATCGAAAACCCACCTCACCCAAATCATTATCAAGCAATGTAAACAAAACCCTTTAAGAATTACTCATCAATAAACCCAACAAAAACCAAAAAGCTCTATGCAATTTCACAACCTCTTGCAAGACAAAACCTCACACTAATGACCATTACACCCAAAAACCCACCTCACACAAGCCATTATCAAGCAATATAAACACAACCCTTTAAGCATTACTCATCAATAATCCCTAAAAACACCAAAAGCTCAATGCATTCTCACAACCTCGTGCAAGACAAAACCTCACAATAATCACCATTACACCCAAAAACCCACCTCGCACAAACCATTATCAAGCAATATAAACACAACCCTTTAAGCATTACTCATCAACCATCAAACCCAGAATTATAATGCGCAATAAGATACCTTATCAGCCACGAAATCGACCACGAGCTCAACCTTCGACTCCTCTGACGACCCTTTGCCGTTTCCAGAAGAAATAATTCTGTTCCAAAGCCCTTTGAACGTCGATGGAGTGTTGGAAGACTCTGTGGAAACCGTTGAAGGATCAACCGATCGGCTAAAACACCAGTTTCTTCCTCTGATCGGAAACACCACAACTTTAGCCCTCATCTTTGAATTCTTCAAAAAAGGAATACAAATCTTCAAATTTATGCTATTTGTTTCAAGAAATCCGTGGTTCCAAAACGATGTTAAAATTGAAATTTAACCAAAAATCAATTCGTTAAAAATGGGAATGCTTTGTTGTATGCGTATTCAGAAATAGTGCGGCGGGTTGGAGGTTTTAGTAAGTGTGACTGTGCAATTTGATAGGTGCTATTACACATGGACTCCAATTTCTATTTTTCTATTTTTAACTCTAACAACCTTAAACTCTTTTAGGATTTTCCTAAATCATACGAGTCTTTTTTTCTTTTCTTTTTTTTAATCATTTTAGAAAAAAAGTCGAATCAATCTAAAATTAGTTGGACTAAACTCGAATACAAAGACGGTCAAACTTGAGTTGATCATATTGGTCATCGAATCAAGTTAAGTTCAAAAACTTTATGCTAGATCAAGTATGAGTTTAGTTAGACATCGCATTAGCTTATTTTTTCAATTCCAATTTAGCTCAATAAGCAAGACTTAGATCGATACTTCTCGATTCGTTTATAACCCTACATTAGTCCATGTCATAAGGTACTAGTAGCAATAATACTAATAAGGCAAGTTCACAAGGTTTGAAAATTAGTTAAGAGAAGTTATAAGATGTTTATCAATGGCTCTCACAATTCTAGTGTACAACAAACAAATACAACTATACTCATTTTGGAAGGGGATTACAGAGCACAAAGCAAGTAATAATACTTGCTGAAACCTCTTATTACATACAGATCAAAATAAATCAGGTAAGAACTCATTTACACCAGTGACTCAGATGTCCGAAAAATACGCTCCAAAATCCTCGACGAGCCCTCACAGATGTTCTTCAGTTTTCTTGGGAAGTATATTCAATGGATGCTATGAAAAAATCGAGTAGTTTACTCAGGTAGAGTGACTCATCTTTGTGGACTTGCTATCAAACGGTAATAGGGGACATGAATGTATAAGATTGTTGTTCACACATCTTCTGCAATAAAATTTGGAAGTTCACCCTGGCACAAGTACTCGTCACATTGTGATGCTGATCCCCAGTCTTTACGAAGCCTTAGAATATCCTCAGTGAAAGTAGATCCAGAAGATCCAATAAACACGGAAGATAATGCACATATAGTCTTATCCAGCATTGCTTCGATCTTCATGATGAAAAAATTTAGTATTAGATCTAAGTTTACTAGATTGTAGACTCCTCAAGATTTTCATGAGTATTCTGAAAATTTGCTATAAACAGCACAAGACAAGATATGCAGCTATCCTGATTATCTAAACACGTTTTTGTTATTGATTCTTATAAAAGCTGCCACAGGTGTATTATAACACGAATCAAGATTAAAGAAACAACTTGAAAAGTTAGCCCACCTGAGAATCTCCTTCGAGTCCATGTCTGTATAATAAAGCGTCCCATTTTTCAGCTGCATTACGAGGTGGTCTCTGAACAAGTGGCACAGTCTTCCCATTCAAGACAATAAGTGACTGAAGTAAACCAGTTTCACTTTCTGCAGCATCTGTTGAAAGATATATTACTGGAGTATTAGCCCTTTCAGCAACTCGGCTGATGCACTCTGCAGCTTGAGGAACAGGATAAAAGCAGCTTGATTGCTTCGCATTGCTGAAAAGCCATTGAGAAAATTCTGTTAGATGTTACATACAATCACAGAATAACCCGCAACAAGTCCTGAAAGAACAAAGGATAATACCAGAATTTCAAGAAACCGTGGCGCCGAAAATGAAGAGCTATATAGTCCTTCCCCAAGAATGTCTGTATAAAACGTTGAGCAGTGAGCAAAATAAGCCGGCTAGGCTCAATCAAAGTCTTACATTTATGGGCAATTGGACCTCCAGGCTGCATCACCCATTCTCTCTCAACATCAGCAAAGAACACATCTCCAATTGCAATGACATCGTTGTCTGAAGAAAACTTAGCCAAAACATCCTCAACTTTCCTTTGGGTCGGCTTCTTAACATCCTCCTTCCAGACAGCCTCGACCTTACCCAAAGAGACACCGAGCCCCTTCAACTTCTTCACATGCTCATCATCTATAAAGCATGGCTGTGGTAGTGAGAAATAGCACATAAACTTATCGAGATGCATATGGTTCTTCTTACTCTCAGCAAACTCCTCAAATGTCACCACAACTTTCCTCCCCAAACACTTATTAATGTGCTCAATATCCAACACCCGATGAAACTCATAATCAACCTTTGAACTTGGGATCACTAAAATCCGATTAAGCAAAGCCGCAAAGAACATATGCTTCTCTAGACAAATCAAATGATTCGACATTTGGCCCGAGACGCATATAGCAAACAAATACTTGTTCGGTTTAGGATTCCATTCTATTGTTCTCCTCTCAGACAACCTCTGATCCACCTTTCTGCACCTACTCCAACCAGAAAAACTAGGATCCGTGTGATTTTCAGCCAAATCCAGAGCAGCACCACTTTCATGTGATGACAACAGAATCCCTTGAATTTGCTTATTCAAGGAAATTTGACTAAAAACCCGAGATTTCAAGTCTTCCAACGATGAAGATGAAAGCAAATCAATCCCATTACTATTACCAGAACTCGAATTCGTCAAATTACTACTATTAAAGTTCGACGTATTAACTAATGCACTATAATTCCACATCTTAAAAAGCTCAAATTCCTGCTGCTTAAGCAAATACAAAGCTCGTAACTCAGACTCACGCATTCGATTAACCAGAAGACTATGTCCCCCAATTTCTCTAATCGATGGAACACGCATCTGAAACATATTCTTCAAATCCGTCGCAAAATACAGAATCAGAATCACCATAGGCAGAAAAATCGCGAAAAGATACCTCTTATTGAGCCGGCGAGCGGCGCCGGAAAACCGGCTCCTCAAATCATCGTCGATTTGGAAAGCAGAGTGATGACGGTGGTTGGGGGACTTAACGACGTCGTTTGGCCTGGCATTTTGCGAAATCAGATTCTCGCGATCATCCTCTTCGTCCGATGATTCTCTCTCCATCATTCAGCTCAATTTCTCTCAAAATGGCCGTGAAATCAACAAATGAGAAGAAAAAATGCACATTAAAGCACTGAGTATGCAGCTGTGAGGATGTTTGGATGATGGTGAGAGGGGTTTTGAAGGAGGAGAGAGAAAGGTAAGAGTGAGAAAGAAGGAAAGTGAACTCAGCAACTAATTCTCCATCATTGATTGCTGATCGGAGAAGAAGGTCGTCGGTGGAAAGTGACCTGGTACCGGATCTGCCTACCTTAAATGGGCCCATTAAAATGGATGTCTTATTCTATGATAGCCCATTAAGATTAATTTCTATATCCACTTATACTTGCTAGACCGGCCCACTATCTTTGTAGCAACAGGCCCATAATGAGGGATCTGATTATATCTCGTTTTTCATTTCACTTCTTATATAATAAATAAAGGTTAAATGTTTGTGAAAATTACAATTAAGTATTTTAATTTTGAAAAAGCTAAGAAAGATGATATATTGAAAATTTAATGGTTGTAAAACTCCATTTCTAATAAATCTTGGAATCTATTTTGTAATATAACAATATCTGGAGGGTTAAATAATAATTATAACATTCTATTGCATTTAGGACACGTGGCGGTTTCCCTTGAGTTCCAGATGTCTCTAGTGTTGTCTTCTGTATTCAGGATCTCTCTCCCTCTGTTAGAAATAAACACACAAAAGTCTCTCAAGTGATATGATTTTCTCGGAGTAATTTGGAAAAAGAAGAAATGCTGAGAATGGAGATATTAGGTAAAATGTTGGCCCAAAAGCGAGGTGGCGCCGCCGCTTTCTGCCACCACGGACTGCGGTGGATGGTGACCAAAGCCGCCAACCGCGCCGCCGTGCATGGCTTCAAGCTTCCTGTTCCCAGTATCATCCCAGTAAGTGTCTGTTTTACAGCTATCATTGTTTTGTTAAGATTGTGGTTGGATAAATGAGTGATTTGAAATGAATGAATTTCCAAATCCACTCAAGTTAGAATGCATTTCATAGCTCAAAAATTAGTTTAAGATGATGTTTCCTTAAAATACACTTCAACATCTGTCCATTCGTAAAATCATTCTCAGGAAGAGGAAGTGAAAATGGAGGCTCGTAGATCTACAGAGGAGAAGGGAAAACAGAGAAGGAAGATGGAAGATATTCTCGAATCCCACCTCAAGAACTGGAAAGTGCTCTACGTTGAAGAAATTGTCTCTAACAAGTAAAATTATGCCAAATTTGATGTGTAATAAAGAAACTGTGTAATAATGCAATTTCAAGCTCAAACACATCTGTTATGCATTTGAAAATGTGGATATAAGCTAGTATTGTGCACTCTATACTTCCTAGCAATATGGAAATAGAAGTAATAGAACTATGCATAGAAATTATAAATGCTAGAACTAACCTAGGCTTCTTCAGCAACTTCTACCAGCCTCCCACGAACCCATTTCGTGTGAATCTTCGCTTGTTTCTTTGGTGCTTCCATGCTCTCTGGTTTGAGTTCTAGTCCATTTACTGATGGCTTTTCTGTGTGCACTGAGATCCCATTAGGATTTGGTTTGGGATCAGCAAGATTCTTGGTTGAAACGAAACCATTAGAGCTTGTTTGGTGAAGCTTTTCTTCGGTTTTGAGTGTACCATTGGAGCAAGAACTGGAACCATTTCCATTCCCATTCAACAAATCTGGCCACACGAACTTGTCGAAACTGAAATCATCGGTAGAATCATTGGTAGAATCATTAACTGTTGTTGATAGGATGTGAGATCCATTTACTTTTCTGTGGTTTATGACTTCCAGATTTTGAGGGTCTTCATCCATCTCTTTTTCAAGATCTGATACTGGCAGAGTTGAATTCTCTGACAGATCATTGTCATTTTCAAAGGGGATTGTTTCATCTTCGATTTCTATGGAGTCGATGAGCTGAGTTGCTTCAGCAATCAGCATCCTGCTTTCGATTAGGGAAGCCTGAGCAAGAGGGCTTGTTTTGGCAGCTATTTCGAGGGCCTCTGCTGCCTTCTCAGCTTCAGCAATCATAGACCTGCAAATACTATAATGTTGAGAAACAATCAAACAAAATGAGAAAATGAAAGTATAGAATAGAACTTACTTGGCTCTAGTGATTGCTTCACTTTTTTTGTTGATAGCAGTGGCTCTCTGTGCTCTAATGTTCTTCAACATCTCCAACTTGGTACTTGCCAACGGATCCTTGTATGATGGTGACTTACTTCTCTTTGGTCTAATCAGTTGATTCTGGATCTTCGTTTTGTTTTTGGCAGGATCATCAGTCTCATCATTCTTTTTAGAACTTCTTCGAGTTTGTCCATCACCAGCTGGCTTTCTCCTCGGCTTCCTTTCAACCCCTTCCGTAATGCCATGAAACTTAGCTAGCCCCGTGCATACTCGATTGCGGTAGTTCTTAGCATAAGAAACAAAGGGCTTCAATACTGGTTAAGGGCATGCATTGAACTATGTAGGAAAACTTTCTTCAAGGACATTCAACTCTATAAGATGAAAAAGTTGATGCATGAAAATAAAGATCTTACAGGATCTGCCCATTTGGCAGCTATGGCCTCTGAAATCTTCCTCTTCTGCTCAGCTGACTTAGGTGCTCTCTTGCTTCCCTTTGGTCTACGCGTATTTCTTCTGTGTTCAATACTCTGCAACCATTCCTTCTTGAGCTGTTTATCCAAGATCTTGTATGAATCCCATTGCAATTCTTCCTCACCTAGAACGCCCTTACGAGCAGCTACTGCAATTAGATTTTGCCAATCAAAGAGGCAAGTATCCTGCAGCTTCAATCTCTCACGGCGTTTTTCCCACCCCAGACGAACACCAACTCCAATCTTCATCCTTGTTTCTTCACTGCACAGACAGGAAAACAGAGAGAACACCACACGCTGTAAAGTGGATTATTGAATTCTAATCTGGATATCATAGAAGGAATTTGAAAACAAAGTAAATGGACTTGAAATGACGTGACAATTGACAAATCTAAGGTGTACAACTGTTTCCCTCAAATGGCATGCAGAATCACATCACATTGCCAATCAATTCAACTAACATCATAGCTTCCTCCAACAAATGAAATAGTCTAATGCATGTGCACTTGAACATAAGCAATTCTAGCACAAAATTCTTACACCTTAAGTACAAAGACTACAGGCAGTGGCTGAAACAAGAGAACATGAATCCCATAAAAGAATCAATATGTTTGGTGTTCAGTTTACCTTTGAGAATGCCCCAGGTTAACTAGCTTCATCTTGACCTGTGTGATAAAAAAACATTAGTCTCTTTCCACAATCTCAAAAAAAAAAAAAAAAATCACACATAAAAGGTTAATTCTTAGTTCATACTGATAAGCTGAAATCACTATATGGCAAGAACGACAACTTAAAAGTTGAACTTGTAAGAAAACTTGTCGAACTTAACAATGCAAGGGAAAATGATTGAATCCCATGAACAATGAATCAAGAAATAAGCAGCTAGCTATACAGTGTCGATTTTTGGTATGTAGACAACATAACAGGACTTGGCTAGATGGAAATATAAGTATCAGTACGTTTGGAATAGCTAACATCATCAGAGTCACGAAGTGATATAGAATTCCAAACATCATCAGAGTCACGAAGTGATATAGTTTCAAGATGATCGGCTTCAAGACGACCGGCAAGTCTACCTAGAAAAGGAGTACCTTAAGCAAGTTTATATAACACAGTGAAAACCACATTAAACTCAAGAAACAAACACTTATCTTATTATCCTTGTTTTCCTTTTTCTCAAAATTATTGTGGGGTTTTCATAAAACTTTCTCAGTTTCTTACATGACATCACCTTAGGATCTTGCATTGCGAGCCTTGTTCTCTCTTTGATCTTCTGTACAGTTTCTGCACATATTTGAGACATCTGTTCAATAAAGACACAAAAACCGAACTTCCAGTATACAATTCAACAAAATGCCGAGATAAGCGTTACCTGGACTGTGCTTCCTGCCTTTGTTCCAAGGCGTGTTCCCTTTATTTGCTTTGGAAATCCTCATCCGTCTCAACTTCTCCCTCTCCTCCACTTCCGTTGAGTCTTCACTTGAAGATTGTGGTTGTATATCAGAGGTACTCAACTTTGAATCAACATCCATCATCAACACATTTCGATACTCTTTTGCCCCTCCATTCTTGCAAGGTACACTAGCAATTTCAAGCGTACCAACCGCTTTTATCATCAGCCTACTCCGCCATAACTCCGTCCCCCCCAATGTAAAACTTTTCCCCCTTTTTTCAGAAATACAAAATGTTTTCCAAGAAAATGTAGATGCCAATCCCAATTTCCTATCATCCCTAACTGCAAGTTTATTATGAAAATCGGTTTCGGATCTAAATGCCAATATATTGTTGCGGAAACAAGAACAAGGCTGTGAAATAGCAATTTCTGCAAAACAAACACGAACTTCAACAACTTCAGCAAAATTCCAAATTCCAATTCATTTAGAAAATCCTCCAAATAATCAATTACACATTCTAATTCCATATTGAACATACTCCAAACGGAAAATTACACCAAAAAACAACTAAAAATCAAAATAAATTCGGGAAAAAAAAACTGAACACAAAAATTAAAGCTGAAAACGTAATTTTTTCTGGCTAAATTTACCTAATAAAGGCATGGGAAGCTCATTAAGTCGGAGGTCCAAAGCACACGGTTCAGATAGAAGATTCTGTTGCCGCCGTTTACGAAGATTCCATGCACGCACTGTAAATAACTCCTTCTACACTTGGATACTAAACCGAGGCAAAATCAGATGAAGAAAAATTGAAGGATTTGTGCTGATGAAGAAGAGATTGAAGTGCGATAAAATGGAGCGACGCGAGAGCCACAAACGCAATGTCTTGGTGTGTGCAACAGTGTGACAACCGTGGATAATGATGGATATTTTACTGCTTTTTTTAATTTTATTTTTCCTTTTTCTCTAAATTGAATTTGTAGTTGGGTAAATTACATTTTAACTCGCATTTACATAAATCGAGTTGAGAGGAAAATACTATTAATAAATGTAACGTGATTTAAATTGTTCTATATTTTTTATACACATTTTATATTTTACTTATTGAGTTGGAATTACATGTAGGTTTGTTTGAGCTTGATATAGATTATGTTTACACTTTTTTTTTTTTTGAGAAAAAATATGTTTAAACTTAGAAACTTGAAATTAAATAAGTAATTAGTCAATTTAAAAAGAAAGGTAAGGAAGACCAAAAGTGATGCTTATTGTTTCATTTTATTTTCAAATTAAATTTGATTAATCAAAATTGTGTCACATGTACCAAATTTTGCAATAGTGGATTTCAAATCTAGTATTAATTTATAATTCTAACTTTGCCCATTTTTCTTAGTTCAGACCTCTAATTGTGTATTAAATCTAGCGTATTTACAATCTAAATTATTTATTATAAGTCATAATTTTAAATCTCTTAAAAGACTTTCGTACATGTGTTATAATTTTTATATCATTAAAATTTATAAATATCTAAAATTCAGTCCTAACGGACCATATTCTGGTGGTAAGATGGAGGGCCCAAAGCTCTGAAGATTGCGGGCTATAGCCCGCTAAAAATTATGGGCTCTAGCCCACTAAATATGTGTGGGTTATTTATAAATGAAAAAATCTAAAGATTTAAATATTTAAGTGATGGACATCATTTTGGATCAATTTAAGTGTTGTAAGTATAATATGTTCAATTTAATTTAATTTTATAAAACCATTTATAAAATCTAGAAATCAAAACTTGAAAGTTTATGCTGGTATTCTTTAGTTATTGTATTTTTCTTAATTATGTCCTTTTTTTGTGATTGTATTTCAAGTTTTCTTAATATGTTTGTAACTTGTTTTGCACAGAATAATGTATTTCTATGTCATAATTATCTTCATTCTATTATTTAGTTGTCATAAAGTCTATTTTGAAAAATTCAATTCATATTTTGATTAAATCTAAATTAACTGATTTTAACTGAGTAATTAAATAATGAAGTAGGAAAGTAATTGAAGTGAAATATTGAAATAGTACAAATTGAGGGTATTTTGTTAATTAAATTAAAATCTCAAAGATGGGGTATTTTTGATACTGTTCATTTAGAGAAATTCAGATCCTCAACAATATGTGCACCCCATGACCTAGAATAAACGTGAATGCATAATATGTTGTCATTGCAAATTCAACATATATATATATATATATATATATTTATTTATTTATTTATTTATTTGTTATATGTCTTTTATTGATAAAATAAACATGGTGGCATCTAAAGACCACTTAAGAGGGTCCATGTGAAATAAGAGATATTTATTTATTTTATTTTATTTCTTCTATTTTAGAATTTTAACTATGGAGTAATTATTGGAAATATCACGAATTTTCACAAACTTGAATTTTAACATGACTTATGGCTATTAGCAAATTTAATATGACTTTCAACGGCTTGTGTATTCTTAACCAACAAACATATTTGAGACATCTTTTAACTCTATAAATTTGTATTTCAAGGTCAACTAATATATGTTTATTACACGTGCTAGCATTAATTGAGGGTTTTCTTCATAATTTCTAAAAAATTAAGGATTTTTTAAATGCCCGAAATCTGTTAATTAGTTATGAATGCACAAGATCTTAAAAATCACGTTAAAACTAATTGTCAAAATTCATATTAAAATTGTAATTTTGGAAAAGTTCGGAATTTTTCTTGAATGCTTAACATCTTAATTATATACACTAAAATATATAAAAGAATGAGCAATTTGATAATAGTCGTCAAATTATAAAAATGGAGTAGAAACGTCTTCACGACTACCCCCATCTACTCAATAAAGAAAATCGTGTTTCTATGGGACACTCATTAACTAATAGCTTGATAAGAAAAAAATTAATTCAAGTCAAATTTAGTTATAATTAAAAGAAATCGAAATTTTTAAGAAGTCCCAAAACTGCAAATGTATACATATTGAGCTAACAAATTTTTAATACCAATTGTTCCTTGAAATATATAACTACGTTTCGAAAAATACATGTCAAAATTGTGGTCTCACATCTTACTATTTATATATCATTAAGATCATTTAGTCTTTTTTATCATATCGTGTGAGTTTTTAATTAAATTTTACTTTTATTTCGTTGAATAATTTCTATATATACATATATTGTATCACTTTTTGAGAGTTAGTACCAACCAAATGCACAAAGTCTTCCATTTTTTTTTTTTCTCATTAATCATTGATCTCATGTAATTTTTGTCAAAATCTTATTCACTAATTGAAGTACAAAACATAAATTTCATGATGTAATAGATTGTTCTTTTATAAATAATTTTTTTAGGGTTATTGCCGACATCACCACCAGCCAAGGAGGGAGAGAGAGAGAGATGAGCAAGATGAAGTTTTCATGTGATTGAGAGAGAGAGAGAGAGAGATGAGCAAAATGAAGTTTACATGTGATTGAGACCCGTGGATTGTAGTATGTTTGTTATGTTAATATATTGTCAATGGGGATATAAATTTATTATATGTAATACAAAACATTATTCTTCAAATTTTTTTTGAGTTATTTTTGAATTTAAAAAAAAATTATTTGATTAAATTTGATTCACTATCCATGAAATGAGTTTGAATGAGCTTTAATCGAGCAAAATACAAGCAAAGCTCTCGAAATTTTGATAATTATTTTTGCACTTAGATTATCATTTTTTTGTATGTAAAATATAAATGAGTTCGAAATCGAATTGCAATTCAAATTTTATCAAAGATAATATATTCTAATATGTTTAGTTATCTTTATACGTCGAACTTAAAATTTTACTAAAAAATATCAGATAACATATTAAATCATCTAGATTTTGTCTTGATTTTCGACCCACATATATAAATTGTAGATTTATAAGTGTCACAATATGGCTTTCAACCTTTTAAGTCTTAGATATTCATTAAAATGCATATAAAACTTGTTGAGCTAATATTAGTCATACAACTACTATTGTAGACACTAAATCGAGTAAAATAAGTATCAACTATGTATAAATATATAAACATATGTTTGTTTATGTGACTTTCATGGCCATGGCAAGACAAATTTCAAATTTCATTTTTTTTAAATATTATATGCTAATCCTCATGGATTGTTCCCATAATTACAAATATATCTTTTGTCGCATGTACCTATTCTAATTTGAATTATTATTTATAGACTTAGTTACAAAAAAATAGTTTAAATTTAAAACATAATCATTAAGTGAAGAGCAAGAAAGATGATATATTTAATCACAAGGGAAAATCATTTCAAACCCATCATTTTGTCCTAATAGGACTTAATAATTTCCAAGAACTCATATATTTATCCCACTTTTGACTTTTTCACCCATTTTCTGCCTAACCTAAATTTAGGGAACAATATTTCTTTCGGTGGTGAAATTTAAATAAAACTTTTAGAAAGTTTGTTGACCTAAATCATGAAAAAAAGGAAAAAAAAAAAGAGGAAATTGTTGAGGAAATTGTAGACAAAGGGTGAAAATGATTTATGTCTTGTTTATTTCAATCAAATGAGCAACAACAATTCTTTATTTTTTCTATAAAATATATATTTTGTGATGTCTTTGTTGGAAAGCAACCCAAGTTTAGGCATATGTAATCATCTTGATATTATCACAAAATTTATATTAGAATTTTCCATGGATATTATTCTGAAAGATATTTATAACATAAATTTCATTTTCGCAAAAAGTCATGTATCATAATTAATCTCGTCAAATCCTTTTCGGATATCAATGAAAAACTAAAATTTTTAAATAAATCAAGTTAGAGTTAAATATTGTATCTTGAGAGCCACTTGATGTTGAAATGAGATTTGAGTTTATGTTGATTAGATTGTAAGTAACGTTTATGTGGGATTTGAAGACATATTTCTATTAAAAGAAAAGTTAATTTTTTGATCAGACCCTACATTTAAAATCTATAATTAAAATCTAAATCCCATCATTGAGTTATTGTTTTTTCTTTTTCATAATTTTTATTTTTTTGAATCGAGAAGGATGTTTATTATATTAAGAAAATATGCTATTTTTATTTAAGTTCATATTTTCTCTGTACCAATTTTTATAATTGGCCTAAGAGATTTTTTCTTTTTTGTACCAATCTTCCATTTATTTGTAAATAAGTAATGTCTAAGGTGAGAAATAATTTGAAATCAGAATAAAAAATAAAGAGTGAAATAAAATTCAAAAGCAGAATAATGATTTGTGGGAATTGAATTATTGTCCACTTTCTCCCACATGCCAAGTGCAATGGGCATTTAAAGACTTGACTCTACACCTGTCAAATAAATATCATTGTACGCATTCTGCAAACTATTTATTTCTCCTAAAATTAACCCAAAACTTACTCAAGTCAATGTATTTTTATGAAATTTTAAAGAAATAATTATTAATGCAAAAAGAAAAAAAAACTATATGAATATAATTTTATAAGAAGGAGTCCACTGCACTGTCTAAGCACGTTTCGTAATTATGGGTTGACTTATTTCACGAATTTGGAAAAAACTCCACCTTTTATAGTAAAGTGTAAAGTTAATTTATTAAATTTGTGATATTTTGAAGTTATTATAATTAAATAAATATATTTGTGTTGTTTCTGTTATGGGAACTACTGCATAACTTATAATTTGGGGGATATATATTCCATTTATTTTGTACTTATCTGGAAATTGTTTGAGCTGCTATAGTTAATGAAAGAAGTCAAACATTCCGAGAAGTTCAAAATTGAGTGGTTGAACAAAATAGCAGCCAAGAAACGCTTTTCAAAATTGGCTACACTACATTAATACAACTTGATTTTCATAACAAAATATTATAACAAAAAAAAAATGTAAATAAATTATAGTTAAGGATGGTATAAAATGACATAATTTTTTTTTTCATTATTTGGAAAAGAGTAATTGACATTACCTCCAAATATAATTTCTTAATTTTCATATTTTTTGTGCATTCTACGTTTTATTCTAAAACTTCTAATTTGGAATATCTTTATCATTATTTTTTTCGAATGGTTGAAATAAAATTCAGATGAAGTCAAGGTCTTTGCCTATATGTCTTTGAAACTAAGATCAAAAGCATAAGCACTAGTCTCTCTCTCTCTCTCTCTCTCTCTCTCTCTCTCTCTCTAACCCCATTTAAAACGACGCCGTATCGAGTCCCATTTCCCCTTCATCTCTCCGCGGACTGCTCTTCGCAACTTCTCCATTCTCCATTTGTAGTGTCACTGTCTGAGTTCAGAATCTTTAGACCAATTCCTCGTCATCTAATGCTCTCTCTCGCTCCTATATCTTTCTCCAAATTTTCTCTCTCTTTTACATAGTTGAACTTACTGTATTTGTCAAACATCACATTAGAAAAATCAGAGTTCAAACTTCTTCTCCAACTTCTCCTTTGCTTCCTTCTTTCTTCCTTTTCTGGGCTTTGCTTAAAACCCCAAAATTTTCTCAGAATTTGAAGAATCAGATATTTCAAAGAAACTTCTCACATGCCCAAAACGTGGGCTGTACTCCTTAAATCTTATCTTGATTTCGCTATAAAATCCAATTTTCATTATTTTTCTCTTTTATCACAATCCCAATATCAAAGAATGCATTTTTCGGGACTCTGAAGAAATCCCTTTTGAAATCTGCGTTAAAACCCCCCATAAAGATTTCACTCCCTTGTCCAAGATTGCATTTTTCGGGAATCTGAAGAAACCCCTTTTCAATTCAGCACCACAATCATAAATACTGATCCGAAAATGGGAGATGCATCAGACAGAAATGGCAGATTTGGAAACACAGGAGTGATTGAGCTCACAGGGAAGATAATGGTGGTAGCAATAGTTCTCCTCTTCTTCGTAGTAGTCTTCGTTTTCTGCCTTCATCTCTACGCCAAGTGGTTCTGGTACCGCCGCCAAGAAAACACCACCACCACCGCCACACGGCGTCGCCGCCGCCTCGAATTCGCCGCCGGCCACCAAGAGATTCAGGTGGTCCCCGCCTTGCGCCGAGGCCTGGACCCTTTAGTCCTTAAAACCATACCTGTCTTGATGTTTGATCCTAAGGAGTTCAAAGAAGGATTGGAGTGTGCAGTGTGTTTGTGTGACGTGGCAGTGGGTGAAAAGGCAAGGCTTTTGCCTAAGTGTAACCATGGCTTCCATGTTGAGTGCATTGACATGTGGTTTCAATCCCATTCCACTTGCCCTTTGTGTAGAAACCCTGTGTCTAATTCCGATTCCATGTCTGAATCCAATCCTATAGCTTCTTCTCCAATGGTGGAGCCCACAGAGGCCCCTAATTTCCCAACCAATGTGTTGATTTGGGGTGATGAGACTAGGGTTAGCACCTTTGGTCATTGTGGTGAAGAGGGCCATCATCAAGGCAATGCCGTTGCGGAGCCATCGGGCTCGTCTTCGATGGCCTCAACGAGTGGTCGGCCCGATGGGGTATCGGTGATTGACATTCCGAGGCAGATTAACGACGAGGAGGATCAGAAATCTCCGGTGCCAACGAGGCTTAGGTCGTTGAAGAGGCTGTTGAGTGGTAATAGAAGAGTTATGCCTTCTAGTCCAAGAAATTTGGATCTTGAACAAGGAGGTAGAGGTCAAAGTTGATGGCTTTTGCCACTTTTTTTCAAGCATGAGTTATTTGTTACAATGTTCTTTGATTCTTGATTATGATGCATAAGAATTGTATAAATTAATATAGGTTGGCTTCTCTGTTTGGGATTGGAAATGGTTCGATTCTCTTACAGAAGAGTGTTGAAGAATACTAAGGTGATTTTGTCAATGCAAAAGCTTTTATGAGATGAAATATTTTGTCTTTGGAGTTCTTGAAATTTAGTTCTTGATATTTTTTGCTCGATATTTTGTGCTTGATTTGATGTTGAGTGAGCATGGATATGTGTTGGTGGAATCTGTTATTGATTTCATTAGTCATTGGAGATACATTTGAAGATACTATTAAGATTGAGATTGAGCATTTTAATGTTTGTGGATCTGGATAAGATTTAGACAACATTTGGAATATTTTTGCATCTGTTCATGTTTCTAATAATTGAATTGACTAGGTCCATGTTGGCCTGTTTCTGAAGCTACTTGGCTTGCACTCTTTCTTGCTTCTTGCAAGAACTGGAGCAAGAAAACAGTGCAATAAGTGAACAACTTGTGCAGTATTTGAACATGGAAATGAGAAGAATCAAGATTCATGTGTGTCCCAATTACATATATATAGATGAGATGATAGAAACAAACCTGTTTGAAATCTGCCTTACATCAAACTCAGCTGCAATGATTTGCAAATTTCTCCATTTTTCAATGAATTTTCAGTTAGAAACAAGGGTTAAAATAATTTATCGTTTCATAACTATGGTTTCTGTCGATTTTAGTCTCATAATTATCACGATTTTCATTTCAGACCCCCAATCTAAAAATATGTCCGATTTCAATCTATTTTTGCTGAATTGCGGATTTCCAATGACCTAAAAGTGATGTGGCGACATGTGTCAAATTCTTATTAACTGACAAGCGTTGCCAAGTCACTTTTAGGTCATTTGAAATTCCTAATTTGGGGGTCACATGCATCACACCGTTCGCACGTGACATTTTTCGACGAAATTAGAACTTTCCGATAAAAATTGGACTGAAATCGAATGGATTCTTAAATTGTGGAACTAAATTGAAAATCATGATATTTATGGGATCAAAATCGGAAGTATTTTTGGGACGAAAAATGATTTTAATCCCAGAAACAATGATCTTTGTAATGGTTTTGTTCCCACTTTAAATGTCTGAAAACTACAAGGCCAGCTAACATATACTACTCCACATGGATAGTAGAATTTGTAGACAGTTTTGGCAGTTGGATGGGAAGTGAAAGCCACTATTAATTTCTGCATGGGATAAAGATGTTGAAGTTGCTTGTTACTACAAAAAATAATGCACACTGAAAATACCCAAGAAAACAACATAAACAAAAAGGAAACATAACAAACAGTATTGTTTTATACATATATAATATCTGCACATATATTTATGTATATATACCTTATTAACAAGGGCCAAAAAAGAATGCCCCTTTTATAATTCTATACAATCAAGAAACCTAAAGATTCAAATACTCTAGTTTCAAAGAAGCTTTTAAATTCCAATACAATGCAGATTGGCTATTAAACATTATGTTTTTCCATACAACTTAACTTAATCATAGAAATGCACCAAAACCATGTCTGATTTCTAGCTATGTAACCAAGTAAAGAGGTCCATAAGATTGAAGCTTCTTGGAATTGTTATTTATCTGGCCAAGACACATATAGGGCACCTCATATTCCTCTTGTGGGCTATAAAGCCCAACGAGGGGCCCGGATGCAGCCCGTTGGGCTCTGCTCCGAACGCTACTTATAGTTGGCCCGACCGGCCCAGAAACATATCCACGCCTCGTCTTAGAAACGAGGACTGTCTCGTTGCTCGATTGCTTCATGGATTTGCTTTTCTTGTCAGTTTTCAACCAAGAAAACAATGAACTTTTCCATGATCTCACCTTCTTTTTCTCCAAATTTAACTGTTTTTTTCGAGTTTCTTCGAAATGTGATGTTTTTGGAGTTAATTGATCTGCATTGTTTCTTGCTTCTTCCAAGAACTTGATGCAATATCAAACCAATGCAATAATCAGAGACAGGGTTTAAGAACGCAATGCTGCAAGAATTAGATGTAGTAAATTTGGACCAAATAATTTTCTCTGCATTATTTTTTGCATTTTTATTCCCTTTTTAATTCACAATACATATGACATTTTTCAATAATCAAAGATCAAGTTTGGACCATTTTCTTTACATTGAAAGAATCCTTAATTTGTCCCAACAACATACAACACAAGAATTTTCACAAGGTAGAAACAAACCTGTTTGAAATCTGTCTGATAATCAAACTCAAAGCTGCAATTATCTCCACTTTCAATTCTTGAAACTGTTGCAAGTTTGTACATTTTTATGCCTGTAATTCTGCAGAAACAAATAAAGAAAAACAAGGAAAAAAAAAACCATATCACTAAACAAAAAAATCAGCAAAAAGGCATAAAATTATTGAGAGATTTTCTCATCCCATCTCTAACTTGGTACCTTCAAACGTGTTCTTGAAGAGAGAGAGAGAGAGAGAGAGAGAGAGAGAGAGAGAGAGAGAGAGAGAGAGAGAGCAAATAACATTAACCACTTTGAAATGATTTTATTGGTTTATTTTCTGAGAGCAAATAACATTAACCACTTTGAAATGATTTTATTGGTTTATTTTCTGTCTTTTTTCCTAGGTTTTTTTTTTTTTTTTTTTTTTTTTTGGTCTATTTTCCTAGGTTTGGTGATTATGTTGGCACTTTAAATGTGTGAAAACGTAAAAGGCCAGCTAAGGAGAATTGATTCACATGAAATGGTAGAATTTATAGAAACGTTTGGCAGTTGGATAAGTAGTGAAAGCTACTATTAATGTTTGCTTACAAAAAAGGGCAATATTCAACAAGCTTGTTATTACAATACTTAATGCAAACAGTTGAAAATAACTATATAACCCCATAAAAAAAGAAAAAAAAAAGATTTGGACCACCAAAACAAAATTGTTTGGTTGCAACGACAATCATCTCATTTCAACTACATATCACTTAAGTATTTTATCATCAACTGAATATCAGTCAAATCTAAAATCCCAATTAATGTGCAGTTGAAACGAAGTAGACAAGTCATTTTAATCGTAAGAAAAACGACATTTTGGTACCTTCTTGATGAACTCTAAATGAAGAAGAAATAATCCCTCTTTGTGATTATGAACAATCATTAAGTTTGATAGGAAAGAAGTGGAGATTTGAATTACTACAAGTCAATGAAAAAAGGTTGCAGTTTAATTTATTAAATTTAAAATACGATCCCCTAAAAACTTAACATATGAAAGTAGTATGATATCAATAAATCGAGAAAAGTTATATTTGAACTATATTAATTGAAACATGTGTTTGATTGTAAATTTCACAATATTACGATTTAATCGATAATTTAATCAAATTCTTGATTATTTTATTTTGAGTGCTGAACAAGTGGGTAACAACTAAAGATAAGTTATGGAGAAGCACAATCCTAATATTTGTCATTATTATGTTTGTTTTTATGTCATAATTAGTCTTTCACGCCGCATGTTTCGGAGCCTCCCATGATTTTGATTTTTTTCCTCCTTTTTCCATACTTCTTTTTCAAACAAAAATCAAAATAAATCTCAACCATTTCAAATGGCTCAATATTGATCTGGTGTTAATACTCTATACTTTCCATTCATTTCAAAATGTCTTTAAAGTTGTTTTACATAAATTAAGAACATATAATAATGTGTGTATAAAAGGACTATATTATAAATGTCAATGAACATAATTAGTGTATAGTATTCTAAATAAAAATCTAGTAAAAAAACATGATAGAGATAAAATTGAAAAATAATAAAAAACCAGCTGGGAGTAGAAAACAGAGGATTTCAAGCATTGGACTTCAAAACTCAACTATAACCCTATACAATGTGTTCTATACAATAACCCTATAACAAGGTTATCAATTCATTTTAAACATCACAAAAGTGCTATTTGGAATTCAATATCTCGATATTTGAGCATTTTAAATTACGATTTCATGCTATTCAGATTTTTTTTACATTTATATATAAAAAGACATTGCTTACATTGTATACAAGACTTTCATCATTCATCCAATTCATAAAATTTCTCAAAGACCTGAAAAGCTAAAATACCATCCACATTTGATTACTTGACTATAATTCTATTTCTCTTTCCTCAGATCCATTGCCAATGAACTACAACATTAATAAAAGCTAAACTCCATGCATGAGTACAGAAAATACTAGAGAAGACAACATACCAAGATTAGCAACCAGATACATGTGATATGCAAGATATTACTCAAAATCTTTACTCTGAGATTCCACAAAAGATGAGCTCAAGGTCCCATTTAGTGCAACATCTTAATTTCTTTTTGCTAATATGGAACAAGAACTAATTAATGCATCAGAAACTAATGATACACAAACAGGTAATTCATATAAGAACCAAAATGGCAGCATCTATAACAGATGATATATGATTGGTGTAGAACATATTTCCTTCACAGGCACGACCACTATACAGGTCCCTTTTGGTAATTTTAACAGCTAGCGATATGATTCAAGATGCTAACTTGCCACTTAAGCACACTTAAAGTCTCATTTGTTGGTGGTTATGTATCAAAGTTGAAGCAAAGGCAGGGCCATTACAGCAGCAAAAATGAAAATAAGCAACAGTAACAACCAGGTAGGGAAAGACCGTTTCCTCTGCTGCTTATTCACCCCTTTCGGGACTTCTACGTTTTTCAGCTCCACCTTAGCTCCACGTTTCTTTAGTGTGGGCCCACAGTTTTCATCATCAAGAGAATCTTGTGCTGCCTGATCCGCAGATTGCTCAGCTGCTACTAGTTGTTCATATTTCTCTACGTACTCTGGATATAGTTTCCTAAAGGTTGGGCTGTTTTGAAGAAAGAAAACTTAGTATATCCATAATAGGCTAAAGTAAGTAATAGCAAGTAATCAGTTTCTTTCTTTCATTTTTTTTTTATCCAAACAAAAGATAAATGGTAACTGAAATTCATTTGCAATGCAAAATTGACCAAGTGAAAAGCATCAGAGGCGTTCCGATTCTATTAAGAGCAAGCATCAAAAGAAATGAGAGGCATTTGATAAGAAAACTTAAATGAGAGGCATTTGATAAGAAAACTTACTTTTTACAATTAAAAGCCAGAGAAGCCTTTGCAAGCCTCTTTTTCTCTTCTTCTGTAGTTGAGACACTGCCTGTGGTGGGACTATCATCATTCTGAAACACATTATAATTGTTCATATTATAACTTTGGACTAGGGAAGCTGCTTCCTAATGGATATAAAGAAATGAATGCCAAATATAAAGAAGAAGCCAAACAAATTCTCCCTCTAAAATTAGCAAGAAACTCACCATGAATGAAAGTAGCCCAGTCAGTATGCTGCACGCAAATGGGAAAATCAGCACAAAATACTTAAAATTGGTAAAGAAAAGGAAAAGGAATATTCTCATTGTTGATAACACCTTACCTTGAGACGGACCACATGGGATTCCAACTCTCAGGATGGTCTGGGAATGAAATCAAATAAGTTACATGACACAAAAAAATAATTGAGTCGATAAAAGATATTAAAATGCCAATGCAACCCCAACTAACTTACAATCACTCATAGATAGGCACAACTTCTTCTGTGTCATAAATCGCCCATTGGGAGTAGTCATACTACAAAGGAGGTAAACAGCATGTTATATGAATCTACTTATAATTTCCTCATATCATGGCATCAATAGACTTCATGTCTGAATCTTGATAAATGCCATGTTTAATGAGATGAAAAAATTTACCTGATTGATGGAGGTTTAAATGGGTATTCTGGTGGAAACTTTATCTTTCCATAGTAATATCCACCTAGAATAATCAGCAAAAAAAAAGATCAATGAGATTGTAAGGCCTCTAGTGATTCAAATTAATATATATTTATGTGCAGACAACAAATACAAACACACACACACAACTGATATGTTCAAGACGAAAGAATATAGGAACCTGCAAAGGGTGTTCCTTGACTTCCCTCCAACAAATAATCTGACAACAGAATTAGGAAAAAGGATCATGTTGTTAGCAAATAAAGAAACCATTAGATATTATAATTAAACAAAATAATTAACACCAGTCGCATTATCCAATGACATTAGAGACAAGTTCAAAACCACTACCTTAAATAGCATATATATTCTAATCCAACAGGGTTCATGTGGATAAGTCCACAGTGAGGGATTCAAAATATAATATTGTAGTTATGCAGTCTTCTTCATATTGCAGTGCTACAATGGTACAAAACCATATATTTATCTTACCATCTTGACAAGCAGGGCACACCTAAAGGTTGGCCTCAACAAAAACTAGGAAAAATACATTTGGATAATAACCACCTATGCACACTTAGGTGATTTCAGTAGAAACTGGAGATGAAATATTATTTAACTGATACACCATAGCTTGATTGTTAATATGTTGTCATTCGATGTAAAAGAAATTGCTGAATAAAGGAGAAAGAACAAATGAAGCGAGTAAATGTGTGAAATTCAGTTTGAATGCTGCAACAACTTGACATTCTATAAAAATGATTATATTCAGGGAAAGATATATCATAAACTCGTTATCATGCAGTTGACCAGATAAATTAAGGGAAAGAGAAACTCACGCCACTCAAGGATGTCGTTTGGCAGAGGGCGTGCCACCACATTGGAAACAGGTTCCTAGATATGAACAACCCATCAGTAAATATAGATAAAGCTGAGAATAAAGTAATAAATGAGATGACATTTATTAGGTATTGAAGTGGATAAGGACTCCAGGTTCATAGATGAGTGCCAAATCATAGGCAAAAGATCAATGGCCTTTATATTTTCAGGAATTAGTGCATATGGGTGGTGCTTTAAATAACGAATTTCAAGCAACTAACAGTCAGAAACCAAAGAAGAAAGTAAAAATCCATCCTCATGAAATCTCGATATAATAGTAAATGAAGTTCACCAAAATCTCCAGAAGTAAAAGACAACTTACTTTACAGAGTGCTCTATATTCCTTTTGGAGGCGCTTTACACAACTTTTTGCAGTCATTCTTTAGTCAAATCAACAACGAAAAAGGTAGATTGCAGCGGATACTTCTCTTTTCCACTGCCTCTAATAGACTGTTCCCTGCTAAAGGAATATTTTAAGTATTATTATCCCTCTTTTCTTTCGGTAACCAAAGTTTCGAGAGAAGACAAATATATCAATTCTATAACAGTTACACACAACTCATACTCATGAGATCATAATTAGATACTATACTAGTGAAACTTCCCATCTTCAATAAGAGATACAACAAGAGTAGAGTCTTTAGCCTTTCAACAGTTTCAAGTTTGTCCAAAATGTGTGCAAAAAATTCATGCACATACCCCAAACCATAGAAACCACAAAATAAAAATATCAACTTCAGGTATCTCATAGATAAAAATACAAACTACACACATTGGCAAGTGTAGCACAAAACAATTGGCACTCAGGAGCACTCAACTATACATAATCACACCAAGCACCCAAATAAGCTAATATTTGCAGTTTTAACTCAACTGGTACTGTAGACTATAAATCAATGTTTTATGCTGGAATTATATTAAGAACTTAATGACCATTGACCAACTCTAGCCATCCTAATTGCCACATCTTAAAGGAAAGAGTATCATGGATTTACCATAATGATAACTACACTAATTACATTCATTCAAAAGCATTCGACCTTCTGGTAAGCAATTATCTGGATGATTTCTTTCAAAGAATCGACAAATCTATCAAAAACGAACTTACTCTCCAATCCTGATCATTGTCCCGAAACTAAATACTATTTTCTCGATAAAATCGCTACATAACAGATTAACCAATATGCATCCAATAGTATTTACTAGGTTACTGACAATATGTACAAGGAAGCGTCCCAAGAGCTTATAATTTACACTCAGTTATTAGCCAAAGAAACAATCATGTAATAGTGTGTGAATATGCAATTTTTTTCCAGAAATCCAATTAAACTCATAGCTCGTGAATTCCCTGATTTACACAACTGCTTACCCAATCACTTCAGCAATTCAAGTTACATAAAACGTAATTTCCCAATTTAATCCAACCCTAATTGCACAAATGTTAACAACAACAGTTATCAATCAAAATCAGTAAATTATACAAATCCGTACTCACTAAACCAACACATTCCCAAGAACCCAACCAAATACAAAAATTAAACCAAAAACAAAAAAAGCAGAACAGCATAATTAAACATTCATATACTGCGTACACACCAGAGATCCAGAACGCCAAATCAAACAAGCCGTTGAACAGGAAATCTTCAGTTCAACTCAATTCCCAGCATTTATTTTATCGCAAAGAGCACCGATACGTATGAAATAAAATTCAATAAGCGTTGAAATTGGGGAAGAAGATGTGATGCAACAATGATTTTCTTTTTGGGCTCTAAATGACGGTCTTAACCCTCGAGATGCGGTTCTGGATTTTCCTTTAAATATTACCTTTTAGTTTTATTCTTTTTCATAGCTGAGGAGTTTATTGTAATTTTCCACAAACCTTAGATATTGTTCGAGGTTACGAATGTAATATACGTTGATACAAAGTTGAATATATGATGAATATTTAACGTAAAATCTTAGAATATTTTAATAATTTCTTTAAAATTCTAACAAATTGATATTAATAACGATCGTATACACGATAAATTATATAAGTATTCTTTAACATTACGAGGAGCATCAAATTACTCATAGTCCATCTTTGATATTTCTATAGAATCGTTGTGGTTCTAGATTATTATTATCATTGTCAAATTCTATATTATTATTTTAGAATTTATTATTTATTATAAACATTTTAGTTGTTCCATTTTATCATATTAATAGTGATATTTAAAACTGTAACAAAAATTAGAAAAATTATGTGATAATCGCAAAATATTATTTATATTAATATACGAATGCAACATATATAGGTATATAACTAAATAATGTATTATCAAACTATATCATACTTAAGTTAAACGGGATGACAGATAGAACAAAAAATCATAAATATTTTTTCAATATAAATAATATTTCAAAATTTCTATTAAATAAAAACTCTAATACACGACCATATGCTAGTACAATTATAAAATAAAAAAGAAACGAGTTAGTCTCTTGTGAAAACGTTCTCACGGATCTTATTACATAAGGTGAGTCAACTCACAAATTTACAACCCAAACTCTTTATTCACATATTATTTGTGGGTTATAAGACCCCGTTTCACGGTAACTCTTCGTGGAACTGTCTAATGTAAGTTTTTGTGAAAATAAAAACCCATAACTCAAAATATATGTCGCATGCACCTATCTCACCATAGTTTTAATACATGGCTAGTTGCATATATTTTATTAGAAGTGCAAAATCGATGTGTGGCCTTAACAATGAGTGCAACAAAATAAATAAATCATTAACTGCATCTGCAATAGGAAAGTAGAGACTGGACAAAGAACACGTCATCAATGACATTAAAACACAAATTCAAAAATAGAATCATAATGTCAGAAAACAAAGCAAAGACAACTAAGGAAAGATGGATCCATTGTTTTGATTACTTCACACAGATTGGAACAAATAGGAAGCACTGTCTTTTCTTGGATCAAATAAAATAAAATACTAATATGCAGCAAAACAGAGTAGTTAATATATGATCACGTGCTAGTCACATGACCACACTGAAACTGCAACAACTAATCTGGAAGTCAGAGTTGTAACATGATGGTCAAAGAGCATCACATGATCCAACTTGCATAGGATTCCAACAAGATCTTGCAAGAAAGAAAGAGAGTGTATAAATCTCATTACAATAGTTGATTATCTCCATTGTCTTACCAAACCCATCAACACTTAAATCTTAACAACTCATCAAACACATCAAAATTGTATTCTCATAATACAAAACATCTCAGTTATGAAATCCCACTTAAGTATGATCACCTCTTTTCTTCTTGCATTAGTGATCATTCTGCATTCCCACATGCAAGATGCACAGGCTATGAGGTTGCTATTGGTGAAAACGGAAACATCTACACCTAGCACACAACCCTTCAAGAGTTTCCATGTAAAAGAGAAGAATCCATACGAGAAGGAGAAGGAGAAGTCGAGCTTTAGAAAAGTACCTCCAAGCAGATCAAATCCCACGCAGAACAAGTAACACTTCTAATTCTTGAGGCATTTTCTTCTGTAAGAAGTTTCACTCAGATGTCGTGTTCTTGTATCAGATTCAAGCCGCCATAGGATGATCTGCAATGGATTAGAATTGGTTTTGTTCATAGGATAGTATCAGTTTGTTGCAACTTAGAATGTATCAAGTTTTGATTTAGTCCAATTTTGTTGTTCTATGTAATCCATAGCCTAGACATGTGAATACAAGAGCTTTCATTATAATGCCCAGAATAGTATCTCCTCTGTGATTATATTTCTCTAAAGCACTATGCACGCAAAATTTTACACAAATAACAAAGAGTACAAATGAAAACCGAAGAAAGAACAGATTGTGTGACCTATCCATGGAATAACTGTGTAGCTTTCAGTTAATCGCTAACTCCAGCTTTCAACTTCTTGTCGATAGATTTTGATAATCCATCCTTTCGATGCCTTTTCTTCTCATTCTTAGTACTCGATAATTTCTCATCATGAAGAATTTCAACATCATTAGTATTCTTAGCAGAGCTGCTACCTTTTGATGTTTTATGCCTTTTGAAGCGATTATCGTCATTTTCAGGGAACCCTCTGCCTTTTGGTTGCTTATTCCCTGATTTCTTAGATTTAGCAGAACTTTGGTGAGCCAAAAATGGAGTACCAGAGTTGGAAGAAAAGCCAGAAGAAAGACGACTGTCAATCTCTTTCCTCATGTCCTTCAAGTTTTCAGTCTGCGATTTGTGATGACTATCTGAAAGAAAGTTCTCACTCCGAGATGATTTGACATCCTTTGGCCCAAATGCTGCATAGAATTCTTTGTAAGCAGATTGCTTTGAAGTTTGCCCTGATCTCCATTGATCCGGTCGCCTTGCGAATCTATCATATCAAGAATGGAAACAGGAGAGGATTAGCTACTATCAGTGAAGTAAAAAAGAAGTAATTTGTTCATGGATTTCACAAGAAACTCAAGATAATAACACAACACAAAACAATTATTTCGTAGTAAATCTCTCACAATCAAGGAATTTGAAGTTATGATTGGTCAACAATAACACAAACTATTAACTGATGCTGTGTCATTATTTCATTTAGATTCAAGTCAAGCAACATTCAATTGCCAAGACAAATTCGAGTCAAGGAAATTCTCAAAGATGCTAAGAATTATACACCACCAAAATAGTTGGTCCAGATCAAGGGCTTATGTATGTCCTTTAAATAGTGGGGCTCTTCAGCCAGGACTGTGCATCCATGATCAACCCGTATGACAAGAAATTCCACTTCAAAGAATATGTGCGTTTAGAAGTGGGGATGGAAGATACAATCTAGAAAAGTACCAAACATGCTTACCCCTCTACATCAAGTGTCTTCAACAGGTATGGACCCTGTCTAGTCTTGGACAGTTCCGATTCAAAAGGTAATACTTCTGATACAATTGTTTCTTTCAGGGACATATTGCTGACACTGAAGCACTTTTCAACAGTGAATGAACCAGAAGGAAGCAGAGAGAGCTCTCCAAAATGTCCTCGAAGCCTTCAATATTCAGCATAAACAGTTATCATTGTTATCAAATATAAAAAGCTGAATGTCTATTCACTTTGGGTATGGGGTATTGTGAAAATTGCAATAGAGAAGTACCAAAGATACTATGTACATACTAAACAACTGTCGCAATTCAAAGAGAAGGGCTACTTTGACAAGTGATTCTCAGAGCGCACGCAAGATAAAGAGAGCTTAGATAGAGATGGAACTCTAGAAATTAATGCCATACCAGAATGAAGTTTTAAATCAATAAACCATAGTGATATTTTACATCAGAAAAGGTTAATACCTTTTGGACTTAAAGAGCTAGTGTTGGTTGGCATATCACAAGAAATTGGAAGATTACAATGTTGAGGTTGTGTTCATTTAGTGATCAAGCTGAATAAATGTTGCTTATGCTACACAATGATGTTGTGTTGAACTAAAAGAATGGTACAAGATCAAACAAGAGAGGTGTAAGGTTAGATGGAAAATAAGGGAGCTCTCATCATACTTGTTAACTATCTTGTGCTTTTGCTTAGCTGAAGCATTTGAGATGAGAAACGCCTCAATAACTCGAGCACCAGTAGGATCTTTTGATGCTTCAACAACATGGTTATCCTCTAAAGATGTGATGCTTGTAATAAACGCTTGTATGAATTCCTAAGATGCAGAAAACAACCAAAGCTTTATCAAATGAAAATCATAGAAAAGAAAAATTAATATGAAACAAGGGATTATATTCATATTAACAGATTGAATTGTTCGGGGTCATGTAGGAACAAGGTCAATAATTTTTTTATAAGAAACTATGGATTTTTTTTTTCATAGAAAAAATAATTAACAAATTAAAAGAAAAGGTGCAAATCCTTAGAGCCTTATATTTAAAAAGTGAAACAATTTTTTGTAGCAAATCTAAAAACACTAAAATGACAAAACAAAAACGAGGTTCCAATTTTATGGCCCAAAGAACACAAAATACTTGGTTCTTCAATTCAGTTATCTGAGGTTGATAGTAATTAGTACTACCATCACTCTTATGAGTATATCTCCTGTTTCAAGTAGTAGAAGTGGCTGTGTAGGCTTGTCTGAACTGAACAGATAAAGGATCGGTGATCTTAGTTCAAAGCATAACACAAGCAGCATAGTTCTCTATAGGAAAGCCACTTACACTTGGATATTTGAAAACTGATTGCAGAATCAAAGAACCCAGAACATGCATTTTAACACCATCAGGCCAATTCCAGTTGGCTTTATCATCATAGTAGAAATAACTGTCAAGAAATAACAAGCGTGGAACGATGCATGAGGAAGACTCATCTTTCGAACAAACAGCATCTGCAAGGGCTTGACAAGACTACCAAAAGAAACAACATAAACCTAGTAAGAAAATAATGGATAAACAATAAGAAAACAAAGCAAAACTAGCTTACACTACTGTTCTCTCAAACAGAAAGTCTTAGCCTATGATGCCAAAACTTATACCGGCTGCTAAAACATAAGCAACAAAAATACTAAAATGACAATGAGAGCACCACATATTGTCTTAAAAGTGTACCTTCTGCTCATGGGTGTGAAGCCTTTGACAGGCAGCAATAAGGGCTGCAACAACTCCAGACCTTCCCAGTTCAAGAAGATTCCTAAATTTAGAACCCAATCCCTCAAAAATCAACTTTATCTGGATCCAAAAAAAACATGAAATTAGATAATACTATGAAAAGAAACTGAGAGTTTCCGATCAATACATTTATTGCAAAAAGAATACTAAACAGGGAACATAACCAGCCATATGATTAATATGGTCGAGTAGAATCTCTGCTATAAGTGATCAAAAGTTTATGGAGAGACTCTTATAGTAACATTATAGAATCACCATAGAGTCAAATTAAAATAATAACAATAAAAATATGGATGGTTGCTACAGCCTATATAGGGACAGTGGGTTACAATGAGACTTATAAGTCGAACACAATTATGTGTTATAAAGAGAGAGCCAGTTTATCAGGCATTACTTCAGCCAGTCAAACTAGGTCCTATTAGGAAAAGGTAATCAAAATGCTGAGACAACGATTAAGATGAAGTTGGCTACCCTATAGGTAAGATTAGAACTATATATGCATAAAACTTCTAATAAAACTTGAAGGATATCTGGGAAATACATGATCTTGATCTCTTGCATGAGATACCAATGCTTGTACAACGAAGTTTCCAGAGGGATGTTGCGACAACCTAAACAAAGAATCCTTGAAAACTTTTGTGAATATTTCATTATAAATGGTATCAGGAGCCACGGCCAAGATGACCTGCAAATCAGGATATGAAACAAGCCAGGTTGTTAATGCAGAGCAGAGTTAGGTAATTGATATACCACAATGACCTACAAATGGTAGAACAATCAACAGTCTGGATAAATCAAAGATGAAGCTATAATTTGTTTGAAATAATCTGTTTCGAGTCTTTGACAAAGGAAAAGGATGTTATATCATTTCCAAACATGGTACAGCAATACTTTCTAGGAGTGTATCTAAGTAATTGTTTACATACTCTCAAGATGATATGGGGTTCTTATGAAGATAATAGATATGCTTCTCAGACTACTAAAATTGTGCAGCAAGAACTCTTCTATAAATGGTGAGAAAAGGGAATTACTGAAGCAAAAATTGTAAAATCCTCACCTCCATTAAATGACTGTATGCATTCTCTTCCACCAGACGTAGAATTTTTTTCGCTGCCTTCACTTCTATAAAGTCCCCTTCTGAAGCGTTGTCCGTAGGGCAGCCGAGGAGAACAGGAATTACATGGAACAACTCCTCTTGTCCAGCTAATAATTTCAAAGCAGTCTGTAATTTAAAATTTATTATTTCATAACATGTAAGAGAATTACTATCAAGTTGACCTTAAGTTGTTTAACGGACGTATATGAACATATATATGTGGTTCCCATATCACTATATAAAAGCATGATATTTATTATGTAGGAAGAATTAATGTCCATAACATCACGGACATATAATCACTCATATGAATGTGGGTAGCAATGGTGGAATAAGTAAAATAGAGTAGAAGCAATACATGCCTGCAGAACCAAGCTGCTGGATTGATTAGCTTGTAGGACAGCTATATCCGCCCTCGAAGGGTTTAACATCTCTGACACAAGAAATTTTAGTTGTTCTGGGAATGGCTGGTTCTGTTGCGATTCATGGCCATCCATCTGAGATGATCTCAAATTCAAACGCTCTGCCAGCACAACAGATGGATTTGTGCTACGGGACTCCAACGAGTTTATTGGAACTCCTTTACAAAGACAAAGAAGTCTCCGCAGAACATGAGATCCATAACAGTTGCACATTATATCAACAGGATTGACAACAATTGCCTGATAAGACACAACGGAGAATAATTCATTACCTTAAAAATAACATAATAAATAAAAAGTGGCAACACAACCATAAATAAGCCATTCAAGCAAGAATATCAAGTAATTCAGCTACATATTATGCTACTTCTCTTGAGACTCATATCAATAACACAGGGATTCAGCAGCAAATACCTCACACAATGCAGAGATTGTCTCTTCAATGAGAGAATGATTCTCATGATCCTCAAGGTGCCCCGCCAAAGACTTCAGGGCCGTTTCTGCTACATGAGAACCAGACCTATCCATAGAAATTTGGGAAAAATTCTTGGCACAGCTTTGCAGAAAAGCACAAAGGTGGTCCAGGGAGCATCCTTCGAGAAGGATTTGCATAGTGTGGCTGATTATATAATCAGTTGCAAGTTCAACTTCTTTCCCTCTGGCTTCTTCCAATGCAGTACCACATACAACAGCTCGCTCCTCCAAGTCTATCTCACTTCCTTCTATTACATTTGCAATCTCTGAGAAGTATTTACTTGTCTCTGGATCAACCTGCTTTCTACAATCAAAACAATTCCAACAATGCATTTACAGTGATGAAAAAACACTCAACAAATGCCCAATCAAGAAGAAAAACAAAAAACCTGATAAATGATGCCTCGGATGTCTTTTCCTGTCCAAATTTACGAGTTTTTCCACCCGACCAACTTCCATTAGACTCCATTTTCCTCTTTTTTCCAAAGTCGTGATAAGAATGTCTATCATCGGCGGCCATCAAGCTATCCTGAGAAAAATTATGAGATTTATGTTTTCTCTTCTCAAAGGCAATGCTTTGAAACCAAAATTTAAAAGTTATGATCAAACCCTTAAACCCAACAACAGTACGTCCTTTGAAAACCAGGCCCAGGTGGCAACCCCAATAACCCGACATCGCCCCACGTTGCCAAAACCGTTAGATCTAACTACAATACTCCAATCTCAACCGTCAATCATAGGGTTTGATTAGTTGTAGAGCCCAGCTTTTTAAGATTAGTTGTGGACATTACAAGCCCATCAAATGAAGCCTAGCTGTGTACTGGATATTCCAAAATTGTCCTAAACTTTTGTATCGAACCCTATACGATTAGTCATGAATGCAGGCCCAAATCAGATAGCAAGGCCAGAAGAAACTCCCAACAGCCCAATTGTGTATACACAATGCCGTTATTAGTCTGAAAATTAAACATAACTTTCTAAACAATAATTATGTAAGATTTCATCTCCATGGAAAATTATGCACGAGATTTACTAAAAATTATGCACCAAATTTTCTTAAAATTGATATTAAAGATATTTAGTTATATATATTATTCAAATAATAATAAAAATCATGATTATTTAAATGTATTATAAAGTTTAAATATACAAATGTGGCGTATTATTTAGAATGATTATTATAAGAGGACTTTAGAATCCATATTGTTTAGAATCCTTAAATTCCAATAGATTGTTGTTTACTTTTTTAAATATCATTTGATAAATTGTTAGTTTACTTTTAAAAATGAATGCCCTCGATATATTTAATTTTATTAAAATAAATATCCTCGATATATTTAATAATATCAATTTGTTGGTTTACTTTTTTAAAGAATGGATATTCTCAACATAATTAATTTTTATAAAATGGATATCTTCGATATATGTAATAATATTACTTCCTTGGTTGAGCTAACTGTTCAGAATATTTGTTATAGCAAATAATTTGCAGCTTTCTTGAAACTTTTAATTTTTGTTTATTTCGAATATCAATTATCTTTAAAAATAAACATACAAACTATATTGTGTCAATTTATGTTTTCACCATTTTGTTTATTTTGAAGATTAATTGCCATTGAAAATAAATTGAATTATATAGAAAAACTTTTTTATAATGTTCCACTGATACACAATACAAATTAATGTCAGTTTTTAATTTATAGATTATTCACCTTACAAAATTAGATTGTTGAAATTATGTTATGAGAGTGTTATTTAATTATTTGTTAAATTCAAAATAAATATTTATCTTTATCAATAACATTGAGAAAAATCATGAAACATCAAAACAAAACTAAAAAAAGACTAATCGTCATCTTCAAACACTATCCCATCAACTAGCATTGACATCGAGCATCAAAATTTCGTCTGTCAGTTTCATTGATGTTGGAAACTGTAACATCATATCCCATCTGTGTTTCATTAATGTTGAAAAGTGACAAAATTTTCAGAAATATTGAAGTTTTTTTTATGGTGCAAAGCATTTTTAGTGAAAGAGAACAATCATTTAAGATTAGATACTTTCATCCACCGTCTAAGTTTACAACTAGATTTTAGATTAATAGGTTTTCTACTGATAATATTCTTAAAGTTGCAAATTAAGATTACAAATTCACAACTAGATTTTAGAATGGTTTTCTACTGATAATATTGTTAAAATTTTCAAAAAAGTTGCAAATTATTTTTGCTATAACAATCTTGATGATATTCCGAACAGTTAGCTCAACAAAGGAATTAATATTATTAAATATATCGAGGATATCCATTTTATAAAAATTAAATGTGTTGAGGATATCCATCCTTTAAAAAGTAAACTAACAAATTAATATTATTAAATATATCGAAGATATTCATTTTTAAAAAATTAAACTTCTTTAAAAAGTAAACTAACATCTTATCAAAGGATATGTAAAAAAGTAAACAACATTCTATTGGAATTTAAGGATTCTGAATGATATGGATTCTAAACTCCTCTTATAATAATAATTCTAAATAATACGCCACATTTGTACAATATTTTAAACTTTATAATACATTTAATAATCATGATTTTTATTATTATTTAAATAATATATATAATTAGATATCTTTAATATCAATTTTAAGAAATTTTGGTGCATAATTTTAGTAAATCTCGTGCATAATTTTCCACTGGAGATGAAATCACATATAATTATCGTTTAGAAAGTTATGTTTAATTTTCAGACTAATGGTGGCATTGTGTGTGTATATATATATTATCAGCCAAATGGGCTTTTGGGAGTTTGTTCTGGGCTTTGCTATTTGATTTGGGCCTGCATTCTTGACTAATCATGGAGGGTTCGATACAAAAGTTTATAACTTTGGAATATCCAGTAGACACAGTTGGGCTTCATTTTGATGGGCAGTTGGTTGGAGTAAAGCACGCACAAAGCGAACTATTCTTTCGCCTTTTACTAAAGAATACCGTGTGTTTGACGCCTTTTTTTGGAGGGGTTTTTGTCATAGGATATTAATTGATTTCGATTTTAATTATTCTTGTGGAAGTAAAATAATGATTTGTGTTTTTCGCATTTATAAGTATAATTAGGTTTAATTAGTCTTTTTAATTATGAAAGAAAAAAATGAATTATGTAACTAATTTAATTTTATAAGGTTTGCGTCATTTTTTTATTAAATTGGATGGAGATAAAAAGGGTAGTATTGAGGGCATTCTAGAAATAGTTTCTTTAATTGATTTTATGCAGTAATTTGATACCTCAATTGCTTCATCTGGAATTTGACTAATGTTAGTTTCAAGTTTTGCTTACGTCACCTATCCTCGTTGAAAACACTGTATCTAAACTGAATTCACTCCCAGAACATCTCTCATCAATTGGTAGCCATTATTAGAGGTAATTTTCATCACATGTTTTGGCTTTTGTAAGTTGATATCACAACTCTGATCACTGTATTTTGCCACCTTTCCTTCACATATACAGAGTTGCTTTCATTCTACGTGTTCAATTCTTGTTGCTCTCGGATACCTTTATATAACTTGGAATTCAAAATTGCAAAAGTAAAGAAATTTAATCAATGAAAGATGCATATATTCCATGACATAAAGGTGCAAGCACTAAGTTACTTTATTTCCCACTAAAGCAGCATCTACTTTATTTCCCACAAAAACAGTATCTACTTTCTCATTTTGAAATGCTTATCCATCCACACACAATCATTCATCATCTCCTAACTCAAATCTTACAATCAAGAGATTCTCTCCAAACCCAGATAACCATCATTCTTCATTTGCTACATCATATAAAATTTTACAATCAAAACATATTTCTCAAATTTGATTCACTATGGCAGAATCTGCTTTGTGTCAAGTTGTCCTTGAAAATCTGGTCTCCCTCATCCAAGATGAGATCGGATTGATTATGGGCGTTGACGAGGAGATGCAGAAGCTTCACAGCAGCTTCACCACCATCCAAGCTGTGTTGCAAGATGCTGAAGACAAGAAACTGGAAAGCAAAGAGCTACAAGATTGGCTGTGCAAGCTCAAAGATCATACTTTTGAGATTGAAGACATACTTGATGAATGTGCCACCCATGTCTCCAAGATGAATCTCAGAAATAGCAAACTGAGTTGTTGCAGCCTGCAAAATGTTGTGTTCCGACACGACATCGGAACTAGGATGAAACAACTTACGAAAAAGCTGGACGCTGTTGCTGCTGAGCGTGAAAAGTTTGGTTTGACCAAGATGCCAATTATTGAGAATCCAAGAGAATTCCATGGCGTGCGTGCTACTGGTTCTATTCTGAATGAGTCTCATCAGGTTTATGGTAGGAAGGGAGATCAAGAGAAGATCGTGAACATGTTGGTGAATGGTGTGAAAGAGAATAAAAAAATCTCAGTTTTACCCATAATTGGTGTTGGAGGCCTTGGCAAGACCACTCTTGCTCAATCAATTTACAACGACAAACGGGTGAGTGAGCATTTTGAGAAAAAACTTTGGATCTGTGTTTCCGACAATTTTGATCTAGTGACTCTGCTCAGGGCGATGATCCAAAATGTAACAAGTGAAAGTGTTTCGGATTCATTGTTGTTGGACACCTTACAACACAAACTACGGAACTTGTTGAACGGGAAAAGATATTTGTTGGTGTTGGACGATGTTTGGAATGAAGACCAAGAGAAGTGGTCTATCTTGAAAAATATATTGGATTGTGGTTCGAATGGGACTTCCATCATCACCACCACACGTGTTCAGAAGGTTGCTGATATTATGAGAACACTTCCACCCCATTCTTTGAAGGGTCTATCAGACCATGATTGCTGGATGCTGATGAGGGAACGTGCATTCACTGAAGATGAGAAAGACAAATATCCAAACCTGGAAGCCATTGGAAAACAGATAGTGAAGAAGTGTGCGGGTGTGCCTATGGCAGTTAAAGCGCTTGGGGGTCTTCTACGATTCTGGAGGATGGAGAAAGAATGGATTTATGTGAAAGATAGTGAATTGTGGAATTTACCAGAAGAACAAACTTTGATACTTCCATCTTTGAGATTGAGTTATCATCATCTTCCTCTTGAATTGAGACAATGCTTTGCTTATTTTGCAATTTTCCCAAAGGACTCCAAAATCAGGAAAGGAGAATTGATCTATCTTTGGATGGCTCACGGATATATATCATCAAAGGGGTCATTGGAAGTGGAGAATGTTGGTGATCAAATATGTAACGAGTTACTTCTAAGATCTCTATTCCAATATGACCCATTCAACACTAACTATATCATGATGCACGATCTTGTTCATGATCTCGCACAATCAATCATGGAGAATAAAGTTCCTGGGGTACAAGTTGAAGGACAAGTTACAAGCACATCTAATACCAAGATTCGCCAGGTAAATTTGAGAGAAAAATTAGTGGCATTTCCTACCAACACTCAACATAATATGGATATATCTTTCATCCTAGCCAAGTTTAGCTGTTTAAGAGTATTAGATGCAAGTGGTAGAACGACAATAAAAGATTTGCCTTCTACAATTGGTAATCTCAAACATTTACGATTTTTAAATTTATTTGGATCTGAAATTCGTACTCTGCCCAGCTCATTATGCAGTCTTTGGAATCTGCAAATTTTGAATTTGAATTATTGCTCGAAGCTTGTGTCATTACCTAAGAATATTAGATACTTAAAAAATCTTCGTCATCTTTGTTTGGAATCATGCGAATCATTGGAAAGGATGCCCTCAAAAATAGGAGAGTTAACTTATCTCAAAACATTGAGTATGTTTATAGTGGGTCATGAGAGAGGTAATCAACTCGAGGAATTGCAAAGTTTGAACATCGGTGGGAAGCTTGAGATAAAGCATTTGGAGAGGGTGGGAAGCTATATGGATGCAAAGAAAGCAAACCTTGTTGACAAAGAAGACATTCGTCATTTGATCTTCAAATGGGAAAGCAACGGTGCATCCAAATCAAGGGCAGACGTAGATGAAAAGGTATTGGAAGCACTTCAACCTCACCCCAATCTTGAAACTTTAAGCATACAAGGCTTCAATGGTAGGTGCTTTCCAGCTTGGATGACATTTTCAGTCCTGAAAAATGTAGTTCGTATGTTTATAGTGGATTGCCCACATTGTTTGTATCTTCCACAACTGGGAAAGTTGCCTCGTCTGGAGTTCTTGAGGTTAGAGAAAGTGGGGGTGGAATACATGATTGAAGATGAAAATGCAGTAGATACACTATTGTTCCCATCTCTGGAAAGACTTGAGTTATGTTCTCTCCCGCATCTCAAAGGAGTATTGAAGGAGCAAGTGAACGCACAAGTATTCCCAAATCTTAGACGGCTTAAGATTGACTCTTGCTCTTCAATAGATGAAAATGCAGTAGATACACTATTGTTCCCATCTCTGAAAAGACTTGAGTTGTGTTCTCTCCCCAATCTCAAAGGGGTACTGAAGGAGGAAGTGAGCACACAAGTATTCCCAAATCTTAGAGAGCTTAAGATTGATTCTTGCTCTTCAATAGTACTGCCAGAACTCTCATCCCTTCAAAAGTTGGACATACGGAATTGCGGTGGCTTAATGCTAACTTCGTTTGCTAAGCTGGAAGCTCTTACTCAACTCACAGTGGGATTCGGAGAGAATGTGAAAAGTATTCCAATGGAGACGCTTGAAAAGCTCACCAATCTGAAGTGGTTGGTGGTTGTTGGCCCAGATGAGGAGTCTCTGCCAGAAGAAGGGTTGCGAGCCTTAAAATCTCTAACACAGTTATGGATATATAAGAGTGAGACACTGAGATGTTTGCCAGTAGGGTGGTTGAAACACCTCACTGCTCTCAGACATGTGGGTGTACGAGACTGCCCAGAATTAGTAGATCTACCAGAGGAGATCAAAGACCTCAACTACCTTGAAGAAGTTGTGCTCAATAATGTTGCTAAGATGGTGTGCCTACCCAAAGCCTTACGTCACCTATCCTCACTCAAAGATCTATATCTATGGACTCTTCCTCAACTGAATACACTCCCAGACTGGTTGGATGATTTATCATCTCTCAAAACTCTGGATATTTGGGAATGCCCAAAGCTAGTATTGCTTCCAGCTAGTATCCAAAGAATGCCCAGTCTCCAAACTCTCAGAATCAGAGAATGCCCAGAACTGGAAAGGAGATGCGAGAGAGGAAGTGGAGAGGACTGGCAATACATCTCCCATATTCCCAATTTCCGCATCGAATGATGTGGCTAGTCGTTTGTAAGTTGATTTCACTCTACTTTCTTACTTTTTTTGCTTATCTATAATTGTAATAGTTGTATTCTATAACAACATTTCCAAGTTTTGTATTTTGCCTTTATATGTGTGTAGGAGCCCCAAATTGTTAAAGGTATATACCTTTCCCTCCAATGGCTGAATGTGCAGCAAAGTCCGGATATTGTGAGGATCAAAACACAGGTGTGTGTGAAAAGAATCATTTAATCACCCAAAGGCATGTTGTAAAAACTCTACTATAAATTAAGTGTTACTATATATATTCATTCTAAACATAGACGAAATTTCCAAAGTTTTTCTTTCCTTTATTATGTATGAAAATTGTCAAGTTAAATTAAGACAAAAATTAGAAAAACTAAGTAAAATTATTTCTAACGACTAAATATGAAAACATATTTATAATTTTGTACGTTATTATCATCAAAGTTGGTATTAAGCATAATATAATTATATATCTATTACCTATTATTACCTATATAAAAGTGTGGATATTTCTTACAAAATATGAATTGTTAAATATATTCTTATCAAAGATTATTAATTAAAGTTATAATAGTAATTTAAGATTTTCGTATTTAAATAATTTTATATTGAAATCCTAATTCAAAATCTTATAAAATTTTATTATAATTAGAATTCTAATATAAAAGTGTGTATTATGTCTTTTCTTATTTTGAATTGATATCCACGTGCAATGCACATAATCTAAAAATAGTTAAAAAAAAAAAAGTATTGATATTTGGTTAGTGAAAATCTGACTCGTGAACTTGGTTAGTGGATGAGAAAAGTATTGATATTGATGTTCTATTTATAGAAAAGTACTGTATGTTTGAAGGAAAATGTCTACAAATTAGTAACACACATCAAATTGAATAAAGAATGACAAACAAATAAACAAGTAATCATGAAAATGTAGAGTTGATCAAAGCTTGTTGTTCTTATGTATCTCATTCTTGAATGTTGTATACAAATGAGTATCTATATAGACTGCTCGAGATCGAATTAGATGCTTATGTCTATAGCCTTTTATTCTATGACTACATCCTATCTCTTTCTTTGCTTCTTCTTTGTCTTTATTTCCATCTCCATTTCCCTTCAACTTAGTCTCATTTTCTTCATCTCCACTTGTTGTTGTCTTTATCTTTTCTTCTTTAGGTGCAACATAAACAAAGGGCTCGGATGGGATATCCTTCATCTCCAAAACCGGCTCCAAGATCTCGACCACGCGCCTCATGCTGGCACAAGCATTGAAGAGCCAATGCAGCCACTTTCTTAGCACCTTCTGTTGAGTACTGGCCTTCTAGTCTTTGATCCATTAGTCTATCCAAGATTAATTTCATAAATTTCTTGTTTCATTTCCTACTTAAACTCTTTATGAAGAGTCTTCTAAAGTTAGTTTTTTACCTGTCATTATGTATTCAGGAGCAGCATAACCATGTCTGCTTATTACACAAATTGAAACATGCATGTCGTCTCTCTTGTGGACCAGCTCAGATAGCTTTGCGTTACAATCCTAGTAAAAAAAAAGCCAATAATGTTAGAAATAGATTAACCATGTTGGATCATTAAACTGAGGATATATATATATACTATATTGCAGAGGAAATTACAGAGTTGAGTAGGATGTTTGAAGTCTTGAAATCGCGATAGATTACTGGTTTCTCTTATCCATAAAGAAAAGCTAGGCTTTTTGCAGTTGGGGCCTTTTGCAGCCCCAACTGCAATCTTCATCCTTGTTAACCATGGCAATGAACTGGTATATCCTAAAACAATCATCATACAATAAAAAAAATTATTAATCATCTATCGTTCGTACTAATTAATATAACTTGTAAGAAACGTGAAATGAATTCTTACAAAGAATTAATCTTGCAAGTTCTGGAGTACTTTGAGAACCACTGCTAGAAATGTGCAACCTTCTTTTAAGACAAAGAAAGTGCAGTATTTCATTTGGTATAAAAAATTGGTATCAAGTATTTAGAATTACAATGTGTAGAGACCACCAAAAGGCAGTTTACAAAAGAAACTTGGAAATTCATTATAAATTTGACTGCCTGCTTCTTGTTATCATTGCATCTTATATTTCCTGCCATTGTTGCATCTTTAATATTGTGCATTTAGCCACTAAGACCAAGAAGTGTTTGTCTTCAAACAAGCCCAGATGATCTAAATTGCGTAGTATTTCTTATAGCGCAAAAACTTATATGAAGGCTATTGATTCATTTGTTCATATATAATGTAATGACTACAACTATATTATTATTAACCTAATTACTATTTGAATATAAATAATTGATTCAAAAAAGATATATCAAATAAAATTGAACGTATTTTATGTTCCATCAAATTCAAAGCTCAATAAATAAATAAAAATAATGGAAATGTGAATGTCAATTCGAGTCATTGACTCTATTCAAATCTATTAGATTAGTATTCAAACATATATACTAAAAACAACTTTAAAAACTCAACAAATATACTAAAAACAATTTTAAAACTCAATAACACTATGCGATTTAATTTAGAAACAGAAAAACTAACAATTATTATTTTATTTTTTTTGTAAGATGCATATGTTTATTTTTCTAAAAGTCTATACACATTCGAATTTCTCGTGAAATATTTATCTATCGCATGTTGTTAAACAAAAGTTAATAGATCTATTTTTAGTTTAGAAACAGACAAACAAAGAAAACAAAGTTATAAGATAGATGTGTTTAATGATTTATACTAGACTATGCACGTTTTAAATTTACATATTGAAAAATATTTTGGGTTTCATTATATTAATGGTGGTAATTTTCCTGTGGGGAATCATTCCCCAGAACCCCAAGTTTACAGGATGGGAATTCTCGAAAAAGATGGGGATTGTACGGGATTCCTCGTTCCTCAATTTATATATTTTATTTTTTAATACTTTTATTGTATAATATATATTATATAGAGTTAGTCTTTTGTGCAACTGGTACGGAGTGCACTCAAGAAACACAACAATTATATCAAGAGTGGCATTTTAACATCTCAAAAAGGAGCAGATAAGATTTAACTCTCAAGCACAGAGATCAGATCAATCAGTAATTGATGCACGGAAGAGATTAGAAACATAAATAGCCAAATAATAGGTAGTGAAAAGGAACTATGAAACAGAAAAAACATGATCAGGTGAAGAGGTCACAAGTCTTGTAACAGCCAAAGATGAAACTGAGTCACTGTTAATCGAGTTAACAACGAGGATAAGATCATGAGGTAAAAATGAATGTGGCATCATTATCAACAAATAATAATACAATTATTATTCTAAATTGGTTCCTAAAATCCAAGGATTTCAAGGCATTTCCAATCATCAATTACAAGTTCGAAAAAGTCTCATCACAGAATATACCAAGTAGAATAGAAAAATAACATGCATCTGGGAACCACGGACTGTAGACTGAGTTATAACAATTCTGAGAAAGCCGATAACTAACACAACTGCAGAAAATAACACAAAATATGAAGTAAGAAGTCACTCGAACTTATCAACAAAATGAGATGGTGCCAGCCAATATATTACCACACATAGCTGATGTGTAGAATCAATTTTACCTAAGCAAATACAGATTCTATTCTGAGAATTAATATGAGAAAAATATAGAGTTGTCAAGTTAGATATCTGCAGCCTTCTTTCTTTCTTTTTATTATTGTATTTTATTTGGGTGGGGCGTTATTCTCATTAAAGCTGTGAATCTGGTCCAATCCAAAGATAAATTGATTCACAATTCCTTTTTAGTCTATTCTACATCCTAGCACAATTTCCCAAAATTTAATTCATCACACCTAAAAACTGCTATGGAATATTTAATTTTAATTACTTAAGCAATTCTCAGGTTATAGATGGGCAACAGTGTATATATATACCTTTTGCGACAATGTAAAAATCTTTTAACTAGTGACATAGACAAACTACCTGAGCCTTACTTTCACCATTGCATGAACAATAGACGAACCAGTTGCAACCCTGCAACATTCAACAACAAAGATACAAATTTAAGTGGACACAAGTGGTTGTCAGCTAAAATATTGGAAAACAAACAATGATAGACACCAATAGTTTCATGTGAGTCGGATCGTCACAGAAAAGCAGATAGCATGCATAGCTACATAAAAAATATCTATCTCTCCTGATATGAATGTTTTAGATTAAAATTTATATTGAAAAAGTACATCAGTACAAGCAAAAGCAAGATAGTGACATGACATTCTACGAATAATAGAAACATATACCCCATAAGAAAGTTATTATCCTCTCTTTCTGGAAGAGAAGAAATGAGAGCGAAACAGCACACATAGATCATTTGAATATATTATCATGGATCATTAGAAGAAGATAATTGAAGAAGACTATCATGGATATTTGAATAAACAGCAGCTGGACTTAGACATGATAAATAGCAAAAATACCTCCTTCCAACAGAGATCCAAAATATACAATGTCTAAGTCAATACTAGTCACAGTTGTTGCCATTGCAAGCTCTAGAATTCACCAAAAGGAGGCAAGAAAGAACGAGAAGAATTTTAATTTGAAAATCCTAGAATGCCAATAACCAGCGCGCTATCTCTGCAAATTCGAAGTAAACAGAGAAGGCACGGAAGGTTTTACCAACTCTTCGTTAATAGATTACATGTGCGTGCACCAGTGTTTGGATTATGAAATTTGAAATATTAGATTTGAAAATGAATTGATTCAAATTAGAGTGCACTTGAAAGACACCCAAATTAGAAAATAAAGCATAATAGAGGAGCATAGTAGAACAATAATAGTCCTATAGAGTCCAGGTAAAAATCCAAAAAACAGGACAATGTGTAAGTTGAGAAATTAAATAATAATAACAAAGACGAGCAAATAATGGATAGTATGTAAAATCCTAGTTTCTGGAGTCAAGAAATCGGAAACTCACATTGTGATCAAGCATATACAACAGGGAACAAACCCTCTTAAAGCATAAAACTTGGAATTTGAGTGCAACATTCTTCAGTTAACATCTTGCAAACAAAGGAGCATAGTTTCTAATAGACCCCATATTTCAAATCCAAGGACTGCTTCTAAGGTGAACAGTATCAAAAAATGAGCATCTCGTTGATATTTATAAGCATTTGAGAATCTTGAATCTATCGAAAAATGCAACAACTCTTTAAATGGTCTATTGTCAATAGGAAGACCTTCAAAGAAAAGCTGTAAATCTGGTCTAATCCAAAGATAAATTGATTCCCAATTCCTTTTGTTTTTAGTCTATTCTGCTTCTTAGCACAATATCCCAAAATTTAATTATTCATCACACAAATTGCTATGTATTATTAAATTATAATTACTTAAGCAACTCAGGAAACAGATGGACAACAGTATTTATATATACATACCTTTTGCAAAAATGTAACAATCTTTTCAACTAGTGACTCAGACAAACTACCTGGAGTCACCACTTTGACCAAAACATAAACAACAAATGAACCAGCTGCAACCTGCAACTTTCAACAAAAGAGATACAACATTAAGTGGACACAAGTGATTCTCAGTTAAAATATTGGGAAACATACAATAATAGGCACTAACAATTTCATGTGACTTGGTGCTAGAGAGAGTGAAAAGCAGATAGCATGCATAGCTCACCTTCATATTGGGTTTCCTGAAAAGGGAAGTGAGCAGATAAATACACAATCATCTGAAAAATCAATACAATAGACAGAATAATTTATCCAAAAAGAAGCAAACCTATGTGATAAGCCTTAAGACTTATTTCATCATTGGAATCTAATGCTTCAATTTCAGTTTTCTTTGGTTGTTCAGAGGCTTTATGCAAAGCATTTATATGCTACTTGGGTGCGATAACAGTGGTGAGAATACATAAAATATACACAGACATCCCCCCACCCCCTAATTAATTCATTGTTATATATATACAGATCATTGGCATTGCATCTTACTAGCTAAAGGTTGATATTTTAACTATAGCATGAAGCGAGGCAAGCTACTGTTCAAGAAACAAGAGCTTTTAATGTACACACAATATGGTAATTTAACTTTCTATATTTGGACTTCTCAAAAAAATAAAGGAACATGCATATCTGTTAGAAGAACATAGGTGATGATAGTCAATGACTGATTAGTAGTTACTCTGAACTTCTTTATGAGTCAAGTTTAAGCCAATCCCTGGATTTTATAGTTAACAATCAACAGGAACGACCAATAAACAACTGCAAATAAAGAAAAACTCAAAAACATATTAGGAGTTCTATACTGTGAGAAGTAATGCATGCATATATATATCCTGACATGAGTTTTAAAAGAAAAGAAAGGAAAGTTTGAAAAATCAGAAAATTGGCCAAGTATACTAAAAGTTGCTAGTCACTTAAAAAAGCGTGTTTTCAAACACGATTTCAATCTGTTAAAAACAGTTATTAGCTAAGCTGTGTTCTTAAGTTTGTTTATGCAGGTTTGGCTGAGCAGTTTTGCGGGCGGGAAATCTCAAGCTATACTCAACGGATTTACATGCGGTTTGAAGCTGTGGATTATATATAAAGTCTAGTTCATTTCATATTCACATAGTTAATCTTTTCGAGTATTGTATAGAGAGCTCTTCACTTGCAAAGTTACTGGCGCAGTTAGGGTTTAGTTCTTTATATTTCATGTATTGAACTTTGTAATCCTTTGATCGATTCATATTGGATTGTTTCCTTCACAGTGGATGTAGGGATTGTCAACCCGAACCACTTAACTCCTGGTGTTCTGGTGTTCATTCTTTGTTTTGTGTTTTATTCTTCATTCTCTTTGCTTTATCAGTTTCTTGGTTGAAGGTTTCTGGAGTGGGTTTTGTAGTATTATTGTATTTCTTGATCTGAACTATAAGATATACAAAGATCAAACAAGAAATAGAAAGCATAGAAGTAAGTAAAAAGGAGCGAGCAGGCTGCCGTTGAATCCACCAACTGCCATTCGAATAAACTTCTTAGACTCCATATCGAGAGGTGTTTGAGAGAGACAAGGGAAAAGAGAAACAGGGCTAAAAATACTGAGAAGAAGAAAATCACAGTGGCGATGAGAAATAGGATTTATAAATTCAAATTGATGGGATATATATAAGGTATGTTTCTTGCAACGGTAAAGTAAGTCTATGTAAGGTAACCCCGTGTTTTCTTTTTCTTTTTACTCACGTTTCTTTGCAAGCAATCAAGATTTTTTCTAATTTTATTTATGGATTGAGATTTTTTGTTGAACGGTCAAATTTATAGTTAACTAGATTCTGATATTTGTTAAACCATCCTTGATGTAACACCCCAAATTTAATTTCGACTATGTGAAATATAACGATAATTTTCTATAATTAAAATAAAACTTAAATAATAACAGTGTAAATTATTTAATTAATGGTAGTATGAATTAATTACAAAATATAAAAAAAAAAAAAAAAAAACTAACATTTATTATATATAAATATGTATCACACGTACACATCACATATATAAGTATGACATATTTAATACTCATGTTATATATATATACAAGCTAGCCTAGTCATCCCTCTCTCTTGCTTTGGATAGTGACACGTGGCCTTATATGAGACACCTCATTGTCGTAGGATAGTATATGTTTTGACCTTTCCAAATGAAGAGCACATTAGACAAGTAGGGAATCTTGGAGAGGAAAAAAATAATAATAATAAAAGAAAGAAAGGAAGAAAGGGGAAGGAAATCTGCAGAAGGTTAGTATAATTTTTATTCTTAAATTAAGTGATATTTTATGGATTAGTGATTTGTATTTCAAGTAATAGTTAGGATAAGTAATAGTTAAAAATATAATGAATTTGATTCTTAAATTAAGTGATATTTTATGGATTAGTGATTTGTATTTCAAGTAATAGTTAGGATAAGTAATAGTTAAAAATATAATGAATTTTCAAGTTTCAATTTAAGAGAATTTTATTGAAAACTGATCTTCTATATTTATTAATCTTATCATTAGTTTATGTATTTCAATATATAGCTGGGAATAATAGATTTAGATTGAATATATGAAAAGGTGTTCTGTTTTCTTAAGGTTATTAAAAGTTTGCTAATTAAATAAGCTTTGTTAATTAAAATTGAAGGGTGATTTAATATTATTTAATTAGTTAACCAAAATAATAATATTTCGTAATATAATTAAGAAGAGAAAACTCATTTATTTCTTGGTCAACTTTTGATAAAAGTGTTTAGAAGAGTATGCAATTTATGTTTTCATATTATGAATTCAAAACTTTAAATCATTTTATTAATGAAATCGACTTACAGATTATATGTTTGTCGTGCATATATATATATATATATATATATATATATATGTATCAATCATTTTCTCTAATTTATTTAGTATAATTTAGGCATGTATTTCTTACACGACTATACTAACTACTTGTGTAAAATATATATAATTACTCTCTTTACAATATTGTTGTTTATAATTATATATATATAAGTGTGGTTTGGTTCTCTCAAGTGATGACACTTGGAGCTCTACAATGTTGCCAAGTGTCTTCTCTAAAAAATATTTTATTTATGAAATATAAAAAAATTAATACCAATTAAATACATACCCCACTACTCTACACAAAATAAGTGCTTTGAAAAAACTAATTATATAAGTTACAAATGCTTGGAAGAGATTGCTAATGTTGTATTGTCTTTTTCTATATGAAATATTTGGTTCCAAACTTTAATAATTGTTTTTGTCCAACATTTCAAATTGAAAAGAAAAAAAAACGTAGACAACAATGCTCTTGCAAAAGTAACGACATTAGCAAAAAATAGGTGCTAAAAACACCTTATGATATGTTTACATTGGGACGTAGATAGATTTGCAAGTTTAAAAGTGGATCATATCGGGAATTGTACAAAAAATAGATGATATTCTATTATTTTACAAATGATGTTTACAAATGAAATCATTATGTAAACCTAATAAAAAGAGCACTCAAAGGCAAAATTGGAACAAAACGGATGTCTTCGAGCGATAAAAATGAGATTTATTCTATACTTTTTAAAGAAGGATATGAACATATCTAATCCAACAATTAAAACTAAAAAAAACTAGCTATTAACAATTTTGTACTAAAGATCAAATGAAAAAAATGAAAAAATAAAAACAATGAGAAAGATTATTTTAAGGATATAGAAAAAAATATCATACATATAAATCAACAAACACATATGAAATAATAATACTTATAAAATAAAAATTAGATAAGTGTTAAATGAAGTCCGTGCATTGCACGTGTTTAAATCTAGTTAGTAATAAAATTGTGGTTTAATCAAATATTATAAAAGAACTAATATAGTTTACGAAAGTAATTGAGAAACCTAAATTTAGTATAGCCTAATAAGCATATCTTTGACATTTAAAGTGTTATAAAATACTTATACACACTATTACTGCTATTTTCAAGAAATAAGATTTAAAATGTTTTATACAAGTTAAATTGTTTAAATGGTTTCTTTAAGCTAGATAGTAAGTAAAGAGAAATTAATTATACTATTTGATTAACTTGTCCGACTAAATTAATGATCACTTGATTTTAATATCTTAATAAAATATTTAACTTGCTATTTTAAATTAATCTTGATAACACGAGAGACAAGGAATTCCACGTGGAAGCAAGGTAAGTAGAAATATATTTTGTAATTACAATGCATAAACATAGTATTTTATAAGATAATTGTTTTAATCAGTGAAAATTGAATATTACATGCATTTGAGGTTTGATTGTTGTTTAATAATTATTATTGTTTAATATATATGGTGAATTTGGGAGAGACCCCCAACGAGAGTTTGTATGGTGAATTTGGGGGAGACCCCCAATGAGAGTTTGTATTGTGAATTTGGGGGAGACCCCCAACATGTGTATATATGATCTCCCCCAACAAGTGTATGTATGGTGAATTTAGGGGAGACCCCCAACGAATGTGTTAAAAATAAATTAATTCTGGTGAATTTGGGGGGAGACCCCTAATGGGTATTTATATGTTGAATGTGGGGGAGACCCTCAACAAATGTTATAGAAATAGATTTGGTGATTTCAAAAAAGAATATGAGAGGAGGATTTTTATGGAATTAATTTATCATGCTTAATTTCTGCTTATTGAGCTTTTTAGCTCATATATATAGTTCATGCATTGTAGGTAAATCTGCTGATGTATAAGATCATGGACTTACTGACCATGTTGTTGAGTTCCTATGGATTCGAAGTTGATGTACATGGATGACGACCTGTTGGGCTACGCTATGAGCTTATTTTCCTTTAAACAATATTTTGATAAAGTGTTTGGACTTCTTCTGTTTGATCTTCTGATGTATATAAACATGTAAAATATAGAAGTGAGCGTGGCTCGACTTTATGATACACGCTAGGGAACTTATTATAGTCTTACTGGGTTTTCATATGCAAGAAAAATTATTTATGTTAGTATATTTAAAAGAAAAAAAAGTCACACACTCACTTACAGGTCTTTTAATATAAAAATTTATTACATGTCTAGCTATATTAGAAATGTGGTGGTGACAGAGTGGTATGGTTATTACTACATAGTTGTAAGAAATGGGCCGGGCTGCTTGTAGCAATCAAGCCTCTTTCTGTTTTTATCCATAATTTGTTAATCAATTGGGATTTGACTTTTAGGTGGGCCCACTCTGTACAAAATATAACCCAGAAAATATCCATATTAGACTGAGAACTCAAACGCTTACAGCTTCGATTTACTATATTTAGTGGGCCTAATTTGATCCGTTGTTTCAATAGAACATATTCGGCCCAATTATCAAATTACTAGTACTAGAAAACTAACAGAAATAAATTGAAAATAAAATACAATAATGGAAAATTCTTGAGGTTACTAATGACTAATGGGTAGTGGATGATCAATACATGCAAATAGAAATTAGAAACTATAATGTTCCTTTATAAAAAAATAAAAACAAAAAAGTTACATTTTATGATGGAGAATTTTTCATGTAACCACATTTGCAATTTGTTTGAAGTTGAAGCGGTATGATCTAAAACAAACTTTAATCGGGGCAAAGAGGACTGAAATTATTGTTTTAAGTTGTATATTCTTCAAAATTTCTAATAACAATGCTATGATTGTTCTTTTCATAGTTTTATTACATCCTGTTTTTTATTGTGTTTTTTTTTTTTTTGAAAATCAAATAATGATTAACCAAGTATGAATACTTTGTGATTGGCCTTGAAAATTGGTACAAATAATGAATCCTGCAAGTTCTAGGGAGTCATTATTGATTTTTTAGTGGTTATTTATTGAGTATTTAAATAAAATTTGAAATTAAAAATTTTGATGACACATCTAGCCTTATCAAACAAAAAGAGAAAGAATAATTATCATATTAACTAAAAAACGTAGATTCAAAAGGGGGAATCAGAAATCCCTGATTCTAGATTAAAAGGTATTGGAGTTAAAACAATTTAAAAAAAAAATCATTAATTTAATTTTTACTAAGTAAAGTCTATATTTTGTGCTCATATCATTTGTTATAAAGAGTGACCCTTTTCATGTGACTTGAATCTTGATACGACTTATAATGGAGGTTTTATTCCAATAAGTAACATGATAATTTTCATTTATTTTTTCTTTTGGATTTATTTTGAGCAACTCTATCAGAAAGGAAAATGTTCATGACAACATATAGAAATAGTCCAGATCATTAATAATTTTTAAAATAAAAACTAATATAAATAATTGAGCAGGAGCTCCACTTTCCTAGTTTTTTCTTCAAATTTGTTATAGTATTCTATATGAGTGTGAAATGTAACAGGTGGCAGCAATTGAAAAGTGCCTATCACCAATTCTAATGTATTAATTCGAAGATGCCTTTTTTTTTTTTTCAAAATTAATTTGAAGAAAAGCGGTAAACGCGGTTGAGAAAGCAATATATTAAAAAAAAAAAAAAATTAAAAGAGGTTACAAAGATTAGTTGTTAGAACTGAATATCTTTAATGATTATTGCATTGACAATTTGAGGAGTTTTAGTTTAAACTAAGCTACGTCTTCTTTAAGGAAAATTAATCAGAAATTTTTTAGAGCCGGTAACTTGAAACATGGATGAAACATGTGAAAATATTCTACTACATGTGAGGGTTTGACATTAGAATTTTACAATCAAAACACTTTAATTTCTCAAGTTTGTTTGACTATGGCGGAATTTGCTTTGTGTCAAGTTGTCCTAGACAATCTGGTCTCCCTCACCAGTATCCAAGCTGTCACAAGATGCTGAAGACAAGAAACTGGAAAGCAAAGACCTACAAAATTGGTGGGAAAACATGCAAAAATATCTTGTTTATTACCCCTAATTATGAAACCATTTAATTTTTTGAGTTGGTAACAATACCCCTTATGTTAATGTTTGTTATCGAAAATACCCCTTTACCAGTGGTAAGAATTAAATAACCCATCACATTCTAACGTGGCCAATAAATACACATTTGGAATTAGTTTTTGAGTTTTTCTGTAATCCTATCTCCATGTCATTCAAGAAAGGGATATTTTCGATGAAACATACAAACATGCGGGGTATTTTCAGAAATATTATAAAAACAAGAATTTGTATAATAATAAGAATACTATTTATAATAATAATAATAATAATAATAATAATAATAATAATAATAGAAATTCTGAAAAAAAAAACAGAAATTCTATTAAATAATAAAAATCAATATATAGAGAAAAAAATAATTTCTTATTTTCTAAATTAAAAATATCTATTTTATTATATATTTATAATATTTACTTTACTAATACTTTATTATTATTTTTAAACATTTAATCGATTTCATTAATTATTTAAACTCACATTGTGATCAAGCATATATATACAACAGCGAACAAGCCCTCTTAAACCATAAAGCTTGGAATTTGAGTGCAACATTCTTGAGTTAACATCTTGCAAACAAAGGAGCAAATTCATGCTAATAGACCCCATATTTCGAAGGCTAACAATATTAAAAAGTGAGCATAAAGTTGATATTTATAAGCATTCAGGAATCTTGAATCTATCGAAAATGCAACAACTTTTTAAATGGTTTATTGTCAATTGGAAGACTTTTAAGGAAAGTTGTGAATCTGGTCTAATCCAAAGATAAATTGATTCGCAATTCCTTTTGTTTTTAAATAATGTGGTATCCTAATTCAGAACATGTGTTATCATTGAAAACAATGACATTATGTGATTCATATAGCCGATTCCACTTATTGAGATAAATGTCTAGTATGTTATCATTGATCTTTTCAAAATATGTCGCATGTCACACATCCTCCTCCAAATAGGGTAATATCAAGTGGATATGATAGAAATTTACGGACGTGTCTCTCCTAAAGGTAAACATGTGGAAATTTGTAAAAGGAATATTTTGTGTTTAAGCTTTGTTCAACTGAAGAGGACATTCTGTTCTGGTTTACCCCAAAGTAGATTCAAATACAATTACAATTTTATACGCAATCAATGTTATACTTAATTTTACAAGTAGGAGCTCTCTTTCCTAGAATTTTCTTCAGTTTGTATTATATTTTTTATGAGTGTGAAATGGAAGAGCAGTTGAAGCGTTCCTATAAAATGGTATTTATACCTAGGTCCAAATTGGTTTAACCGTTCCTGAAATATAGCACCACTAAGCCACTAATAAAGAACAATTACTAAGGCTCAAGGACGTGGGCTCGAAATAAAATAAAGTATATTGCCATCTTTGGCGACAAAATGAAGTATTCGAACTGAAGTATGCTTCCCGCCTACATAAATGTATCTCGACGTCATATCTCGAAATGTAAGATAAAGGCTTCAGGATCCAGGAATTTATCTTAAGGTTAGCCAGATATTATAATATCTACATCTTCGAAATATATCACTGGAGTTAGTTTATATGAAATAATAATTTATCCCGCATTATAATAACATTTCGACTTCCTTGAATGAGATGTTCATTTCGGATTGTTCTACATCTCGACTATATCAGACGAGATACCATACTGTTTTGATCTCGAGGTTTATTGTTAGGTTTTTTTTTACTAGATGCTGATCTCGAAATATTAGCTTATTCTATATAGCTATGATCACATTTGACTTCCTTTGTCGAGATACTCATCTCGACCCATTTGCGCATCTCGACTATATCAAATGTTATACTTAATTTTACAGGTAGGAGCTCTCTTTCCTAGAATTTTCTTCAGTTTGTATTATATTTTTTATGAGTGTGAAATGGAAGAGCAGTTGAAGCGTTCCTATCACCAATTTTAATTTATTTCATTTTAATACGCCTATTGTTTTTAAATGAATTTGAAGAAAAGAAACATATTTATAAAAAAATAAAATGAAAGAGATTGTTATAAAGATGATTCGCTAGGACTTAGAAATGAATATCTCTAGAAATTATTGCATTGACTTATTATAGGAGTTTTAGTTTAAACTAAGCTATGTCTTTTTTAACAGAAAATTAATCAGAAATTTTTTTAGATTTCAAACCTGACCCCTCGAAGATGCTATGAGTTCGTTGAGTTTCTCACAAGCATGAACCCAGATTTCACCAAAATTTTCAAGGATGTAAACCCATGAATCAAACGAGACATGAATTATATGATTTTATTTGCAAGTGAACTTTAATTCAAATATTTTTGCCAGAACCAACAATATAAATTATAATCATTGCTGAATTCATTTCGTAACAAAATATATCCCTCCTAATGAGTCATACATGCACATTTACCAAGTCACTTCTACCAAGTGAATACATGTATATTATAATTACAACTATAATTAAAAAAAAAATGGTGTAATCAAACTGGTGAGCAAGTAGAATTATTAAAATGGATGGAGGAGTGTTTGATTAACCATACCTACTTGTTGTTTGTCATTAAGTTAAAACTTGCATTTGTTTATTCATCTTCTTTTCAACCACTGCAAGCACTAAGCTGTTTTCCTTGTTTGTTATTGTAACCATCACTCCCACCATACAATCATTCATCATTCTTCATCTGCTACCTCAAATTTTACAATCAAAACATATTTCTCAAATTTGCTTGACTATGGCTGAATCTGCTTTGTGTCAAATTGTCCTTGAAAATCTGGTCTCCCTCATCCAAAAAGAGATCGGATTGATTATGGGGGTTGACGAGGAGATGAAGAAACTTAGAAACAGCTTCACCACCATCCAAGCTGTGTTGCAAGATGCTGAAGACAAGAAGCTGGAAAGCAAAGAGCTACAAGATTGGCTGTGCAAGCTCAAAGATCATACTTTTGAGATTGAAGACATACTTGATGAATGTGACACCCATGTCTCTAAGATGAATCTCAGAAATAGCAAACTGAGTTGTTGCAGCCTGCAAAATGTTGTGTTCCGACACAACATTGGAATTAGGATGAAACAACTTACAAAAGAACTGGACGCTGTTGCTGCTGATCGTGAAAAGTTTGGTTTGACTGAGATGCCGGCTATTGAGAATCCAAGAGAAGTCCATGGCGTGCGTGCTGCTGGTTCTATTCTGAATGAGTCTCATCAGGTTTATGGTAGGAAGGGAGATCAAAAGAAGATCGTGAACATCTTGGTGAATGATGTGAAAAATAATCAAAAAATCTCTGTTTTACCCATAATTGGTGTTGGAGGTCTTGGCAAGACCACTCTTGCTCAATCAATTTACAACGACAAACGGGTGAGTGAGCATTTTGAGAAAAAACTTTGGATCTGTGTTTCCGACAATTTTGATCTAGTGACTCTGCTCAGGGCGATGATCCAAAATGTAACACGTGAAAATGTTTCGGATTCATTGTTGTTGAACACCTTACAACACAAACTACGGAACTTGTTGAACGGGAAAAGATATTTGTTGGTGTTGGACGATGTTTGGAATGAAGACCAAGATAAGTGGTCTATCTTGAAAAATATATTGGATTGTGGTTCGAATGGGACTTCCATCATCACCACCACACGGGTTCAGAAGGTTGCTGATATTATGAGAACACTTCCACCCCATTCTTTGAAGGGTCTATCAGACCATGATTGCTGGATGCTGATGAGGGAACGTGCATTCACTGAAGATGAGAAAGACAAATATCCAAACTTGGAAGCCATTGGAAAACAGATAGTGAAGAAGTGTGCGGGTGTGCCTATGGCAGTTAAAGCGCTTGGAGGTCTTCTACGATTCTGGAGGATGGAGGAAGAATGGAATTATGTGAAAAATAGTGAATTGTGGAATTTACCAGAAGATCAAACTTTGATACTTCCATCTTTGAGATTGAGTTATCGTCATCTTCCACTCGAACTGAGACAATGCTTCGCTTATTTTGCAGTTTTCCCAAAGGACTTCTGGATTAAGAAAAAATATTTGATCTATCTTTGGATGGCTTATGGATATATATCATCAAAGGGGTCATTGGAAGTGGAGAATGTTGGCAATCAAATATGCAACGAGTTAGTTTTGAGGTCACTTTTTCAGTATAATCACAGCTCTGACTATATCATGATGCACGATCTTGTTCATGATCTCGCACAATCAATCATGGAGAATAAAGTTCCTGGGGTACAAGTTGAAAGACAAGTTACAAGCACATCTAATTATACCAAGATTCGCCAGGTAAATTTGAATGAAAAATTAGTGGCATTTCCTACAAACACTCAACATGATATGGATATATCTTCCATCCTAGCCAAATTTAGCCGTTTGAGAGTATTAGATGCAAGTGGTAGAACAACCATAAAAGATTTGCCTTCTACAATTGGTAATCTCAAACATTTACGATTCTTAGATTTATCTGAATCTGAAATTCGTACTCTGCCCAGCTCATTATGCAGTCTTTGGAATCTGCAAATTTTGAATTTGGATCATTGCTCGAAGCTTGTGTCATTACCTAAGAATATTAGATACTTAAAAAATCTCCGTCATCTTTGTTTGGAATCATGCGAATCATTGGAAAGGATGCCCTCAAAAATAGGAGAGTTAACTTGTCTCAAAACATTGAGTATGTTTATAGTGGGTGATGATAGAGGTAATCAACTCGAAGAATTGCAAAATTTGAACATTGGTGGGAATCTTGAGATAAAGCATTTGGAGAGGGTGGGAAGCTATATCGATGCAAAGAAAGCAAACCTTGTTGACAAAGAAGACCTTCGTGATTTGAGGTTAGAATGGGAAAGCAACGGTGCATCCGAATCAAGGGGAGACATAGATGAAAAGGTATTGGAAGCACTTCAACCTCACCCCAATCTTGAAAGTTTAAGAATACAAGGCTTCAATGGTAGGTGCTTTCCAGCTTGGATGACATTTTCAGTCCTGAAAAATGTAGTTCGTATGAATATAGTGGATTGCCCACATTGTTTGCATCTTCCACAACTGGAAAAGTTGCCTCGTCTGGAGTTCTTGAGGTTAGAGAAACTGGGGGTGGAATACATGATTGAAGATGAAAATGCAGTAGATACACTATTGTTCCCATCTTTGAAAACACTTGAGTTGTGTTCACTCCCCCATCTCAAAGGGGTACTGAAGGAGCAAGTGAGCACACAAGTATTCCCAAATCTTATAGAACTTAAGATTGATTCTTGCTCCTCAGTAATATTGCCACAACTCTCATCCCTTCAACAGTTGGACATACAGAATTGCGGTGGCTTAATGCTAACTTCGTTTGCTAAGCTGGAAGCTCTTAGTCATCTCACAGTGGGATTTGGAGAGAATCTGAAAAGTATTCCAATGGAGACGTTTGAAAAGCTCACTAATCTGGAGGTGTTGGCGGTTGTTGGCCCAGACGAGGAGTCTCTGCCAGAAGAAGGGTTGCGAGCCTTAAAATCTCTCATAATCTTAAAAATAGTAGGGAGTAAGACACTGAGATGTTTGCCAGTAGGGTGGTTGAAACACCTCACTGCTCTCGAGTATCTACATGTACATGACTGCCCAGAATTAGTAGAGCTACCAGAGGAGATCAAAGACCTCAACTACCTTCAAAATGTTTATCTCCAAAATGTTGGTAAGATGGTGTGCCTACCCAAAGCCTTACGTCATCTATCATCACTCAGACATCTATATATAAACAACCTTCCTCAACTGAATACACTCCCAGACTGGTTGGAGGATTTATCTCTCATAACTCTGTATATTATCGAATGCCCAAAGCTAGTATCGCTTCCAGCTAGTATCCAAAGAATGCCCAGTCTCCAAACTCTCACAATCAGTAAATGCCCAGAACTGGAAAGGAGATGCGAGAGAGGAAGTGGAGAGGACTGGCAATACATCTCCCATATTCCCGAACTCTACATGGAATGATGTGGCTATTCGTTTGTAAGTTGATCTCACTCTACTTTCTTACTTTTTGCTTATCTATAATTCTAAGGGTCCGTTTCCTTTGAAGGTTGGATTTGATTGGTTTGATAATTTTTGTGGGTTTTTACTGTTCATAAAAGATAAAATAACACTTTTTGGGTGTTTGATATGTAGGTTTTGGGATAGGTTTGAGTTAAATTTGTTGTTTACTTTGAAGGATTATGGTTTGTAAATGTGGGTTTAATTTAAATTTGGTGTTTGCTTTGTGGGTTAGGACTGATAAAAAATATGAAAAGACGATTATGCCTTTACTTATAATAATTCAAAAAACATGAATTAAATTAATTATATATATATATATTAAAAGATTAAAAAATAAGTTAATATATATATATATAATTTAATATCCAAAAATTTAATAATTTAATATATTAAAAGATTAAAAATCATTTTATACATATATAATTTAATATCCCAAAATTTAATAATTTAATATATTAAAAGACTAAAAAATAATTTAATATATATAATTTAATATCCCAAAATTTAATAATTTAATATATTAAAAGATTAAAAAATAATTTAATATATGTATAATTTAATATCCCAAAATTTAATAATTTAATAATTGAAAAGATTAAAAAATAATTTAATATATGTAAAATTTAATAATTTAATAATTGAAATGATTAAAAAATAATTTATTATATATAATTTAATATCCCAAAATTTAATAATTTAATATATATAAAATTTAATATCCCAAAATTTAATAATTTAAAGATTAAAAAATAATTTAATATATATAAAATTTAATATTCCAAAATTTAATAATTGAAAAGATTAAAAAATAATTTAATAATTGAAATAATTAAAAAATAATTTAATATCCCAAAATTTAATAATTTAATAATTGAAAAGATTAACAAATAATTTAATATATATAAAATTTAATATCCCAAAATTTAATAACTTAATAGATTAAAAAATAATTTAATATATGTAAAATTTAATAATTTAATAATTGAAATGATTAAAAAATAATTTAATATATATAATTTAATATCCCAAAATTTAATAATTTAATAATTGAAAAGATTAACAAATAATTTAATATATATAAAATTTAATATCCCAAAATTTAATAATTTAAAGATTAAAAAATAATTTAATATATATAAAATTTAATATCCCAAAATTTAATAATTTACAGTAGGGGTAGATTAGTAATTTCCGTATGGGTACTGTTAGACCTATATTAAACCCACCAAAAAAGGTGGGTTTACAATTCAACCAATTTCGCACCCTAAGCCCATGGAATAAGCCCAGGCCAAAACCAAAACCCGGGCCTGAAACATGAATACCAAACATGGGTTTAGGCTGGAATCCAATCTCAATCCAGTCTAAACCCACCTACTAAACACCTCCTAATAGTTGTATTCTATAACAACATTTCCAAGTTTTGTATTTTGCCTTTATATGTGTGTAGGAGCCCCAATTTGTTAAAGGTATATACCTTTCCCCCAAATGGCTGAATCTGCGGCGAAGTCCGGATATTGTCAGGATCAAAACACAGGTGCGTGTGAAAAGAATTATTTAATCACCCAAAGGCATGTTGTAAAAACTCTACTATAAATTAAGTGTTACTATATATATTCATTCTAAACATAGACGAAATTTCCAAAGTTTTTCTTTCCTTTATTATGTATGAAAATTTTCAAGTTAAATTAAGACAAAAATTAGAAAAACTAAGTAAAATTATTTCTAACTACTAAATATGAAAACATATTTATAATTTTGTACGTTATTATCATCAAAGTTGGTATTAAGCATAATATAATTATATATCTATTATCTATTATTACCCATATATAAAAGTGTGGATATTTCTTACAAAATATAAATTATTAAATATATCTTTATCAAAGATTATTATTTAAAGTTATAATAATAATTTAGGATTTTCGAATCTAAATAATTTTATATTGAAATCCTAACTCAAAATCTTATAAAATTATATTATAATTAGAACTCTAATATAAAAGTGTGTATTATGTCTTTTCTTAGTTTGAATTGATATCCACGTGCAATGCACATAATCTAAAAATAGTTAAAAAAAAAACGTATTGATATTTGGTTAGTGAAAATCTGACTCGTGAACTTGGTTAGTGGATGAGAAAAGTATTGATATTGATGTTCTATTTATAGAAAAGTACTGTATGTTTGAAGGAAAATGTCTACAAATTAGTAACACACATCAAATTGAATAAAGAATGACAAACAAATAAACAACTAATATTCATCAAAATGTACAGTTGATCAAAGCTTGTTGTTCCTATGTATCTCATTCTTGAATGTTGTATACAAATGAGTATCTGTATAGACTGCTCGAGATCGAATTGGATGCTTATGTCTATAGCATTTTCTTCTATGACTACATCCTATCTCTTTATTTGCTTCTTCTTTGTCTTTATTTCCATCTCCATATCCCTTCAACTTAGTCTCATTTTCTTCATCTCCACTTGTTGTTGTCTTGATCTTTTCTTCTTTAGGTGCAACATAAACAAAGGGTTCGGATGGGATATCCTTCATCTCCAAAACCGGTTCCAAGATCCTGACCACGCGCCTCATGCTAGGCCTTGACTTTGGGTAGTGGCACAAGCATTGAAGAGCCAATGCAGCCACTTTCTTAGCACCTTCTGTTGAGTACTGACCTTCTAGTCTTTGATCCGTTAGTCTATCCAAGAAAATATCCAAGATTAATTTCATAAATTTCTTGTTTCATTTCCTACTCAAACTCTTTATGAAGAGTCTTCTAAAGTTAGTTTTTTTACCTGTCATTATGTATTCAGGAGCAGCATAACCATGTCTGCCTATTACACAAATTGAAACATGCATGTCGTCTCTCTTCTGGACCAGCTTTAGCTAGCCCGAAATCAGATAGCTTTGCGTTACAATCCTAGTAAAAAAAAAAGTCAATAATGTTAGAAATAGATTAACCATGTTGGATCATTAAACTGAGGATGTATATACTATATTGCAGAGGAAATTATAGAGTCGAGTAGGATGTTTGAAGTTTTGAAATCGCGATAGATTACTGGTTTCTCTTATCCATAAAGAAAAGTTAGGCCTTTTGCTGCCCCAACTGCAATCTTCATCCTTGTTAACCATGGCAAAACTGGTATATCCTGAAACAATCATCATACAATAAAAAAAATTATTAATCATCTATCGTTCATACTAATTAATATAACTTGTAAGAAACATGAAATGAATTCTTACAAAGAATTAATCTTGCAAGTTCTGGAGTACTTTGAGTACCACTAGAAATGTGCAACCTTCTTTTAAGACGAAGAAAGTGCAGTATTTCATTTGGTATAAAAACTTGGTATCAAGTATTTAGAATTACAAAGTGTAGAGACCACCAAAAGGCAGTTACAAAAGAAACTTGGAAATTCATTATAAATTTGACTGGCTGCTTCTTGTTATCATTGCATCTTATATTTCCTGCCATTGTTGCATCTTTAATATTGTGCATTTAGCCACTAAGTCCAATAAGTGTTTGTCTTCAAACAAGCCCAGATGATCTAAATTGCGTAGTATTTCTTATAGCGCAAAAGCTTATATGAAGGTTATCCCATATAAGATCTTACGAAAGACGAAGTTTTTTATAATTTTGTGTGAGACCAATTTGACCGGAGACGCACTTTTATTAATATTATATATTTAAAAATTATAATATTATATAGGGTTAATTACAATTTTCAACCTGTACTATGCACGTTTTTGAATTTTGCATCCTAAACTTTTTTTTTTCTCCGATCACATCCTATACTATACATTTTGTTTACTTTTGCAACCTCCGATCAATATTTTCTGGCGAGAAAATGACCACGTGATTTTCATGTGCTAATTGAGGGTTATTTTCGTCATTTGCACTTCTAAGACATAAGTAAATTCGATTTATCAACTATTTTCAATGGTAAAGAGATCTAATTTTTTGTTTGAACCTCACTGTTAATCTTCATTTGCTCAAACAATTTGCAAAAAATATGTTGGAAAAATTAGGGCAAAATTCGCTTTTGGAGGGGGAGTTAATTAATGACTTAGAAAATGATGAAAATAACCCTCAATTAGCACATAAAATCACGTGGGCATTTTCTCACCGGAAAATATTGGTCGGAGGTTGCAAAAATCAACAAAACGTATAGTATAGGATGTGATCGGAGAAAAAAAAAGTTTAGGATGCAAAATTGAAAAATGTGCATAGTACAGGTTGAAAATTGTAATTAACCCTATTATATATACAGCCACTTATTAACTTATCTTATAAAAGGAAATAATTTGATCCAGGAAATAATTTGATTCATTTGTTCATATATATAATGTAATGACTACACTATATTATTATTAACTTAATTACTATTTGAATATAAACAATTGATTCAAGAAAAATATATCAAATAAAATTGAACATATTTTATGTTGGATCAAATTCAAAGCTCAATAAATAAATAAAATAATGGAAGTGTGAATGTCAATTCGAGTCATTAACTTTATTCAAATCAATTAGATTAGTATTCAAACATATATACTAAAAACAACTTTAAAAACTCAACAAATATACTAAAAACAATTTTAAAACTCAATAACGCTATGCGATTTAATTTAGAAACAGTAAAACTAACAAATTTTTTTTTTTTCGTAAGATGCATATGTTTAGTGATTTTTTCTAAAAGTCTTTACACATTCGAATTTCTCGTGAAATATTTATCTATCGCATGTTGTTAAACAAAGGTTAATAGATCTATTTTTAGTTTAGAAGCAGACAAACAAAGAAAACAAAGTTGTAAGATAGATGTGTTTAATGATTTATACTAGACTATGCACGTTTTAAATTTACATATTGAAAAAGATGGGAATTTTAATTTGAAAATCCTTGAACGCCATAACCAGCGCGCTATCTCTGCAAATTCAAAGTAAACAGAGAAGACATCAATTAGAAACTATGATATGATATTTATCATGTCCACTTCTTTATCTTAAAAAGCTGGGCTCTATATCTTGCCAGAAGTCTCGAATGATTTCGGCCCATTACTGTTTTGCATCACCAGAGTTGGATTTTAGGCCCAAGTTCCTTTTTCTTCAATAAAATTAACCCCGTATCAGTCTGTCCACCATAGTACACTTTCGTACCATAACTAATGTAGTTTGGACCATTATATATACATTTTGGTACCATTATCAATGTTGTTCGTATCATCATAATACATTCACATACTAATGTTGTCTGTAAATTTTATACCATCATATCACATCACAAATATTAGAAGGGTATAGTTGGCGAAAATCATTTCTTTTTGGCATGATGAATGGATGAGAGTCATATCTAGCCCAAATTGTGTTTCCTTCCCAATTTAAACATATAGATAAATAATGTGAAAATATATATAGATCAGAGAATATTTTAAATTTAGTACCATTAGAAAAAAATATAGCATTTTTAGTCCCACCGTTACTGATAAGATCATTTATTGCATGTAAGTGGAATGCTTAGAAATAGATTTTATTAAAAAGAAAATATTTTTTTGAAAAATGGATGTGGAAATATATGAAATATAATACTTCTGCCCTTAATTGATGCTTTCTGGATTGTGATTAAATATATTTTACATGCATCTCTAGCTTTTGTTGAGATTATTTTATAAAGTTATTAAAGCAATATATTTTCCCATTTCCTGGAACCATCATTTGCTACTTTTCTTTAAATAAAATATATAATATTGCTATATAAAATTTTAAATTAGTAGTCGGTAATAAGTCAAGTTAGGTAAGGTTATATCTAGTTTCTTTTATTAGAATGAAGATTAAGAATTAAGATCCATCCCAAGGTTTATGAAAATTATAATTATAACTTCTTCAACAATTAAATTTTTAATATATAACCTTTCTGAAGTACTTGAAATATGATGATTTGGTATAATATTGTCTAAAATGAATGAGTTCAAATCAAGTTATTTATAAAAAAAATAACAAAAAAATTTAGATATATATTTCGTATCACAGGTCATGGGCCTGGCTGAACTTTTCAAATTTCCTTTTTACATCCTATAATATATTGTTTTGTCCTCAATATATTCTTTTACTCCAATTTTTTTCATTATAATTGACCCTTAAATTTTGTTTCCGATTCTGACCCTAACTATAGGAGAGTTACAAAAATAGTCCCATAAGAAAATTTCATCCAAACATAAGCCATTCACAGATAAGAGCATATAAGAGCTCATATTTATAAGAGCATAGTCCTTATTACATAGTTATGATTAATGATGGAGTTATAAGAGTACACTTATGTACCTTAGAGCAAAACTTTGTAAAAGCTTATCTGTGAATGGATTAAATTTGGAGTGCATAAAATCTATCTGTGCTTATATATAAGGAGAATATAAAATTGGTGGTTGTAAAAAGAAAGAAAAAATAACTTAAAAAGGCAAAATGGAAAATTCACTTGTATAATGGTTGTAGAAAGAAATAATATGGATGTAAATAAAATTACCTTTTATTTTGCTTTTCAGCCCTTTTAACTATCTTCTAAAAAGGCCCTTTATGTTATTCACTTTATGTAAGAGGTGTCAAGTTAGTTTTGTTAGATTGCAAGTTCAACATCTTCACCAAAAATTAAAAATAAATAAATAAATATATAAAAATTAATACTATCCTAAAATTTGTGTTATTGGAAAACTAATTTTTTCATATCTCAAAATACTATAATCTTGTTAGAATGAAAATCAGGACAACTTTGCTCAATTTATGCCTTAACATATTTTTCTGCTTATTTGGTTATAAAATTGAGAAAAATGTTCAACATAAAATTTGTATAACTCCTTCGTTTTGCAACAAAATAAAAATCATTAAATTTGGACTTCTAGCTTATGAGATTTGTCAGATTTGTCAGTTATCCCACAACTACGCGTTAAAGTTATAATTTACAACGGTCACAATTTCAACTAGCATAATTCTTTGACTTCCCTCAACTCATATTCTAATTCGGCTTCTCATATCCTCATTGGTTTAATTTTTGACTTTGTACTAAAATATATTAAATTTCTTTCAAATCAAGCACACCGTGAGATCTTTATAACATAATAAATTATATACAAAATCTCACAAATGCATGATTTCTCAAACAAACAAAAAAAAAAAAAAAGTGACATATATATATAATGTTCTTACATGCATGATGAAAAATAATGTTCTTGCGCCAATGTGGGATCTCAAGGAAGGATCTTGTCAGATTTGAACTTTTAATAGTGATCAACTAATTATCATGATTATGATTATAATTTTCAACTTTGCATATGAAAACAGTAATAGCTACGTATACCACGTTGATGTCCTCGATTAAAAATCCCATAAAAATTATGAGTTTTTTCCAAACTAAAATGGTTGGTTTTTTTCATTTGCTTATAAGTTTGGATCCTTTGTAGTGCACAACAGATATTGTATTTGTGCATTTTGTTACACTAGATTAATTACTAAGTAATTAAAATAGTCGTTGCTAAATCCAAATCAACTTAAAATTATTTGTAATTTGTGTTTTAGTATGTACATATACAATAACTGGTATTGTGCATCGGAGATGATTCAAATTAATCCTTTTTTTTTTTTTTTTTAGGTTAATTACCATGGTTATGATTGTAACTCATTTATACTTCTAACTTCTTGAGAAAAATATATATATATACAATTTGTCTTTTGATGCAGCCATGGAAACCCCAAGTATAAGCCTCGAGTTCCACGTAGACCAGATTTCTTAATCTAATTAGAATACATTTTATTATTTTTTAAAATTTTGTGGTATTTCCAGTATATTTTATATTCACATTATTATTTTTTCTAGTATTTTTTAACTTGGGAATGAAGAATTTCCTTCAAGTCGAACTCGTAACTCAAACAAAATGTTTGTGTGTCAGCAGTGGCAACAACGTTAATCATCCTTGTGGTCACATCATAGTTAATGCGTGCAGTCATGAGTTGCCCCACGGTGTGGTCAAAAATCGTAAGATTTTTAGCTACTCTTGAGTCGATGTCGATTCCTATATGAGAAAATGTGGGATCCCAACTTGTTCCAGTAGGGTTGACGTGGAATTCCACGGCGAAAACATTGGCAATCAACCCGTATTCGGAGAAGACTCCGAGGTTCTCACCGAACGAGCCGCTAGGGATTTCGGAGCCAACGGGTGCGATGAAGAAGGCAATGCCACCGGAAGGGTTGTCATCAACGGGTACTATGGTGAATGTTATGGTGGTCTCGAAGGACGATTGTTTATCTGAATCCTCTGATTCCCAAAATTGAACCGGGGTCGAGTACATGACTCGACCGGCCCGATTTTGCAATGGGTCACCGGTCACATTGTCGGTTCCGATGAGACTCAGGGATGTGGATGATGGTAGAACATGAGCATCGCCTTGGTAGATTAGCTCTATTGGTTGGGATTGAAAGGAACCAAAACCGAAAGAGGTTGTGCCTTGTGTTTGTGAATGCACCTTGTGATTTAATAGTGGAATGAGGAACAATAATATTGCTATGAAAATGTTGGTAAAGGCCATGTTTCTTTAATTGATGTGCATAACTACACTCTCTTTAATCGTCTATTTATACATCAATTTTCTTTAGTAGTTGTTTAACATCGATCATCCAATTTTTTTATTGGCATTTATTGATCAAATTGGTTTTACTCTATGATCATTATTAATTATTCACTAGATTAATTAATCCTAAGATATGAGTCCGTCAACGTATCTTGAAAACCAAGATTTTCAGAAAGATATGTGATTTTAATAATAAGACGGTATCTAATTTAATGAAATGAGTCAATACATAATACAATAATAAAGATTAATTTATAAAAATATATTTGAGTTCTGAACAATAATATTTGAGATGAACTTATAAAAATATATTTGAATTGTGGACAGTAAAATTCGATATCGGATGTTGGTGATTGAAAACTATATATGTGTATACACAATATCTATTATATTTTATTAATTGGATTGGTTTTTGGTGTTTTCTGAAGGTACTAATTAAGATTGTATTGACTGATTATTAATTAATGTTTTGCAAATTGATTAGAAATATTATACTGGCAAGATTCCTGATGAATTCACGTGGGTAAGTTATTAAGCTTAATTAAGATCTTAAAAATTGAAATAGATAACAATATTTTAAGAGTAAGTCTCTTATGCAACCGTCGCACATGCGACGGTCAAAAGTATGTGATTTTCGGGCATAAGTATGTGATTTCAAGACATACTTATGGTCGAAAAAGACATACTTGTCAAAAGGCATACTTATGGTCGAAAAAGACATACTTATGGCCGAAAAAGGCATACCCGTCGCATGTGCGACGGTCTCACATGAGTTTTTGTGATATTTTAAAAAGTAATAATGTTGAGTTGTTAATGTTGAGTTGACTGTCGCAATCTTGTACTCTGTATTTTTTATACATTAATCTATTTACTTTTTCCCAAAAAAAAAAAAACACATGGATTATTTATTGTCGATCATAATTATTTGGAAAAAAAATTGTCCATAATATAATCATGGATTCTAAATATTTCAATTTTGGTTATCTAATTATCACTTCTTCTAATTTATATCTGATTTTACCTTAAAAAAATAATTTTTACCTATATACATACAGCAAAAAAGACATTTTGAGCAAAATCTAACAGAAAAAATGTTAATAATTAAAAAATCGAAACTGGAATGCATATGTTGCATTAACAAATCGTTTAATATATAATATTTGCTGGTTTTTCTTCTTTAGGCAAAAAAATTGAACACATTTTGACATTTATGTGTAGGCTATTTTCATTAGCAATTTGATATTTTTTCTGGGTTGTGATTAAAGAGATGCTCTTTTGTGGTGTGAATAATCGTTTAAAATCACTATAAGCTGTATTTTTATTTTTTTTAATAAAATTAATGTTGGATGATATATTCATACGAATATTTTGTTTGAATGGGATTTTTTTAAATAGCTCAATTAATTAACATTATTGTTACTATTGTTCACTAGATTAATCTCCATATGTTCACGTGGATAAGTCATGAGTGGGAGATCTTATCTTGAAAATCGACATAATCTGAAATAAATATGTATTAATTAATTATTTATAGACTATTCTACTTCAACTGGACTGATTTTTCTGTGAATTTTTAATTAATGTTACAATAATTAATGTTATGCACATTGACTAGAAATATTATATTGACAAGATTCTTGATGAATTCCCATTTTTATAAAGTTAGACACAATATATCAAACCTAAAAGGATGAGAATTAACTTCGGGGAAAAAAAAAACATAATCTCTTCAAAATTTTAAAATAAAAAATAAAAAAAATCAATGGCTGAAATTCATATAAAAAATAGATATAACTATGCGCCTGGTCCATTATTTTATATATTATCAAATCATAATTTAGACATTTAATTGTTTATTACTGTATCTGTTCGTATATATGTTAGGTATATAAGTTATAAGGACATGGTTGGTTCGTGTGTTGGGTTAGTTAGGTTAGCTGGGTTATAGTGGGTTTGCATTGTTTGATTTAGATGGAGCTATAAATTGTTTTTTTTTTAATAAAATGAACATTAGATGACATATATTTTCTTACGAATATTTTGTTTGAATGTAATATTTGTGAATAGCTCGATTAATTAATATTATTGTTATTATTGTTCACTAGATTAATTAATCCGCATACATTCACATGGATGAGTCTTCGTTTATCACTAACAGCCCGTCCAAACAAGTGGGCCTTGGGCTACTTGGCGACTTGGCGTGGCCTTTTTAATTAAGGGCTCCTTTGTAAATAATTCACGAGGATATTTGACGTTGATAGGCCTTTAAGTATTATTTATTTTTGCTTTTTAGCCCTTTTAACTATCCTCTAAACGGCCCTTTATCTTATTCACTTTAGCGTAACAGGTGTCCTATTAGTTTTGTTAAATTGCAAGTTCGACCCATTTACAGCAAAATTCAAAAAATGAAATATATAGATATATATATATAGAAATTTTATTTATTTATATTTTTACTTCAAATCAATTTGTTAAGTAGGGATTAAGACGAGAAACAACCCCTCATGTGGGTACAAAAAAATTGCATCTAGTTGGTTTATGTAACGAAAGATATTATTTTTTATTTATATTATAAAGAAATACAAAAAATTATATGATATTATTTTACAAATATAATTTCATGAGAGAGGCCTACTATTTACAATTCACATTAATTCAATCTTATTTTTACAAATGAATCTTTATTTTGTGGGATAATCCATCTTATGGAATTAGTTTCGTAAAAAATCTTACAAGAATCATATTTATAAAAAAATCTTATATGGGTTAGTTAATAATAGGACTCTAGAGGAGGGGTCGTTTTATGTGATAAGACAAAGAAATTGCATCAAACTGGAGTAATTTATGTAAATATTTCAAATTTTGTAGACTTATATTGACTTATATAACCAAATTTAGATTTGTATATTTGCATGATAATATTTAATCATAAATATAACATAGTTGAAAGAAGATGTCATTTTGATGTCACATGGCATGGACCATACACGTACTAGTTGGTATATTTTTGTCCATTTTTGTTTAAATTTATTTGTCCACTTATTGCACTATTATTTTATGAATTTTTTTGGTGGCAACTTGCGAATGAAACAATAAAAGTGTGACAAATGAGGAAATCGAGTTCTTATTTTATTTTATTATTTTTAAGTGATATTTGATAAGATTGAAAGAAGGGGAATCTCATCGACATTAAAAGTATATATCTATTAATTTGGGACATTGGATTCTATCATCAAACATAATACTTTATTTCTAAATTTTTTTATGTAAACTTATTTCATTTTATGTTTCATTATAGCATCTATGTAGTCACAATATTGTAAATATATATGTATAGTTATACCAAAATTATGATTCCATCGACCGTGCATCGTGCACCATTTTCTAATAAAACATGATTAATTTCATTTGTTATCCTGTATATAAGGTCTTTTCCATTTTTTGACAACCAAGTATACGTTTTTTAATTTTGGTTCTACATGTTCCAACTTTTTTCAATTTCAATCCAATTTTTCAATTTTGGTCCTATATGTTTCAATTTTGTCCAATTTCAGTCAAATTTTGATCGGAATTCCTAAAATCGCAGATGTCGAGATTTCCCGGCGACCATCCGATCAAAATTGGATTTAAATTGGAAAAAATTGAAACATACAGAACTAAAATTGGAAAATTTGACAGAAATTGGAAAAAATTAAAATATATATGACCAAATTGGAAAACGTATGTTTGGTTGTCAAAAAAATGAAAATGGTAGAATCAAAATTGAAATTATCCCATTAAAATATGTAGGTTGTTCAATTTTCATATTTCATTTAATCAGTTTATATTCATATGTTTATTATAATCACGTCTCATTGTGTATATATTATGCTTATATATTAATATAAATTATAAAATACAATGTTATTCATTAATGGACTATTATCGTAAAGGGTTGTGTGATTATGAAAAGGCATGAAAAGTGATTTGCACTTTATTTATCGATATGATTTATTTGACATAGAATATGATTTTTATTTATTTATTTTTATTTTTTTGTGACAGTGAAAAGAATAAAGGAACTTCGCATACTTTATTAGGGGCAAAAGATGTATAAATAAATTCAATTAATAAAAAGTGTGTTGGCGTGATTGGTGTAAAAATAAAAGCAACAGAAATGGCGAGTTAATGAAAAACCCCAAATTGCATTTTGATTAAGTTACCAATTAGTTAATTTCCTCGAAAAAAAAAACACCAATTATTTCAACAGCATGCACAATCTTTCTTGATAGATTATTGGTATATTATAAATGTCGCATTATAAGTTGACTAATAAAGCTAATTTTTAAAATGAAAACTAATAAGTATTTTCTCATTATTTATCTCCATTTTCTGAAATTAATCTGAATAGTTAATTACTTTAAATTTAAAAAATGGAGAGAATTTGTAAAAAGTATAATGGCAAACATATATAATTTGTGAAACAAAGATAAACTTTACTAATAAAATATTTCAAAATTTATAAACTTAAATTTGCATGTCATCTATTTATATCAATTTCTAGTATAGCAATTCAGATCCTTTATACATTTCGTAAACGTCACAACAATTTATATTGATGTAAAAAAATAATAACGATTATGGTTAAATGTTAAATTGAAAAACTTTATGTATTCAAAATTACGTGAACTGGTAAGTTCTCCCGTGCGTTGCACGGTTAGTCATATAATATGTGATACATTTTAATTTTTGATAAAATAACATAAATGTTTATAAGAAAACAAAGTATATAAAATATTTAATTATTAAAAAGACTGAATCCTTATATACTTATATTTCGTAATATTAAATAAATGATAAATATGTGATAAATATCAATTACTTGATAACAAAATGTAATCATTTATATATACACTGAATATATGAGTATTCAATAATTAGAAAAATAAAATTTAAATAACTATATTTAAATATTTCTTTCGTCTTACATGATTGAATTTATTAATTTCAAATAATTGGATTAGAAATAAAACAAAAAAAGTATATTTATAATTCAATCACATGATTGAAAAGTTTATATATTAATCTAAACATAGAACAAAAATATAAATATATTAAGTTAAATAATTATAAAAATGACACAAAGCCATATAAAATAGAATCAAGGCCGTAAATAATTATTTTCATTGATTAGTTTGGAGAAATAAAACAATATATAATGATATGACAAAACATATGACAAAACAACATAATTGTTTGCAACATAATGTATTATCTTATTAAAATTGTATATGACAAAACAACATAATTGTTTGCAATTGAAACATTTATAACAATATTACCACTATTGTAAACATGTGATTAGACAATTAAAAAAATCAATATACCAATTTAAGTAGGCTTAAGTCATTGAACTATGATCCAACTAAAGCAATCTATTTATTCAATATTTAAATAATTACTTTATTTATTATTTTTCACAAATAAATAATATAACAAATATGTTTTCAAGTACAAACTAATATATATTAATTATAAATTTCATTGTGATAACTATTATTATATTATAATACTATTTTTTAACTCCAACATAATTCATATATGTCATAGAAGATAAAATCAAAATTTTATGTGACAAATTAATTAAAATCTCAAATTTTTTGAGATATTTTAGCAATGACTTATTGAATAAGACTCAAATTACATATTATACATGGGGAAACAAAAGTTTGTGTCATAATTGTATCAAAGAGAGAAAGAAAGAAAAAAAATGATATTCATAATGTAATATTTTTTAGAGGGAAAGTGACAAATTAGTAATTTTTGCCAACTTTTTTACTTTTATATTAGTATAGATTTGATGTGGTACACAAATTAAATAGATTTTGGTACATGATCCAGACTGAGTTCTAGCTAGATATTATATTTTTATTGTAATTGATGAATCAAAGTTGATTCTCGATTGAAGATTTTAAGAATGTATTTGAAAGTTACTAATGCCAATTAATTTTTATAAATGGTTCTCTCTATTGATATAAATTTAAAAACCATAGGTATTTTCTGCAAACTAAATTTTGAATGATTGAACTCAAACTGTAAATATCACTCTAATTTGAGTGAATCTAAATTTTTTTTTTCATTCCTGAATCGCACCCTTAGGATTTTGGTCTCTATTTTGTCAACTTGTAGCTTTTTAATTGGTAACGTCTAATTATGACAGAAGAAAAGTCACATAAATTAAATATTATAATTAAGTAAGAGCAAACAAAAGTGTATATATATATATATATATATATATATATAATATGTGCATGTGAATTCATCAATTATAATTATTATCATATATATTCTCACACCTACCATGCATGTGAGGTCTGACCAATCGACACTCAAAAAATAATTAAATATATAATTTCTTCAAAGAGTATAGCTGTAACACATAACTGTCTATATTAGTGAATTATGTAATTAATCAATATATTTTGTTAATATGTCAATCTATACAAAGAATATATGTTAGTTAGAGCAGAAAATTAGGCATTAATTAAAGGTGGGCCTTCAAAACTCTTATTTCATTTTTTGAGTACGTATCATATGTATGTACAATATGATGATAAATAAAATCTAAATCTAAAAAATTAATAAAATAAAATATGAATTCAAATATGTTACCCTCGTCAATATTTAGATAAAGTGTAATGATTGGTGTCTTCTAGCTTTATTCATTGGCACCTTCTTTATGTATACCTTTTTAATTGCATTCCTAAAAAGATAAGAGAACGAGGCCCCTTTGTTTCCTACAAGATACTAAAACATTTAATTACAAATAAAATTATAATTAAGACACACTTTTAGTTTTTAGACATATATATAGGCTATGTTTTAGATTAAGTGGGTCAGAGGAAAATACGTCTTTGAAGTATTAAATTAAGAAATTCTGATTAAGAGTGAAATTATAGTACATGTTATGTATTTATACATATAGAGAGCATCATAAATGAAAGTATATAAAAAAGAAAATAGCATAAATTTAATTATTCTTCCTAGGTATATTATTCTAAATAACAGAAAGTTTATAAAAAAAAATAATGATAACATATATAGAAAATGTACATAAATATACGCAAAGCATATTATAAAATTAAATCCAACTTATTTCCTTGGCAGATAAAGTACATTTTAGATTGTATTTATAATTAAATTAAATGGCCAGTACCGTTTTGAATCAAAACATAATTATGTTTCCCATACTCATTAAGGTTATCATATAAATCCAAGTTGCTGGAAAAATAAAAAAGTTAAATGAGGGTCATATATAATATTAATTAAGCCAGTCAAAAGGATATAGAAAATCCATCCAATTGAATAAAATAATTTCTATTATATTACTTATTAATTCTTAATTGATGAGTATTTCAAGACAAACTGACCAATCAACATCCATGTGAATTTATCAGGAATATTGTCATGCATTGTGCTATTCTCATTTAAACCATTAGTTAATTTTATTTGTTTTTTAAGGGTGCAAATATTGTTCATGGGTAATATTCCTAGTCCCAAGAAACTTCACCCAAACATGCCCTGACAAATTCTGAAAGATTCTATAACATGGTATTACATATTCTAAATTTAATATAATAGCCCCATAGGGCAATACCTTCATTGAATTTTTTTAATGCTAACTAAAAAAAGGAAATGACATATATCTACTAAAGTTACACAATATTACTCAATAATGCTTCTAGGGGACATTATAATATATACTCAATAATTGATAGCTTTTATTGTACTTTTTTTTTTCTAATTTCACTTTTAACTAATCAACTAAATAGATAATACTTTCTTCAGAAACTATTTCATTTGTTCACAATGTAACTGTCTAATTGTAATATTTTAAATGAGGGAAATAGCTAGAAGAAAAGAAAAAAAAATCTAATTTGAGTTCGATCATGGCCACATCTAAATTTCCTCATAAGTTGAACTAGAAATTTCTCACCGTCAACTATGTGGTGGCTTCATGCTTAGAAAAGTAAAACAAAGAAAAATCATCAAATCAATCAATTAGCAATATACACACGTGGCATGAATAATTTCATGCAAAAAAAAATTAATTATTAACCCATATACTAATATATTAAAAAAATGATCATATAATTCCACTATATATAAATCCTCACTCCACACTCATTCTATCCACAGCTCTCCCCAACCAATCCCTGTCCCTTTTTCTTTCCCAAAATGCCCCCCACCGGAAACCCACTTTCCGGGTCCCCAACCGCCGCCGGAAAACACCTGCTCCTCCCCCTCCTCGCCTCCCTCCTCCTCCTCTCCACCGCCGGAGCCGAAAAGATATTCCATTCGCACACCATCGCCAAATCCTCATGCAGCAACACATTATACCCAGAGCTCTGCTATTCCGCCATTGCTGAATCTCTCACCGAGGACAAAAAGGTAAAATCCCCAAAAGACGTGATCATCTTGTCGCTCAACATCACCATCTACGCGGTGCAGAAGAACTTCTTCGCCATCGAGAAGCTTCTCAAACAGCCGTCAAACTTCACGGAGCGTGAGAAGGCGGCGCTGCACGACTGCCTGGAGACGATCGACGAGACGTTAGACGAGCTCCACACCGCCGTTAAGGACCTCAATGAGTACCCGTTCAAGAAGTCGCTTAAAGCCCACGCCGACGATTTGAAAACCCTGCTCTCCTCCGCCATTACCAACCAGGAGACCTGCATGGACGGATTCTCGCACGCCAGAAACGACAAGAAGGTTCGAGAAGTCCTCGTCGGAGGGAAGGTCCTCCGCGTCGAGAAGCTCTGCAGCAACGCGCTGGCGATGCTTACCAACATGACGGAGACGGACATGGAGAATGAGAGGATGCTGAGCGGCGGAAGGAAGCTGGTGGCGGCGGAGGAGCGGTGGCCAGAGTGGCTCTCCGCCGGGGACAGGAGGCTGCTGCAGTCTTCCACCGTGACGCCGAACGTGGTGGTGGCGGCGGATGGGAGCGGAAACTACAGGACCGTCTCGGCGGCGGTGGCGGCGGCGCCGGCAAAGAGTAGTACGAGGTATGTGATTAGGATAAAGGCGGGTGTGTATAGAGAGAATGTGGAGGTGCCGAAATCGAAGACGAATATAATGTTCCTCGGAGATGGGCGGACCACCACCATTATCACCGCCAGCAAGAACGTTAAAGATGGAAGCACAACCTTTAATTCTGCCACAGTTAGTAAGTTACAGTTCCTTATTTTTATACTTTCATCGCTTTCTAGACCAGAATCATTTATGCATAACCGTTTTTTTCATTTTTCAAAAATAACATAACATTAAATAAGTGTCAAAATTGACATTTTTTACCCTCAATGAAACGAGTAAAAAACATGTTTCTATAGATATGACTAAAATAATTTTTTTATTATCTTATATAGCTATTTCTAATCATTATCACTTTCGATTTAGGTTTATATATATTGATTGCAGTAATGTTATTTTGACATTATTACACAAATGTGATAATATTTGGTTTTGTGTAGGGTCAGATAGTTGAATATGACAAGCATTACAACACTAAACAATGGAAAATCCAAGTTTTAGTTATATGGATGATGATATGTTTGTCAATTTTTACACAAGGAATCAAAATTTTGAATTATTGAAGTAAAGAATCCAATATTACTTTTTCCAATGTAAAATTGATATGTATGGAATAATTAGCTGGCGAATAGACAAGTCGAGAATAAAGAAAAGTATATTAGAGTAGTGGTACCTTATATTTTTGAACTTTCTTACAGACCATAATACATGCACGTTCATAGTACCAACTTAAATGAACTCTTGTTTTCGGTTTGTCGTTTAGGACAAATAATCCTCTATTTCAGTGTCTTATTTATTTTTAAAATAATAATAACATATATGTATAAATATTATCACTGTTTAATAAATAATATAAATTCAAAAATAATGAATAAGGTAGCAACTAGCAAATGATTTACGTTTCCTTTTGTTGAGTCTTAGCAGCCTTTTATAGTCTCAAGGGGTAGGTAGGGGTCCCTCTTAGTTAAAGACACCTTATCTCAAAGATATATTTACTAAATTTAGACTTTACCAATTGCTAAATTTGGACTTTACCAATTCAATATTTATTTAACTTATTATAAATTTATTCGATTACTAAGCAAAGATATATCATTTTAAAATCAGAGAATTTGAAAAAATGTGTCGTCGTTATTATTAAATTAATTCTGATTAATTTAATTCCCAGATGTCTTATTCAATCATCTTTCCAGTTGTAAAGCTTCCCAGCTAAAAAACAATGAATTGTTAGTCAACTTGTCATCTAATTGATAGTTATTGTTGCGTTGTGTGTGTTTAATTAGATGCATGACATTTGACACTATTGCAGTTGGAATTGATTTCTTATAAAATAATGTTTCTCTTATATTTTAATATTATTAATATTTTTTTATATGTTTTTCATCCTTAAATTAGTCCTATGTTGAAAAAATGGGATCATGGGCCCCAACATTATCTACCGACGACAAATACTAATCTACTTGTTCTGATTCTGAAGAAGATTTTGTTCTTGATCAGAAAATTTCATGTTGATTTGAAGCATATTTTGCTTTAAATTTTTTAATCACATAATTAACTTTATTAATCTAATAATTGGCCATGCATGTGGAGATAATTACTTACATATTTGGGTTATAGATTTTATAAGTTGCTGCCAAATTTGTTTCAATTTTATTTACTAATTAAGATGTTTTCATTTATAATATAGATTGTATTCATGGTTTAATTTCATAGCAATAATTAATTCTATGAACTAACATGGCCATCTACTTTCAATGTGGCCCGCAGTTGCTGTGGGAGAAAAATTCTTGGCCCGAGATATCACTTTCCAGAACACAGCTGGGCCTGAAAAGCATCAAGCCGTGGCGATCCGAGTCGGCTCCGATTTATCGGCCTTCTATAGATGTGATTTTCTGGCCTATCAAGACACTCTCTATGTACACTCCAATCGTCATTTCTTCGTACAGTGCTTAATAGCCGGTACAGTGGACTTCATTTTTGGCAATGGAGCCACCGTAATTCAAGATTGTGACATTCATGCTCGTCGCCCTGGCTCGGGCCAGAAGAACATGTTCACGGCCCAGGGCCGGACCGACCCGAACCAGAACACGGGCATTGTGATACAAAAGTGTAGGCTTGGGGCCACCTCAGACCTAAGGCCCGTTCAAAAAAGTTTTCCCACTTATTTAGGAAGGCCCTGGAAAGCGTATTCCAGGACCGTGATCATGCAATCATCCATAACAGACGTTGTTCATCCGGCTGGATGGCATGAATGGGATGGCAATTTTGCCCTCAATACATTGTTTTATGGCGAGCATCAAAATACCGGGGCAGGGGCGGCTACATCCGGAAGGGTGAAGTGGGGAGGGTACAAGGTGATCACAAGCACGACGGAGGCCCAAAGTTACACGGCCGGAAGGTTCATCGCCGGTGGTAGTTGGTTGAGTTCTACCGGCTTCCCGTTTTCGTTAGGGTTATAATGGTCTTTTACTTGATGAAATTTATTTGAGAGATTCTCGTGTTAAAAGGAATAAAGTTTATCAAAATCATGTGAGTGTTGTACTAATATATAGAGTGAATAAAATGTTGGAATTCAATTTCTAAGCTTCAAGCAATAGCAAAGAAGATTTTAAAATGTATAGAATTGAGAATCTATCATATCAAATGGGCCCATCCAAGCCCAAATACAAAAATGGGCTTTAATTTCATCCATATTTCTGTGGATCAACCTAGCTACCCAGCAATTTTAGGAGCTCCTTAACATTTGTGTTATTAATAATACTGTTCATTGGGAATTGCTCAATATAAAGGCAACATTAAAAATGTCGAGCAATGAAGAAAATATAGAGAGTACTGTCCGTCGCCTTTGTCGCATCCCAACAGGCTAAAATATATTATTTTTTTGTGATAATTATTTTTTAAGAAGAAAAGGCTGTTATAAAATATTTCAAATTGAGATTTACAAAAAAAGAAAGAAAGCAAATGGTGTTAGTGTTAGGAAGTATCCGAAGTAACAATTAAAAGAGACACAGTCTTGAGATGTGATGGTACTTTCCTAAAGCATTAATTACCTCTGTATTTGATTATTGACAAGGTATATTCATAAATATAAAAACTTGGAAAAAATGTATATTTAAAAATAAATTCTTATAATTTATTGGTTAAAGAAATTATTCGAAAATAAATCGAGCCTCCCATATTCTTATATTATCACGAATAAAGAAAAAAATTCAAAACATTTGTATACAATTTCACAAAATAAATGAATCCAACAAATTAAGTGTATGTTCTCACTTTAGGTACATATTTTTATACAATAATGACATTGGAAATGTATATCTTAAAAATCTAAATAAAATAAATAGAAAAATAGAATTAAGACATGGTTTCATGAATCATGGATTATTACCGCGTGGATTTGTGTAACAGCTGTGCCACTGGTGCTGGTTCACACCAGAGATATGTACCATGGGTGCAACTGCCAATGCCTAGGGTACAATCGATATATATCACGCAAGTTTAATCATTTGTATAAGGTCAAATATGTTTATTTAATATTTTTGGTGAATTGGTCAAAAGAATATTATAGTAAGGACCACTTTATTTATTTCTTTTCCTTTTGAAATTCATTCAATTTGGTCCCAACATATATGTAGTTGTCTGGCTTGCCCACTGAAGTCGCCACAATCAAAGGAAAAAATATTCTGAGTAACTATGCATATATATATTTTTATACATTATTTTTATGTATTAATGTGAAAAAAAAAATCTATAATAATTCATCAAAAAATCACATGATATTGTTTGAAATCACTTGCAATTAAACATGATAGTCTAAAATCACATTTCAACTCAATTTTTACACGATAAACATCATCAAAATGTATAGTTACGTCTATTACATTTAAAGTTGAATCAAATTTGTGCTATATTTAATTGAGTTGCATAATTTTGTATCTTTTATTACAACTTGTTAGCTTTACCAATAGAAATTATTTCGTACATATATAAAAAAAAAATACCCGAAATTAATATTAGAAAAATGATGGGGAAGCAAACACGTAAATCCGGCACATGTTCATACAAAGCTAAAGAAGCGTCGAAGAAAATGACAAAATAAAACTAAAATCGCGTTTTCAAACCCTATAAATACACACCATTTTATTATCATAGTATAAACAAATACGCTTTTAGACAAAAACCTCCATCCGCCATGGATACAGTGAAATCCTTCAAAGGCTATGGCAAAGTGGACCCCATTGAAGACGCCGATTTCAGAAGAAAAACACGAAAGCGTGTGATCATCCTCTCCATTTCAATAGTACTTTTGATCGCTCTGGTAATCGGAGTCATCGCCGGAACTTTAATCCACAGAAGGAACAAGAATGACAGTTCCGGCGAAGCTCCGGCGGCGATCAAGGCCGTTTGCGGCGTGACTCGGTATCGCGACTCGTGTGAGACCAGCTTGAGCTCGTCGAATTCCTCCGATCCGGAGAAGATTTTCCAGTTCTCGTTATCGGTGTTGTTGAATTCGCTGGAGAAAATCTCGAATTTTCCCGATGAGTTCACGAGCCGAGCCGATGAGCCAGCGGTGAAGCGCGCGCTGCAGGTCTGCGGCGCGGTGCTAAACGACGCCGTCGAGTCGGTAAATGACGCCGTTTCAGCCATGAATGGGAACGACGGCGAGAAGTTAATCTCCGTTATGAGGATAAACGACTTGAAAACGTGGTTGAGTACAGTGATCACTGACCAAGAAACGTGTTTCGATGCTTTGGAGGAAGCAAACGCGACTTCTACTATGGTTGGAGAAATCACGCTTTTAATGAAGAACTCAACTGAGCTGGCGAGTAATAGCTTAGCCATTGTGTCGAAGTTGCTCGGTTTGCTCGGAGATTTTAAAATTCCTGTGCACCGGCGGCTTTTGGGAGCGGCGGAGACTGGGTTTCCGGCGTGGATCGGGGCGGCGGAGAGGCGGCTCCTCCAGGAGAGCCGGCCGAAGCCGGATGTCACGGTGGCGAAGGACGGCGGCGCTGGAAATGTGAGGACTTTGAAGGAGGCGGTGGCGAAGATTCCGAAAAAGAGTAAAACGAGATTTGTTATATATGTGAAGGCCGGAGTTTACTTGGAGAATGTGGTGTTGGAAAAGTCTCACTGGAATGTGATGGTTTACGGCGACGGCGCCGCCGCTACTGTCATCTCCGGCGACAAGAATTTCGTCGATGGTACACCGACGTTCGACACGGCCACCTTTGGTACGTTTTTAAAATACTATTATTTTATATATCAGGTTATTTTTTATTGTTTATTAATTTTGACACGTAATGCATTTTAGAGCGAAAATATTATAACATGATTTGACTTTAGGGTTTCATGTAAATTAAGGAATTAGCATTAGATAGTGTCAAACTTATGATGCAAGATTTCTATAAAATAATTTTTTTTAAGTAGTGGAAGAAAAGTGTGAAAGGACATGCATGATTATAAATCTCAATAAAATATTATGCAATATGTCCTTTATATGTGAGAGACTTTCTGATATATATGTTAAATACTTTACAAAACCTTTTTTTTTTTTTTTGAAAATAAATACTTTACATAACATTGAATAATATAGTTTAGTTTATTTAGCTTTTTTTTTTTTTTTTTAAATATAGTTTAGTTTCATGAGAAATTGGAATTTGGTGAGATATGTCATGTTTTTTAGGGCAATTAACTTGTTATCAAATGCATTGCAACGAATATACTCTCTATTAATTTATGCACAATCATACACATATCTATAGAATTATGCGGTATATATATTTATTTAAATTTAACAATAGATATTAATATTCTTGATATAATAAATCAGAATACACACTCCTTCACCAATTCTTGAACTGAATCTGAAATAGCCAAATGGCATGTGATTTGATGCAATAATGTCCCACTAAGTCACGTATGAATGATTATATTTCCTATAATCAAGATTCAAGAGTTTTTTTTTTTTTTTTTTGACCCTACCATGTGCATTTTTAAGTCAACATAGTCATTTTTTGCTGCTGAGATTTAGGTAGTCGAGATCATGAACTTCACACATTCATACTAATATTTAATGATGACTGAGATGATACACTCATGAATGTGAATTATGTGGTTTGTAGTATTGTGTAATTATATCATTTATTTTTTACACTGTTACATGAATATATGTGATTATATATAAATAATTTTGGAACATAAGCTGAGATGTATTCCTCTATAAACCAAATTATACACTTTCCTAATCATTGAGCCATTCAAGTTGACATAGCAAAAGTTAGACTCTTTCATCACTTAGCATGTGGCCTGCAATGCCACTACACTAAGTTCTAATAATCATATTACAATAGTACTTACAACTATTTGACCAATTCTTGATCTAAAAAAACCCTACAACTTACAATAATTTAATTTTGATCCACTAGCGGCTGCCGGAAAAGGATTCATCGCTCGAGACATAGGGTTCAAAAACACAGCCGGACCCGCCAAGCACCAGGCCGTGGCCTTCCGATCCGGCTCTGATCAATCAGTCTTTTATCAATGCTCATTTGACGCATTTCAGGACACTCTTTATGCCCACTCGAACCGTCAGTTCTATCGCGACTGCAACATAACCGGAACGGTCGACTTCATATTCGGAAACTCGGCCGTGGTCTTGCAAAATTGCAACATCTTGCCTAGGCAACCCATGGCTAACCAATTTGTGACCATCACTGCACAAGGCAAGAAAGACCCTAATCAAAACACTGGCATTTCAATTCAAAGATGTGTGATAAGCCCATTTGATAAACTCACGGCCCAAATATATTTGGGCCGGCCCTGGAAGGACTACTCAACTACAGTTATCATGCAGACCAATATTGGTGGGTTTTTGAACCCATTGGGCTGGATTTCTTGGGTTAGTGATGTGGACCCACCAAAAACAATTTTTTATGCCGAGTATCAGAATACTGGGCCTGGATCCAGTGTGGCTGGTCGGGTTAATTGGGCCGGATTTAAGCCCAAACTTACAGCGGTCCAGGCCTCTATGTATAATGTGAACTCGTTTATTCAGGGCCCATCTTGGTTGCCTTCTTCAAATGTGGCCTATGATTCAACTTAGTATACTTTGTAATTTTCTCTAACTTTTCAATTGTAAAATTAGTTTGTTTAATTTTTGTGAATTTTTCGTGTGATTAAAGAAATTTACGGTTGTTTTGGGCCTTTTTGTTTTTTTTTTTGTTGCATGACTTAATAAATTAAGTTATAAAATTAATAATTTGTGTGAGAATATAAAATTGAATATAAATAAATGAAACCAGAATGTAATGCTTATTTTAGAAATCTCATCAACTTAGAAGATGTTAAATCTTAATAAAAAAAAAGTTATTGCTGGTTTTAGATAACATAATGCCACGATGCTATTAAATTGTTACTACAGAAATCTTACAATTAAAGTGATCAAATTTATATGAGTATATAAAAAAGGTGGGACGACTACACAAACCTCAAAATATGAATTTTATATTTTTGATTTTAAAAAAATGGGAATGTATTTATTATTTCATGGAATGTATATAGTCTCACACATATCAAAATAAGTTAAAATCTTCTTACTTTTAAAAAATAATTGATAAATTCATACTATTTTTGCTATAATTACCAAATACTTTTCTTCTTCTTTTTTTTTTTTTTTTTTTTTGCTATAAGTACCAAATACTTCTAAAAATGTCAACTTTTATTTTCCATTATATATGCATTGCTACATACTCATATTTTGCATTTTTAAAGGAAATAAATACTAAGCATCATGTATCAAGAATCCTTTTTTTTTTTTTTTTTTACATTAAATCATAAATCCGCATAAGTTCGGGCCCACATCTGGGCCACCTTGGATCCTCTCTCTCTCTCTAAAATTTTGGTCAACGATAGCCAACTCAAATCTAAAAATCGAAATTCATTCTCTTTCTGCAAATATTAATCAGACTCGTCCAAGAAAAACTCTCTCTCTTTCTCTCTCTATAAATCCACAATGCGGAAATTCTTAGCTGAAAAATATAGAAATTTGGCGGCCCACAGTAAAGTTGTCACCTCCTGTTTGCAGCTTCCCACAGTTTCACTCAATTCTTCTTCTTCCCATTTACAGAAATCTCCGCCTCATTTGTCTGCGCCGTTTCTCCTCCGTCTATTCTCCACCGCCGCCACTCCTACTCCCTCTACTTCTTCTGATTCAATGGCCTCCGATTACTCTTCCACCCCCGTTAAGATTGATTCGATCAATCCGAAGGTGATTTGCTTCTAGTTCAATCTCTTTTGGGGGTTTGCGGTGTTTTGTTTGTTTTTGGTGATTTATTTAGAATTTTGACCGAATTTGAGATTGATCATTGCTTTGTTTGCATGTATAGATCATGGCTTCTGAATATTGTTCTCTGAGAATGTGTTCCTGATTTTGAATTTGTTCTTTTCGCCTGTTTTATTGAGCCTTTCAGTTGGTTTGATCGCTACTTTATGGTTTTTTGTGTATTTTATTTTTGTAATGTTTATAAAACGATCCATCTTTTACATATTGCAGTGTCTTTTCATTTCTCTCCTTTTTTTTTCTTTAGTCATTACTCTGGTTTGATCTCAAGAGTGGATATTTATATTCAGTATTAATTGGTTGGTTCATTTTAAGTGGATTTAGAGATGAATAGATATTTTCTTTATAATGTGTTGTAATGTAATTTTATCTTTATTTTTATCACATTACTGTTCTGTTTCCTTCATTTTCATGTTGTTGTATGTAGGTTTCAGCATTGGATTAATTTTTTCCAACTATTATGAGGGATAAGAAATCTTATATTAATAATTGAATTTGTTTACCAGGTTTTGGAGTGCGAATATGCTGTTCGTGGTGAAATCGTGAACCTTGCTCAGGTAATTGGTTTAGCATTTTCTAGTTGCTATGAATTATTGATATTTTTTCTCTGGACTTAAAGCCTGTGTATTTATTAATTTGCGGTGTTATTTAACATGTCTTATTTCTACAGAAATTACAAGAAGAGTTGAAGGTTAACCCAGAATCTCACCCTTTTGATGAGGTAACTATCCTACCTTGAGAAGATGACCACTTTATCGCAACTCAGTTGTGTAATTTAACAGTATGCTGAGAAAAGTATGGAATGCTTAGAAAGTGAAGATCAGAACTCAAATGATAGAGCCAAATTAGCACGATTTGTAATCACAAATGCATTAAGACTTAGAGCGTGTGACCTGCGTTTAGTTCTTATGGAAGCTCGATTTGGTGGTTATGAACTCTGGGATTTTTTTTTTGGCGTTATTTGCAATCTCAAGAAACTAGTAATAGTGTCTGCTTTTGATCAAAATTCTGTCACTATAGTATCCTATTAAAGAGGTGTAGTCATTTTGAACTGTGTACTTCCAGGAGTTTTCTTATAAGCGCCCACTTGTTCAGCAATTCAAAAGGGCTTTGAAGTTTAAACTATGTTTCATGTGTTCAGATGTTCTTTCTTAGGATGTGTTTATGTTTTTTTTTTAATTGGTTTCTGTATCTGGAATTGAGTTGCCAAAAGAGAATTGTTCTGGAGTTTTTATTGCTTCTTGTTTCGGCAGATACTGTACTGCAATATCGGAAATCCTCAATCACTTGGGCAGCAGCCAATCACCTTTTTCAGAGAGGTGCGTACATCAAGCTCGAAAAATCTTTCACGGATTATGCTTCTAACATCTTTGGTTCTAATTTCAGGTCCTTGCTTTATGTGATCATCCTGCTATTTTGGATAAATCTGAGACACAAGGTTTATTTAGGTAAAGTTTTATAACTAATATGTGTTGAAGACCAAAATTATTTGTTGAGTTATAGTGAAGATAAACCTGACAAAATGTACATTTATTGGCAGGATCTTGAGCATTTAGATTTTACGAAGTATTTAACCATTTGCTATTTTTATTGCTTTTATGGATAGTGAATACAAATTATTATCCTCCATAGCATGACTGAATTATAAGAACTTAATTATGGGTCCCCATTGATCTTTGTTTCTAATAAATCCACTGGTGAATTTCTAGTGCCGATTCCATAGAACGGGCATTTCAGATTCTAGATCAAATTCCTGGAAGAGCAACAGGTGCTTATAGTCACAGTCAGGTAATAATACTCTTTTTAAACCTTAATCATGAGAAGTTTTAAAGCCTCTTCTTCTGATACATCAATGGTATCCTGTTGCTCGATCAGGGTATCAAAGGGCTGCGTGATGCTATTTGCGCTGGTATTGAAGCTCGCGATGGATTCCCAGCTGATCCAAATGATATTTTCTTGACTGATGGTGCAAGCCCTGCGGTATATATGATTATAACAATTCATAGGAAACTAAACTGCAAGAACAAATCCTGATATCCTATAACATCTCTGGATTCTTTTTTCAGGTTCATATGATGATGCAGCTATTGATAGGATCAAAGAATGATGGCATTCTATGTCCAATCCCACAGTACCCTCTTTATTCTGCTTCAATCGCCCTCCATGGAGGCACTCTTGTATGTTTAATATCATTCTCTTTTGCTAATTTAAGTCGAAGAGTGACACGAAAATCAGTCAATATTTTTTTCTCCAGGTTCCTTACTATCTGGATGAAGCAACGGGATGGGGTCTGGAGACATCTGAACTTAAAACTCAGTTGGATGCTGCCAAATCAAAGGGTATTAATGTCAGGGCCTTGGTGGTCATAAATCCTGGAAATCCTACTGGGCAGGTAATAATTCATTGAATCTCATATTTTGTTTATGAAATCTTAAATCTTTTTTCATGTTAATCTAATTCTGATAACTTTAATATTTAATGCTTCTTCTAAAGGTTCTGGCTGAGAGTAACCAACAGCAAATTGTGGACTTTTGCAAGCAAGAAGGGCTTGTTCTTTTGGCCGATGAGGTGACTAGATTCCTTATTCCCAGAACGCCTTTTACTTTGCTCCTGACTTTTATTGTATCGTTCCTTCTATTATGTCTTTTAAGGGGCTGAATATCCTTAACGTCGAATTATTGGCCGATCCTCGCAGGTATACCAGGAGAACATTTATGTGCCTGACAAACAGTTCCACTCGTTTAAGAAAGTTGCTCGATCTATGGGTTACGGGGAGAAAGATATTTCCTTGGTATCTTTCCAGTCCGTGTCGAAAGGTACAGCAAACGGGGTGTTATTCATGTATTGTTGTAAATATAAATGAACTTTTTTGAAGTAGACGAGTTTATGTTTCCTAACTTATCCTAGGTTACTATGGGGAATGCGGAAAAAGAGGAGGTTACATGGAAGTTACAGGTTTTGCTCCTGAGATAAGGGAGCAAATATACAAAGTATCATCGGTGAACCTTTGTTCTAACATATCTGGTCAGATTCTTGCAAGCCTTGTTATGAATCCTCCAAAGGTTAGCTATTCCCTTTTCCAAGTAACATAACCATGATGAAAATGGAGAAAGAGTAAAAGAAAGAAACGATAAACAATGATAAGAAACTTAATCCCCCTTCTGTTAAATGAGTAGATAAAGCTGATTGAGCAGATTTGAGATTGAATCTCATCAGAACTACATTTATGTGGTTTGTTTTCTTATTCATGATATTTGTTATTGAAGCTCAAAAACACACCAGACCCCATACCTCTCTTGTAATAATTAGATCTATAATAATTCTATCCCATGAAACCGTATATACATCTTTCACAAAAATGAACGATATCTATGGTCCACCATCCAATTTCAGACACAGTGTTTCCTGTATTTAGAATTTCTTATCTTATGTGTGCAGGTGGGAGATGAATCCTACGAGTCTTATTATGCAGAGAAGGATGCAATCCTATCCTCCCTAGCAAGGCGAGCCAAGGTTAGCCTTTAACTCGAGGGTCACAATCTTTTCTTTAAGAACCCCATCCTCTGAAGAGGGGGCAAAAACGAAATAACAGAAAAAACAATGGAAAAATGAAAGGGCTTCATCTCATATAGCCAAATGATTCATGATGATATCAACTATCAAGCATGTATATGCATTATAAGACTTCTATTTTAGCAGCTCTCTTCTTGTACATGAATTTTGTGCTCTTCTGCTATGATCAAACTTCACTTACTGTTTGTTGATCTTCAGACTCTTGAAGATGCATTTAATGGTCTTGAAGGAATAACCTGCAATAGGGCAGAAGGCGCGATGTATCTGTTCCCTCGCATTCACTTGCCCAACAAAGCAATAGAAGCAGCTAAATCTGTTAATTCAGCCCCAGACGCATTTTATGCTCGTCGCCTCCTTAATGCCACCGGAATAGTAGTCGTCCCCGGTTCTGGATTTGGACAGGTAATGACCACCAACACATCTTAGAATCAATAATAGCACTTCATTTGGACAACTTTCACTGTATGATCTTATCAATATCGCTTGGTTGTAGTTAGTAAGGTTCAAAACATCTTAGAATCAATAATAGCACTTCATTTGGACAACTTTCACTGTATGATCTTATCAATATCGCTTAGTTGTAGTTAGTAAGGTTCAAAACAATTGATAGTTAATTTCATCGTTTTTTCTTGTCAACATAAGATCAAGTGATGATCGTTATCTGTGATACCATTTTCTTCTGGTAGGTTTCTGGAACTTGGCATTTTAGGTGCACGATATTGCCTCAAGAGGATAGAATACCAGCTATCGTTACTCGCTTCACTGAGTTTCACAAAGGATTCATGGATGAATACCGTGACTGAGGGCTCTGCAAATCTCGTAGTTATGTTGTTTTCCGAATCGGCTTTCAAGGTTGTTAATGTATGCAATCATATGAACTTTGAACCATTCACTTCCTCAAGTTTTACCTCTACAATTTTGTTATGGAATCTATGGTTTTGTTAAGGTTTTCTTGGCTCAATTGTTGGAACATTGGTTTAGTTTAGACCCTTTATTTGTTCTTACAATTAGAAATAATGTTAACTGAACCTGGTTCGTTGTCACAGTTATAAATAATGCAAAATCAGACATTTCAATTAAATATTTATTTCAAGAATCTGTATAATAACTACATCATATATAGGTCATATTGAGAACCATGAGTCGATAAATAATAATAATATTGAAATTACAAATATTGTTTACATACTATAATTTTTATTAACATAAGAAAATAAAAATAGTTTTATTGTATTTTGTCACAATTTATGTTCAATTTATTATTTTATATCGTATTGTGTTATATTTATAAATTAATTATATTTTTAATTTCATTTAAATTTCATTTTTAATGCATGTTATATCAAATTCATATCTATTTTAAAATTCATTATCTATTATTTACATTGCATATATAATTATATCAAATTTAAAATGTTTAGTTTAAAAATTGTTTGCATTCAAAATTTCTAATTTTATCAAATACAATTATTTAAAATAACATAATCTTAAAGTTGCAATATTAACATTTTTATTAATATAGATATTAAAAGCAATATATAATTTACATTTAAATTATATATCATTACATGATGTCATTAACAGTAAATATTATTAGATTTTATATAACAAATCGCGCATCGCGCAGGTGTACTACTAGTTTTTATTACCATAAGAAAATAAAAATAGCTTTACTGTATTTTGTCACAATTTCTTGATTAAGAGATTTCTAATTATGATTTTCTTGAATAAAATACGATCATCGGTTTTCTTAACATTTATAATACATTCATTTTATAACTTTATAAATTATTCATTAATCATTTAATTGAAAAAAATTAAAAAACCCGAGGTTTAATATAAAGAGATTTTACAATCTTCTGTTTATCCTAGATCACATTCGGGTTCAATTAACTGCAATATATTATCGTTCACACACATATAACTATGAAATATATACAAAAAAATGATAAATATTGTAGACACCAATTTGTAAAAAAGTGCAATACTGGAAACTAATGTTAGATTCAACAACACAAGAAAGTTTCCTCATTTAATCGATAAAGGAGGTTAACATACTTGAAAACAATAGTTCTTATGTTAAATCTGATATTGGAGAACCACCAAGAGTAACAGTACAAAACATGGGAATAATGGGAATGCAAATCTCAGGGAAGATTGAAACGAAATGAAGTGATTCTTATCATAGGCGACTGATAACTTCTTCAACTTCGGACGGGGAGTAAAGATGGTATGATGGTGATACCTTTGCAATGTCAACATTGTTGGCTGTCACCTGATATCAAACGACATGGCAGTTATGCAATCGGACTTTGTAAGAAAAAGATTATAAATTAAGCATTATAAAAAAAGATAAAACCGTGGAAGTAAGTACCTTCTCCTCCATAACTTGCTTTAGGATGGAAAGTGCAATGGTCTCGGCTTCTTTGAGAGTCAGTTCCTGCAAACATGCAAAACAATTTGTTATCTAATTGAATATCTGGAGCCATAATGATGAGTGGTTGGAAGATGTAATTATGCAGTTCAACGAGTGACCTATATAACAGATAAAATTTTAAGGATATGAAAACACGATACCTTGTTGTACTGCTCCTGTAAAGAGCTGTCAGCACCTTCAGAACCTGACCCAATGGCTTTTGCATTGCATTGCCAGAAAGTGCCCGAGGGATCGGTGTAGTACCTGCACATGAAATGGTGAACGTAAGTTATCACTGTAATGGAGGCAGCAAGAATTAGCTGTTGAGATGGCCAACTACAATTCATAGGTAGACTAAGCATTGACAACTATAGCTATTTGACAGGCCATTGATCTTAATTGCATTTTGCTTTGCAAATATTTTCATCACAATTTTAGCACGCATGGAATGGCGAACTTCCATACAGGGTGATGTTTCAGCATTCAGACAGAAGTGTAATTTTCTTTTCCAGATAACAGCTCATCTTAAATTCCTCTTGTCAACCTGAATTGTTACTTGTAATGCAGTTAACTTGGCATGAACTTAGCGCAGCTAAATACCTTTCACCTAATTAAAACAGAAGAAATACTTACAAGCTGGGACCATTCTCATCATGACCAGCAATGAGAAGAGATACTCCAAAAGGTCTCGACTGCATTGAAAAAGGAATTGCTCAGAATCTGATCAGTGTAAAAGTACAAAAGTTCCACATATTTATTACACAGTAAGGAATGGGTTGTGAATAGACACAAACAAACAAAATGAAATGTGTGTAATTAAATATATAGTATATGAATGAATGCACACTCAAATATGTGTACACATGGGTGATGCACATACCCCGCAACTCAAATTATAGCATGAATTACAGTATTCAAAAGAAGAACTTGTATGTAGACTTCCTAGACCTCATATCTGAGGAACTTGTATATTGAAACTAGCATCCAATGAGGCATAAATAATAGGCATCTCTACTTCAAACAGCATTTTATGCATGAGCCATGAGGTAATAGAAACTTGAAAGAAGCAACTCTAAAAGACTCGAATGGCACAACAGTAATGCAAGAGATTATAAGTATGGAAAGTAATGCGGCATCAAAAGCATTTAACCAACTACAGGAAGATAAACTTGATAAACAAACATATTCAAGGATATATAATTCTCTCGCTAAACATAGCTGATAACCAAGAGAAATAACAGAAACAAATAAATGCAGTTATGGAGTAACACAAATGGCAACTGAATCTTCACATGCAAGCATATCTGTAAGAAGGTAAAAAAGAGGCTAACCATTGATTCTTCATCTCCTTCACCAAATCGCAGGGCAAGATCACAGAGAGCTTGAGTAGTGGACTCAACGGTCATGGGCTCACCATATGAGAACCTATGATTCTAGACAAAGCAAAGGATTCACATCAGTAACTAAGAAACCAAATTCAGAAGGATCATGGAAGATGAAAAAGACTATAAATGAAAAAGTACCTGAGTTTCAACTCGTGCATGTTCGACCAGTGTGCGGGCATCAGCAATTAAGCCACTCATGGCACACCCTATATGATCATCAATTTCCATAATTTTCTCCACACTGCTAGGCTCCTGAGAGCAGTTAAATAAGATATGTCTATGAACATCAACCTCTTATGAAAACACTTTATTGCTCCGTTTTGAGCAGGGATATGGACAAACAGAGTAGCAGCAAGAACAAACGATGGAAGAGAGCTTCAGCCAGAACATTCCATATAATATTATAATATACCAACAATATAACAAAACTTAATTTAATGAGATTCCAATATGATGAGCGGATGCTAGTCATCAAAAGCTAGAAATCAGAGTTAACAGATTTTATTCACATCTTTCTGGAAAAAAAATAAAACCCTTTTAAGCATGCCCTTAACTGCATCCCTATAATCCATAGGAAAATACTCTATGATCAAAATAAGCTCAAAGCCACAGTTCCACGAAACATAACTAAGCCATAAGATCAGGCCTTGAGCTAAAACAGATGCTCAAATTCATCAAAAACCCCACCAAAAGATAAGGATGATAAAAATACCAAAAGTGGGGATGTAATGCGCTTCTCAACAGCAAGAACCACTCCCTCCTTAGTCTTTAAGCCAATTGCAGTTGAACCCAACTTCACCAGTAACATAAAAAAAAAAAACATCCTTTTAATTCAATAAAACAAAAAAACCACAAAACAAATAACTAATAACAAATTTCCATATACAAATCGGCACAATCATAACCTTGATTGCCTCAATTGCATATTCTACTTGAAACAACCGGCCTTCTGGAGAGAAAGTATTCACTCCCCTATCATACTCGGTCCTTAAAAAATAAAAAAATCATTAATCAAAAACTAAAAGAAAAACGCACAAAACCAAAAACCTCAGAGAAACCCCTGACCATAAAAATTTCGAAATAATTTACCTTGTGAGGAACATTTTCAATCCCGTAAACTAGAATTTCCTGCGCTAGATTAAATCAAGAGCTAAGTTACGATTAAAGCAAAATCACACACTTCTAATGAATAATACTTTAAATTCAATCGCGATTTGAGCAGAACAAAGAGAATATAGAACTGAAACCTGAAACGGATCTGAGTTCAATTTACCTTAATTCACCAATGAAGATTGAAGAACAAAGAGAGCTGTAGAGAACAAATTTTCTTTGAATTTTTTATATTTTCAGAGTGAATTTTACTTTAATATTTCTGCTGATTTTGCTTCTTGTCAAGCAAGAAAATGGACCGAATGGGCTACTAACTTTTGGGCTTTTCTTAATTGGGCTTGAACGCCAAAGCCCATTATATTTATTTACGATCTGATTTAGAAGGCCCAAACTTTATCTACAAATCGGGCCATTGGGATAATGGACTTCGGCCCATTACAATATATGAATATGAAATAAGCCTGCTTAAAATTGGGCTACAAATTAAACAAAATTATCATTTTTTAAGTAGGCCCAAAATTTGGAATGAATTTTTTTTTTTTTTTGAAGAAATATTTTGATATTTGATCATTTTTGAGGTTTCATTTTGGATGATTCGAGCTATTTTTTTGTATATCTAGAAATATTTTCACAAAAATTTATACTAGTAAGATTGAACAACAAATATAGCAAAATCTAAACTGTCAATATAAAAGAACTGTATAATCTTTATATATATATAAAAAAAAAAAATATATATATATATATAGAGGGGGAGAGAGAGAGAGAGAGAGAGAGAGAGAGGGGACACTACATGAGTGCAGGGAAATGCAGCCTTTTCATTATTAAAGGTGAAAAGAACTTACAGACCAAATAGTAAAGTCCAAAAATATTGATATAGAGTATAGTAGAGTATATTATGATGACTGCAAAATAATTTTTTTTTGTAAGCTTTATAATCTGAATAGAGTAAAATTTCTGTCACATTTCACCCCAAACTTCAAACAAAAAATCTATAAAATCATCTAAAAATCTAACCTATTATAGCTTTCTCTTTTCATTTGTATTCGATAAAAACTCGTTCAAGCTCGATAAAATTACTCGAACACCAATATATTCATCAAACTCGACTCGTTTACACCCTACTAACACTGTTTTCATAAATATATATCATTCATAGAAAAATGAAGAACTAATTGAACTAAAAACCCTCAATACCAAATATCCTCTTTAGAGTTTCAATCTATTCTTACATAAGATTATTGTTACAAGGGAAGCAACCACAGGAGTTGTACCCTGAGCAATGTGTGTTGTTCCTTCTATTTATCACCTTCTGTGCTTGCATCCCGACTTTTCGAACTTGTTCCGAATGCTGAAACTGAGCCGTTGCTCTCCATTCTTCCGCTTTACGATGCACGTCCGCCATCCTCTTCATTAGCTTCTCTTCCAAATTCGCCCTCATTTTCTGTATTTTCACCTGATCCATATCCGTGTTTCGTTAGCTAAGATAATATAATCAGTCAAATCGGAAAAATGTGTGATCCCAAATAAGATCTTGAATCCTTGTCCCCAAAGAACTAGACATTATCCATTAGGCATTTCATTCAAGAATTGCATCCCTTTGATCTATCTTCACAACTATAGTATTTTTTTTCTGTGTGTGAAGATTTACATTCTATTGTGTGAGAGAAGTGGAAACTTTACTAAGTGCATAGAATTCTGTAAACAAAGAAGCATTGCACATGAGATTCAAGATTCCAATGCTAATTGTCTTGCAGTAAATATTATGATATGTAATATGCTGACAGTTTCTTGCTTTCTTCTTACTTCTAAACTATGACCATATTAATTTATGTGCTAAATGTATCAAGATTAGCACGGGGAGTAAAGGGTGTCGTTGTCTAGCGGGTGGCTCAATGTGCATGAAGCCAAAGATAAGCCTCCAAAAATCTGCATAATTGGTCAACATAATCAAGCCATTCTTGAAATATTGAAACGAGTTGAAGGGGATTAATAAAGTAATCTGCATGTTTTCTATATGGGCTTTGAACCGATCCAAAAATCTTGGTCCGGGTTGAACCTCATATCCCTAAGCCTTAATATATAGACATGTACGACGAATAACATGTGACATCTATGTAGTCCGAGGCACTATAAATACCTTCAATTATCACTCTCCTATTTTTACTTGTTAATATATGGTTCCAAATGGTGCCTAATAATTAATAGCAATTACACCTTCAATGTAGTTCCAATGCATGAAAGTCTTTATTTCACAATTTACTTAGTACCTCAAGTTTTCTTGATTCAGCTTCAGCTTTTGCACTTTGGAGGTTCACCCAAGCTTGAATCTTAGCCTCTTCTCTTTGGTACCTAAAATTGAACCTAAGATCAATGCACCATTCTTGCAAGAATAAGTAAGCAAGTGAATTTATCATTCTACCTGAGACAGCTCTTAGTTTTCTCCTCTTCTTCCCAACCAGAAGTAGTTCTTGACTCGGAAACACTTTTCCGAAACTCACTACTCATCTCAAAGTGCCTCAAACTCTTGGAAACATCCTCCTCCTCCTCTTCTCTCGAACTCCAATTCGAAGTCACGGAATCATACTGTCCCCCAAAGCTTAGCTTTGCTAAGTGGCACTCCTGCAATTGTGATATGTCAATGGTGTCTGTGCTGGTCGAGGCCAACGGGCCGGACCGGTCAGCGGGCGTGTTGTGGCGGGCAGGCGACGAGCTTTTGAACGGGGTCGGGCATCTTGAAGTGGTGGAGCTGCCTAGAGGGGTCATTTCTGTGCCAATGTCTCTATGTTTCACTTCTTGCACAATCTCTGTAGAAGCTTCTTTCACTGATTTCTTGATAGTGTTTCCGAATAGGAATCCTTCTTGCATTGGCTCTGAGCATCCAAACTTAGTACTTATGGGATTTAATTCATTTGCAAATTTATCTGCATTGGCTAAACAGATCAACCAGTTGTTCAAACCTTTGACTATGCATAACTGTGATAAAGTTGAATCTTGAAACATCAGTTGCAACATCTTTGTGGGATAAAGTTAAATTCCCTTTTCAAGAATCAAAATTTCATTATCTAACATGATACATTTCACTTTCAAGAAACCCTTTTTTTCACATGATAGAACACATGGGCCATGGGCCATGGCTAATTACTGTAACTATCAGAAGACTTTTTAGGGGTAAAAGAAAATAAAAAAACAAAGTCCTGAGTGAGGTTTTCTAACCTTTTAGAAGTACACTTTCTGTAGCAGAAAGTGCAACTCCATTGATAGCTCTAGCTGAGTTATGATGGTCCAATACAGGCTGCCCCTGAAAAGATGAAATTACTTTTGACACCTTCTCTTCAGTAATCCTAGATTTTTCAGCAAAGATTTCACCAATCTGTGGCCTGTACCCACTGCATTGCCTGTTGAACATTCTTGAAGGCAACAAGCCATGATTATTTGCAGGAGAATCATGGCAAGAACTCCCCCCAACAAGCCATTTCTCAGCATCATCCCATTTTGAAGGAAAGCTTTTTCTTGAAAAACTTGCGTTGCTAAAGCTGAAAATAGGCCTCCCAGGAGTTGGAGGAGCCTCCACATTTCTCCTAGTTACTGAGCTCACACCATTAACACCACCTCTCTGTGCTAAAATCTCAGAATAGCCCCTGCTTTCTCCACCATTATTTGCCCCTGGAAATGCCTTGACAAACTCTGAGGTTTCTTTGAGATTCAGCTTGCATAAAGGGTCAGAAAAGGAATCCAAAAAAGGGTTCTTTATACTTCCATTGCACAACCCATTATTGCCCTCCAATGTTGCTCCCTATATCACAAACACCAGAACTCAATGCTGCATTTTCACAAACATGTAGAGAGCACAAAAAGACAAAGGCAAAAAAAATCAAGAAAATGACAACCTGATGCATATCACCACTCACCTTTTGAGAGGAAAACAAGGTTGAAGATTCTAAGAACTTGTTGCTACTGAGATCCATGGCAGTGAAAATTTGAGCTCTTTTTAATGGTGTGAAATCATGGCTGATAATAATGCACACTACATGCTACAAGAAAAACCCATGGAGTTTACTTCAATCTGTGGAAAATTGTAGGTGAAATAGGGAAAAAAAATGGGGGGTGAATACAAGCAACTATGGTGTAAAATACTGTTGAACAATGACTAACATGCAAAATAGGACAAAAGTTGTTCAGACCAAAGCTCTCTCCCCAAAATCATACAACTCTAGTGTTTAGTCCTACTGTATCTACAAATGGGGGTGTTTGGATGCTAGGTTAGAATAAAAGATTTTACCTTGAGTGTGAAAGATTTTTGCTTTTTGCTTCAATTATTTTATTATTCAAACTTTATATACTAAATTTGTTCTTGTGACAAAGTTTCCTAATTTTAAAAAATCAAATGAAATTACTAAACTATATGATGTGAAGTAATTTTAAATGTTGAAAATTGATTTGGGTTGAAATCTTCATGACCCAATAGTTATGTAACAATTTTGGTATTATCCTCATGTTAATCCAATGTATAATATCTAAAAGATCCTTTTATCTATGTTATAATGGTGAATTTAATAATTTATTTGGCTTTGGGAGTTGAGAAAGCAAATAATGTCACAAGAATTTATAGGGAAGAAAAAGAAGAGGAGAGAGAAAGAGAGAGAGACTATAATTTTATACTAGGAACAGAGAGAAGCTTCTTGTTATTGTTTTCTAGTTTTAAGATAGTGTTGAGATTTCATTTTCTAGTATTTTGGATTTTCTATTGTCTTTGTTACACTAGTGCCAAACATTTTCTTGGCTTGCTTGGTTTCATGCTAGAATTTAGAAGCATACCATAACATATGGAATCAAATTGATTATTTAATAATTTAAACCTTTAGCATGCTATAGTTTGGTCCAAATTCTATTTTGAAAAAACTGGTTTTGATATCTTAGATAAAAAATAATAATAATAATAATGATTATTACTATTATATTTATAGGTTCTAATATCAAGCTTTCAATTTGTATAAATATATATAATTATATATATGAAATGGTTGGATTTATTTTAAAAAAATATACAGAGATGTTCCGAGCATGGCAAGAGTAATTTATTGTTTATAAGTGGCAAAATTTCAATCATTTATATAAAAAGAAATATGTTCTATACGAATACTAGAGTCCAAGAATTAATACTAGTGGAAGCCCATTAGTGGCCTGCCAAATCTTTGAGACTTGGGCTTTAAATTGTTTAAAGCCCAATAGTGTTGTGCTCCAGATGAATGCAACTTTGGCCCAATATCCATCTGTATTAGAATCTTCGAATAAAATTCGATGTTTTGTTTTTCATAATGTTTGATTTAAATTTTAAAATTTGAATGATTCTCACATAACAAGATAATATACATCCTTAAGGTTAAAAAAGTTTAAAAAATAAATAGGTGATAAACTAAAGAATCATCTATTGTTTTATTTTAAATATCGATAGATCAACTAGATCGTGGCTTGAATCATTCAACCTATTAAGATAATTTAAGTATCAATTCAATTATAAACACTAATCGAAAGTGATATTAGTAAGTGGATAATATAAACAAATAGTTTATTATACCACTCTCAATTTTCTTTAATTCTATATTTACATATTAATGAATGCTATTAGCGTGTAAAAGTAAATTAATGATTCGTCAAATTTTTAAGCTTTGATAGATCTACCCATCAATTAATATTATATTGATTATTGATTATAAGTTGAAAATTGAAAGTAACACCAAATAATTAAATAATGATTTCCCAAGTATTGTTTTATATTATGTAGTTGCGAGAGTAACATTTTCATGATTTATTTTGGGGAAAATAACATTTACAGTTAATTTATATATAATATATAAATATATATTTCCACAATTTCAAAATATTTGTTGTTTTACAAAATAAAATTTATTTCAACTTATTTATCATTGTTTATTACTAATAAAAATTAATCTATTCTTTTATCGTGTTTCTTCATATTAGGTAGCATTCATTACACGTACTCGTAACTTTTATCAAAAACTTTGAAAACGAATGATTAGATAGTAATTATTTGCCAAAAAATAGGTAGTGATTATTGCATTTAGTAAAATTGATGGCATCTTGTTAAAGCGGGGGCCAATAATGGAGCGTAGACAAAATTAAATTTATCAAGAAATGAAATAATTTATTAATTATGTAGTGATTGACTTCAATCATGTGACATAAGTTTACTTTTTTTGGTCTTATATATACAATAATTAGCTTTAAATCTCAATCATGTGCCTATTGACAGCAAAAAACTATAAGTATTTAATAATTGTTAACCAACCAATTTCATTTATAAACATATATATATTTTACATATATATTATGTTATATATATATATATATATATATATTTAAAACATATATATGATATAACAATAACATAATAAACACACCTGTGTCTGTGGGTTTCATCACTATTCATGTATTTTCGAGTGGATTAATAATTGGTTTACTAAGTTCTCACACAATTATATGACTTCAAAATAAATAATAAATAAATAAAATATCACACAATTTAAATTTTAAGGGAAGTATTTTATGCATATGTAAGTATATATACTTGTGGATACCATTGATGTTGACAGATTACCTAATCCTTCGAACAAACTGAAAATATTATATTAATAAACACTAAATGCTTCTAAATCTTTGTCTTGCCAAACTCTTCACTTAAAAAGAAAGCCTAAAAAAGAACCTCATTTTTAGGAAAAGGAAAACAACCCCTTAACCAAAAGCTAATCTATCAAAAGATTTTGGGTATTTTCTTATCATATTTTATTTGTTGATGTAGGGATTTGAATGGTTACATCTAGTCAATTAATTAAAGAAAATTGATGGTATACGAATAAAATTGACAAAAAAAATGTCCTTGCTTAATCATGGTCTACCAATTCTTGTCCGATCAGAAACAAATATTTTTTATAGAAATAATTTTTTTTATTATGTATCAATCTTCAAACTAATAGCTAGCAAAGCATATTATACTTATGCAAAAGTCTTGCTTCTAAACTCACATTTTTTATTTTGTGATAATATATTACTTACACACATATATATATAGACAAAGATGCTTGACTTTATAATGAAGAATTCATCAAATGCATCATGTCTATAACCTACCAAGATGAGTCATTTTTCATTAACATTTTGAAGATAAGCTAATGTAGAGCCCACCAAACTTGCATTATTCTTAAATTTACCCTTGGATAATGCATATTGATTAGACACCCCCCAAACGCTTGTTTCTTTTCATTTCCTAATTTAATCAATACTTTGTTTTAAACATAAAAGACAAGAACCCCAACCTCAAATCAATTTTTTCTCTATATATACAATTCTAAGTTGCTCAATCATTCTCTCTATTAAATTCACACACACTTAAAAATAAAAGTGTTGGAACATCCTCTCTCTCTCTCTCTCTCTCTCTCAAAACATTGATGATTCATGGCTACAACTACAAGGTTGTTCTCTCTTTGTTCATCTTCTGTTCTAACTCTAAGTCAAGATTCTTACAAAGGGCCAAGAAAGAGTAGATTAATGATGTGTGCTAACATTAATCCTGTTTCAGTTCATCTTCGGATCGAATCATTTGATCACAAGATCAACAAGGTGGGGTTGATTCAATTTTTTAATTTTTCTTTTATCTCAAGTGATTTTTTTTTTTAATATTATTCATTAAATCTCTAATCTTATTAATTTCTTTGATATTCTATTATACAGGTTTTTGAAGATACATCAACTGGAATTTTTTGCTACAAAGATGAAAATGGAGAGATAATTTGTGAAGGATACGACGACGAGTCTCCTCGTTTTCACCCACAAATTTCAAGATTTACGTGTAATTCAAGGTACCAACTTTGTCTTCATTATAGTATTATTACAAAATAAATATATATGTTTTATTTCTTTATTTTGATCTAAATAAAATGAAACACAAAATATTATAAATCGGAAATAAAACTTGATAAGAATGTACTTATATCGAAAATTGTAGGCCTAATTGTCAATAAAATGTCCTTACTTCATCGATCTTTAATTATTCTGATCAATAAATTTAAAAAAAAAAAACCAATTTATTCCATATTCTCCTTTTGTCAATTGGATGTGATTTTGGTCAATTTATGAGTAAGTGCAAAATTGGTCAGCAATATAATATGATTTAAGGATCTATTGTTACACAGTCTTGAAAAACCTCAAATTAATTTAAACTCCACTACTCCACTTCCACGTCATAGCATATGTTACCTAATTTTTACACTCATTTTACAAATTGATTAAAATTGCACTCAAATTAACAATTTTTAAAGAGTTGACTTACTTAGAACGATACATTGAATCGAGCTTGGTTTTAATTAATTTATGCACAAGTATGATAAAATTAATTTAGCTCTGACAAGTGGAAGAATTTAATTGTGATTGCAGAGATGTTGAGATAGTAGACCTTTTACAGAGATGTTGGTTTCATGTGACTGATGAGAAAGAATTCAACATAGCTGACAGAGATTGCAGGGAAAGATGATCTTAATTGTAATGAAATCAAGAAATTAGGCTTAAATCTCAGGAATAGCTTTGTAATTATCCCAAAGATTAATGTATACTTCTTTTGATTTAAAATTATTGTCGTTTAAGATTGTTTCATATAGATTAATTATAAAAACATTTGGTAGGTTTAAAAGTTTAGTAGAGAAAAAATCATCTACTCTTATTGGTAATCAAAATGCAACGGATAAATCGAAACAAATTTTATTATATAAAGTGACAGCTAGTTTGAATCAAGAATTCAATTTCTCGGGTATATAAATATCGAGTCAAGTCGAGTCGAACACGAGTTACACGATAAAATCAAAGCACTTAAAGAAATTGAAATTTCCAGAACTGTAACAGCTAGGAAAGCCCATATTATACAAATTGCATCTATGTATTACAACCCATAAACAGTCATACAGACATGGGGAAAACAGAGCAACAGAAAAGGGAAAAAAAAAATGAAAAATGCAAACTAAACAGCTGAGAATTCTATTTTTATACAAATTGAATCTATATGTACTCCAACCCATAATACACATACATGGTAGAAAACAGGGTACCTGAAATGGTGTTGTAAGAATATCTAGACAGGGGGACTTGCAATTTTCCTGATAAACAATAAAAAAATTCTCCTAAAGAGAATTCAAAAAAAGACTAACATACAAAAGAATAGAATAATATGGTAAAATTAATATACCAAAAAAAGAAGGGAAGAGAGAACTGAAATCATACAGGTTTAACTCAGCAGACATCATGCTTATTATATGCAGTCTGTGAGTTATCTTCAGACAGCTCGGTCTGAGACTTGCTCGGAACGACTGTAGGAGGCGACCATTGATCCGGAACCATCAAAAAATACGTTGTCATGGCTTTCCGGAACCTCCTCTTGTATTGCTTAGGGGAGATTACAGTTGGCGAGGCGTTTTTGGGCCCACCAAGAATACCGGATGCTTTCACCCAAGTCTCGAGGTGCTTATCCCATGTATATTGCCTCATAAAGTCGATAATTCCCAGAACGAGTTCGTGCTTCTCTTCATCAACACCAACTAGTAGGGAGTAATCCATCACGTCTATTGACTGTAATAAAAGATTCGAGGAATGTGAGTGAGATGGTATGAATTTATCGATGAAAAGGAGAGATGGTCCAAACTTACAGCAAGGAAAGCAGTGTCGTTCCACACTGCTCTTTCTAATAGTCTTTTGGCTTTGTTTCCGACAAAAATGGGAGAAGTAGGCATTGCTTCGATCAAGTTCTGATCCAACAAAACCTTATTACTTCCAGAAGCATCGGGATTATATCGTGATCTGGAAGATCCTTTAAGATCATAAAGCCGAGTCACGTTTCTTCCAAACAGTAGATTCTCCATCACCAACACGTCCATTTTCGTTTCTTTCCCTCCTTTGAGATGTTTGGATGTTACCTTTTAGAGAAAAATATCAGAAAAGTCAGTTATGGTGTTTCAGAAGATAATATAATGTCATGGCAGTGTAAGAGAAATGTCTAAACCAAAGCAAGACTACCTTAAATATGTTATGGGCTTTAAAAGAACATCAAATTGTCTGTGGTGATGATAACATTTGAAGAAACCTTGATTGCTTATAAGTGAAAATGCTAAAGAAGTTAGATATACCTGATAGATCCCAAGAATCTTTGCCAGGCAAGTTGGGCTTCCTGAGCCAATCGATTCTGATAGGTATTTAAAATACCCTGGAGCAAACTTGATGAATGATTCCAGCTCAGTCTTAGTCACTTGCTTGATTATAAACCGATCGTCCAAAGTTTTTGCAAAAAAGACATTGCTCTTGCCACCTTGGGCTCCCCACTTCTTACAGCGACTAAGGGATCTGACGAAATCAACCTCCGATGGACAACTTATCCTTCTCAAAGCTTCAAAACGTTTAGCATAATAGCAAGTGACGGTGTATTTGACCTTCCCTAGGGGTCCATCATCCGTAAAAGACACTCTGGCATGCAAAGCTTTTGTATATGAGAGAGGATCCATAGGCAAGGAACTACGGAAACTTGTTAACATGCTTTCGTCTGCAGATCCCAGGCTTTTGTAAGATTCCAATACCATTTCGTCCAAGGAATGAAATGACTGAAATGACCCGTCATCAAGGGACTGCATGGAAAGGATGGAGTCTGCAGTGTCTTTTGCTCTGTCGGGCTCATCAGATAGTTGGACAAAATAATCAGGAGAAACGAGTGCATAAGATATAATACTCGTAGGTTCATCATCAAACACCGGAATAACAGTGTCATTAACTCCCACAGGTAGGAGCAACCTGGCCCCACCTTGAAGTTCAGGCTCCCGAAATGTGGAGATGTATACGGGAGCATGTTGACTCAATGTATCCAACTTCTGAGCAGACCCTAGAAAGTTCTTGTTTAATGATCGATAGAAACTTACAAATGGCATACCCAACCAGCTAACTGTGTCATCGACAACATCAAAACCTTTGGCAGTCGGCATGGAATTTGACTGAGATACCTTAGACAGGCTTAAGTCCTCTTTGTGGTCTTCCATGTCCAACTTCTCAGATACTCCAGTAGATGAAGCATCTGCTTTAACTAATTCAGAGAAACTATAGTTCTTCGGGATACCTATACCAGTGTGACTCTCACCAGTCCATGCTGCATCAAGGGTATCAGACAAACAAATTGGAGCTTGTCCTTCAGAAAGAGCTCTACGAACAGTTACACCAGATACCAGGGGATCAGATTTGTCGGTGGCCTGTGTCTCATGAGAAAGTGCAAGTGGAGTTTGGTTTTCATGATCAGTACTAGCAAATAAATCAGGCATTTGAGGAACCACCTCGAGGAGATTATTGAGCGTAGTGCTTGTCCCATCACCAAGATTTTCTGCAGGCTTTGCATCTGCAGCAATTGATTCGGAACTGCTTACATTTTTACTCATACTATCTGGGACATTTACATCGGGAATCTTCCCTGTGTCGCTTGGAGGATTCTGAATGGGTTCTGAAGAGAGAACCTCCTCTGTATCTGGTTGGTCCCTAGAATCTAGACTGGCAGCATATATCAGGCGGTGGTCCCACATATATGACTGGAAGATTAACTGTCTCCGCAGTCGATTGAGCTCAAGAATATCAACGAGAGGTTGGCCTATTTTTGCATCCTTCTTCAAAATTTTCTGGAGTAACTCCTGCCAAAATCGGGCATCCGTTAACACCCACATAGTAAGAAGGAAAGGCTGACAAGATGGTTTGGCATCAAAATCTTTTTCAATTAGCGATGGTTTATATATTTTCCTACTCAACTCGCCAAGATATGCTTCATGTCAAGGGGGAGCAATGTTACTCACATTACACTAAAACTATGCATAAAAATGATTTTTTTATTCTTTTCATTTATTCATTCATTTTTTCTTAACTGTTACATGTTTCAATCCCAACTCTCCCAAAATTTGCTTCATGTCAAGTAGAGACAATTTTACGTTCAGTCAATACCTTACAAAACGATTACTTTCTCAATGAAAGCAATAAGATGTTCCATCATTTGAATTCCATAATAGGACCAAATTTAAAACCATGTATAATAGCAATGTGCAAAAGCTCAAGCAATTGCAAGGTGTTGTATTCAAGAGAAAGCCTCCTTTAATATGTATTGCAAAAACTTTCCAGGTTTAACTGCTAAATGTGATGGGACTCAAACGTTCTCCTCAAATTCTAAGTATATGTTTCTCCTAGTAGCATTTGGGGGGTTATGATGGTACAGTAATATTTACTCACTCCCACACTGTAGCAATTCAAACCGTTCTGTTACCGAAAAATATAGCAGAACCGACAAACTTAATGCAGAACAAGTCTTATTTAAGAGGATTAACTCTCAAGATTTACTATGCTTAAATCTTGCAAATAATCTCTATCCACCAAGATTGTGCAAGGTGAGCAACATAATATGCAAGATTAATTTTTTTCTGAACTGAAATGATGTTTTTTGCTTCACAGATACTCATATATCAATTGTGAACAGAAATAAAAACATAGGCAGCCAATAACATTGTGTGGAAAAAAAAAAACTAAAGATTCAAAATATGCACCTCAAATTCTGACTTCTCTCTCTGCAACATCCCTTCAAGATCTGTTATATGGTTTCTTGATTCAGGAATGTTCGTGCAACTGCTGTTTAGGCTAGATTTTCTCACAGAAATATCACGAAGATTATTAAGCACTTCAGAGAACAAAAACTCAGCTCGGCCAACCACCTTTTAGATAGATAAACAGACAGTAAATGAAAGAGCATTTGACATTTTAAAAAACCAGAAGGAATATAACAAAGACTCGTACTCATTTCACCTCATTCAGTTCTTTTTCTATCCACTCCTGACTTTCATAGTTGAAATCAAGTTTTGCAGGAGGTAGGTACACTGAGTGAACATCAATTGATGCATATCTAAAGCAAGCAACCATTTGCCCGAATCTGCATCAACACAACATCATAAAGCATGGAAAACAATTACGGGAACTGAAACACTCTCTCTTCCCAAGTCAAATGAAGCAAGCATCTTGGTTTTTTTAGATAGTTTACCAAGAAAATGTCCATTGCTCAAATATTTATTTAAGATTTGTGAAAGAATATAATAGCCAGGAGGCATATGAATGGTACACTTTAACTGTTCCAAAAATTAAGAGTGATATTATCTCAGTATACACCACATCTTAAGCATGGCATACAAAAAAAATCAAGTCATACACAGGCGAAAGAGACTTGATTGCAATATGCATTTATGATGCTCCAGGATGTACTAATTACGTAAAGAAAACCAAGAAATAGTCATACCCGTAAAACCGAAGACAGTCTCTATGCAAAGAATGGCCACAGCTTGCCACTCTGCTTGCAGCTGCATGGTTTGAAAAACTTAGCTCCAAAAACTTTCCAAACGACAAACCCCACGCAGCATCAGACATCACAACCCTTCTAGTTGCAGGTGGGTATCCATTAGCCCTTGGGCATCTCAAGCAACGGTGCCACATCCAAATCTTTCCATCATTTTCACCAGGTAAAATAATTTCAGGTAGTTTCTTCACTGAAATTGTAAGTGTACCTTGTCGATGAGTATAACATTGAACATGAGCCTCGGCAGGCATATCACATGAGCGGCATATGTAACTCTGTCACAGAAGTTAGGCCCAGTCAGTCGCATAGAACATTAGAACATTCCTAGCAACAGTATTAATGAAAAGTTTTGTCTGCAGTTTCTACAGAGAGAGAGAGAGAGAGAGAGAGAGAGAGAGTTACCTGATCGAATAAATGATCACGTAGAAAACGACCCAATGGCTTGTCAAAGCTACCATAATATTTAATCCGAAACAAATGCGATCTTTCACAGACTGTGCCCTTCCATACACATCGCGATGACAAAGAGACTAAAATGCTTTGATGGTCAGAAGGAGAAGGTGGAAACTCTTCTTTCAAAACAGGTTGTTCCTCAAGCATTTGTTTTTCATCAGGTTTCAAAGATGATGGATCTGAAATTATTTGGTTAGCATTGGTATTGCCATAATCACTTAGCATAAATTGGATATTTGAGTCTCCAAAATCACTAAAGGTGTAGCCATCTCCCGTGGCATCAACTCTGTCTGCTTCAAAAGGTCTTGCATTGGAAGACATGACCAAATCTACAAGACCTCGATTTTCTGATGAATGGTTAGAAGAGGGCGGCAGATTCAAGGAAGATTGCTGAAAACCTTTTATAGACGACGGGATAAGGGGATTGACAAACTGAGAGCTCATAGAAGCAGGAAAGTTAAATATATCTTGATTTTCACGAATGGATGCAATTGTTCCCTCAAGCAGATTTGAATTGGGCACACTATTTGCCCTCTGTGGTTCACCAATAGATCTGGGCCCAGGAGTTATTTCACTAGCTGGCATCGTAAAACCAGGTATAGTTGAGATGGATCGTTCAATGGTTGATGACTTATCTGGAAGTGCCACTGTAATTGGAGAGTTCAATGGAAATGCTGGCAATGAGGCACCTTCGTCAGCAAGAAAAGATGTCTCCAGGGCTAAGTGATAAGCTGCAAAAACTCCATATTGTACAACATGCTTCACTTTCTTCAACTCATCCCCACTAGCACCTCGAAGTAGTATCTGAAGAAATCAACATCAGATCATACACTGAAGACAACCAAAGATCCTATAAGCCCCATAAGGTATTCCACAATATCACATTGATTTTCCACCAGCAAATATTTAAAATGTAGAAAAGGGAAAAAACACAATTGATAGTAAACTTCAAATTATCTCTAAAATTCATAAAACTTTTTTAAGATTTCAAATTTGTGCAATTATCACATTTACTCTTATAGTGGAGTCATCTTGGCACATTTAGTATCTATAATAATGATATCAATGTAGCTGATCAGGCCATTGGTCGTGAAACACTTACCGTGCATCCTTGAGGCTTAGGACAACCATCAAAATACATCAAAGTTTTCACCAGCTTCTTCCCAGACATACCGGCAGAGCCATGCTCTTCAGTAAACCGTGTAACATGGAACATGTCACAGTATCCTAATTTTTCAGTTGATAGATGATCAATTGAAGGAACAATTTGGGCACCAGTGCACCGGGCAATTCGCTCCAGAAGTGGTCTTTTAATATTTAGAACAAGTGATATCTCTTTTGCTAGAAGATACTCCTGTGCAAACCGTGAAACAGATTTCTCCACCAGAAGAATATCAGGCTTATGTGCATCTATTTTCGCAACAGCCATCTTAAGGTGATCCATCTCCTGGAAACAATCAAATTTACAAGTGTAGCAACAATTTAGGAGAATATAATCATAGGTTCATGCAAAAGTGATAACATAGCAAATGATCAGTATTTGATTTCTAACCAACTAAACGATAAAGACATGTCAATAATCTGAACCTGTTGCAACAGAGTGTCAAAGCTTGATAGAGCATTAGACACTCGCTGGTACTCAAGAGCCCCTCCAAGGATAAGCAAGCGAGGCTTCTCTATTCTTGATGTCATCCGTCGATGAGCCACATTTTTCTTGCAAACAACTCCTTTGACTATCAAACTGTTAAGGTAAGATTGTCATCATCAGAATAAGGAAATTCTTAATGATGCATGAGGAACTTGACTATAGGGAAGATAATCAGCAAAAAACTGAAGTACGATGTGTCACTAGAAATGATTACTGATATTCCTCAATGGTGGGGCCTTAAAAAAAATAAGACTGATGAAAGAGACAGATTAAGTAAAAAATGAGTGCTTTCATCTTAAAAGTAGGCGTTAGTTAACACCAGGTTCCTAAGTAGAAGAGGAAGTACCGTAATAATTAAGGAAAGAAGAGGAAGATCCCAAAATTCTAGGATAAATAGTGAGAGTATTCATAATCTAATATCTCTGTCAACTTCAAACATTTACCTCTTCTCTTTCTTTTTTTCATTACCCAACCCACTCCTGATAACTGTAATTAGAGTCGGGGTATTTATAATATAGGGCACCAGACTCAAGGAAGAATTTATCAAACATCTGCAAGATTGATTTACAGTTAGAGCAGTTATACAAGTTATTACCTCTCGCTTCGAAGCCCTGAAGCCAAACATTTTACTTTTACATATCCCCCTGGGTCCATTTGCCCCCCCTTGCTCATGTCTGGCTTTAACAATGTAGCAGCCTCCCATGACAAAGCAGTGATAATTTCTAGCCAACTCTCTTTGTCATTTTCATCCTCCGCAAGAAGATTCTCTACCTGCAAGAGTTGAGCTACTAAAGCCCGAAAATGGCCTTCAACCACATTAGTCATAGCTCTCTTATGCTCCTCATTAGGTTTATCCCTAATTCGGGACTCTCCACTCCCAGAGCTGCTTGAATTGTGGAAATATCCCCATTCTCCAGCAGAATCCCCTTCATCATCATCCTCATACATGAGTGCTTCCCTTTCATCTTCTTCATCTTCTGGTTCAGGAGGGAGCCACAGAACTCCATTGTTTTCAAAGTCCATAGGTTCAGTGTTGACATCTTCAGCGACATATAAAGAAGAAGGTGCCTCACATTCATCGCCAACGTCATGTTCAACATCTTTTCTGTCAATCTGCTGGACTTCTTCAGAATTTTGGAAATCAAGACTATTCTGCAATGGGGAGCTGCTCATACTTTTTGAATCAACAGCATCTCCATCAGGATGAACTTTACGTGATGTATAATCACTATTGATATCCTCGAACTGTATAGGAGTATAATAGCCACTGACCTGGGAAAAATCACTTCTTCTGGAACTTAAGCGGGACAATCCAAATTCTTCTTCTTCATCATCACTCCTGTTAAGAGTGTTAATAATAATTAGTGATCAGAGCCCAGAGCTTATAGCATAGAACAATTTTGAAAGAATGGTTTTACCACAATGAAAGATCAGAAATTATCTTCTAAGATGTTAAAGTTCTCAGGATTGTGAAATGGAACATAAATCCCCTACTCAAGGAACATTATTGATTTGTACTACAAGGATAGCATCAATAAGCACTCCAAAGAACTTTTCATATCCGTAACTTAGACAGTAGAAATGCAGAAAAAATAGGCGTGTTTTGTCTTAAATTAAGCAACTAAGGAATGGCATGAGTCGTGCAGAAACTATTCACCTGAATAACTAATCATTCACACACACACACACACAGAGTGTACTTGTGGAAGCTCTAAAAAACCATTAAAACAAACCCAAAGAAAAATGCTAGATTAAAATAAGTGAATACCAACATGGTACATTGTTAGATCAAAGTAATATTACTTTTTAGGAACTGATGATTAACTTGCTTCCTAGTTAAAGTTCAAAAGAGAAATGAGAAAGAACCTGTTTTGGCAAAACCTGAATTGGTTTTGAGACCCATTCTGTTCTCCCATGTCCTCAGCAATATCATTGCTCTTTGCTGCTACAACATTTTGCCTCTCTATAGATGAATCCATCATTGGTGATTGAAGTGGGCTGAGTCCAGTTGATTGTGGTACTGATAAAAATGTAGTGCTACTGCTTTCAAAGGTTCCACTAGACCTGGTGCTAAGGAAACTTGCTGACGGGGAAGTGCTGCAGATGTCCAGGCGGGCAGCGGCAGCCTGGAGCCCATTATTATTGGGCACTGTCGAATCTTGTTTCCATAGCCTGAAACAGAAGTTACAGACCCTAATCTTATCCCAGTCTTCTAGTGAAGTCTTTGGTTCAGTAGGTACTGTAGGAACCCGATTTGAAGTACACTTGGCACAGAAAATCCTGCCACAGAGTCGACAATGATGCCTACGATTAAACAAGGTGAAGTGTGTATCACAATCGTAGCAAACCGTGCAGGTGTGGTCGGGCATCCAGAAATCCCTCGACACATGTGCAGGCTCGGCCGGCCGCCATGGGATCCAAGATTTGAGTAAACCTAGCAGATCCGGAAATGTCCTATTAGAGTCATCCATTGACTTGACAACCCTTCTTTCACACTCATTGTGATACTCTCATTTCTTTCCAACTCTAGCATCCATTCCTCCTCACCCCCAATCCCAGAGTATCAGAACAGATTAATGATTAATTCTCCAAAACGGAAAACAATCCAATCACCAGATCCAATCAACTAAACCAATCAATATCCTGCAAACAAAATGACAATCCACCAGCTCCTAAATCAATACTCAACAACCGCCTTCTATGTTCAGACATAACGAAAAAAAATCATCACCTAAACTCAATTATCAACAACCATAACAGCTGCACCAAGCTTGCAATTTAGCTCGAATTCGACAAAATCCACAAAATTTAGCTCCCCCTGCCTCACAACTCAATCAATCACAACCCCAAATCCCAGAATTGAATTTCTCCCCACACCACTTCCCTAATCAATTCAAAAATCCGATACACGGAACTCCTCAACCAACAATCCTCAATCAAAACCTAAATTCCAAATAAATTGTAACTCAGTGACTTGAATTCAAAACTCCACTTACAAATCCACATAAAAAAAACGACTAAAATAATTCAAAACGCAATCAAAGCCAAACCTGTATACATATATCTCCGCGTGAAAATCAGCAGAACGCGCAATTACTGGATACAATCAATCAGATCCAATTCAAACCTCTCTGTCATACAATTCAGTGAACGCGGAATTTCAGAGAAAATCTTCTCTCTCAAGAGAACCACCGAATGTCTGTCCTAATTTCTTGATCCAAATAAATAAACAAAATCATTCGAAGTGAAGAATCAATCCGCGCTCAAGATTATCATAATCAGCATGAATTAATTAATCCAAAACAAATCTGCGTCATCAGTTTATACATGTTTATTTATAATAATAGGAGAAACATTGATTGGAAGAAAGCGACAGCCTGAAAGTTGTGTGCTGGGCTTCAACCAAATTAATAAGTTAGTGTCAAGACAAAATTATGATTAAACAACCAATTAAGAAGTGCCACGTGGTCTTAAGGCAATGGAAGTCAATGAAATTTTTAGGCAATTCTTGTTTGTTTTGTTTAGTGTCCAAAAAATATCAGAAAATATTTATATGAAAATGTCGACATAAATTTGTGTAACAGAGGTTAATTTTTGGTTAATGGATAATGAAATGTATTCACTCATTTCACGCAATTAAATCGTAAAGTAGTTTTACAAGTCATATTCTAAATATATACGTGTTTAAATTTTTAAATATTAGAGTAATTTGTTCCTACAAGAGTCATACTCAAAATATATATGTATATAAAGTAGTTTTAAATATGCAGTTAAATTGCTCCTACTTTGCTGGCAATGAAATCAAAATAATATATATTTCTTATTTTATTTATATAAGAATGCTCTACGTATTTAAATTTTTAAGTATTCGGTTAAATTGCTCCTACTTTGCTGTCAATTAAATCAAAATAATATATATTTATAATTTTATTTCTATAGGAATGATGCCAATCATGTAGACGTACTAATATGCTCACTCTAAATGTGTTAAAACCACATGATATAAGCATTGATTCCTTAATAAATCAATGATATGATTTAAGACATCAATAATGAGTATGTATTAAAATGATAATTAAAGTAAAATATAATTAAAATGATAAATCAATATATTCGTTATTTTCATACTTGATACAATAAATAGACAGGAATCCATATCTACACATCATATGTAAATGTCTATACATATACAATTTCACTGGATGTAACACAAGATCATGTATTTTTAAATAAGGGCTCTAAAATATCAAATTACTTTGATATAATGAAATAACTTAATGGACTTGTTCCTTTTATTATGAAATTTGTGATTTTTGCAAAAACATCCCTAACCAGTGCTAAAGGGTTTTTCTAAATTTAGAAGTAGCTTTTATATTCATTTGTAGTATCATTTGATAGAATCAATTATCAAGATAATTTATAATATAGTTTGACTGTTTGTTAAATTATGAACTGTCAACCACTCTGATTTGACCATCGATCAAATTGCACACACTATAGACTGTGGTCAAATTAGTATTGCTTCTACATAAATCTTTTTTTCTTTTTTCCTAAAACATGTGAAAGTAATTATGGCATACTCAATCACCTGTATATTTGTTTACGTTGGATGTCTCATAATTCAAGTATTCAACATGTATTAATTATTTTATGGTGTGTGTGTATATATATATATAATAAAATATTTATCAACAATATAAACAATAATCTGGAGTCAAACAACTTCTTGGAAGTTTCCCAATTATGGTTGGCTCTAGGTTAGCAATTTTATTAGCCATTCAGCAGCTGTTCTGCACTTCTGACCCAATGATATAAATGCTTAAATTAATGTATACATTAATTAAGATATACCGTTCAAATAGCTGTCTATCAAAAAAATTCGAGAAAAATTTGATTGACATAAAGCTAAATTCAAACTTCAAATATAATTTTAAAACCTGATAATCAATTAAATAAATTTAAATATTAATATATCCAACTCGATTCACTTTAGTTACACCGTTGAATAAGATATTATATTCCACCCATGTCGTAATTTTTTTAATGAATGATATTATTTATTTTGTGTGATTTGAATTATTCAACAATAATAATTAGTAAAAGGTCCTCACTGAATTTATATACAGACCACATATTTACACGATAACAAATAATTGTAGTGATCACAAATTCACAATATTAAACAAAAATGGTTAGAAGAAAAAAGAAATTTTTTTTTGAGAAAAATAAAATGAATATATCTAATATGTATATATTAAACTATATGGGCCTTCTTAGAAAAGCCCAGTCTTGGTCTAGCATGAATTCACATTGTACAGTTAAGGTGGTCCATTTTATGAAAGCCCAATAATATGAAAATTAATATTGTTCAATATAATACTCCCTCCGCCCCGCTTAAATTTGCACACTTTCCATTTTCGTCCGTCTCATTCAAATTTGCACACTCAAAAAATGACAAATAAAATTTACAAAATTGCCCTTTACTATTCAATATTACACTACAAAAATAGTTTTTTCTTAACCTCCGTGCCCAAAAACAGTTTTTTCTTAACCTCCGTGTCCGTCCCTACGTGCAAATTTGAGCGGGACGGAGGTAGTATATTTAGGTAATCAATTTAATAATTAATATTATTTCAAAAAATTGCTTTGCTACTTTCCCTTCATTGACTTAAGATTTAGTATGTTGGAATTTAATAACAAATGAAATATGTTTGTCCCCTAAAAAATTATGAATTTAAATTACAAAATAAATATTTAAAATTATGAACCGTAGATCTACCTTATTGCTGACGTGTCGACCATCCAAGGCTGCAGACTACCCGTATTTTATTGGGCATTTGATAAGGAGCCATATTTGAAAATCGGACCCGCTCATATTTTCTCAAACCCGCCGGAGTTTTCCAAAACCCTGCCGGAGACTTCGCCTTCGCGGTGGATCCGTATAAATTCCGATTTACGTTTTCTGATTTCTCAAAAGAGACAGATGTGGTATAGATCAGCTTCTTTCATCCTGGACAAGCGGGAGCAGCTGCGAAACGACACCGTAACGAACTCCGATAGCCATCCTTTATCCCCCGATTCCACCGCCATGGCACCCGAAAACCCTAACCCGAATATCTCAATGTACTATCAAACGCGTGCGGCGCACCACGGCGTCGTGACGAGTGATTGGTTGGCTCAGGCGCAGGCCGCCGTCAGTGGACATTCCGACGACACCGTTTCGGAGAATTGTGTGTCCGGTTGCGAGGAGGAAAATAAGAGGTTTAGCGTGGTGGATGAGTTTAATAATTGGCGGAAACAGCCGGAATTGGCGGAGGCTGTGGCAGCGATTAGGGCTTTGGCTTGGGTCATTCGTTCGAGTCAAGCTACGACTATGATGGAGCTCGAAATTGAGCTCAAAAGGGCCTCAGATTCTCTGAAAGTACGTGAACTGTTTGATATTTAGAGCTATTGTTATCTAATTACAGTCTCTGTGTGTGTTCTTAAGATTTTAGCTAGTGAATCGCATATCTGTTATCTGTGCAAACAATAGGTATTCAATGTGGCTATTAAACTAGTTATTTTGATTTGTTATGTAATTATTCATCAATTGAATCGATAAAATGGATTATAGAACAATGATTATATCAACTAACTATTTCACAGTGAGGTATATTGAAGTGATTGAATGAGCTAATCTTATGAGTATTAATGCAGTCATGGGACACTACCTCCATCTCCTTAACAGCTGGCTGTGACCTGTTCATGCGTTATGTAACAAGAACTTCAGCTTTAGAATATGAAGACTTCAGTTCAGCAAAGGCTCGGCTTCTTGAGCGTGCTGAGAAGTTTGGTGAGATATCATATAAGGTGGTACTTTTGCTAGATCATGTTGGCTTCTTAAGTTTTGTTTCATTATTCTTGTGCCTATTTGTATAGTTGCATACTCCAAACACTATTAAAATTTTAACAAATCCTTCTTGTGTCAGGCTCGGAAAATAATAGCCATGCTTAGTCAAGATTTTATTTTCGAAGGTTGTACAATCTTGGTGCATGGTTTCTCCCGCGTTGTGCTGGAGATTTTGAGAACAGCAGCACAGAATAAAAAAGTCTTTCGAGTTTTCTGTACAGGTGTGTATTCTTGGCATCAGACTCTTGCTAGCAGATTAAATCATTAGATTATATTCGACTCTAGACTAGTAAACTTGATGTAGTTTTCACCTTGTGCACTGAAATTTTTATGCTTGTTTTCTTTGTCGATAATCTCATTGTCCAAGCAGTGTCTTGTGGGCTTCTTTCATATGAGGTGAAATTGTAAGAAACATTTCCAGAAATAATGATATTGTTATTATAGCTTATCCATTACTTTCTGAAGGAACTATGTGCATTCATGTACACATTGATTTTCATGTCCATTTGCCTCAAATTGGCTCATTATTTGATAATCTACTTAATAATAATGTTCATGCATATGTATGCATTGATGGTTTTGATACAGCTTTATATGATACGGATGAAAAGTTGGGAAGAATATGCATGTATGGTCGATATTTGGTATGGATAGACATTCTTTTTTCCCCATATGCATTCTAGTTGTATCAATTTAATGATCCTCAAATGCAGAGGGGAGACCAGAAAGGACAGGGCTACGGTTATCCAATGAGCTTGCCAAGCTTGATGTTCCTGTTAAGCTCTTGATAGACTCTGCTGCGGCATATAGCATGGATGAAGTAGACATGGTGTTCGTTGGAGCAGATGGAGTGGTTGAAAGTGGAGGTATAATAAACATGATGGGAACCTATCAAATTGCATTGGTTGCTAAAAGCATGAACAAGCCAGTTTATGTTGCTGCTGAAAGTTACAAGGTAATCTATCTATCCTTGTATTTGGAGACTACCTTATCTAGTTGAGCTATTCGTTTTGCATCCATTAAATTTCTGATTATATTACATTCAAGGCAAGGAGCCTCATATTCATGTATAGTTTAACCACTTCCCTTTATTTGGATTAGTTCTGAACATGAGAGCATTTATTCTGATGCTTGTTTTTTTTTTGCAGTTTGCTCGACTTTATCCTTTGGATCAAAAAGACATGGTGCCTGCATTACGCCCGATTGATTTTGGGGTACCCATACCATCCAAGGTTGAGGTTGAAACATCTGCCCGTGATTATACACCTCCACAGTATCTTACCCTGCTTTTCACAGATCTTGGCGTTCTAACTCCATCTGTAGTAAGCGATGAGCTCATCCAGCTATACCTTTAATCAGGGTCAGCTAAAAGCCTAAATACTACATTAGGTTCCTTGTTTTTCTTTTCGGGCACAATCAAACTTCACTGGCCCTCTTTAAAAAGTTTTGTTTAAACGTCAATGATTCCGATAGAACTTACATGCATGATTGATATTGCTCAATTTTGATGGAACAATGAATAAAGGGTATGTTAGTTTTCGATCCATAGAAAGACTTCTTACAAAATAGTACTTATTCCTTTTATTATAGCCATGATTCTTCAACAGGAACTACATATGCAAGAAAGAAAGCAGACCTAGTTTTCTCGACGAATATGTAGTTTGACTGAAGCTGGTGTGAAATATTCATCAGGAATGCGGTTTCTTGGACAGAAGCTTCTCCCTGAGCTCTGCAACGTTGAGCTCGTTGAAGTGAGACTCAGGTAACCAGTTTCCTGTTTTGGGGTCTCTCATCCAGAATTCTTCTTTTCCTGTTTCTTTACTCTCTTTAACTGCATCAGCATCCACCTTTCTTATGATCGATGCTGTAGATTGGACTTTTCCTTTCTCTGACACCACGGCATATGCTCTCCTGTTACAGATAGCAAATAATTAGATATAAAATTCACTTCATAATCTGTAGAAGAAGTATATGAAGATCTAAATTCACAATGTATCATGTTTATAAATCTAAACAAGATAAACTCATGAGAAGTTACATATAATGCATGAGAAAATAGGTCTAACCTCATAAGGAAAAGCTTGTTTAGGGTTTTGGCCATACCTACACAGAGAGAAAAACTTATAGTCTGTATCATTTATTAGGGTTAGGATTTGAAGTTTTTGATGTATATATAGATAAGAAATATTGCAACTCTTAAGTTATTTATTTACAGTAAAAGACTATGATTCCATATCTGTAGATGTAGTCTGCTTCTTCAAGTATATCATCTAGCTTTATGGATTTGAAGTTTTAATTTATTTTTATATGTTTGTTTGAATTTTAGTTTAGATGTATATCCCAATTAATCATGTTGGATACTAGATGTTTGAGTTCGAATCATGAAGAAGGAAAACAAACTTATGATATTAACTACCAAGTATTATACCCACTATGTGTGTGCGTGACATTATTCTTGTACCATTATAGAAAAGAATGAATAAACAAAAATAAAGTTTCAATAATTCATTGCTCTTTAAATTATAGCAGAATATCGTCATATCAATATTTATTTAGTTAATAACAATGGAATATTGGAATAAGGTTCGGACTTCGGAGGTTATGTATTCCCAACTTTTGACCATCAATTTGTACATATTAATGGGCTAGGTGTTATATTATATGTCACAATAACACTTGCATGCCCCAATTTGTATAGGAAGAATATTCCATGAAAATCTTACCTAAATAATATGGCATAATCAACCATAAGCTAATATGATCTACTTGCCTATGATCAATTTAGATTCGATCAAACTTTATCGTGTTATGTTTATCAATACCTAATAAAATGTGTGTTGATGATAATATGCCATGTATATATGCAAATGAATAAAAATCAACAGAAATTTGGATGAGATTGTCTTATGCATCATATTTTATGAGATTGAGTTCTACTCAATAAGTTAAAATTGATCATTCACTTTGGATTTTTAAATGAGACTTCATCTTGTAGATTAAAATCCGTAAAATGATCTAAAAAAGCAACAACAAAAAAAAAAAAAAAAAAAAAAAAAAAAAAAAAAAAAAACCTTAATTAGTAAAGACTTAGAACTAGATTCACCAACGTGTAATTCATTTGCATATGCTTACAACATGAGCTCTACATCAGCAGAGGCTACGTAAGTTTGATTCTTTGTCCTGTCATTGCCCTTTGAGTAATTGATTAGTTACATTATTTATTCTTTTTGTGATGCCATTTAGGTATTTTCTCACGAGTAAGTCTCTTGTGAGATCGTCTCACCGATTTTTATTGCATTGCGACGGGTCGATCCACAATCCAATCACCTGTAATTCAAACCCTACAATTCACGTGTTGTTTGTAAGTGATGAGTTCCGTCTCACAATAACTATCCGTGTCTCACATGAGTTTTTGTGTTTTCTCACCAGTCCACCTCCAATAACTAATAAATTCTCTTAACTCAGCAGAATTATGATGTTTTTAAAATGAATAATTAGTGATTCAACGATTGAAACAGATATGTTTTAGAAAATGAATCAGGATTTTAAGATAAAGTATTATGTCAAAAAGATAGGAGGAAAATTTTGAAGTCATCACTCATAAGATTTACGTGTTGTGTGAATAGCATAAACTTGTACTATGGTCTACTAGAATAATATACATTTCATTTTCAATACCTATTTGTTTTAAATATAGAATAAATCATGTTGAAATGCATCATTTCGCACTATAACAAATTAATTTGACATCTAAACATTAATTTATCCTACACAAAAATCGAATAATTAGTTTTACTTTCTTTTAATTCTCGATCTACTTAACTAAAATACAAATATCTACAAGTCACATATAAATTTAATAACTTAAAAAAAAAACACAAAAACTTGCGTGAAACGGTCTCACGAATAGTTTCCGTGAGACGGATTCTTTTTACCCACAATCCTAACCCATTTTCATTAATTTATTTATGAATTATGTATTATGGATTGATCCGTTTCACGTAATATGATTTGTGAGACGGCCTTACATTAGACTTACTAAAAAAAAGGGCAAATGGTTTGGTGCAAAGTATATCAGCCACTCGTTTGAATAGGGTACAACATTACTTGGGATCTTTTATATATATATTTAGTACAACTTTTGTCAGTCCATTTAATGTAAGTTACTAGCATTGAATAAAAATAAGTTTGATTGTTTCATGTATCTAATTACATGAATTAGTTAATCATTGTAGTTCAAAAATAAAAATTTTGTTTGCAAAAATGATTTTGATTTGTAGATAAAGAATTATTCATATTTGTAATATCATAGAATATAAGTTTTTATAAAATCGTATTTGTAATTGTCCTCTATTAATTGACAAAACATGTACAGCCTAATAGTTTCGTGCAAGAAACTCGTGTTTATTTTAATCCATGTCATCCAATCATAGAGATATTATCAATATTCGAATCAAAAATTAGTCAATGGAACTATGGAAGGCATGATATCTATTTATATATGATATGTTTGATTCTAAAAAATCTATACTCAATCTGTACAGTTGTGATTGTAATTGAATTTATTTGAAATATTAATGAGTAGAACTTTTATGAGACGATTCACGGATTTAATTACGTGAGACGAGTCAGCGTACAATAAACACCATACAATTTAATTTATATTGTTTGTGGATAATGAAAATTTGTTTCACAACAACTATTTGTGAAATTGTCTCATTTAAATTTTTGTGAAAATTAATAGGATAGCAAATGCACAATAATCCTCTCTCAAATTCATTTGGACAAAATATGATCAATTGACAATATATATACACACAAGAATCAAAACAAAACATAGAAGAAGACAAGTAATTTGGAATATATGAGGTGGAGGGAATACCATATGATGTTTCACATGTTTCAGCATGTTTTTTTTTTTTGAAATAGAATTGAATAACATAATAAACGTTTTCCTAACTATTTCAGATTTAATTACTTCAAAAGTTACTATTTTTAAAAAAAAAAAATTCGGTATATTTATATTATTAGTAGGATGAGAACTCATTACTTTTTTAAACCACTAACTAAATAATTGTATTAAATGATATGTATAACCCGTGTTACAATGTTAATCGTGGGAGCGAGGACTATGTAACCTAAGACATAATAAATATAATTAAATCAACAAAAGTTAATTAATGATTTTTTTTCTTCAACATTCAATCTAATGATAAAAAATAGCTTTACGTCACCAAACAAGATGAAGAAAAAGATCCCACCACGACGAGAATCCATGTTATGAAATAATTAATTAATAAATAACTAAATAAACCATAAATAAATAACTAAAATCAATTAAATAATTCCACCATCCATGCTCCCCCACTATATAGATACTGCATCAACACAAACACATACACACATTGCAGAAAATATGTTGTCAGCTATATGGAAGAAGAAGAACAAAGAAAAGACTTCTTTCGAGGGCACATTAGGGTTTGATGAGCAACAAAAGACAACGAATAGAAATCCATATGCTGTAATAAACACGAAGTCGATTCTATACCTCAATGAAGACGATCATGTCCAATCTGAAGCTGCATTTTCTGATCATAATAATATTCATCAATATTCATATTGTTTTCTACAATTTTGTCATCTTTGCCACAAACCCTTGTCTCTTGGCAAAGAAGTCTACATGTACAGGTTAGATCATTCATCATTTGATTAATTTCTTGATTTTTTTTCTATTTTTTTGCAATTTATTAAAAATGAATTTGTTGGATTTTATGTGCAGGGGTAATGTGGGGTTTTGCAGTGTGGAGTGTAGAAGCAGGCAAATGTATCTTGATGAGATGAAGAAAATTGAAATCTCTACTAAGAGAATATTGGCATCTTTTCATCAGCGCCGCCGTGGCCGTGGCGGCGGACGGTGTGAGATCGGAGCTCGGGCGGTGGCGCCATCAGTTTTCATGATCTCATGGTTGAACAGCTAGTTGATGATGCCACTCTTTTTTTTTTCAAGGCCTACATGTATATTAATATTAAATTAATTTTATCGATTTTTTTATGGGTTTTCAAAATTAAATATATGAGTAAAATATGAATATGTGAGATAGAAGAAGATCGGATTTTGGAGCTGGAATGATTGTAATATTTTTAGTGGAACAACGTGTAAAGCAAAGTTTGACTTTGTGTAATTTTATGTTTTATTTGATTGCAATCTACAGTAAATTAATCATTTTATAATACATTGAAATATACTTAATTAATTCTTTATGGTGGTGTGTGAAGTGATAAAAAGATAACACGAAAAGTGATGAGATAATATTTTAATATTATAAATAGAAAACGATCATTTTTATTGTAATATTTTCAGTGGAACAACGTGTAAAGCAAAGTTTGACTTTGATGTGATTTTATGTTTTATTTGATTGCAATCTACAGTAAATTAATCATTTTATAATACATTGAAATATACTCACTTAATTAATTCTCTATAGTGGTGTGTGAAGTGATAAAAAGATAACACGAAAAGTGATGAGATAATGTTTTGACCATTATTATTATAGATTTATAAATAGAAAACGATCATTTTTATCAAACGTAAAATTATAATTTAAATCTCCAAGTTTCATAAAAGAATATATAGTTTAAATGAGAATATATAAATATAAGTGTCACATAAATCGTTTACAGGTAAATGGACAAATTAAGTATGCTTTTTATAAGACCGTCTTATAAAATCATATTTATGAAATATGGTTATGAACAAATTCTTTAATTTCTCTTATGTTTATTTAAACTCTCAAATAACTTTTTTCTATACAAAATTATATGTAAGCCATTTAAAAAGTTTGCTTATCATTACAAAGTGCAAATGTTAAAATGATGCTAATTTTAATTAAACTGTAATTTATTGTAACATTTACTTCCGGTTATACCCAGGGTACAGACAAGACACTGTGTTGGCCACAATTAACCGATCAATCCTATGGGATTCATGCATTGTCCACATTCTCACACAAAATATGAGAGTGCAACAATCGGATGACGAATTTACAAAATGGGTTCTACAAGTCGGCGATGGAAATGCTAAGAAAAGCCTTGCAGAGGACAATGATGGAGATGAAACAGAGAAGATCGAGATTGATAGAAAGTTCATGCTGAAGACAATGGCCAACCCGGTGGAACAAATAGTTCAACACACATATACCAATTTGCAGGCATTTGGCAATGACAGAGGATACCTAACAGAAAGAGCAATCCTCACCCCAACGAATGAAACTGTTGATGACATAAATTCGTATATATCGTCTCTTTCACAGGAAGAGAAAAAAGAGTACTACAGTTTTGATAGTATTGAAGATGATGGAGAATCCAACAACTCGATTCAAAACTTATATCCAGTAGAATTCCTCAACGGCCTCAAGTTTTCGGGCTTGCCAAACAACAATTTGGAACTAAAGAAAAATGTACCGATTATGTTGCTAAGAAACATCAACCAAAGAGAAGGGCTTTGCAACGGAACTAGGCTAACGATATCACATTTAGGAGACAGGGTGATTGAGGCAGAACTATTAACCGGAACACACATGGAAAATAAAGTACTGATATCGAGAATAATCATTTCTCCAACTGACTCAAAATGGCCATTCAGACTACGAAGGCGTCAGTTCCCGGTTAAAGTTTGTTATGCAATGACAATTAATAAAAGTCAATGACAGAGTGTGCGAAAAGTGGGGTTGTATCTGCCGAAATCTGTTTTCAATCATGGTCAGTTGTATGTGGCACTTTCTCGAGTCACAATGGCAGCAGGATTGAAGATACTAAAGATCGAAGATCAAACTGATGAATCATATGACATGCAAAAATATAGTTTACCGAGAGGTGTTCAACAATCTTCCACAAACAACAACAATGTGATAGGTAATACAATTCTATTTACATAAAATCATAAAACAACCAATTAAGATGACATTGGGGATAGTCAATCTCAGCATATACAATTTTAAAAAAATGTACTAAATATATAGCAAGTGTTGTGATTGCCCTGAAACTATCAACAATAACACGCATTAATGACACTATATTTTGTTATGTCCATTCTATGTGGATACGTTTGACTAACCTTAATCTGCATTATTTCAGACGAGCTTCATTACTTCTACTGGAGCTTGCAGGTTGGTCGGTGTGGGCTTCATCATTTCAATTTTGACTAGTCGGTCTTCCAATGAATTTACCAATATTCACACGTACAATGAATGCATTCTACAACTTCTATATATATGTTGAGTAGTGTCATCTATATATATTATAATATTTATTCATTACAAAATAAGGGAATATAATCCATATATGTTGGGCTCTACATACAAAATATATTAAACAAATATAATCCTCTATTTCTCCAACCTGACATGCATCATAAAACCACATAGCATGGATAAAAAATTAATTACCCCTAAGAGAATTTATTTATCGATTTTTTTGGGATTTGAACACTATATGTTGTACAATGAAGAGTTACTAAATCAATTCTTATGCGCCTCCATGTTGTACAACATATCACCATTTATCTCCTCTTATAATTTTTTTATACTATATATAAAAAATATGATTTCCTTTCACTCCTATTTTTTAATTTGTATTGAAATGCCAAATTTATTTCTAATATAAAACATGAAAATTAAGTGGTTTGGGTGAAGGCTGGCTAACTTAAAAATATCGGATCTAATTCTAAATTTATACCAACACCACGAAATAAAAAATCATAATAAAAAAAATAGACTCCGCCTACTTCTTCCATGACTTAGGAAATAACCCACATTAAAGAAATTCCACATGCCATGAACAGTATTGCAATTCAAACAATCCATATTCATGAATATTGATCGTGTGAGTTCAATTGGAGAAGATATAACACAAATTTCATCTCGAATGAAGTAAGATGACAAAAATATGAAGGGTTAGGGGGAGATTCAGATCATTTTGCTTTATTGTTTTATTGAGGCAAATCATCAAACACTTAATTTGCAGACTTCACCCATCACAAAACTAAACAAATAATAACAAACAAATATAAGAAATAAATAAACAATGATGACTGACCTGTAGCAATTGCAATGCAGAACTTATCAGAACAGAATTTGAGCACAAATTGAGAACTAATGGTATGACGTACTCGCGAGGAGAAAATAATGAAGCGAGATGCTTTGCCGATGATTAATTGAAGGAATCAACTGAAATTTTAGCTGCCACAACTAATGATTTCTTAATTTATCTATGGCGGGAACTGGGACTTTGTCCGTTAGAATATGTTTCAGGAATTTCACTCTTTATATGTGTATATTGTTCAAATATAGCCAAATACGTCGATTCCATCTATGAATAATAAGAACAACATAGCCACGACAAACCGACTTGTCACAGTTATGATTGGTGATGGGTGTCGAATCCAACAAATTATATAACCTGCTTAAACAATTATTAATTGCAATAGTAGTAAGTAGAGTCGATTCCACAGAGATTGATAATTTTGTATTTTCTTTCCACTGGTACTTTCAAAACGAAATTTCGAGATGTTTCGTTTCTCGTGAAAATCTTAAGGCAGCAAAATCTTGGCTTTCGGGATAACCCAGTGATGGATTTTGAAATGATATTTTACCTCGTGATAATTTTGGATTTTCTTTTCCTTGGTGATTTCAGAACAAAATTACGAGATACTTTTGATTTTTGTAAAAATATTAGGACAACAAAATCTTGGCTTTCAGCATGATCCGTGGACGGATTTTTTGGTATTTTTTTGGCTCTTGTGATAATTTTCATATTTTCTATCCATTTGTGCTTTCAGAATGAAATTTCGAGACGTTTTTGTTTTTCATGAAAATTTTAGGGTAGCAGAATCTTGGTTTTTGAGATGATATGGGGATGGATTTTCAGGTGATATTTTGCATCTTATGATAATTTCGGATTTTCTTTCTGTTGGTGTTTTCAGAACGAAATTTCGAGACGTTTTCATTTTTCGTGAAAATATTAGGGCAGGAGAATATTGGCTTCCAGGACGATCCCGGAGACGGATTTTCAGGTGATATTTTGCGTCTAGTGATAATTTCGAATTTCCTTTACATTGGTGTTTTCAAACGGAATTCCGAGATGCTTTCGTTTTTCGTGAAAATCTTATGGCAGTTGAATCTTGGCTTTTGGGACGATTCGCGGATGAATTTTCAGGCGATTTTTTGTTTTTAGTGATAATTTTGTATATTCTTTCTATTGATACTTTCAGAATAGAATTTCGAGATACTTTCGTTTTTCATGAAAATCTTAGAGTTGCAGAATCTTGGCTTTCGGGATGATCTAGGGATGAATTTGCTTTCCACTGGTGTTTTCAGAACGGAATTTCGAGATGCTTATATTTTTTGTGTTTAGTAATAATTTGGGATTTCCTTTCCATTGGTGCTTTCAAAACGAACTTCGAGATACTTTCATTTTTTATGAAAATCTTATGGCAGCAAATCATTGCTTTCGGGACGATCCGATGATGGATTTTCAGGTGATTTTTTATTTTTAGTGATAACTTTGTATTTCCTTTCCATTTGTGCTTTCAGAATTGAATTTCGAGATGTTTTCGTTTTTTGTGAAAATCTTAGAATAGGTGAATCTTGACTCTCGGGACAATCCCGGGACGGATTTTCAAGTGATTTTTCTTCTAGTGATAATTTTGGATTTTTTTTCCATTGGTGTTTTCAGAACGGAATTCTGAGATGCTTTCATTTTTCGTGAAATTCTTAGGGCAACAGAATCTTGGCTTTTGTGACGATCTTGGAGATGGATTTTATGGTGAATTTTTTGCCCTTCGTGATAATTTCAGATTTTCTTTCTATTGGTGCTTTCAGAACAGAATTCTGAGGTACTTCCATTTTTCGTGAAAATATCTAAGACAGAAGAATCTTGGTTTTCGTAATGATCCCGTGGTAGAATTTTCAGGTGATTTTTTGTTTTTCGTGATAATTTTGGATTTCGTTTCTCATGAAACTTTTAGAACGCAATTTTGAGGTATTTTCGTATTTCGTAAAAATCTAAGGATAATAAGGATAACAGAATCTTTGTTTTCGTGATGATCTTGTGACTCTGTTTTTAAGTGATTTTTTGTTGTTTGTTGAAAATATCAAATTTCGTGTATTGAGATCATAATAAGAAGTAGAAACTGCATAGGCAAAGGTTTAAGAGTGGTTTAACTCTCTCTCTAATCAGCAACGACAGCAGAAAAGAGAAAGTTAGAATCGGTGAGGACTTTCTGTCTCTCTCTTTCAACCCTTCCTTTTGATTTATGATACATAAAACTCAATTTTTCATTCTATTTTGATCCGCGATTCTTCGGATCTGTTTGTGTTGTTAGTATCTGTTTTTTTTTTTGTTTTTTTTATCAATTGACGATTTATTTGGAATTTAGACATTTTCCTTGTGAAATTGTTTGATTCAATTTTAGTTTAATATTTCCTCGTTTGTTATCGTACCTGTTTGTGTTGTTATTTTCTGTTTAATTTATTTTATCAATCGAGCATTAATCTAAAACTTCAATGTTATCCTCGTGAAATTGGTTCTGCCTTTGTTTCAGTTTTAGTTTAATATTTCCTCGTTTGTTATCGTACTTGTTTGTGTCGTTATTTTCTGTATAATTTTTTATTACTGGAGCAAAATTTAGATGTTTTCCTATGAAACTGGTTCAGATATGTGTTCAAAACTGGGATATCTGTATACTTATGAGTTCTCATCGGGTGATCTGAGGGAGATGAAATCCGTAACATCGACAAAGGAGTTTAGGGAAAAAGAGGGAGAAAGGCAGCCACATTGATCGTGAAGTAATCGATAAGGAGACATACGATGTATGCAACATCTATGCATCTGATAAACCAGTGCCTTTTCCGAGGCTGGATGAGTACTGGATGAGCTATGCTGAAGTGGATTCATTCATTGAAGAGTTGATGGATTTTGTGAAGGAACAAGTGGCACAAGGCAAACCTGATGAGGGTTAGAGTGAAGAATGTTGACCAGGGATTGGCTCTGATGAGGAGCACACATTGTTTCCGTGGACCCTCTATAGGGGATCGGATTGCAACACCCTTTCTGTGGGGCTGCAGTGTTTCCGAGCTCTTTGCTACTTTGTTCCCATCTAGAGTTCGACAACTATAAAGTCTAGAGTCGTTCGTTTGCATAGTATAGTTGGGGATTGTGTTTTGTCACTTTGGATTTGCATTCTTGATTAGCATATATGTTCCTTTGCTTTAGTTTTGTTATATGTCATTTGAAGTTGCAGGTTTTCCAACTCTCTCCCATGCTTCAAAAGTGTTGATTTTGTATATTGATTCAAGCCTCAACCTTTGCTGCCATTTTTTGTGATTTGAGTTTTGTTTATACTTCAACTTTTACAACATAAGGGTGAGCAATAGATCCACCTGATTCCACCCATGTCATTAATTTTTCAAAGAATGATATTATAAGTAGTGAAGAGTGCTTACTGAAAATATTATATTTATATTATAATTTTAATGTGATAAGCAAATAACCGTAGTGATTACAATATTAATTAAAAGTTGGTAAAAAAAATAGAGAAAAATAAAATGAAGAAGATATATTTTGTGATAAATAATATTATTTTTCAAAATTGATTTGCACTTTTCCTTCCATGATTTAAGATTTAGTATGTTAGAATTTTAAGAACAAATGAAGTTATGTTTGTCCCCAAAAAATAAACAAATCCCAAGCTTTATCAAAGGTGGGATTCAAATTTAGAAGGAGATTGCTTAAAATATGTCTTCAACTAAAAAGACTATGTGACTTGTTATAAATAAAATTTAAACTCTCAAATAATCTTTTTCTTCTACGCAAAATAACATGCAAAACATTTGAAAAGTTTTTTTATCATTACGAGTTGCAAAAAATAAAATGATACTAATTTTAATAAAATTATAATTTATTATAAGTTTTATTTATTAATGCATGTTTAATTATGTTGCATTAAGTGGCCCAGTCTGTGGAGGCCCAATCAGAAAAAAACGAGGAAAGAACAGCACACCAATATGACACTCAAAGCACCCAGAAAACTCATTCATTGATATTTGATTTTACTAATTATAATTTATAAACATCAAACAATTTTCTTCATAAGTTAAAATTACACTAACAAATATGAAATTAATGTTTGTGTAGTTTGACTTCGATAATGCAAAAAAAAGAGGAAAAAAATGCTAAGTAAATGGTTACTGCATTAAAGCTGACACAACAATTACAAATTAACAACTGTACACAATTCAAGTTAAGAAATACGAATTTCAAGTTAAGAAATCGCAAAGAAAAATTTATAATTTTGACGGCATTATTATTATAAAGATTTTTTTGGAGGGTGTTGATTTAGCGGTCGATAGAGATAGTCTATCACTCATTCCTAAGATCAGTTGATAAAGATTCTTGAAACACACGATTTTTCTTTTCCTTTTCCTATTCTTTTTTTGGTTGATTTTAATTGCGTTGGGTTGGAATTAAAAAGGTGGTGGCATTAGGGTTTCTTTTTCCTACCTCTGTATGCGATAGATTTGTTTTGTTGTAAAACGGCGATCTTTTTTGATTCTCCATCTGGGTTGCTGCTGTTGCTCAATTTCTTCATCTGGGTCGGTGAGTTTCTCTTGTTCTTCATCTGGGATTTCTCAATCTTTGGTTTTTTTCTGCTGATTTTGATTTCTTGTGCAAGTTTGAGAATTTGAAGTCCATGTTTTGGGTGGGTTTTTTTTGCACTAGGGATTGTTGATGTTGCAGAAAGTTCAAAGTTTTTGGCTTTTTTGTTTGACTTGGTTTGTAATGTTGAGTTCATTTTCTGCAGATCAGGCCTTGAATTTTCTGGAATTTTCCGTTTGTTTTTTTTAAGATTGAAGTTTTAATTTTGGTGCTACAATTGAAGTGAGGCTACTTCAATCATGCTGGTTGATTGTGCTTTTGAGGAGAAGTGGATTCTCTAAAAATTCTTTACATTTTTTAAGTTGGCTTGGCTTCTCTCAGAGAGGAGTGTTAGTAAATTGGATATGTTCCATACTCAAGGAACTCTGAGGAACACTTGCAATCTCCTCGCTGTCTTGTCCACGGGGCCTGTTGACAGCAAACAAAATGAAGATGTCGTTGAGGAGAGGAGACAGTTCCCCTTCCCGGATATTGTGTCTTCAGGGCGTTTAGAGGTGCGAATTGATGTTTGTTAGTTAGTCTAAGTTCAGGATCTCTTGTGTGAAGTTTATAAAGAAGTTTTCCTTTCACTTTTGCTTTTATTTTATCTTTTAAGTATTTGTTGTTGTAATGCACTATGTAGGTCCAAACATTGAAGAATCCAACTACAGATGAATTCCGCAAAATTCTGGAATCGTGGCAGCCAAATCTTGTGTACTTACAGGGGAAACAGTTGCCAAATGAAGAAGTTGGACCAATCATTTGGGGTGGGATAGAGTTATCCTCTCCAGAAGCTGTTTCTGGACTTTTTGGCTCCACATTGCCAACCACTGTATGCTGCTTTCACCAATTAATTTGTGTATCGTTTTTCTCCATTTCTGGTTTTTGAACTAAGCTCAAGAATGTGGACTACTGTATGTTATATGTCTTACATAAGTTGAATGTGTTTTGTATCATATCTCATGCTCATACCGGGCCTTTTAGTTCGGCGATGCTATCTGTTATGTGTTCTTTTTTTCTTTTTTTGGTTATGTTTTCTACATATTCTTATTGATCGATTTGAGGTTTAGAAGATTTGTCTGTTTTATATTGCATCCGTTTAGCCTGGTTGGCTAGTGGCTATTCTGAGAATTTAAGATACATTATTTCTCTAGTATTTATTATGATCCTCATTCAATATAAGCAAAGCTACTGAATTAAAACTGGGGTATTCTTTTGTTATCTACTCATAGGATCATATTGGCTTGTCTTAGGCAGTATCATCTGGCATGAATACAAAGGCATAGAGGCAAAGACACTGTTGTTTTATTATGTGAAACTTTGCAAATCAAGATGATGTTCTGGTTGACAAGAACAAAAAATATGCAGTTAAGACTAGGACAAAAACAGGAATGTGCTTTTCCAACCGTGTTTCCAAGATCTTTATATTCTTGTCAGAGGCCATCTCTGTGCCCTTAGAATTGTTTGGTTGAAACACTTCTGAAAAAGCACTCTATAAAAAGTCTATTTTTAGTTAACTTCCACTTCTGAAGTGTTTCCAAACAAGCAAATTATTTTGTAGTTCATGTGAAGTATAAAAGGGAGAGTTCTGTTGCATTGTTTATTATCTTGTGAAAAGATATTCAATGGTTAAAACAGAGGAAAGCCAGTTCTCTGCTTCTCTCTAATAGTGCTAGCATAAGTAGAAAATACAGCTCTAAAATCTATAGTATAAGTGAATCATGTACTCCTTTTCACTTGTCTCGTTAATTTTTCTATTCTAACTGGTTATTGTTAATTCTAGTGTATCTATTCCTCATGGTGTTATCTGACTGGAGAGATCTCTGAATGCAGGTTTATTTGGAGATGCCAAATGGTGAAAAGTTGGCCAAGGCTCTTCATTCTAAGGTAAAATATTGAAATGGTTGTTGAAGATGCATTCAATTTTAGATGGAAAAGAAAAAAGAAACGAATCTGATGGGAGCTTGCTTTAATCCCATGTTTGATTTCCCTTTCTACCTGCTATCTTCATCTTTGCAGGGAATTCCTTATGTGATGTATTGGAAGAACTCATTTTCATGCTATGCAGCAACACATTTTCGTCAGGCATTGTTCTCCGCAATACAAAGGTGATCATCATATTTATTTCCATTTTTATTTGATCATGAGAAGGTCTGATTAAGTGCTTTAGTCGCCTCTTCTTTTATGTTGGTGTTGAAGTTGAGTCAGTTGATACGATATTACATATAATACTGTAAGTTCGTAAAGTAGATAAGGGTCAGACATTGAGACACTGATATGCTCTTAAGTTCTAGAATGTGTATAATGTCCCTATCTGAAGTTCGTATCCTCTACACATGCAGCTCTTCATGCCATACTTGGGATGCCTTTCAACTTGCTGATGCCTCCTTTAGGCTTCATTGTCTTCGAAATAATCTTGTCCTGCCTGATGGCAACAGAGATGATGATGAATTGGGCCCTAATCTTCTTGGGGACTCTCCAAAGATTAACGTTGACACTCCTGAGGTTGAGGATGCTGTGGATGATGAAGAAAGCTCTTTGGGCTCACTTCCTGCAATAAAGATTTACGACGATGATGTAAACATGAGGTTTCTTGTCTGTGGAGAGGCTAGTTGCTTGGTAAGGGCATAAACTATAATTAAACATATTATTACACGGGTATCCTTTGAATATAAAAATAAAAACAAAGAGAGAGAGAGAGAGTCTTGGAAATTCTATCTCATGATTTAAAATGCTTTTTCAGGATGCTTGCTTGTTGGGTTCTTTGGAGGATGGTTTGAATGCCCTCCTCAATATTGAAGTAAGTGTGTATAGGACCTCTTCCCATCCTACCGAGAAATGACAAAACAAAACAAAACAAAACAAATTTCTTTGTTTTCTTGATTGCATTTGTTTAAGTTTTGATCTTTTCAAGTGCTCGTTTTCAAACTTCCTTTTGCTTGTGTTTATTCAGATGCGAGGGAGCAAACTTCATAACCGAGTTAGGTATGTGTGGCCTGCAATGCATATGCAAACATTTCTAGTTGTTGGCTTGCTAATATTTCTTTTCAACATATTCAACTCTATTACTTTTCATAAGAATTTGGTCCCATGAATCTGAAAAAACTTCTTCTTGTGCTATCCAGTGCCCTTCCTCCACCCCTTCAAGCGGGCACATTTTCTCGAGGTGTCGTAACAATGCGATGTGATTTGTCTACCAGTAGTTCAGCCCACATTTCTCTTTTGGTGTCTGGGAGTGCTCAGACTTGTTTTGATGATCAGGTAATCCATTATAACTTGTACAAATATTGTTTTTGAAAACATCATTAATGTTATTACTATTATTATTGTCGTTGTTGCTGTTATGACTGAACTTGGGCTGTTCTCTACCTATTGATATAGCTGTTGGAAAATCATATAAAGAGTGAAATCATTGACAACAGTCAACTCATTCATGCACTGCCAAATTCTGATGAAAACAAACCTCCTGCATATGAACCTCGACGATCAGTCTCGGTAGCCTGCGGAGCAGCCGTATTTGAAGTCTCTATGAAGGTCCCATCATGGGCTTCACAGGTCCTTATTTCGATTATTTTTTCCAAAATCATTCTAATTAGTCTCTATACTGGTTTCTCAAAATGACTTGTGAGATTGTATAATTTTCAAATGCTCAAATCGATGCCTTGGGTTTTCATACGGTGTGTGATCTACATATATTGAGGTACTTTTTGCTTCTTGGTTTCAACTTCAGGTCTTGAGGCAACTGGCTCCCGATGTTTCATACCGTAATTTCGTTGCACTCGGCATCGCCAGTATCCAGGGATTAGCAGTAGCTTCGTTTGAAAAAGAAGACGCAGAACGGCTCCTGTTCTTTTGTACAAGGCAGGCAAAGAACGACATTCTGAATAATCTAAAAATCAGCGGTTTGCCATCCTGGTTAAGACCACCTCCTCCAAGCATAAAGAGGCCATCGATTTGCCCGGAAACGAGCTCAGGCTCTCTAAATGGAAGTCAAACTGTTGTAAAAAAGGAAGAGTATGAGGTCAAGGAACCTAGGTTATCGAATGGGATCGGCATACCGATTACAACTGGTAGACAAAAAATAAGAACAGCTGCCCTGAGGCCCATTCCTCATGTTCGTCACCAGAAAATGCTTCCATTTTCAAGAATATTGGACGCCGATGCACATGATGGGGTCCTGGTGAAGGCTAACTTGCCCGTTCCTCTCGCAAAACATAGTGCCGGAGGGACTCAAGTTACCAACCGGAAATCAACGTCTAGTTCACATCAAGCTAAGCAGGTCATATCCTTAAATCCACTTCCTCTAAAGAAGCATGGTTGTGGGAGAAGCCCTCTTCATGTTTGCTCCGAGGTAAATTTTGTTTTCTTTGATCCACGTTCATATTAGAATTGATGAAGTGATAATCCATATGTGATAATCTTGAATTTTGAACGCCTCAATCCAATTACAACCTTATAGACTTTAGGGATTTCTCATGTTGGTATTGTTTCGACATAATGATGAGAATTTAGCTACATAATCGCCATGTCATCTGTTAATTTCTGTTTCCTGTTGCCATAAACGTCCTCACCTTTTTATTTCTTGTTTTTATTCGAAGGAGGAGTTTTTGAAGGATGTTATGCAATTTCTCATCCTTCGAGGGCATAATCGTCTCATTCCTCAAGGCGGGCTTGCCGAGTTCCCAGATGCCATACTGAATGCAAAGCGTCTCGATCTTTTTAACCTCTACCGCGAGGTGAGACTCCTTGTAATAATGCTTCATAAAAAGTCGGAATAACGTTTGATAGCAAAGTTCGATGCCTCATTGCTTTGATCTTGATCAGGTGGTCACAAGAGGCGGTTTTCATGTTGGTAATGGCATCAATTGGAAAGGACAGGTTTTCTCAAAGATGCGCAATCACACTGTGACTAATCGAATGACTGTATGCACTGAACTCAAATTCTTGATTATCTGATTTTTTAAATGATATGTTAAATCTATTACCCATATTTTATCATGTCATGATTTTCATGCATCCTAATATTATATAAGAGTTTGCAATAATTAAAGCCATGTATCCCTAACTAGATATCTAAACCTTTTCATCTTAACAATATCTTTGTTTATGAATTCTTGAACCAGGGTGTTGGAAATACACTTAAAAGGCACTATGAAACGTACCTTTTAGAATATGAATTGGCGCATGATGATGTCGATGGAGAATGCTGTTTGTTATGTCACAGGTTTTATTCACAACCCCTCGACTTTTCTTTTCTTGAATTTACACACACAACGATTATATTCAGTCTCTGAATCAATCACTAATGCACGATGTTTTCCAACATTTACCAGTAGCGCGCCCGGAGATTGGGTTAACTGCGGTTTGTGTGGGGAGTGGGCCCATTTTGGTTGCGATCGAAGGCCCGGTTTGGGTGCATTCAAAGTAACATTTCATCTCTTAAATTTGAGCTAATATTTTCTTTCCAATGCTGGAAAAGTGTGTTTTAATATTAATTATTTGATTTAATTATATTTTTTTACGTTCTTTTTACAGGATTATGCAAAAACAGATGGGCTGGAATACATATGCCCACAGTGCAGTGTTTCAAATTACAAGAAAAAGATGAAATCAGGAAATGGATATTCTTAAGGTTTCGTAATTCTTTTTAACCCCATATTGTTTTGGGTTTTTACAGTTGGACTCTATTTTCAGTAGAGAAAGGTATTTTGCCCCTTCTTCTGCAGAAAGGAAGGATGAATTCGAGAGAAAGTCCTGCAAAAGGGGGCAAACATGAAATATTCAATACTTGTGGGGACCGGAAATGAAATTGTGAGAGAATAGTAGGCTGTAGGAAATGCTCCCAAAAGAAGAGTTTTTGGGGGTGAATTGGATATAATAGCCGAATTAGTTAATGTGTAATTATATGGTTTTTGAGCCAAGACATTTTGTAGCTTTATGGAAATTGTTGTTGTTCATCATGCCCCTATTGCCTAGTTTGATAGATACCTCAAAAAGGCTTCATCAATTTTCTTTGCTTGTTTTATTTTTAAATTTTTTAATAACAGTTTCTAACATAAATTAAATTAACACATTATGTGTAAAGTGATGATGCACATTTCACATATTAAAGATCAAAACACAAATTAAAATAAGGATAACACATCTTTCTACCACAATTACCGCAGTAAATTACTTTTATACCATAATAAATGATATATTCATTTTTTACCATAAATATAAAAAATGACAAATTTACTATTGTTGATATGAAATAAATAACATTTCTTAGGATTGTTTTAGATTTTTCACCTAAATTGTTATAGAAAAGTAATAAAAATATATATTGTGGTAGAAAAATTAATTTTATTTCATTGTATAGTATAAATGATTGCTATACCAATTAAAATATGGCAAAAACTTTCGTGCACAAGGTGCACGGATCCAAATCTGTGCACAACAATACTGTTATATTATATGAAGTAATACTGTTATATTATATGAGTGATACTGTTATATTATATATAATTTTAACAGTATCACTCATATAATATAACAATATTACTTCATATAATATAACAATATTGTTGTGCATAAATTTGAATTTGTGCATCTTGTGCACAGAGTGTGACTCCTAAAATATATATGAAATCCTTATTTTCTTCAAAATAACATCAATTCATGGAATTTTTCTTTCTTCTTGGAGGATTGCTTAACCTCACCAATTTGAGACACATAGCCCATAGGGATAAAAGTAAAAGTTTCTACGAAAATGATAGATTATGGTAGCAATTTAAAGAGGATAAAAAGCATATCATTGTAAAGCAAACAAATGAAAAAGCAATTAGTAAATTAAAGACATAATCAGGTTCTTTTTTTTTTTTTTAAATAAAATAAAAAGGATCAAATTTCAAGAAAAAGTGGGATTCAAAAAACTTAAGTGCCAAATGTAGTAATGATTGAAAGTTGTGGGTTGAGTTAGAAACACCCACTTTGGAGAGAGCCCTCAAAGGTCTCATCTTTATTTATCCATCATATAAATAATGATAATTCCCCTTCAAATAATAATTAAACCAAAAATAAAAAAATGAAAAAAAAGGGTGAATTTGTATCATGGATCACATTATCTTGTTTTGGTATGAATGCAGCCCCCAAGAGACCTTTTTTATTGCTGTAAAGTTAATAATCATAATGAAATTGTTCTGAGATGCAACATAAATTTTGTTTGAAAATTCAAAGATAAAACAGTAACATATATGCATGAAAAATTGGAGGGAAATATAGGCAATACATTAAAAAAACAAATAAAGATTATAAACTAAATAATAACAATTCTTCATTCTTAGTAGTATAATTATTCAAGTTTTCTCACTGCATATTATTATATTTCTGAGTTTAAATAAAGAAAATAAATACAATCATAAATTCAAAGCTGTGCAACATTTTTTTTTTAAATTTTTTTAAAGGTAAAGAAACCAATATTGATCATGTTGGAAATTGGAAGAGAAGATTGGTTTTGACCAATTTTTGACCAAATTTTAATGTTGATTCCATTTTAAATAAATGGAAATAAGTTGCTAAATCGGAATCTACGTTTCGTGTAGATGAATGTAGTGTATTTACTTTCGAATTTTCAATTTCGGGTGAATGAGAAATTAATACACAAAGTTGGCAACTTGGATCCTTCTTGTGAAGGAAAATGGGAGAAAAGTGAAGTTGTCCCACATAGGAAAAATGGAAGGAAAAGTTTCACTTTATTAATAGGAGCACATGTATAAGAAATAATCATGTGTGTTTCCTTATGGTGGAACCTAGTGCCATTTTTTGGACCTAGTTGGCTAAGCACTCACGCACCATCCGAACCGCACGAGACATCATCACACTCGGGTTGGGTCCGGACCGGACCAAGTTGGATTCGGACCAGGTCACGGGTCGGGTCGGGTCGGGTCGGGCCAAGTGGTGTGACCCTTGGGTGTGAAAGGGTGTCACCAAGTGGTGTGACCCTTGGGTCCAAATGGCTTGACCCTTGGGAAGAGGTGTGAATACACCTTTTGGATCCAAGGGTGGTGTCCATTGTGGGAAAGGATACATCTCCTTACTCCTATAAATAGGAGGCCCCCATTTCATTTCATTCATTCGAACATTCAGATTTCCAACGTTCATTCAGAAAATCACGCATAGTCAATATTAAGAAAGTCTCGAGTATCGAGTAAGTTCGCCGATAGCTTTTGGGTTGTTGTGCTATAATCCTTAAGCTTGAAGTCGTTGTATCTTGGGGACGATTGCCGTTAACCGTGAGCACTTGGATACGGGGCAATATCGTCTTACGGAGAAAGAGCCTAGCTCTTGCCTCGACTTAACCCCGTTGTTGTGCATCTTTTCAATACGCCTAACCACCTAAGTTTCCAACAACGTAAGACGATATCTTGTGTATTGAAGAGATGGCATCCACATCTTCCGCACCAGTTTTCGCCGAGAAACCGCCAAAGTTTGATGGAAGTGAGTTCAAAAGGTGGCAACAGAAGATGTTGTTCTACCTGACGACCCTCGGTCTTGCAAGGTTCATCCAAGAAGACCCGCCTACAGTGGCCGATGATGAAACAGACCAACAAATGCGCACCGCACTAGATGCATGGAATCACAGCGACTTCTTATGCAGGAACTATATTCTGAATGGGCTAGAAGACTCCCTATATAACGTCTATGCGGTTACTAAGACCTCAAAAGAGTTATGGGAATCTCTGGAGAAGAAGAACAAGACGGAGGACGCCGGAATGAAAAAGTTCATTGTCGGCAAGTTCTTGGATTTCAAAATGGTCGATACAAAGACTGTTTTGGACCAAGTTCGGGAGTTGCAACTAATCCTACATGACATACATGCTGAGGGTATGCAACTCAGTGAATCTTTTCAAGTAGCTGCTATTATTGAGAAGCTACCGCCTCTGTGGAAAGATTTCAAGAACTACCTTAAGCACAAGAGAAAGGAAATGGGGCTTGAGGACCTGATTGTGAGACTAAGGATCGAGGAAGACAACCGGAAATCCGAAGTCAAGAGCAGCAGGGCATCAATGGAGGCAAAAGTGAACCTGGCCGAAACGCGTCCTAGCAACAAGAGGAAAGGGTCGGGCAACTCTCAGTCTAAACAGGAACCTAAGAAGAAAGTCAAAGGGAACTGCTACAACTGTGGAAAGCCTGGACACTTTGCTAGAGAATGCCGACAACCCAAGAAGGGCAATCAAGGTCAAGCCAACCTTGCTGAGGAAGATGTACCTGTAAACATGGCGGAGCTCGACCTATCAGCTGTCATATTTGAAGCCAACTTGGTGGACAATCCGAGAGATTGGTGGGTGGATACTGGAGCTACGCGTCATATATGCTCCGACAGGGAGATGTTCTCAACCTACATGCCAATCACTGGCAGGAAGCTGTACATGGGAAATTCAGCAACCTCCAACGTGGCTGGATTAGGAAGAGTGGTACTCAAGATGACCTCAGGGAAGGAGCTGACGCTCGTGGATGTTCTGCATGTCCCAGACATTCGCAAGAATCTAGTTTCTGGCTCGCTGTTGAGCAAAGCCGGATTTAGATTAGTGTTTGAGGCCGGAAAATTTGTACTGACCAAGACTGGTCTATTTGTTGGAAAGGGCTACCTTGAAAAGGGGCTCTTTAAGTTGAATGTAATGACTGTACACCGCGATATTAAGCGGACCAATGATAATAAAGTAATTAATTCATCTTACTTGATTGAGAGTTCTAATTTATGGCATGATAGATTAGGACATGTAAATTTAAACAAATTGCGAAAGCTCGTAAGATTGAATTTATTGCCTGAAATGGAAATGAATTCACAAAATAAGTGTGAAGTATGTGTTGAGGCAAAAATGACCAAAACACCTTTCCATTCAGTGGAACGAAGTACTGAACCTCTAGAGTTGATCCATACAGACATATGTGATCTAAAATTTGTGCAGACTAGAGGGGGTAATAAATACTTTATTACGTTCATAGATGACTGCACAAGGTACTCTTATGTGTATCTTTTGAAAGCAAAAGAGGAAGCTCTTGAGGCCTTCAAAAATTATAAGAGTGAGGTTGAGAATCAACTCAACAAAAGAATCAAAATGATTCGTAGTGACAAAGGTGGGGAGTATGTAGCTCCGTTTGAAGAGTTCTGTTCTGAACATGGGATTATTCACCAAACTACGGCTCCATATTCACCTCAGTCAAATGGCGTTGCAGAACGCAAGAATAGATCTCTAAAGGAGATGATGAATGCAATGTTGCTAAGTTCTGGCTTACCCCAGAACATGTGGGGGGAAGCCGTGCTTTCAGCAAATCACATTCTGAATAAATTACCACACAAGAAAAGAGACAAGACTCCGTATGAGTCATGGAAAGGAAGGAAGCCTTCTTACCATTACCTGAAAGTGTGGGGGTGCCTAGCAAAGGTAGAAGTACCTAAGCCTAAACAGGTGAAGATAGGACCCAAGACTGTTGATTGCATATTCATTGGATATGCTTATCACAGCAGTGCATATCGATTCTTGGTACACAAATCAGAAATTCCTGACATGACTGAAGGAATGACCATAGAGTCGAGAAATGCAATGTTCTTTGAGAACGTCTTTCCGAAAAAAGAAAGGAAAGAGATTAGTTCTAACAAGAGAACTTATGAAGCTGGTCAAAATCATTCTCAAGAGGAAAATGAACCGAGACGCAGCAAGAGACCAAGAGTGACAAAGTCATTCGGTCCTGATTTTCTAACTTACATGTTAGAAACTGAACCCGTGACAATTCAAGAAGCACTGTCCAGCCCAGATGCTCCTCTCTGGAAGGAAGCTATCAATAGTGAAATTGAGTCCATCATGCAAAATCATACGTGGGAGTTAGTTGATCTTCCACCGGGGTGCAAACCTTTAGGATGCAAGTGGATCCTTAAAAGAAAATATAAGGCTGATGGATCAATCGATAAATACAAAGCTCGATTGGTAGCAAAGGGGTTCAAACAAAAGGAAGGATATGATTTCTTTGACACATACTCACCTGTCACAAGAATCACATCCATTCGAGTGCTAATAGCTATTGCAGCACTGCACAATCTTGAAATACATCAGATGGATGTAAAGACAGCTTTCCTAAATGGGAAACTGGACGAGGAGATTTATATGGAACAACCCAAGGGGTTTGTAGCACCCGGACAAGAGAATAAAGTATGCAAACTTGTCAAATCACTGTATGGGCTGAAACAAGCACCTAAGCAATGGCATGAGAAATTTGACAAAACGATGATATCAAATGGGTTCAAAATCAATGAGTGTGACAAATGTGTATACATTAAAGAAACACAAAATGATTTTGTGATTGTCTGTCTTTATGTAGACGACATGTTGATCATGGGTAACAACCGTGATGCAATTGTGAAAACTAAGAATATGTTAAAGAGTAACTTTGACATGAAGGATATGGGTTTAGCAGATATCATACTAGGAATAAAGATTTCTAGGACATCTGAAGGAATTGTCTTATCACAATCTCATTACGTCGAGAACGTGCTTAAGAAATTCGAGGCTTGGGACTTACCTCCGGCTAAAACTCCGGTTGATCTAAGTCTGCATTTAGCCAAAAATAAAGGTGACCCAGTATCTCAACTGAAATATGCAAGAGTCATTGGTAGCTTGATGTATCTCACAAACTGTACACGCCCCGACATTGCATACTCAGTTAGCAAACTTAGTAGATTCACGAGTAATCCAGGGTCAGACCACTGGATAGCTTTGACAAGGGTCCTAAGGTATCTAAAACATACCATGAACCATGGTATACTTTATACGAAATATCCTGCTGTATTAGAGGGATACAGCGATGCAAATTGGATATCAGATTCGACTGACTCCAAGTCCACAAGCGGATACGTATTCACTATAGGTGGAGGAGCAGTGTCCTGGAAATCTTCTAAGCAAACGTGCATAGCTCGATCCACGATGGAGTCTGAGTTTATTGCGCTAGATAAAGCCGGTGAAGAAGCCGAGTGGCTTAGGAATTTCTTAGAAGACATTCTGTGTTGGATTAAACCTGTGCCTCCAGTGATAATACATTGCGACAGTATGTCGGCAATTGGGAGGGCACAGAGTAGTATGTACAATGGTAAGTCTCGTCATATTCGTCGGAGATATAATACCGTGAGACAACTGATCTCTGGTGGTATAATTTCCATTGACTATGTGAAGTCTAATGAAAATATTGCGGATCCGTTAACGAAAGGTATTAACAGAGATCAGATGTATAGTGCAGTGAAGGGAATGGGGTTGAAAAACCACACATTACAGACGTCATAGTGGTAACTCAACCATGAAGCGTGGAGGATCCCACAAACTTGGTTCAATGAGACAACTAAGCTATGATCTAAGTCTAGATATGCACTTGGAATTTATCCAATGCTCCATTCTTGAGGCTGCCCCAAGTGCAGAACCTGTGCAGTGTGGTAAGGGTAAGTATTTCAAATGCTTTTAATGATTCCTATAGCCTTTAAAGGTGGGGTATGACAGGATACTCTTTATGGGAGATCACCTATATGAGTGAGAAGTGTGGACGCTTTAACTCCAAAGAATGAAGAACACTCATGAATCCAAGATATGGTCCATGGCCGAAACGGACACAACGTGAGAATTGAAAGATATCAGAACTATCGTTGTGTGGGTATTATTGTTTTGGTATACACAAACGGCGGAGGGGTTCAAGGCATCACGTCCACCAAATCGCCAATATATCCGATAGTATTCCACTAGGGAAGATTCAAAGCCGGAAGCTATCTATCCCGATGCAACAATGGTTCGTCGGGACTTTCTTATGTGTCTGCATTTATACATGCATTAATTTCATCATTCATGTGGGGGATTGTTGGAAATTGGAAGAGAAGATTGGTTTTGACCAATTTTTGACCAAATTTTAATGTTGATTCCATTTTAAATAAATGGAAATAAGTTGCTAAATCGGAATCTACGTTTCGTGTAGATGAATGTAGTGTATTTACTTTCGAATTTCCAATTTCGGGTGAATGAGAAATTAATACACAAAGTTGGCAACTTGGATCCTTCTTGTGAAGGAAAATGGGAGAAAAGTGAAGTTGTCCCACATAGGAAAAATGGAAGGAAAAGTTTCACTTTATTAATAGGAGCACATGTATAAGAAATAATCATGTGTGCTTCCTTATGGTGGAACCTAGTGCCATTTTTTGGACCTAGTTGGCTAAGCACTCACGCACCATCCGAACCGCACGAGACATCATCACACTCGGGTTGGGTCCGGACCGGACCAAGTTGGATTCGGACCAGGTCACGGGTCGGGTCGGGTCGCGGGCCGGGCCGGGTCGGGCCAAGTGGTGTGGCCCTTGGGTCCAAATGGCTTGACCCTTGGGAAGAGGTGTGAATACACCTTTTGGATCCAAGGGTGGTGTCCATTGTGGGAAAGGATACATCTCCTTACTCCTATAAATAGGAGGCCCCCATTTCATTTCATTCATTCGAACATTCAGATTTCCAACGTTCATTCAGAAAATCACGCATAGTCAATATTAAGAAAGTCTCGAGTATCGAGTAAGTTCGCCGATAGCTTTTGGGTTGTTGTGCTATAATCCTTAAGCTTGAAGTCGTTGTATCTTGGGGACGATTGCCGTTAACCGTGAGCACTTGGATACGGGGCAATATCGTCTTACGGAGAAAGAGCCTAGCTCTTGCCTCGACTTAACCCCGTTGTTGTGCATCTTTTCAATACGCCTAACCACCTAAGTTTCCAACAGATCATATACCAAAAATTGTGCATGTGAATTTGTAATGATTCTATCATTTGTGCTAATATTGAACAGAAGAACTATGTATCTCAATCATATATTAGATGATCATAATAAACATAGTAAATTGTTCGATTTTTAACTAAAATGAGATATAGATACTGATTTTCGAAAATAATGTAAAATTGTTATTCGTTAACATACTGCAATCTATACTTTCAAAATTATGTAAAAATGAAAAAATAATCACACTTGAATTAGACATAGTACTTATAAAGGACTAAAATGAAAATGAGAATTAAAGCAAAGGGCAAAAAAGTAAAAGTAGAGGAAAGGTAGGGGCACGTGTGGAGTTATCTTTTCTGCGTGAAAAAATTCAGCGTCAGAGATGAGGACAAATCTTCCCGCCACACGAGAAACCAAACGTGTCCCAACACTACTCTTTTCTATTTTTAACCTCTTATTTAAATTAAATAAAATATATATGTGAGCACACTATTCAAAGCACAAAAAATAGTTTTAGTGGTGATTATCATAGTTATAAATTATAATTAAATAATAGTTACATATAAAAAAATTAAATTTAATATATCTTTATGATCTCCCTGAATTTAATCAACAGGGAATGTGGGTTCTAGTGCTAGTCTTTTTCAAAATGATTTTATTTTGGTCTTTAGTTTTCCCTTTTGACCACAACTACCTTCTTTTAAATATTAATTAATAATTACAATTTTTTAAAATCTCATTTTATGAACCAAATAAACTCCTCAAACAGAATTACATCTGAAAAATGTTTAAATAAAACATTAAAAAATCATCATAATCATGCAAATGAGGGGTAAATCCGTCTTCGACGAGTTTAAAAGTTATATATATATATATATATATATATATATATATATATTTTTTTTTTTTAAACGTAAAAAACATACATTTTCAAAATGAAAAGGTCATTTGAAAAAAGATGTTTGGATCCCGGAAAAGTAAAATATCAAACAAATTATCCCTTTACTTTCGAAATTGGACAATTTATGAATTTCAACTCTTCATTTTTGTTGTTCTCTCAATCAAACTTTACACTATTTACCTTTTTTTTTTTTTTTTTGCAATTATTATTTTGTTCAAGTTGTTCAAGAATTTGAGAATTAAGTGCAGTAGTGCTCGTCTTCTTAGCACAACCACTAGTACTTCAATAATTTTGCCACACTATAAAAACTTGGGTTTTGTTAGGATTTTTTTTTAATGGGAATTTTCATTTCCAAATGAGATATATAGGTTATACTTTGTTATTTTAGTAAAAACTATAAATATGTTTGGATATGGGTTTTTTTATTAGAAAACATAGATCATATAATGATATTGTTCGATGGAACGTACGTCTGATGTTTTAATTATCGAAATCGTGAATGTCATAAAATACTGTAATTTATTAATGTATCAAATGATTGATATTTTCATTTTGTAATTCAGACTTTATTTACGTGTTTCCATATTTTATAACCTCTTTAATTTCATTAGTATATTCCATATAGTACGTATATTGTTGATATTAAATGTGTTTTTATTCCACTATACCATGATATAATCCGTGAAAATCATCCAACCAAAATTTTGTCTTTCACACACCAATGAATATGTATATGGTTCCTTATAATTAAATAATGAAAACTACACTTCAATAAAATTCTATTAAAACAACATCGAACAAAATCAAACATCACATGAGACTTTGATTTCCTATCACACTCAGATTCCCAAATTATTACTTATGTGATATAGAGTATAGATAGATATCCCAAATTACTTTATTTATATCAAAAACATTAATTGGAAACCACCATATTGTCACCCACGTACTTCAAGTCTTCACTTCCTAATTAAGGAAATTGGGGGCCTCTTTTTATTCAAGAAAAAAGGGATTTCATAATTGCATATACATATTTTATTCATGGGTGTTAAAGTATTACTTTATTATTTACATACCATTTATGGTGTACATTAATGAGTCTACTGGTCGATTTATCAATCTATAGCCTGATTTTAATATTACAATTAACATATATCAAATTCAAGTGGAGTAATATTTCATATTTATATTTTATTATGTTACTAATTTAACTATATAAATATATATCTACTCATATTGACGAAACATAGTAAATTTTTTATTTTATACTGAACTAAATTCCAAAATACAGTTTCCAACATGAAGTATAGATAATTCATTTTCTTTTAAGAGAAAAAAAAGGGGGGGGGGAATAAAATAGAAAGTTCCAAACTATGATTATGTATTATTATTATTTGAAAATAAAAGTTATATGAAATCTCATCCATCCATTTATGTATTTCTTCATCATTTAAATCACCAATTCTAATGGCGTCCCACACAAAACACCTCACCTCACTCTTCCAGCTCATAATCTGCCTTTTCCAATTCAAACCCTCTCTTTTTCCACTGATAAATATATGCAACATTGAACCTATATGAATCTCGAGCTCAAGCTCACCTCCTCCAATGGCGGATTCTCCAATTCCTACTCTTTTTTGTACGTTTTCTTTGATTATATCACTCTTGCTAATCGCGTCTTCAGCGATTGAAGAAGCGGAGCAAAGGAAAACCTTCATAATCCGTGTTCAGCACGATGCGAAACCCTCCGTTTTCCCCACTCATAGCCACTGGTATGAGTCCTCTCTGAAATCCATCACCGATGGCGAGTCTCCGGAGTTTGGCCGTTTAATCCACTCATACGACGCCGTTTTTCATGGTTTCTCCGCGAAACTGTCGGCTAGTGAAGCCCGGAAGCTGGAGAGCTTGCCTGGGATAGTGGCGGTGATTCCAGAGCAGGTTAGACAACTGCATACCACTCGCTCGCCGGAGTTTCTCGGCTTGAAGACCGGCGACAATGCTGGGTTGTTGAAGGAGTCGGATTTCGGGTCGGATCTTGTCATCGGAGTGATTGATACTGGGATCTGGCCGGAGAGAGAAAGCTTTAATGATCGAGATTTGGGCCCCGTTCCGGCGAAATGGAAGGGCGAGTGCATCGCCGGAGTGAATTTCCCATCGAGTTTGTGTAACCGGAAATTGATCGGAGCTCGGTATTTCTGCAGTGGATACGAAGCAACTAACGGAAAAATGAACGAAACGACAGAGGTTCGTTCTCCGAGGGATTCCGATGGACATGGCACACACACAGCTTCAATAGCCGCCGGTAGGTACGTGTTTCCGGCCTCAACTCTCGGCTACGCTCGCGGCGTGGCGGCGGGGATGGCGCCGAAGGCTCGCCTCGCGGCTTACAAAGTCTGTTGGGACGCCGGTTGTTACGATTCCGACATTCTCGCCGCGTTCGACGCCGCCGTCACTGATGGCGTCGACGTCATCTCTTTGAGCGTTGGTGGAGTGGTGGTGCCCTACTATCTGGACGCCATAGCAATTGGAGCTTTCAGCGCCTTCGACGCCGGAGTATTCGTCTCCGCCTCCGCCGGCAACGGCGGCCCCGGCGGATTAACCGTCACCAACGTCGCGCCGTGGGTTACCACCGTCGGCGCGGGGACAATCGACCGGGATTTTCCGGCGGAGGTCAAGCTCGGTAATGGAAAAGTAATTTCTGGAGTGAGCGTCTATGGCGGACCGGCGCTGGCGCACGATAAGCTGTTTCCTCTAATCTACGCCGGGAGCGAAGGTAGCGATGGATACTCATCGTCACTCTGTTTGGAAGGTTCTTTAGACCCAAATGTGGTGAAAGGGAAAATAGTTTTATGCGACAGAGGAATTAATTCCAGAGCTGCAAAAGGCGAAGTGGTGAAGAAATCCGGCGGAGTTGGCATGATTTTAGCCAACGGAGTTTTCGACGGCGAAGGTCTGGTGGCGGACTGCCATGTGTTGCCGGCGACTGCCGTGGGCGCGGCGGCGGGGGATGAAATCAGGAAGTACATTCAATCATCGGCGAAATTGAAGTCTCAGCCAGTGGCAACGATCATTTTCCGTGGCACTCGGCTACATGTAGCTCCGGCGCCGGTTGTAGCTTCGTTTTCGGCCCGTGGCCCGAACCCGGAAACCCCCGAGATTCTGAAGCCCGACTTGATCGCCCCGGGATTGAACATTCTCGCTGCGTGGCCCGACAATGTTGGGCCAAGCGGTATCCCGTCCGACAAGCGCCGGACAGAGTTCAACATCCTATCCGGGACGTCGATGGCGTGCCCGCATGTGTCTGGCCTGGCCGCCTTACTGAAGGCAGCCCACCCGGAATGGAGCCCAGCCGCCATCCGGTCGGCCCTGATGACAACGGCGTACAGCCAGGATAGCCGTGGGGAGACAATGCTGGATGAGTCCACCGGGAATTCATCGACCCCGATGGATCACGGGGCCGGCCACGTCCATCCCCAAATGGCGATGGACCCCGGTCTCGTCTACGACCTAAATGCATTCGACTATGTCGACTTCTTATGTAATTCGAATTACACGATGAGGAACATTCAGGTCGTGACAAGGAAGGCGGCCGATTGCCGCGGGGCGAAGCGGGCCGGGCATGTCGGGAATTTGAACTATCCGACGATGGCGGCCGTGTTTCAACAATATGGGAAGCACAAGCTCTCAACACATTTCATAAGGACCGTGACAAATGTAGGCGATGGGGATTCCGTTTACACGGTGAAAATCCAGGCGCCGGCCAGGACGGTGGTGACGGTGGAGCCGAGGCGGCTGGCGTTCCGGCGAGTCGGGCAGAAGCTGAACTTTCTTGTTAGAGTTCAAGTGGAGGCAATGAAGCTATCTGCTGGGAGTTCAGTGGTGAAGAGTGGATCAATAGAGTGGAGTGATGGGAAGCATTTAGTTAAGAGTCCAATAGTTGTGACATTGCAAGAGCCACTTTGATCAAAGAATTAATAAGCTTAATTAATCTTTGTGAAATATGTGCAAAATGGAATGTTTTTCTACTTGAGAAAGTGCTTTTCTGAGTAAGTTTGGTGTTAGTTGTTGATGAATGATGTTGTAACATGTAGAATCAAGAATGTTGTATAAAAAAATGTTTGTTATGATGTACAAAAATATAAAAGTTTAAAATAGATCATGATCCTAATAAAATAAATTTTATGGTCCCACCCAAAGATTCTCCTAATTTTCCCAGTTATCAATTAAATTGAGCTTAAATGAGTTTCAATCTGACTGAATCTAAGTCAAGAGTTAACCAATACATATCAGTTACATTGTATAAGATGATGATATGATAAATATACATATAAATACAATAAGACTACTTACATTAAAATAGTTACAAAAATATCATTTACAACAGAGAGAAATGGGAGCAAATTGAATCAATGATTTAGCAAGAGTATATAGTAAGAAACACAAAGATTTAAATAAATAAAAAAAGGACAAAAGTGGGACACCCAACAAAATTATTTGCTCCCTTGGCATATTGTCGCAGAGGAGTGAGAAAGCTTGATTTTTTAAAGAGTCACATGCCCAATATACCCAAAAACATAAAACACTTATACAAATATACCCACCAAACTTTAATATTATCCCCAAATACCCAAAAGTACATTTTTTCAGAAATGGTGTAGAGAATCTGTTAAGCGTCGGTACGGATTAGCAGGCTTTAATATATACAATATATACAATATATCAAAAATTTCGTTAAATCCTGAAAATTAAGGGTTTAACGAAAATAAACCATAATTTTCGTTAAACCCTTAATTTTTAGGGTTTAACGAAAATTATGGTATATTTTCGTTAAACCCTATTTTTTTGGGTTTAACGAATATTAATTCAATCACGTTATATTAATCAATTAATTAAATAATTATCAAGTACAATAATACTATATTTTCGTTAAACCCTAAAAATGAAGGATTTAACAAAATAAACCATAATTTTCGTTAAACCCTTAATTTTTAGGGTTTAACGAAAACTATGGTTTGTTTCGTTAAACCTTTGTTTTTATGTGTTGAACGACAATTAATTATTTTTCGTTATACTATTAAATAATTTTCGTAATTATCAAATAATTTGAGTGAAACCATAAAATAATTTCGTTCATTATTAAATAAATTTCGTATTAAAATTATCAAATATTTTTCTTGAAATCCAAAAATTATTTCCGTAATTGAAATTATTTTTTGTTATATTATTAAATAATTTTGTAATGTTCAAATAATTTTGTTAAATTATCAAATATTACACTTATTTGTTAAACTCTACTTTTAGGGGTTTAACGAAAATTATAAATTATACCATAATTTTCGTTAAACCCTAAAAAATTAGGGTTTAACGAAAATATTGTCCCTAGGTTTAATTTTCGTTAAACCCTTATTTTTTAGGGTTTAACGAAAATTATCAAATACAATAATATGATCCTTTCGTTAAACCCTAAAAATTAAGGGTTTAACGAAAATAAACCATAATTTTCGTTAAACCCTTCTTTTTTAGGGTTTAACGAAAATTATGGTTTATTTTCGTTAACCCTTAATTTTCATGTGTTTAACGATAATTAATTAATTTTCGTTATATTACTAAATAATTTTCGTTAAACTATGAAATAATTTTCGTTAAATTATCAAATAATTTTCATAAAATAAAAAAAAATTAGGGTCTTCACGAAAATGGAACACTAATTTTATAGGGTTTCACGAACATGGGGTTAATATGTCGTTAATTTTTTATTAAATTGAACACTAATTTCACGAAAATTGAACACTAAATAATTATTGTTTAACGAAAATTCCACAATTTTCGTTAAGGGTAATAGTGTTTATCCTATAATACTATAGTGTTTATCCTATAATTTTCGTTTAGAATTCCACAATTCCACAATTGTTTATCCTTTAGTTAAACACAAAATTATTTGACAATTTAACGAAAATTATTTAATAATATAAATAAAATTAATTAATTTGTCGTTAAACCCATAAAAAATAAACGAAAATAAACCATAATTTTCGTTAAACTCTAAAAATGAAGGGTTTAACGAAAATTATGGTTTATTTTTGTTAAACCCTTAATTTTTAGGGTTTAACGAAAATGTAGTATTATTGTACTTGATAATTATTTAATTACTTGATTAATATAATGGGATTGAATTAATATTCGTTAAACCCCAAAAAATAGGGTTTAACGAAAATATACCATAATTTCGTTAAACCCTAAAAATTAAGGGTTCAACGAAAATTATGGTTTATTTTCGTTAAACCCTTAATTTTCAGGATTTAACGAAATTTTTGATATATTGTATATATTGTATATATTAAATCTTGTTAATCCGTACCGACGCTTAACAGATTCTCTGCATCATTTCTGAAAAAATGTACTTTTGGGTATTTGGGGATAATATTAAAGTTTGGTGGGTATATTTATATAAGTGCTTTATGTTTTTGGGTATTTTGGGCTATTTTCTCTTTTTTAAAATAGAGCCATTGAAGTAGTGGGAAAGGTGGGCCCCATCCAAATTTCTGCAAATATGTCTTCTCATTTCTACATTTTTATCGTTTTCTATACTGGTTCACAGGTTTTTCTATGTATTATAGAATTATATTCTATGTTTTAAAATAATTCATTTTAAAAAATAAATTTTGGTTCAATTGTTTTTCCTCTTTTTAAGTTAGCTACTATCTCAGTTATTTACTAGAGCATTTACTTTATCAATAATGGGACACAGAAAATCATAATTACTACATTTAATGTTGGCTGTTTGTTTTCTTGCTGCAATTTGCGTCTGCTTTTTATGATTTGCATGCACACTCATTTTGCCGACATACTATTATGCTGTTTTTACACTATTTGAATTCTACATTAAGAATTGTTGCCATGTTTTTTTGTGTCGATTTTTATTTAAAGATTGAAGAGTTGGTCTCTTGTGTAATTGTCTCACATGTGACAGAATTTAAGTATATTTTTTATAGGTATAAATATATATTTTTCAGTTATAAGTATGTGTTTTATAAATATGTTTTTTACAGTATATTTTTTCAAATATGTCTTTTACGGCTATAAGTATGTCTTTTTGTACTATAAGTGCAACCACCGCACGGTGCGACGGTTGCACATGAGTTCTTGCCAAGATTGAAATGCGACTAGAGATAAAATAGGAAACTCATTTCCATTTTGAGAAGCCTTTTGATTTGATAAAATAGGATACTTTGATGTGTGGTAAATATTTAATTTGATCAATATCACATTTAATATTTTTAAATATGATCTCTAATAGTATCACATTAGATGACTACCTTATTTCAATGATTAGATAGGAATATCATTTATGCATTTATGATTATCATTTTATGCATGTGTACACACTAAATATGTAATATTTATTAAGGTTAATTGGCGAAAAAATCACGAAGTTTTATTTTAACATGATTTTTGGCATAAAATTTGTGATATTTACAACAATTAGCCCTACGTGTTGTAAATAACATCTTGATTTACAAATATGTGTGTATATATATATTTGTTTCAAATATTAAATTGATGTGACATCAAAAGGAATAAATTGATGAGCAGCCCAAGTCACTAGGGACCAAAGCCTGCAGCTCTTTAATTGACAAAATAAGATTCCATGCAATGGGCCCAAACATAGGCTTAGTTAGCCCAGTCATTATTTAATTTAAGCCTATCAAGTCTAGTAATCCAGAAGCCTGCAGATCTTTAGTGTGCTTCCACAGATGGCCCAATTAAAACCTTACAGGTATAATGGGCCCATCATTATTCTATTTAAGGCCCTTATCAAAAAGACTGAGCTTTGTCTTGAGCATTCGCAAAAGTTATATTGAAGTGAGAGAATAGAGTGTGGAGAGAGAGAGAGAGAGAGATGTTAGGTTTTTTGAGAGTGTATGAAGTGTTTAACAAAGTAGAGAAATGGATAAGAAAAAAAGTAATGTGATATTCGATTGTTTGGAGTAGTTAGTTTTTTTTTTTTAAAACAAAGTGTTTAAATAGTTGTAATCTTTTGAGTGTCTTTTGTTTTCTATGCTTGAATTAAGAAGTCAATTGAATTTAAAGCCTCCAATTGAGAATTAATATAAAATTAAACTCTGAATTAAAAATTTCAAAAATTGGATTTAAAATTGAGCACAAATAAATAAAAATAGTCTTATTGTGAATTTTTTTCTAAACGACGAGACTATACACATTTCACTTGTCACTAAACGTATTTTATTTAAAATAAATCAAAAGAAAAATTTATAAATAACACTTATTATTATTATTATTATTATTATTTTGACAGCAAACCAGAGAGATATATTAGATGCAAGAACAGGAGTCAGCAGGGTGGTTCCACAAATGTTTGAGGCCCATAAAACCCACACTCAATCTCACATGGTCTTTTCAAAGCCCATTTAAACTCAAAATAAGCCCATATAATGGCGGACTGCAAACCAACACAAAGTAAATGAGCAGCCCATTTCAGAAAAGACTATTATTATTTTTTCAGAATAGAGAAATATAGGAATACTATTTTTGGTTTAGCTTTGAGAGGTTTTGGGGATAAATATTTTTAGAATAAGATTTTGATGTGATTTATTGAAAAGTGCAACGAAAATCATGAATTTATGTAACTGTACATTGAAAAGAAATTAAAGAGGAAAATATTAATGGAAATTTCTTCCATAATCTAAATAATTATATTCATTAGACGTTTCAAATAGTTTTTTATGATACTATTTTATGTTGAACGCAATGTGCACTTTTCAGTATATTCACTTTTTTTGTATCACCCAAAAAAAAAAAGATTGTATTTAAAATTCACATATTTCAAGCCTAGCTAAAAAAACTAATTGCCTGACACCAAGAAAACTATATATGCTCATTTAATTCTAATCAATAAATTCAAAACAAATCAAGACGTAACGAATATAATTTAAACTTATTTAATGTGATCGAGTACGTAAGTCTAATATAATTATGCTATTATAGTCTAATTTATTATATTTATATAGAACTCAAACACTATTAATTTACATTCTTCTTATATTCTAAACATTATTAGGAAATTTTAATAAATCAAAACAATTTTTTTTTTTATATAAGACCATATTACGAAAAGAACTTGTAAAACATAGTTTTACCAACCTCAACTAACAAATAAATGAGTTATAGAGTTCGTTAATCTTAGGAAATTAAATTGTAAAATGATTAGTGATCAATCAAAATAAAACCCCCAATTATTTGCTCTTAAACCCAAAAAGAAATACAAGTGGATATTTTTTAGTGGCCCTCTTTTTTTCTTTTTAAATTTGTTTTCAGGTTTCGTTATCGGCGATATATCGGCAAAATATCTGAGATATTTTGGAAAATTTCGATGATATATCGGCAAAATATCGCAATTTTTGAAAATATCGGTTTAATTTCTGAAAATTTTGATTTTTTTTTTTAATGTATTAGTGGAAGAGTAGAGTCCATGTATTAATTCATTTCAACCTCATAGGAGTTCAAGCTATTACTAGTCCATGTATTACTTTTGTACAAAGTTTGTCATGTTATCATAACAAACAATATTTATATAATAGTTTATCTCTATATTTGTTGTAAACATATCATTTTATTTGGAATTTAAGTTCAATATATGTATTAATGTTAGTTAATATTTTGTAAACTACTAGATATATTTTTCAATTTTTTTACAAAGTTTTCATATTTAAAAAAAATTACCTGATATTTGCATCGAAATCGATATATCTGCCGATATTTTCATAAAATTAAAATAAAATTAAAATATCGATATTTTCATAAAATTAAAATATCGATATTTTCATAAAATTAAAATATCGATATTTCCATCGATACTGATATTTTCATCCTTGCTTTGTGCTGAAGATATTAAGCTTCTTGTTGCTTGTCCTTCTTGAACCAATTGTGAATTGAGAATTAATTATTTATTTCTCTGTCCTTGGCAACTTGATGGACTACTTGACAACTTGCAAATTTTTTTTCTTTTAAATCATAACAATATATAAATTGCAGTTGAGCAACTGGGAATTATTTAATTATTTAACCTTGGCAATTTGATCGGCTACTTGGCAACTTGTGTTTTTTTTATCACAAAAATATCTCAAAAGAAGACAATCTTACGTGGATGTGGTCCAAATTTAGAGAAGAAGATAAAACCTATCAATATGTTTATCATCTTTGTGTTATATAGCAGATATATGTTATATAGCAGATATATTCAATGTAGTATAATGTTATTTATATTATATATACTAATATAGACAAGTAATTTTGTATAAATGATAATATATCAAAATGTATTATCAACGAGTATAGTTGAAAGACCTATTAGAACTCATGGTAATAAACATAATAAACAAACTTAAATATACTTTTATATGGTATAATAGCCCTTAATATTTATTTTGATAAATAAACAAAAATCTAAATATATCAAATCATTCAGGTTGAACTCGTGTTTTAGATTCAATTTATTCGAATTCGATTCAACTGATAATTATATAAACATAAAGGTTAAGAATTGAATGCCCATAAAAGTTCAAGATGCACTATCAATTATACGATTATTATAATACAGACATTTTTTAATACTATTCTGGAATAAAAGATATACCTTATTTATACTGAATAATACATTTTGAGACATTTGAAAAAATAAAAATATTAAAAATTAATTGATCTCGTAGAATCAATCAGGCCATAAAACAATCTTAAAAAAGCATACTCTCATATTATAATTACTAATGATCAAATTGATTGCAACCACTTTTTCCTATCCACTTATAATTGTGCCCTGCAAAATCAACAACTTTTAGTGGTGTCACCTTTTTTTTTTTTTTTTTAAATTGTTATCGTGTTGGCATATGTGCTTACATTATAATTTTCAACTTGCAATTGAAAATAAAATCAAATGCGACAAAATAAGATTATTGTGCATGTATCTTCTTTACCTTGGGAGTCTATATCTTGAATTTCCAAGCATATTATCTAGACTTCTTATTTTTAATCATTTATTTATTATGAAATTAATTATCAATTCATTCGAAAACCCCTTTAAATTTTACGATTATATTTATTTGCTGAGGGTCAAGTTCGTGAGTAGCTGAAAAACAATATTTTTATAAAATAAATTCAACTTCATGTGATTATTTTGATCAATCATGTTCAAAAACGACGAAAGAAGACACAAGATCAGTTCAAACTTTTATTATTATTTATTTAATTGCTTTATCTGTTATTATATAATCAATTTTATCAATTTGTATAAAATTTATTGTCAGAAGTGCGAGAATATTGTGGACACGTCAATGGCGTGTGGCTACCACGATTTCAAGCAATAAAATATTTTTCGTAAATTGTTTAATTAATTCTTGTTTTTATCTCTAAGAAATGATGTAGCTATATTCTTTTAGTTCAAATTAGATACAAAATAAGATATTTCATAACTTACAAATAATAACTCTAAGAAATTATTATATATCCTAAATAAAGTATAACACGACTGTATGAGATATACATCGTAAAAACTCACGTGAGATCGTCTCACATAAGGTCTTACGTGAGATGGAGTTTTTTAGAGTGTTATGAGATCGATATGACATATTGAATAAGCTTATTGATCCATATAAATTCCAATTTACACTAGGTATTACGTGAGACGGTCTCATGTAAGACATACTCTAGAGATAATTGTTGGACTAACATTTAAAAAAATAGTATTTCCAAATAAAATTTTTATGACAATAAAAATTGTTGCGAAATCTATTTTTACATAAAATATTGATAATATAAATTGACAACAAATTATCACAAAAAATAATTAAAAAAAATATTTGCAACAACGTGATTATTGTCGCTGATGTAGCGACAATAATATTATCACAAAAAAATTATTTGAGATAAGATTTAAAAGATAAAAATTTATTTTTACAATAATTATCAATATTTTTACGATCAAGTTTTTTTTGTTAAATATTTTATATCGTACAAGATAAGTTTCTTATGCGAGGGGACATTAGAAGTATCTAATTTTTTTTAAAGTATCTTTTATCTATTTAATTAAAAAAGGTTGTTGAAGAATTGGCAAATTAGATTAGACGTTTAAATATTTGTATTCTTCAACTTGTAGTTTGGTGCTTTCCTTCTTGCTTCTTCATTCAACTAATAATTAGGAAGATTTCCACCGTTCATTTGACTGCTAAAATTTCAACCTCCTACGTGGAAGTAGTTGCAAAAAGACTACTATTTTCTCCACGACTAGTAAATTAAATAAATAATTACATGTTAAGAATATTCAAAAGGGGGTATAATAACTTTTGTATAATAAATAACATAGAATCATTTCGAGAGAATTGCTAACTCGTTAGTATGTATATGTGATTTGCAATATAGAATCATTTCGAGTAGAATTGCTGCTGCTTTATTTACACCTATATGCTAATGATTATGAAAAATCCATGATTATTAATTTTAAATAATAATATTTTAAAATATGAGATAGTTACATATCAGCAATAAACATATTTAAAATATACATATGATAAGTATGAGAATATTATTTAAATGTAAATATATATCAACTAAACTTTTGAATTATTGTAGTGGTTTTAGCGAGTCGGTGTGCTTATATATATGTGTGTATGAGAAAATTTTATAAAATTAATTATTTGGTGGAAACAAGTCTGAATGTTTACCATGGATTCAATTTTTCAATCAGTTACTCTCTTATTAAACCAATGAATCTTGATCTATGAAACCATTTAGAAAAATTAAATATTAAACTACCTTAAAATAATACTTCATATGTGTCTCTAATGAAAAAAAAAATTGATTGTATTTCTTATAGCGTTATATATGTCATTTATATCAAAATTATTTATTTATGACCAAAAACTGGAGCAACTACTTAACATTCGACTAATTTAGTAGTATTTATTAAAAAAATATTTGGACGATCCAATGAAATCAAATATATTGTTGTATATGATAAATGTAAAGTTCTATATCAGTTTGAATTTCACTCAATAAATAATTATTACGGAAAAAAATGTAAACACTAAATTAATAATTAAATAATAAAGAAAGGTTGAATATATACTTTTTAAGCTCCAAATAAACTCAAAGGTATATTCAATTCAATTATAATACAATCAAATAATGAGCGATGGTTCTGTTACATAAAAGACAGAATGAAAGATAAAACCTATTTTTCGTACGGAAATTCTATATTTATTTATTTCTTTGAAGGGTGTATTTCTCGTGTGTTAGGGTCCCACAAGTTTCTTCTGTGGGCCCCTTTTGCGCAATAGTTTCTTTTTAAGCTTATTGTCGCGTTTCTAATTACCCGACTTTCAGTTGATTGGCGGGGTCCACTCTGCAAGTGACGAGGTTGGTGCATGCACCTATGGCAAATTCCACCCTACATAATGGTATTACCATCACACCTTAAAATGTTGTCATGTGTGCATTTTATATTTAAAATAATAAAAAAATATACACTTATGACATCAAAAGTGCATACATGACAACATTTTAAGGTGTGATGGTAATACCATCATATGTAGGGTGGAATTTGTCATGCACCTATGTGCTTGTCTCGCATTAATAATTTATTTTGGAACAAAAAAAAAAACATTTTTTGTATTTTTGTATTTTCTTTTAAACCGAGTTTTTTGGATTTCATTTGCGAGTGTCTTGATACTTTTATTTGTAAAATTTGACCCTTTTTTTTTCTTTTTCTGCAATTAATTCTTTTTTGCAATAATATTTTTTTCGTAACTAATTCTTTTTCTTTTTCGTAACTAATTCTTTTATATAAATATAATCACCAACGTGATTTATAAAAATAATGGAGTTGTTGTGCATGTAGGACACGTGGCAAGTTTCTAATAATCACTTGCCACATCAATGTAGAATGATTTCCAAAAGAAAAACACGCATGTAATTTAGGTTATTAATTGTTAATAATATATTTGGAGGAGAAATTATTAATAAATTAACTATAGCGCAATAAAAGTTTTTAATCGAACCATGATCAATTAAAAATACAGTAATCCTTAATTTACATGGTCAATGTGGTGACAATAATATCAATAAAAATAATAACTCTTATTATTTTATTTTGATGAAATAACTCTTATGATTATATTATTATTAATTTGTGGTTAATTTTTTTTCACCTTAGTCGTCTTCATAAATCCTCCCACGCTCAACGTGTTGAATAAAAGTGGGGCGAAAAGTTTGATTAGAAAAAGATGGTAAAAAGTAATTAATAAAATAGTCAATTAAAATTAGGAGAATATGTGAGAAATATACTACTTTCGAGTTTCGAGTACTTTCTCAAAAAGTTAGGCCACAAATCAATGACTCAAATATATTGTCAGATCATAATTATTTGTTGTAAAATTATATAATTAACATTTTATTTCATCATTTACTTTTTTCATCCAACAAAAAGAAAGTTCTTGACACAATTTGACAAAAAAAAGAAAAAAAAAAACATCAATTATTTCTCATAATAGTCATTCATTTACATGCACTATAAAATTTTAATAAGTAAAAACCATCTTTGACTTCTGAAATAAAACTCTTCAATTATACAAGGTTTTATTATATTATTTTTTTCTGTAGTAAATTAAAGTATACAAGGTGAACACCATTTGACCACAAAAAATATTCTTGATGAGATGGGCCAATTCAAAGGAAAAGTAAAAATTGGCTTGCTATTTTGAGGATATAAATTAATCCAAAAGTAGAAGTCAAAATTTTCTCACTAATTCTTCACTGTAAATTGGAAAATACTATATTAAAATAAAAGTTAGATTAAAAGATTCGAACATTTGTATCATGTCAATGCCAGACAGCTTGATAAATCTGTATCAATAATTTTGTGTTATTTGAATAAAACAACATAAGTATTCTAGTATTATTCTAGTATTGTATACATTTATAAATTGATTACAAATCTTGTATAAATATTTATTTATAATCTGTAATCTTGACGTTGTGATTTTTAAAAAATTAAAATTAAATTATAATTGAAAATGTCAATGATATATTAGTGACATAAAATGTTTAGAAGTTTAGATTTGATTGAAGTTGGATAGGAATATCACTTATAAGTTAGAGATGATAATTGAAACCTTAATTAAATAAACAGAAAATTTCATTTATGTAATTTTCAAAAAGAAAAAAAAAATAGATGAAAACGAAATAAAATTTTGAAGGGCATTTTAGTCAGAAAAGCACATAACCTGTAATTACACTCTTTTATGCGGGGTATAAAAGTAAATTCATAATTCCACCTCGCTCCTACGGGCTACGGATTCTCACCTGCCCCTTTTTGCTAAACTGCATATAAAAAAGGCCGTCTCTTCTTACCTCACTATCAGTCCAACATTTTCTCTGTAAAAGCAAAATAAAATCATTTGATTCAGAAATCGAAGACTTTGCAGAAAAATCTAAGGAAATCTATTGCTCGTAATGTGTGGAGGAGCTATAATATCGGACTTTGTAGCGCCGGCGAGCTGTTCGTCGCGTCGGCTGACGGCGGATTTGCTGTGGGGAAGCGCCGCCGCTGGCCTGAACAAGAAGAAGAATCGGGGGAACTATCGTTCCACGCCGTTGAGATCCGCGCCGATCATCGATTTGGACAGTGACTTCGAAGCTGATTTTCAGGATTTTAAGGACTTTTCCGACGGTGAAGACGAGATCGACGTGAAGAAGCCTTTCGCTTTCTCTGCTTCCAACGAAACTGGTTTTCAGGGTAATGATGAATTATTGCTTTTCTGTGCTCTCATTATATTTATTTGATTTTATAGCTGGTTATTTCATTGGTTAGGATTCAATTGTTTGGGAGGAATTTTTTCAATGTGTTTGATGTGTTAATTGTTATTCAGAGATTGAATTGCTAATTAATCAATCGGTAACTTGTTTCCTAGTTTAGATTGGATTTTAGTCTGAAGGTTCGATTTCTATATTTGTTTTGTTTTTGTTGTTTGTTATTCTGATTGAATTGAATGAGTTGTGTATATATTCGTAAATCAATTTCAATTTTTTTTTTTCCCATTCCACTTAGTTGGATTAAATGATCAGTTTGTAACTATTGAATCTTATGTATTCTCCATATATATGCGTTGATGATATATGTTTTCCCCATTTTAAGATATCTATGGCGATTAATCGTATGCTTCGAATTTATGTTTGCATATTCTATGTTGAAGGCATCTTTCTGTAGAATTAGGGTAAATTTACTAGGAGAATAGTTTGGACATTTCCAATTGATTGTTTTCCCCCTCACCCCTTTCCCAACCAAGACTCTTTTCCAAGAGGGTATCGAGTTGGTGATCGTATATTCTGGTGGATCTAGTCCTTTAGGCGGTTCTATTGTTAGTTGAAGCTTATATTTATGGTTAATTATTGTTATTAAGAAAATCTGAAAATAGGTCTTAACTTGAACGAAACTTTCTCTCAATATCATCCTTAGGTTTATCTGTCTCCACTGGTTTGTTTTTCCCAGTAGCTCTTTTCGATACATTCTGTAGCTGATATTCGTGGTCTCTATTTTTGCATTTTCTGTAGGTGTGAAGTCTACTGACGGTGCTGAATCTGACGAGGATGCTGAGAAGTCCTCTAAAAGAAAAAGGAAGAATCAGTACAGAGGTATACGACAGCGCCCATGGGGAAAATGGGCGGCTGAGATCCGCGATCCAAGGAAAGGGGTTCGGGTTTGGCTTGGTACTTTTAATACTGCTGAGGAAGCTGCAAGAGCTTATGATACTGAGGCTCGAAAGATCAGGGGAAAGAAAGCTAAGGTAAATTTCCCTGAAGATGCTCCATCTGCTACCTCAAGACTTACAGTAAAGGTCAACCCGTCTGAAGACATTCCTAAGGAGAACACAGTTCAGCAGAATGTGAACGAAAACATGAATTTCACGAACATGGTAAACAATGACTTCCTTGATTCATTTGGTGTCATTGAAGAGAAACCACAGATGAAGCAATACGGCTATGCTGATACCCATCCTACAGCTGATGGTAGTATAAACCCACTTGCCCCCACTGATGTCTCGAATGTTTACTTCAACTCCGATCAGGGGAGCAACTCCTTCGACTGCCCAGACTTTGGTTGGGGTGAAAACTGTGCAAAAACTCCAGAAATATCATCTGGGCTCTCGATTGTCATCGAGGATGATCAAGCTCAGTTCATGGAGGATGCTGGCCCAGCGAAGAAAGCGAGGTCAACTCCAGAGGATCCAGTGTGTGGTGATGATCTATCGGAATTTGACTCTCAGATGAAGCTCTTTCAGATGCCGTATATTGAGAGCGATTGGGATGCTTCGATTGATGCTCTACTTAATGAAGACACAACTCAAGATGGTGGCAACGCAATGAATCTTTGGGGTTTTGACTACGCACCAACAATGCTGGGTGGTGGTATCTACTGAGACTGGGATTTTCTGTAAATAAGGCTACATGTTGGTGCTTTTTTTCGCTATTCTATATTATAGTACTTAGGCAACTATTTTGGATGATAATGCATGAAAGTTCTTTTTCTTGCTGTTGTTAGGTTTGTCTGCTGCTGGTGATTAAGGAGGGCAAACAATAAAGCATTTGCTTAAGCCATGGATCGTGTTTATTAGTTTGCTTATTATGCAGTGCATGCGTAACTGGTTGAATTAAATTTGTGTTTGAACTTTAAATTCTGTCTGTATGAATTGATTTACTTCAAATGATAACTTATGCTATACCTCTCTCTCTCTCTCTCTCTCTCTCTCTCTCTCTCATTAGAATTTGTCATCTGAAATTGTGAATATCAAAATGGCTACTTGCCAACAAAAATAAAAGAATGGTAGGTGAAATTGGGTATTGATGAGGACAAGAAAACTCTTGAAAGCTTGGAGGGTCAATTGTGGGTTTAATTTAGTATGTTGCTAGTCAAAGAAGTAGATGATAAAACAAGTGAAAATTAACTCTAGGATACCCTGGATAGGCTCGTGGGGGCAGACTTATTTATTAGGGTTAATTGGTACTAAGCTTTGTTTTTTGTTGCAGTACTTTTACGACCTAAATTATACGAATTTGTAATTTATAGGCGATTTTGTACACCTATTTATTTTTTATTTTAACTCAATCTTCTTTCCAAAAGGCATATATCCTTTGATAAAACTTGGAGTAGAATCCACAAAGACAAAAAGAAACACAAAAATTCAGAAAAGAAATGCAGCAAGAAAGGAATAGGAGAAAGATAATTGCATACGGAAAACATCACATTCCTCTTCTAGATTCCACTCCACAATCATCATAAAACCTTAAACCCATTGGTTAAGACATCATCATAGTATTCTCCAAAATGAAGAATTTCAGCAAAAATGACCAAACAAATATTCCCATTCTCCTTCATGAAAACCTGTTTTTTTCTCCTCGTCTTCATTCTCTCAATCATCTTCTTTTTCGGAGTTCCTTTACTATGCGTTGCTCTCATACTGAAGCCTTATAAAACGCCCGGTTTTTCCCTCGAAACAGTTAGCGTAGAATCCTATAAGCTCGATGTAAGTAAATCCCAGAATCTTGTCGTTTCATCGGTTTCCTCTCTCTATTTGAGAGCTGACAATCCAAATAAGGTTGGATTAAGGTTTGATCAGTCTAGGTTTCATGTCCTAAGCCAAGGACTAGTCGTCGGATTGATTAGGGTTCCTCAGTTTCATCAGCCTCCCTTGAGCAAAAATGTCAGTGTTCAAACACGTGTGTTGTTTGATTGCGTAAACATCACTGAAATCATGTACAAAAATTCAAACACTCATGATTCATCGAACCCGGTTTTCGGTATTCGGATATTAGGAGATGTAAGAGCTCAGCTTCAGATTTTCCATGTCACCTTGCCTAAGATCAAGGTATAGTACACACACTTCAATTTCATGCAAAAAAAAAAATCTTTATATTGTTTTTTATATAAATTGTCTTCAACACTCACTTAATGTGGTTTTTTCTATGTTGTTAAGGTTGCTTTGGATTGCGATATAAATGTCAGCCAATCCAAATTTTCAATCAGCAATATTGAAGTTTACAGTATGATGGGATGGAATTATAAAAACTTGGTAAATAATTCATTTGATAAATAATTAATATTTAATTGAATGTCTCTGATTATTGTGTGATGAATTTAATTTGCAGATATCATTTCCTTTGAATTCCCAAACAGTCTCCAAGAAATGTTCTCTAGCTATTTTGGTGTAGCTAGACCAGTCTTTATCTATGCCTTAGACCCACCTTCTTGTGGTTCAAAGAACATGTATATAATTGTATCATATATAATTTTTAATCTTTCATTCAACATCGTTAATCGAAGAAATTGTTTGATAAGCTTTAACTTCCAAAAACTCTAATCTATTCGATCTTTTATGCGACATGATAGATCGAAGAATTTTTTAACCAACTTCGACTTTGAAAAACTTCTTTATGCACTTTTGTATGCGTCAAATTCATTTTCTAAATTTTTTTTTTAATTTGAATTTGAATGATCCCACCTTATTAAGAGTATATTTGATAATTTGACTAAAATTTGACTAAAAGAGATGTAAATTATAAATTTGGTTAAAAAAAAAAAGTTACACTATCTTATTTGACCATATGTATAAATTTGGGCCAAAAGCAATTGAAAACCTATGAATGAACAGATTCTGCAACTATCCATACCAATTTGGGCCGGGCCTATTAATAATGATCTCGCCTGAGTAAAAAGGTGATCCTATACACAATCATCAAATTTTTCAATACAATCATCATATAAATGAAATATCATTTTTACGTTTGAATCTCACTATGAATTTTACACAGCTTATTTTCTCTCTTTTTTCCCTTCAAATTTTATTATCTTGAATAGAGTAATTGCTTCAAATTTTATTATTAGCATTGAGATCACAGATATTATTAATAAAATTTGAAGCAACTACTATATTCAAGATATTTATTTATCATAAAAGAAGAAAAAATCAGCAAGTTTAAATTAAATTCTTAAATACATCTCTCGGAGGTAAAGATATTAATTAAACCAGTAGTAATTTCTTTTTCAATCATTAGCAACATAGTTAATCTATTAAATCTTTCATGCAACATAATTAATCGAAGAAATTGTTTGGTAAACTTCAACTTCGAAAAACTCTAACCTATCCGATCTTTAATGTGACATGATTGACCAAAGAATTTTTTTAGTGAACAGTTGGACTTTGAAAAACTCTTTATACACTTTTGTATAGCAAAAAAACTTTCAAGTGTGGGTAATATTGGGCCATGATATTTGGGTCAATAAAGAAATCATCATTTATCATAAAATTGAAATTAAAACAAGTGCACGTGGAAATGATCCAAAATTCATGGTCCAATTAATGACTACTCTCACATCTCTCTTATAAAACATACTACATTTACACATCTTAGAAATGAAAAGGCAAAGAAACTCAAAGCACCTTGCTATGTCAATGGTGAAACTACCTTTATTTCTCATCTTCATCTCAATCCCACTTATAAACAGCCTCAAAGACTGCAGAAAACGGCAACCACCGGCGGCAACGGCCATGTTCGTATTCGGAGACTCGTTTTTCGACCACGGAAACAACAACTATATCAACACCACCACTCTTGACCAAGCCAACTTTTGGCCTTATGGTGAGTCCTATTTCACCATCCCCACCGGAAGATTCTCCGATGGCCGGTTAATCTCTGATTTCATCGGTAAGCCACCCTAACTCGACTTCATGCAAAATATACGAAAAAAGCTAAAAATTATTGAGAATTAACGTTCATTATGTGAAACAGTCTCATATAAATGTTTTTTTATATATATTTTTTAATATCGTGATATGTTGTTTTATGTGTTTCCGTGCAAGGTGATAGCTGAACATGCAAAATTACCATTCATTTCTCCATATTTACAGCCAAGAAATTATTACATTCAAAATTACCATGGGGTTAATTTTGCATCAGCTGGAGCTGGGGCTTTATCACAAACTTTCAAAGGGATGGTATGTAAATTTTTCATTTATAATTATCTACATATATAATTATCTAAATTCTTGAAAGACATGTATGTTCTAAAGAACCAAGTTAATATAGACACGTGTTTGATCTTATTACAATATAAGTGTGACAAGATATGTAAAAGTGAATGAATTATGGATGCCTATAGTCCCCACACTATGATCTGAGCATGAAGGATGTTTGGTTTCAAATGTTTTGAACAGTTTCCTCAAACCACATATGAAAGAAAAAGTCAGGATTTTAGGTTGATGGATCTGACCCTATTATAAAATATTATTGTATTCATTTTTTATAATATTATATATATGTTACATGTATATTAATAATTTGATATTATTTTGCACGTGGCTTACGTTATATTCAACATTTGATATATAGAGACTGAAATCAGCACTCGTATGAGCGATAATTAGTCGAATTTTTCCTCAAGATGGTACTTTGCATTAATTAGATTTATGGATTTTGCTATTTTAAGTATAAAAAAAATTATGAGCATCTTATAAAAATATATATAATTATTTTATTATTGATTCTCAATAAATCATATAAAATACGTTATTACATAAATCCCTATATACATGTGGAGAAGATATTGATGTTGTGATTGGTTCATGAGATGCTACACTCAATTAATTGATGATTTACATCGATTTTGCATCTCATTATTGATCATATAAATATATTTTTACGAACATTCACATGATGTGTGATATAACCATCAAGTAATTATATTTTTAGTGAAACTATTACAACTATTAAAGATATTTTTGTACAATTTGATAATGATGTTTTAGCTTACAAGTTACAAGTTTACAAGGGATTCAGGGAACACAATCATTAATTGCGGCTAAAGTTCAATTCAATGAAGCCATATATTATTCGCTAGAATCTTTTCATCCCACTATTTCATGTTTCACCTACAAATTATTATCAGAATTACTTGATTTTGTTATCAAAAATTACGTATGAGACATGAAAAGTTGGGATGTGTTATCTCGTTTTATATATATTGTAATATCCAAAATCCTATTATTCTTTGTAGGTTAGGTTGATTTCCATTAGCTGTCACTCTGCGTAACTTTCTAAGTACTTAGTGTTTTATTTTTCATTAGCTTGTTGATGAATATGAGTTAAGTGTAAGAGTGCCAAACTAATATCCTCGCTTTAATTGGTGACGAAAAGGCCTAGTGAAAAAAGAATCAATCCATCTTTTAAAATTTTAAGACATATTTTGTAAATAGTTTGTCTAAAGTCTTGAAAATGTTACACGACTGAGATACCCTCTTGTGAAATCATGAAACGTAACTTAGAAGAATCAGATGTATATGACTCATTTTGTCTATAATATTAGGATAAAATGAATTTGGTGTAGTTCCATTTCACAAATTATGATTGTGAAACAGACTCATCTAAATTTGAGTTATTTTAGAAACATGAATTTTGGATTTGAATTTAATAAAATAGATTGTTTTCACATAATCAATAATCTAAAAGGTAGGGGTAGAGAGTGTCACTAGACTTTATAAAGATGGGCCCAAAGTCTTCTTGGACTTATTATAGAGAGGCCAGGCCCAATAATGACAAAATGTGTGTAGAGAGTCAGTAACCCACATGTGTATGGCCCACCACCAATCCTATACGGTACAATCAAATGTTCTGGGTTGTCATTGTAATGTCAAAATCATGTAGTTGTCCATTACCAATTGCACCACATAATAGTGCTCTTTCTTTCTTGATTCCTTTTTCTTTTTTCTTCTTAATTGCTCTTTGAGAAACTATTTTCATGAATAATTGATTAAATCAATTAAAAAAAACATGTTTAAACTCCTTATGTTTAATTAATCATACTTAAACGTTTTCAGGTAATTGATCTCAAAACACAGCTAAAATACTACAAGAAAGAAATAGCTGAATTAGCCAACAAAAAAGGACAAGCTCAAGCTGCAAGAATTTCATCAAAAGCTGTCTACATGTTCAGCATTGGCACAAATGATTATATCAGTCCTTTTCTGTTAAATTCAAGTATCCTAGCATCTTATCCTAGATCAAAATACGTCGAAAAAGTGATCGAGAACTTGTCGATCATCGTAAAAGTAAGTTTAGAAACTATTTTCATGAATAATTTCTTCGACACAGATGAAGATTATGGAACTACTAACTCGATGTCTTTTATGATGCAGACAATATATAGAAGAGGGGGCAGAAAATTTGTGTTTCTAAATTTGGGAGAGTTGGGGTGTTTACCAGGCCTGAGAATTCTTAAACCAGAAACAGAAAGTGGATGCTTGGAAGAAGTTTCAGATTTAGCAAAACTACATAACAAAGCACTGAAAAGATTGCTGGCAAAAATGGAACAACAATTACACGGTTTCAAGTATTTTCTCTATGATTTCGAAAGCAGTCTTGCTCGAAAGATAACTCAACCCTCTGAAAACGGTATCTATTTCAACATTTTACTCATCAAAATAAAACACAGTAGGGAATTGAAATAGTTTGATAAACAAAGTAATGAATGATACTAAATACCTGAATCTTGCAGGTTTCAAGGAGGGAAAAAAGGCATGTTGTGGTACGGGGCGATACAATGGGATACTCAGCTGTGGAGGAAAGAGGCCGGTTAAGGATTTCGAACTCTGTGAAAATCCGAGTGATTTTGTTTTCTGGGACTCGTATCATCTCACAGAAAGGGTCTATAAACAAATGGCAGATGAAATGTGGGATATAGCAATCACGGAATCTAACAGCCTAAAGAAACTGTTTCTATGCCTCTAAGAGCATTGTTAGAAAGGATTTAATTTCCGTATGTAATGATGATTAATTCATGAGACTAAGAGGAACTCGTGCAAGTAGTGCAAAAGTAAGATTAATTCAAAATCTGTAGAATACTAATCATATCCTGCATACAAAAGTTCTTATTATGATACTGATAACCAATAAGCAATCTAAGTAATTAGTGAGTTTAGTTTCATCATGTTTCATTATAGCTTCTTCAAGTTCAGAGTTACTACAAGAGATGAATGGATGCAAATGATGGCTCAATTTGAATGGAATGTAACAATTCACAGTCAAATGCAAAGAAAATTGTAGTAGAATAACATGTTTGCAATCCAAAAAAATGCATTGCTCAAACATGCGTCCACATTCAAGTTATATGAATCTCATTGATATCGTGAGCCCAAGAGAGACATTGATGAGTTGGCAAAAGAACATTTAAGCAGGTTTGGATTCCTTATGTAACGAAGGTCATATACCATAGACAACTCTGTTTGAGTTATATACAGTTTTGAGAGGAGATGAAAATAATGAACTCAGGAAACTCAGTTATATCCAAGAGAGAGTGGAGTGCACCTTATCAAATCAGCTTGAACTGTACCATTCACCCCTGATCCATTCAGGATTTAGCGGTAAAATTCCGATTTGAATATAGGATGTAGAACTCTGTTACTTCAATCCTGTAGTCAATGATATATGATAAAATGTGTACAAGATTATCAAGCCATTGGAACTTAACTTGGAACTAAAGTATGGTGGATTTCATGTGGGTGGATTGGTAATCTAATCAAATATAATCTCGCATTCAAGAAGTATAAAAATCAAGATTAAATTTTAATCACCTCGAGTTAAATTTACCATATGAAGCATATACAAGGAAAACTGTAAGATCCCCCACCCCCTGCATATACACCTGCAGGGAATGATTAAGTAACCAGGCAACTGCTTGCGAAATAAAAAAAGGAAAGGAATAAAATGAAAATCAAAGACCAACAGCCAAATGTTAGTAAAGATTGATATATTATAAATAGCAACCAATTCATCAAGACAGCATATTTACATAATCTTGGAGTCCATAAAGGAAGAGCTTTCAGATATCAAACTTGTTGTATTCGAAGGGAAAGAGTAAAACACAAGTTGATCTGTATTATAGAGAATGAAAATCATGAGGAACCTCAAAAAATCAATTCCGTTTCACCAATAATCATTACAACTACATTTCCCATCCCTAAAATGATGAAATCTCTTGCTATCTCGTGCAATAATTTCCCTGCCAACTATCTTAGAGATGATCTTAAATGCATTGTGGCAATCAACACAAACACGAAGATTCTTAATTATACGTAGAGAAGAACGAGCTGGACTGGTCAAGAAACCTTGTGCAGCTGCAAGTCTTTCACTGTGAGCCATAAGAGCTTCCTCCTTGACTTCCAGGTCGACATCATGGAGCACAAACTTGGGATCCGGTACATACCCAAGCTCTTTCATCTGCTGCTTCAACCCCCTAAGCAATTCATATATCCTTTCATTTTCAGAAGACCTATCTCCCGCTCTAAATTCACGCACTTTGCTCCTAAGAGCTAGGGGATTTTCGCCACTCGATTTCTGTTTCTGTTTCTCTGTAACAAGATCAGAGGCAGTTATTGGTATCAGCCCCGCCCTTGATTGCTCATTCAGGTGTGAGGGGTCGAGAAGATCAACAAGCTCAGCACATTGGTCCCCGAGCTCCATATTCCCATGTATTCTGCAGAACTTCATCAAGGTTTCCCAAACTTCTATGGATGGTTCAACTGGCATCTTTTGAATGAATTCGAAAGCCTCGTCCAAGCATCCTGCATTTCCCAACATGTCCACTATGCTAACATAGTGCACCATAGTGGGGACGATACCATAATCATTAATCATGGATTCAAAGTGCAACATTCCTTCAATAATATCACATACCACACCACACGCAGAAAACACCCCGACAAACATTTCACCATCAGGCTTCATTCCGGATCCTTTGAATACTGCAAACAACTCAAGGGAATCTTCTCCAAGATTATTCTTCGCAAGCCATGATATCATGATGTCCCAAGATGTCAGATTACGTTGGGGCATTCGATCAAAGACTGCAAACGCGTCATCCATGGAACCACATTTAGAATACATCTCAATAATCTGATTGTAAGTTTTGATTTCAAGATGCCCCATCGACTTCAAAAGGTGCTCATAAACAGATTTCGCCTCATCCAAAGCATCAATCTCACAACACTCTTTCATGAGTGCCATATACCGAGGCAGTTCGACTTGCACACCCTCCTTAAGTAGATTTGCCAAAAGTTCCACTGCTTCCTTTAGCTTCCCCTCCTTGGTAAATTCATCAAGATCCTCTAATTTGCTCATGGGCAATCTCTCTTTAGCAACTTCAAATGACCCCACATTCAATTCCCTATTAGTCATTACTTGATAATCAGCTATTCCATTACTCTGAGATGCATTCCAATTTTGCTGATAGCTCCCAGAACTAGAATGATAAACCCCAGCTCCATTTTGTACATTTTGCATCGGCATATCTTTCTTTCTACTGTATGACCCCTCAATATGATTCCGATCAGCAAAATCCCCACTTGAATTCCACGAATGCCCTCCGCCATTGTGTGGCAGCGTCCCCAAAACTCCTCCATTACCAAAGCTCTGATTCAGCTGAACCTGACCACTGCCGCGCTGAAAATCCTGCAACTGGTTTTTACTCGGATTCTGATTAAGCACACCACCATCGATAGCACTACCATAAATACGACCATTACGATTCCCGTAATTATAAACCGACTGATTATGATTCAATCCATCAGTGCCAACGTTTTGCTCGTAAACCCCGCTAGGGTTTTGGCTTCGCTCAAATCCACCAAAATTCCTACCATACAACTCATCCTTTTGATTATAACTGCCATTAACGGCTTGATTCTCATCTATATTTCCATCGGAGTTATTGTAGAAATCTGATCTTTCAGTGGCAGTTCTGAAATTTCTAACAAAACCAAGGATTCTTACGGGATACGAAATATCTACGGGCTCTCTTCCACATACCTTGAGTGTCCGTCTCAGAGAATTGAACGTGATGAGCGTAGCTCTTCTGGTGTACATGGCTGAGTAGACTCGCCCGATGCAACTCAGTGAGTTGATTTTGTAGGTCGCCGCGCTTCCGCCTTCCAGAAATTCAGAAGGATTATGATAGTATTAGTCAGGTAGGGTACTATAAATGGGTCGGTGTATCCGATCCGATTCCGCTATTCGGATTATATTTGGGCCACAAATCAATAATATCTATGGATCCAATTCTTTAGGCCCAGCCCAACAGAAAGAAAATATAAATTAAGAATAATTTTATAAACTGGTTGAAAGCCCAACAATATCCCGAGTGTAACTCAAAACTTTTAATGATAATCAATTTGTTATGTATTGGTTTTTCTCATTCCAAATTAAGATATTCAAACACGTAGTTTAAATAATTAGAAGGTAATTGTGATCTTTTTCTCTTTTTGAGTGGAAGAAAGTAACATTCATATGAGACTTTTTTTCCCCAAAAAAAATGTCAAAATGTTAGAAATTTTTGTTGTACTTGAGAATGGTGGGCTATACACACCCCCATTAAAAATAAAACAAAAAATAAATATATATTAAAAACATAAATATTTTTACATTTTTATTATTTATTTAGTTTAATGGTGTATAGTTAAAAATGTATAATAGTAATGTTATGAAGTGTGTTTAGAAATTTAGTAGTATTATATTATTTTAAAGTTGATGTGTTTAATAATTGAAGTGTGTTTAGTAAAGAACGAGGTGTGTATAGCCCCGTCCATTTGAAAATTTTCATAGAATAATATTAATAATAAAATCAAAATTAAGATTGTGAATAAACATTTCAAACAATTCAGACAGTGAAGTAACTTTTTCTTAAGAGCAATCACAACTTTGGTTATAATGTACATTAAAAAAAAAAAAAACTAAATGATTATAATCGATTTTACTCTTCTATCTCTAAATATGTATATATATACTATATATATGAAAATAAGATATAAATTGGCTGGATTGAACAAGGTGGGTCTGTGTGAAGGAAATTCAGACTTGTTACACACATCGATTAAGGTCAAGAATGAAAATTTCGCCAAAATTTCGGTAAAATTTAACTTTCAAAATCGAAATTTCCTTTGAAATTTCACTAAGAAATAGCATTTTTATTGAGACTATAACTCATAGGGAAGAAAATCGATTTATGGATGGAATCAAACATGCAATATTTACAGACAAAAGTATCGCTTTCACAGAGGTGCACTTCGCTCGGCCACATGATGAAAAATATTAAAACACCGAAATTTCCGTAAAATCAAGTTAGTGAAATTTCTATCGAAATCGAAAATTTCATTAAGGCTGCTCATTAGTCATCCTATTTTCCAGAACGAAGCGGATCCAATCCACCTGAAAGCTCTCAAATTAGTCAAATACCCATAAATTGAGTACATATTACCATCTTTAAGTCCTACTCAATTGAGTTTTATAATATACATCATGCATAATGTACATTACTTATAGCCAATGGCCCATTTACCAATCACCATTTTATTAGACGTCATCTAGGCCCCAACACATTTTAAACGCCCACAATTATCATTAGAATATTATCTTCTTTTTCCTTTTTTTCCCTTTTTCCTTTTTATAAAAGTTTTCGTATAAAGAACAAGTGAAAAAAGAAATTGTCAACATCCTTTGTTAAATACCCACGATTTTCACAAACCATAATTTCACATTAGCAATATTAAAATCCAAGTCGCAATCCATTGTTCTTGTCTCCACTATTAGGTGCCATAAATCTTAGGAAGTGAAAATTACATTTAATTTTGGATATATATATATATACCCATATTTTTTATTGAGATTTAATTTGAAGTCGCACTATTTTACTATGCTATAATTGAGAGTAGAAAATTAATGTTAAATGAAATGAATCGGAAGTTTTGAAATATGCAGATAAATTCTAGAAACATGCTTTTCATTACTATAATTTAATAATAAGAAAAGTAACATAATAGAGACAGAGTTATGATTGGTGTCGACTTGGTCGATTAGCACAAGGCTCGAGTGATGGAAGGCAACTTGTTTGGAGAAAATATATTAAATAATTAATTAATACAATAATAAGATTAAATACGACTACATGAAGGCTCTATTTCATTCACAAATTTATGTATTGTTTATACTCTATATATTAATATCACCCCTCAATTATTCACTCTCTCCCACATAATTGCACGTTTTGTGCGTGTCCACGTCGACTTCAATTTATTACCAAGTGCACACCTAAGCAAGAAATTAATCATTTTATATGTTTAAAGTTGTCCAATTTAATTCGGTTCTAACTAGTGAGTTTAATTTTGTCAACGATCATGTTTCAGTGTGTTATATAAATAATATATTTAATATGAAGCTCATTCTAATATTTAATCATACAATTTTAAAATTTTCTTTAGGATGAACAAGATCGAATCCAAATCAAATAATCGAACAAAATATAGTGGTTTGGTTCGGTTTGATTGTTCAAAATTCAACTATATCGATTTTGGTTTTATTTTATTGGATTTAGACCGAATCGATTAAATTGTACTAAAAATAATAGAAACTGAACTGAACTGATAGATTTTTTTTTTTTACTAGTTCAGTTCGATTTTGAGAAAATGACCATTTTCAATTTATGATTTCTTCAATTCACCTGAATTGATTGCTCAACTCTAATTCTCATAATTCGCTTATTCGATAAAACAATAAAAATAATTAAAGAATATTAGAGATGAAATTGGAGAAAGAAGAGAAGGCACATCATTTATGACTTATGAGTGAAGTTGCTATCAAATTATTGGTATTGAGTTGCGGAAAGTATGTGCATGAGATTACCATATTGACCACACGAAGTTCATATTTCTGCTCAATCTATTTATGGTTTACCTACCCTTTAACCGTCCTTTTATGATAAATCTGAAAAATGGGTCTAATATCAACATCTATGTAATCATTATTATTTATATTTACATTTTCAATTGAAATAGTATGACTTTTATGAGACTTTTTCATGTATTTAGAAGTTGATCTCGTATTGATTTTAATGTAAGAGAAATTATCATCAAATATTGTCCATAACATTAATAATAATCATTAAAAAAGAGACTAGAAACTTATAGGTCAAACGCACGTGAAGTTCATTATCAAATGGATATAATTTTATGCTACACCCTATGTGACATTAGGTATAGTATCAATTTATTACATATATAGTCATACATATAGTAATTGAGAATTATCATTTATCATTGTTGGTACATGTTATTGTCAATTATTGATGTTAATTTTCAGTGTATAAAACTTAATTTTCTCATAGTAAAATTGGAGATATATTTTCAACATATTAACAGTAAATATGTGATTATTTTTTTATACATTCAAATAATATAAACTATATTCAATAAAATTCACGGTATTTAACATTTATAAACTCAATGAACTTTTTGCCACCCGATATCTGGTATCAAGGTGGGAGTGGAGTATTTGTCTTTTTTTTTTAGTTTATAGATCGTTATTCAATGGAATGAATTAATTAACTAATGATTAAATCTTATATTGCAATATAAAGGGCATTTTGTGATATAAGTGAAGTTGAGGGGGGTTTTAGTAATTTGATAGAAGATAATGTTAAGGAACTTATTCTTGGTTAATAATTGTGCGTGAAAGCACGTATATCGGTGTGGCGCAGACACGTGGCGAAGCTGCCAGCTCAATAAAATGAGACAAATTGCGTGCTGCACATCAAAATGTTTTGAAAAACATCGTGATATAAATCAAGTTTCTCCTGAATTATATGATCTTGATTCCAAAATAATAATGTGCATTTGAAATCGTTTCTTATTTTAAATGAGTTAAGTTTAAGCTAGTTTGTTGAGGTATGCATTCGTGTGAATGAATCGAGTCAAACAAAGTTAAATTGAATAAGATTTTAATGAAATATGAATTTAGAAAGAAAAAAAGTTTGGGATCGAAAGCCTATCCAATTAAATGAGTTCGATTGTTTCTAGTCAATCGATGAGAAATAATATTATATTGCTCTAATTCAATAAATTTCATTTATGTTTTCCATAAACTAGGTCATATGCTCCTATTTATATGTCAAGCTAAAGATAACATGATCTTTAAAAATTTATATCAAATAACACAATTATAGGGATTATGGTTTGATTCAAATTGAATTTGAGATTCTATCTTGATTTATTTCATTTTCCAAATGTCATGAACTTTGAGTAATTTTTCTTGAAATGAACCTCTTAAATTTATTTAACGTGTTATTGAAAATTTGGCTAACCAATATCCAATCTTAAACTACTTGTGAGTTCATTATTTTGAAGTTGAATATCGTTTGAGCTTTGTCCATGTTGATTGTTTTTCTATGTGTGTATTTTATGAAACATAATTTCAATTTCAATGTACAATAGCAGTTGTGATTTGCCCATATATATGTTATTATTCTATACAAAACAGTATAGTTCTATTAATAAATTTATATATTTTATTGCAGCTTAATTAACTTTGCTTACTTAAAAAAAAAAAAAAAATCTTTTCTTATGTTGCCATCTTATGAAAAATTCGTTCTGAATATTAAGGATAAAAATTTAAATAAAAAAATTAAAGTTAATCAATTTATTATTTTATGTATTATGAGTTATGGATGCTCAAAAGAGTCATTTTTTTATTTTATTTTTGAAATAGAGTCCATGAATTTATAAAGAGTATATATATATAAACAGAGTCCATGAATTTATAAACACTAGAGAACATAAAAAGGCAACTACTACATCAATAGCAAAAATATTTTGCTCTGAGTTTTACGAATTCAAATTCATCATCTCAATGATAATAAATGTACTTTATGTATATCTTTATTTATTATGTCGGTGTGACATCGTGATAAGTACATAAATTGGTGATAAGAACGAATATATATAATTATCAGCGAAATACTTTTCACAAGGTCCACATATTATATATATGTATATCACGTATGTAATATGTCTCTATAGAAAAGTCTTTATTTTTCCAAATCTCTTGGAATTTGGTAATTCCTATTCCAATAAGAAAAGTCTTTTTATTTCTTCTTTTTTTTTTTTTTTAGTTTTCCGTGTCTTCTCTATTTATGAAAAGGATATTATTGTTATAAATATCAAAAACATAAATTTACGAACCACCCAACAAATTATAGAAGTAGCAACTTTTCAAAACCATATAAAATAAATAGACTGGCACGCAATTATCTTGGAGACAAACGTAAATAAGTAACAAACATTATAAAATAAAATATTAAAATTTATATATGACCGTCTCATAATTATAATTGTGCATGCAGAACTCCACGAGAATAAATTAAATTAATTTTTATAGGTTAAATTAAAATTTTGAGATAATTTTATAAAAAATATATTTATTTGAAAATAATATTTATCGTATCTTATTATTATATTATGATATATCGTTTATTAAAAAATGATATTATTTCTCACATATTTCCTAAAGGTTTTTTTTTTTTCTTTATGATTATGAAAAATTCCACCAAAGCATGATATATATATATATATATATATATATATATATATATATATATATATATATATAATATAAAATTTTTTTGCCACCGAATATTTGACTTAAGAGGTCTGAAATCTGAATTAGTCCCATTGCAATTAAGCATATGCTGTAAACAGCTGGCATATTCTTGATGGTGCAACTTTGCACTGGATGGCTAAAAACAGCATCTAAATGATTATTGTCCAATTATACCAAATTAGATTCAATAAAATAAAGATCATAATTAAATATTTTAATTACATGAAGACTCATTAATTATGAGTCCAATTCAAATTGCAAATGAGGTTTAAAAATAAATAAAGTTGGTTAGGAACAATAATTTTGTTCAATTACTATGTTGGTCCCAATTTTGCGGTATATCGAGACAAATCTGGATTAAATTATCCTAAATTCACTACTAATTTTATTGTTTGTCATAACTTCGTTTTTTATTCACAATTATAATTGTGACAAATTGTAATAGCAGATAGTTGATTTGGATGGTCTAGTCGATCATGTATCGAAGGATAATGTTGACATTGTAATTAGGAGTTGAAAAACAATGTTAATGTTGTAATTGAAAAATTACATAATTCTTCAAAAATATTATTTCTTTTTAAAATTTATATTGTAACTGAAAATAGATCAATAATTTGTCGAGAATATATAACTTTTTTCGGTAACTTGCCCTAATAAAATACATATGTAGCGTGGAAGCTGCAATTTGCTATTTAATATGTATTATCTCGTTACTTATGAAATCTTCAACTTATTTAGTTTCTCCAAAAGATTTGATTAGTCTCTCAAATAATATTACAATATTGTAATTATATTAAAGATTATAAAGTGGCGTTAAAAAGGATATTGACCTAATGTAATTCGAAACAAGCCACACATAATTTAGTATTATTATTTTAATTTAAATTGGACTACATAATCTATATGTACTAATCACAATAATCGTAAAGTAATGCAATTTTATGCCATATAAATTGTAAATGAATTAAGTTGAATGAAAAGTAATTAAAATTCATGGTTTGTTTAAAAAAAAAAGGTTAAATTAATTAGACTTGAATAAATATATATGGCTTATTGATAGAATAATATATACAAACTTTACAGACAATTTTAACTGTTAATGTTTTTTCATTCGTTCATACTTCTAATTGACATAGAATTTTGTAATGAAATAATTCTTTAATTTAGTTAATTTATACCGACCGTATATAAATCAAAATCCAACGGATATACTAATGACCAAATTTAGATACGATATCGAATAATTTGGCTTTATTTTCTCTGCAAAAACGTATCTATAACACCAGAAAAGCTCATTCCTAAATCCCAGTAAATATTTATAATATTTATCTTTTAAAAAAGAGCAGTAATTTCTCATACAACTGCCACAATTAAAAAAAATTTTAAATTTTAAAAAATTTGACCTAAAAAGCTTTCAATTCCACGTCTCGCTGTAAATATCGTCCTCCTTAAAAACAAACAACGCACCCAATAATTACACAGTATTCAGGAAAAAAATATTATACTTTATTATTTCTCATTCTCTCTCTACTTCTTATTCTCTCTCTACACGCTAAATTTTTGTGGACGCAGTCGCCGGTGCTCTGCTTCTCAATCTCATCTTCCGATCTACGCACGAAAACTCCTCCGTTCAATCTCATCGTCGTCATTCCCAGCATTTTCCGCAGAGTTTTTTGGTTGTTTTTTATTTTTTCCCGATCTTTTCGCCTTTTTTTAGTGAAAAACGAGTCTCATTGTAGTCGTAGTTCTCAGGTTGAAGAGGCTGTGTTTTGGATTTTGATGTATGTTACGAAGTGAACTGTTTGATGAAGTTAGGGTTTGTGGAGAGGTGTTGACTTGTGTGTTTGGATAGAGGTTTTGTATGTGTTAATTAGGTTTGGATAGCCCGAGCTTGAGGCTCGGGAATGGGAAGCATGGATTTGGAGAATGAGCAGAAGGTTCGGATCAATGCGGAGGCGAATTACGGCGGCGGCGGTGGCGGCAGCTTTTTGCAGAAATTCAGGCTTTATGAAACTCGCTCGGTATATTTATTTGATCTCTGTGCTCTTTGCTTGTTTGAATGTGAATTATTGTTTTTGTTTTGTTTTTTGAAATTCAGAAGGCTGAAAGATGCTGATTGGTGGAGGTGTGTTGGTCTTCGATGAATTTGGAGTCGCTTTAATTCTTATGGATTTTGCTGTTGTGGTTAATTGCTTTGTTTGAAGAATAGTTTAATTTATTGACTGATTGATGTTGTAGACATGATTGGATTTTTAAGAATTAATGATCAGATTTGTTGAAATTCCGACTTTAATGTATCTAGTTTCTTGCTGAAAAATCTTAACTCTGCTAGGTTGTTTCTTTATCTTGCTTTTTTCATTGTAGTTGTCTTCTTCTATTGCTTTGTTATATTTCCTGCGAACTGAACGAGATTAGCAAGAAAGCTGTAGAGGTCCCTTTATCCCTCTACCTTGCTGATTTGTTTGTGTCTAAATCATGTTGATCATTGCTGTGGTGATGTGTTGCAAACTATGTTGGGTCAGATATAACTTACCGCTGTGTGTATTTTGCTAGCCTGGATGGTTTGGAATGGAAAGATACGATAAGATGATAGATCATGCGAATAAAAATCTTATAGTGGAAACAATAATTCTGTTGAAGTTTTAAACCCTAGAAAATAATACTGATGTTTATGCATGCCTTTTGTGGCATTTAATACAAGCATTCGTCGAAGTAATTTGTATGTGTATCCAGCACTTCATAAATTGCTTTTCTAGTACGTGTACACTAACAACCTATATAGTTATTTTATTTATTTTGAAAGTGGCACCGGTGACACGTATCGACATGCTTAAAGTGATTATAAAATCTTGGAATTCACTGTCATAGTTTTGATTGACATGTGTGGTGGGACCTCATATTTCATGGTTTCATGTTAAGTCATGACCTTTCAACCTTTTGTTTAACAATCTGATTCTGGTAATATTTAGTTTTTATGAGCAGGGAAGGATGTGGCATATGTTTTATCTCTGTTACATATAGTCTGTATTGGCCTTAGCTACATTGTATGTTTGGTTGCATTATTCCTCTCCAAATTGCTATACATGCTTTATTTTTTATCTCCTTGTACTCTTAACACTATTTTTCCAGAAGACACTTAAAATCGAAACTTTTTATTTTTTCTCGATTTTTTTTTTCAACCACTTAACCAGTATGTTTCTTGATACTGTAGAACTTTTATATGATTGGACGTGACAAAAGTAGAAGCTACTGGAAAGTCTTGAAGATCAGCAGATTAGAGCAATCTGAGCTTAGCGTCATTGAAGATTCTACAACCTACTCTGAGAGTGAATGCTATGACCTCCTAAAAAGGATTCATGAAGGAAACAAGCCTACCGGCGGATTGAAATTTGTCACCACCTGCTATGGAATCGTTGGTATGTTATATTTTCAATGTTTCCTGTGTTAATGAATAAATTAGGAGAAATGCAGGTAAATTTTTATTTTTTTCTCCTAATTTACTCATGATGTTTCCTATGTTTACAGGATTCATAAAGTTTTTGGGACCTTATTACATGTTACTTATCACTAAACGAAGAAAGATTGGCACAATTTGTGGTCATGCAGTATATTCAATCGCCAAGAGCGAGATGATTCCATTGCCGAATCCTACTGTGCACTCAAATATGGCTTATTCTAAGAATGAAAACAGGTCTTTTGCCATTTCCACATGTAAAAAGTCACTGTGTTATTACGAGAGGACAAAGCTATAGATTCAATATGCCTTTTATGTTTCTGTATCTTGATTATTTGTCATAAATGTAGTCATTCTTTGAGCTATTTAATGTTTGCCTTTTGTTATAGCATTTACATTGTTAAGGTATCTTTGTAATATTTTGTGATATACCCTTCTGTGAATGTCATTAGCTTGAAGTTAACTATTTATACCATACTAGTACTTGCAGTTTGCCTGTCATTTCCTGAGACAAAAGAGAGAATGCTTTGGTCATATATTCCTTTTAGAGATATTAAACACAGTTCTTAGTGTATCCTCAGTAGTTATTGTTGTTAGTGCCCTTTGCCAGTGTCTCCCAGCGAATGCTCAGGGGCAAACGACATTGGTGTTAAGATGTTAATTTATCATGTTGAATGAGACAAGGTATCATCAGAGTTTCAGGGGGATATCTATTGCCTTTGGATTTTGTTATTTAGCTTTGAACTTATATAATTTCCTCTTTTGTTGGACATTTATTTACTTGCTTTTGCCTCTGACTTTTCTCTTGTGTTGATAACTAGATACAAGAAGTTCCTACGCACCGTGGATCTTACCAAGGACTTCTTTTTTAGCTACTCCTACCATGTTATGCTTAGTCTTCAAAAGAATCTAAGCAATCATGCAACAGGACTAATCCTCTATGAGACAATGTTTGTTTGGAATGAGTTCTTAACTCGTGGTATTCGCAATCAGCTGAAGAATTCAGTTTGGACGGTGGCATTGGTTTATGGGTTCTTTAAACAGGTAATTACTAATAAAAGTAGTTCATCATGTTTAACTCTATCTCTTCTTAGTCTCCCAAATCATAATAGCAGTCGTATTGTTTTATATTTTGGTTCATATTTCTTTTGTCTTTTGTTGTTCTACCTTCACCATGATTTGAAGAGTAGAGTTGCTGTTTTATTATGCAATTTGCTATCGTTTCTCTCAAAATTATCTCAAAATACTTTACCTACTTTTGCTATTTCCTTAATCATTGAAAAGATAGTGTAAACGAGTTTCATATTAATGTGTGTTAGCATTGCCTCTGGTGTGAAATATATTATTGTCTCTTACATTTGATTATTTTCTTTTATATGATTATGAACACCCACATGATGCTTATTTTAAATTTTAACAGGTTAAGCTTTCAGTATCTGGGCGTGACTTCGATCTGATACTTATTGCTAGACGATCTCGTCACTATGCTGGAACCAGGTAAATGGAAATCTAGCATCAATATTTCAATTTGTCTCTTGCTGCTGTAGAATGATTGTCAATAAGTGGTCACATTTTTCTGTTGCTTGCGTCCATTTTCTCTTGCAGTCCATTTACAATTTACGTGTTTGTGATATTAAAAACATTGCTTGAACATGCGCATTGAGTGAGTTATTAATTGTTGGATCAGGACGTCTATGCTCAACTATAAGAGAATTCATTGGCAGAATTGAGAGAACTGAATCTTCTTAATTATATCAACTTATTTTCTTCTTGCTTTTGTGCTGTAGATACCTAAAACGCGGGGTGAATGAGAAGGGTCGTGTGGCCAATGATGTTGAGACTGAACAAATAGTGCTTGAAGATGTTCCGGATGGAAGTCCGAAACAAATATCTTCTGTGGTGCAGAACCGGGGTTCAATACCCCTTTTTTGGTCGCAGGAGACTTCACGATTGAATATTAAACCTGACATCATGTGTAAGGCTTGCGACTTAAGAAATGTAAATTAAGTGGTTATAGCTTACTCTTTTCCTGACTCTATTTCTATATGCAGTGTCAAAGAAGGATGAAAAGTATGAAGCCACCAAACTTCATTTTGAAAATCTAGCAAAGAGATATGGGAATCCTATTATTATATTAAACTTGATTAAGGTATATTTCTATATTGGCTGATGGGCCCCTTGCTGCTAACATGGCATAGTCTTCCTAAATTTTTTATTCATAATTTTTTTATTCTCCTGATACTTACTGGTTGAATCACCTTCCGTAATTTCATTTCTGACTTGGTTGCCAGACTCGTGAGAAAAAGCCCAGAGAATCCATTCTCCGTGTTGAGTTTGCTAATGCTATTGAAATTATCAATAAAGATCGTGCACCCGAAAATCGCTTGAAGTTCCTTCACTGGGATTTGAGTAAATACTCCAGAAAGTATAGCTTTCACATTCTCTGTAATTTCCTTTATTTTATTTCACTCTTGAATATAGTTGCCTTTAAAAGTTACATATGTACTTCGCAGCAAAGCAGCAAGCGTGTTGGCATATTTGGTCAAAGTGGCAGCTAATGCATTGGATTTAACTGGTTTCTTCTACTGTGAAGTACCCCCATCTTCAAGGTGAGTAGTTAAACCGGTCCAACATTAACCAGGCCACACACTTTCATCAAAGCATTGGTTTATAGTAATTATGTTTTGTGGCCTAACCAGTTACTGATTTGTGGTCAGAAGGCCTGCTTTGGACCATGTTCATACATATTTAGTTTATGAAGACTTTGAGGTCTTGTGATAACCAACTGCTTCATGGATATTATAAGCTAAAGTGTGGTGTCTAATATTTTACTACCTGCAATTTCTTCTAACACATTTAATTATTTCCTAACATAGTATTTTCTTTTTGTAACTGACGTTTGAATCATGTATTTCTTGCAGTGTTAGTTTTCTCTTGCCAAATTATCGATTTTTTCCTAACTTTGAATTTCTTTGTGACTGATTAAGTTTGAATCATGTATTTCCTGCAGTGGTAATGTTCTTTTCGAGTTTTTTTATAAACTGGTAAAACATACCCTTGATGCAATTTGGTATTTTACTTAATTGAGCTCTGATGATGCATCTACTTTTTATTGTTTGATTAGGGAAGAAAGTATTGATGTTTTTCTGTGTCATGATGTTGATAATCTGTCAACTCCTTTACAGCCAACTCCCATGCAGTAAAAATTGCTATAGTGATTGCCCTGATGACGATTTTTGCAATGCGACTAAGGATGTTCAGAACTTGAATTCTAAAGATAGCATTCAAGACGATGATGTGAACAGAAGTCATTTTGTCAAGCCACCGGTGTTTCAAAAAGGGGTGTTAAGAACTAATTGCATCGACTGTTTGGATCGGACAAATGTTGCACAATATGTCTTTGGGCTGGTAGCTCTTGGTCATCAGTTGCATGCATTAGGGTACATTGATGGTCCTAGCATTAATTTAGACTCCTCTTTGGCTGATGATTTAATGAAGATTTATGAAGCTATGGGTGACACTCTTGCTCTGCAATATGGAGGATCTGCAGCACATAATAAGGTGCAATTTAAATTTTTTCCTGAAAAGTGAATGTGTTTGTCTTTGTTGCTGCAAATTCAGAAGGCAATTTTCTCTTAATATGTTTGCTGAATATTGTAGAGGGAACTTCAATGATAACTATTATCTGGATACCTAAAATATGGTATCCAATCAAGATTATAAATTTTATATCAACTTGTAGCATGGATTTCGAATCTCCTTCTCAATTGAGGAGCTGAACAAAATTCTTTTCTTGTTCATCCACTCCTCTGTTTTCTACTTGATTGTTCATTTAGCTGATCCTGTGGGTATGCTTCAGAAATATAACTTTCTTGAAAATCTTCCTTGGTTTTTTGCTATATTGAATAGATCTTTTCTGAGAGAAGAGGTCAGTGGAAAGCAGCAACTCAGTCCCAAGAGTTTTTGAGAACTCTACAACGCTATTATAGTAATGCTTACATGGATGCAGAGAAACAAGATGCCATTAATGTGTAAGCCATTTGTCCTCCCAAAAAAATTATTAAATGTTTCACTAAACTGATTCCTTGTGGTTTCTTTTACCGTTCATTTCTCTAAGAAGATTAATCTTTAGAACACAATGTGAATCTAATGTTTATTTGTGATATTATAATGTGCATTTTTTCTTGAGCAGGTTCTTGGGACATTTCCAACCACAGCAGGGTAAAGCAGCTTTATGGGAGCTGGATTCTGATCAGCATTACACCGTTGGAAACCGTGGTTCAGATTTTGCAGAGGAACATGCTAGGTAATTGTCAAATATATTTGCTCAATCCACTTCTACTATATACATAGACTAGTTATAGGAGACCAATCTCTAACAAACGAGTCAGCAATTTGGCAATATATTTATATACATGTGTGTGTATATGGAAAGAAGTATATTTGGTCCGTACACTTTTACTTTTAATCGAGTTCTTCTACTACTATTTGCATAGATTGAATCCTTGTACTTTCATTTGCGTTGAAATTGGGTCCCTCTACTTAGCTATTATATGCAAATGCAAGTACAAGGACCCAGTACAATTCCCAAAAAAAAAAAAAATGAAAAAGAATAAAAGTACATGGTCCCTAATTATTTTTATTTACACACTATATATTGTATAGGTATTGTGTCTACTTAACATAAAATCAGTTTGTTCTGGCTTCTACCTAAATCCTAGTTCATGTTGCTGTTTGCGCTTTTCTTCATTTACTGTTCTTTCTGTTCCTCTTCATGTCAACCCTCTTGTCTGCATATATTCTCATCATTTTTAGTTCGTTTTAATGGAAATAATCTGTTTTAACTCATATAGAAGACATGACCTGAAAATTCTACCATTATTTTTAACAATTGATGGTTGGGTTTATTATGGGAAAAATATAAAATCAACTCTGCTTAAACGCTTCTTGAGAGAAAGGATGTACCAGGGCTTATTTTTGGTCTGGATTTGGTTGTTTCTACAGCTTTATATTCCACCAACTTGCAGTGTAAGAGGGTATTTGGCTAAGCTTATTTGAAAGATCTTATTAGATATTACATCTTATATGATGGTTTTAGAGCATATAAGGTGTTTTTTCTTCTTGTAAAAATAAGTTGTTGAAATGTTTGGATAAATAAGTTGCTGAAACTTATAAGATATTAATAATGACAATTGTGATGAAGTTTAAAGGAATACGAGATCTCCTTGCTTTCTAAAAAAAGAGCTTATAAACCTAACATCTTATGTTAGGATAAAATAAGATCTTATTTTTAAAATCTGATCCAACTCTTTTGACAAACTCCTTTGTACTTCATCATTTAATTCATACAAATGTCATCACTAACATCCTTATTTTTAGAATAAGATAAAAACATCTTATAAGCTTTAAAACCATCTTATAAGATCTTTCAAATAGGCTTAGCCAAACACCCTTTAAGTCTGGTTTTGCTCTGCATCACTGATGTGATGAAAATCGAAATGTGCAGGTCAATAATCAAAAGGTCACTATCTGATGGTAACATTCTTTGTGATAGCAACTCAGCTATTGTTGATGAGAAGGCTATTGAGATGGATAATTCTCAACAGCCTTTGCCTATAAAGATTCATGGCCCTAACACGGGTCTTTCGGAATCAACACCAGAATTTTCAACTTGTGACAGTGATATGTCTTATTCAAGGTAAGGTACTCATGTTTACGCAATTTCACAAGTAAATAATGCTTCCTCTATTGAAGGGGAACCTTTGGGTGGTTCAGGTCAACCATTCAAGTGGACATGACTCAAGAAAACTTCATACTCATGAGAATTAAAATAAATTGAAAACTCCATATTCATTTCTCTTAAATCTGCCCATATGATTGTATCGAAAAATTAAAGGGGAGGACCTGATTGTGGTTCTGCAACTTGTTTATTGAGAGTAATTGTAAATTTATCATCTTGCTTGAGTAAGAAAAAATGATTTGTCTATGTGCCGTTACTTTTTGCGCTTCTACCTTGCACGAATGATCTAAGTGAGACACAATTCATCTAACATCCTCTTTCCTGTGTTCCTTTTAAATACTATTTTTTTCAAAATCAACTCTCATATCTTCTGCATTTTGTAGATATACTCCCTCAATGCCTCGTAGACAGCTTTTCCCTGATGCGCAACAAGAGCAATATCCTGAAAATGACAGCATGTATTATGTTGAACGTGGAGATTCATTCGACTGTTCCAATTTTCTTGACATTGATTGGCTTTCTTCATCTGGAAATTCATGTGAAGAAGAAACGTATGAAAGGTAAATACTTTGTTTCGTAAACAACACTCCATTGTTTCATTTTACCATTCTCATTAACTAGTCTTGAAAACCAGGAAGATTAAGCGCTCGTCTATTGTTTATCTAAACACTTGCCAAGTGCTCTCTGGAGAGGACTCTTTCCACTGTTTAGCACACAATCAAGTAATCATGAAGTAATCTTATCCAGGTTCGATTAATCCATTTCTTTGGTGGTTGCAGATCATTGCTAATCGGGTGTCCATCTGCTGGCATGTCGTCCGGTGAAATTAAAGTGGAAACGAGTTCATCTTATCAGTCTGGATCAATCATGAAGGTCAGTTCAATTTCAACACATCATTCAAATAACAAGGAACTTCGACCAAAACAAATTAGTAGTTAAGAGAATAATATTGAATTTTGACTTTAGATGAAATCCAACATCTCGAGCTTCACATGCTCGAGAAACCACTGTTTGTTAACTAACATACATTAAATTCTTGTTGTGTCCCGTCATTTCTCAATTCCAGGGAAAGCAACTGGCCAGCGGTGATCTCAGCTGCAGCAATGCAAGTAGCTCGAACGATCTCACTGGATATTCCGATAGATTCGTGCAATGGGTTACCAATGGAAATATGCTCTTTCCTTGAGGTTCATAGAACTCCAGGGAAGCTAATGTTACAGCCATTAATTGACTTGATGAATCTATCCGAAGGATGTCGATTAGTAACCAAAAATAAATGGCGAAAAAAACGATACTAGAGAAGGAAAAGGTGAAGAATTTTTGGTACAGAGAATAGGTTTTCAAATGAAGTTATTTCGAATTGTACATTTGCAGTACTAATTTATCCATCTAGTTATTATTCAAAAATCAGAGAATACAGATAGTGATACTCCCAATCCTAAGAAAAACTTCTTTAGTTTTCCATTTTGTAAATATGCGTAGGTTTTTCTTACTTGGAATTCTGTTTTTCATGTTTTATGTAATATATCATTAGTCATTTTTTCTTTTCATATTGTTTGATGCTAGTTTCTTCATCATTTATGTATGAAAGTGTTCTTTGTTTGATCATTAGTTTTTGGTTAAAATCTTTTGTATCTATAATACTATATGGGGTTAAAATGAATCCTTGAAAAAAATAATCAAATGCTGATTAAAAAAAAAAAGACAAATGACCCTCTCAAATTATTAATTGCATCTAAGAAACTCTTTTGATTATGAATAACAAAATCATATTTATTATACATCCAAGCTTCAAAGATTACACTATAATACTAACAGCAATAAAAATAATAATCATGGCAATTGATGGTTTTGTGACTCAGGTTTATGATAAAATTAATAATTTTTGAAATCTCTTGAGAAAACTGAAACATAGAGTACAATAGTTACAAGCACAAAATTTTACATACTATATCTATATTACTTGTGCTGTTGAGATTTTTTTTAATCCAACGCAACCTCGACAAGATTGTCGAGCATTGGACAAGTGAAATAACGTGAACCAGTTTCTAACGGACCCTGCTTCCCCTTAGGATTTTTTTACTTGTGCTGTTAGGATTTTTTTAATTTAAGATTGTCGTGTACATTGGACAAGTGAACTAACGTGAACCAGTTTCAAGAGCCTTTGAACACAGCCTCTAAAATTTACAATGAATGTCTCATTCCTAGTTACCTAGTTCACAGAAATTGTTTCCAGCTATGTTGATATGAAATTTCTTCGTTATGTATAATCCATCACCAAATAAACAAATATGTCCATGAGAATACATAAAGCTCAATGCTATTTCAGGGAACTTGCCTGATTCGAAATCAATAAAACAATTACTCATTGCACATGCTAAAGAATTCCAATATATCGAGAGTTTTTACAAGGATAAATGCATAAATCAACCAAGTTTTCAACTCTCAGTCTCTTCAATAAAACAATAAACAATTTCCAACAATACGACAAATATAACCAATTCAACAAATTTAACTACATATAAATCAATATTTTAACACAATTCACATTTTCACTGAAATTCACAACAGTGGATAAATATAATAAACAAATAGAATGAACCAAAATTTCATCTGAATATAGATCTAACTACATAAATCAACAAGAAATAATTGAAATATTCACGCAAGGTTGCAATATCAATACTGGATATACATAAAACAAGAAGAATGAACCAAAATTATCATGATCATCATAAATATAAATAGAAGAAGCATACCTCTTCCTCTCCTCATTTCATTAATAATGTCTAAAATCTGTCCCCCTTTTGTGTGATTGAAGTCAACTGTTCTTCTAAGACATTTTTTTATTTCTCTACTCCTAATTTTTTATTCATCTAGCTGCTTAATCTTGGCAAAGACAACTTGTTTCTCCTTTCGAACTCTATCAAGATTAACTCCAATCAACTGAAATTGCACAATGGTAAGTATATTGACACTGGTTAATGCAAGAATAAATGGTTGTGTCTACACCCATAAGAAACACGCACACAGTAGATTCAATGAGTTGTATAAACCCTAATTTTACAGAATTTTCGTGTAAAACCCTAATAACACCAATTTTACATGAAATTTTTGTCAAAATCCTAAATTTACAGAATTTTTGTGTAAAACCCTAAAAGCAGAATAAAAAATTATCACGAGAAAGTGAAACAAAAATCACCTGAAAATTCTACCCCATGATCATCACGAAAGTCAAATTCTGCTGTTAAGATTTTCATGAAAAACGAAAGTACCTCAGAATTCCGTTCTGAAAATTTCATGAGAAGCGTAATCCAAAATTATCACAAGAAACAAAAAAATCATTTGAAAATTTTACCCTCGGATCATCACGAAAATAAAGATTCTGTTGCTTTAAAATTTTCACGAAAAACGAAAGCACCTCAGAATTCCGTTTTGAAAATTTCATGAGAAACGGAATCTAAAATTATCGCGAAAAGTAAAAAATCACCTGAAAATTCTGCCCCTGGATCATCACAAAAATAAAAATTCTACTGTTCTGAGACTTTCACGAAAAACGAAAGCACCTCAGAATTCAATTCTGAAAATTTCATGATAAGCGAAATCTAAAATTATTACGAGAAATAAAAAACCACCTAAAAATTCTGCCCCCGGATTATCACGAAAACCAAGATTCTGCTGTTCTGAGATTTTCACGAAAAACAAAAACACCTCAAAATTCCGTTTTGAAAATTTTATGAGAAGCAGAATCCAAAATTATCATGAGAAACAAAAAAATCACTTGAAAATTCTGTCCCGGATCATCACAAAAGCCAGAATTCTATTATTCTAATATTTTCTCGAAAAACACCTCAGAATTCCGTTCTGAAAATTTCATGAAATGCAGAATCCAAAATTAACAAGAGAAACAAAAAATCACATGAAAATTCTGCCTCGGGATCATCACAAAAGCCAAAATTCTGCTGCACCGAGATTTTCATGAAAAACGTAAACACCTCAAAATTTTGTTCTGAAAATTTAATGAGAAGTGGAATCCAAAATTATCACGATAAACAAAAAAATCAAATGAAAAATCTGTCACCGAATCAACTCGAAAGTCAAGATTCTGCTGCTTTAATATTTTCACGAAAAACGAAAGCACCTCAGAATTCCCTTCTGAAAATAACACTGCTGTAATTTGAAAAATTTACAATCATCCAGATATTATTATTCGAAAATGGAATAATTGTTGAATTCTTATTAATCTAACAAATTAAACTTTTACATTGATACTTACTAATGAGATGGTGCAAATTTGCATCTCTATATAAGAGATTTATTGATCAAGAAGATATCCAATTCAACTTTTGAAGGAAAATTTCGGATCAATATTTGAAGAAGTTTCTGGCGATTTCTTAATCTGTGTAAATTTTTTTTAATAGTTTGTAACTGTGAAGAAGAAGAAAAGAAATAGACTGATCTCTTAATCTATGTAAAAAATTTCCATGATCTGTGAACGGTGAAGAAGAAAAGAAAGAGGCTGCTTGAAGAAGAAGAAAAATGAGAAAAAAAAAGAAAAAAATTGATTGTGGAAAATATCAATAGTAATTAAATTTTAAGAGTAAAAATGATATTTCATTTTTATTGATGCTGTATTGAGAAATTTATGGGCTATGAATAGATTTACTCTAAAAAATAATCATATATAATTGTAAACAAATTTGTGTTTACTTAATTGGGTTTTAAAAGTAGCCCATCTACAACCAAACACAATTTACACTTAATTGAACTTTAATAGTAGCCCATTTACAACCAAGTCCAATATTGGATGATATTAGTGGTCCACTTTTTTTTGAAAGATAGTGGTTCACTTATATAAAAAAAAAATATAATTTTTAAATAATATACGTCCTCTTGTGATTTCAAAATTTCTTACAGCTCCCCATTTGTTAAAAGAATGACAACATTTACACCTATGATATGAACAAGTGTGCGTAAAATCTTTAAAACTACTGAACTTAACAAGAGTGTAATACACTCATCTAATATGTGAATTGTGGTGGGTTTGATCACTTTTTACTTGTATATTGACTATTTTACTCTTGTTTACAAAATAGTATTCAACATCCCACTCCAAAATTTCAGCAACTCCATTTTCCATTGTTTAATTTTTCTATTTATGTTTTTTTTTTTTAATTGTTTCCTTTAATAGTGAATTTTGTTTATTTGTACGCTATGTTTTGTGTGTAATATTTATTTAATTATGTTACCAATGTATTTATTTTTCAATTTATTTATCCTAAATCTTATTCATTGTTTAATATTTTTATGAACCTTATTTCAATTTTATTTATCTTTAAACAGAAGAGGATGCTAATATTTCCAATTTACAAGGGATTTCGTGTATTTTACCCTATTATTAAATATACATCAATGGCAGAAATTTACAGTAGATACCAGTCACTCAATACGACGCCGTTTCTTTCACCAAAACCCTTAAAACCCTTTCCTCTTTCCCGCAGTTCACTCCCAACTCCATTCATCCAACAATGGTTGCCGTTAAAAAATCAAAACCCTCAAAAGACACAGACGCCCTTCAATCCGACGTCGCTTCATTCGCCTCCTCCCTCGGCTTTTCCTCCGCCGCGCCCTCCACCGGCTTCAACGACTCCGATTTCCGGAAAACCGGCGCCATTAAACCCCGCTCTCAGCCACTCTCTAAACCTTCAAAAAGTTTGCCCCCAAACAAACCTGCAATCAAAACCCCCCCAAATAAACCTGCAATCAAAAACCACAAATCCAATCCGATAAAAAACGCTAAACCAGCTCAAAATCAAAAGCGCGAATGGAAAAGCAGTAATTTGTTGGAACATCATGAGTATAACAAGTTCTCGAATCTCCCGAAGCTTCCGTTGGTGAAATCGAGTGCATTGGGGGTATGGTATGAGGATGCAGCTGAGCTGGAGGAGAAATTGATTGGAAAAGATAAAAAACTTGAGTTTAAAAGCGTCGAGGAATGGAAGAGTTTGGTGGAGAAGAAGAAAGAGCTGGGGGAGCGGTTGTTGGCACAGTATGCTCAGGATTATACATCGTCGAGAGGGCAACATGGGGATATCAAAATGCTTTACACCACGCAGAGGTCTGGGACTGCTGCAGATAAGGTTTCCGCGTTGTCTGTTTTGATTGGGGATAATGCAGTCGGGAACTTGAGATCAATTGACTCGCTCTTGGGTAATTTTTAATTTTAGTTATTTTTGTATTTTGAGCTGAATTTTTTGATGGTTTTTGATCTAGTGTAATTATCCATGGACTCGTTGGTCTTTTCTGGGATTTCTCGAGTAGATTGTGAACTTTACTATTTATAGGAATAACAGAGAGTCAGTGAGCTCAAGATTACATTTGCTTGATTTGGAATTGGATGGCCTCAAGGGTGTCTGGGGAATGATATGTCATTGCTGCGATTTGGACTTGGTTGATTGTGTTGAATTTCATGAGATTAGTTTTTGTGTTTTTGGTTTGCTATTTAAGAAATGGTAGGAAGTGCACGTGCTTTTTATCTTTTGATAACCCAATAGTAATCTGATTTTTTCATGGACCTGATGATACATGTTTAGTCTTTAGCTTCTTTGTATGGTGATGTTATGAGTATTATGGTGTGCAGGATTGGTGACTTCAAAAGTAGGGAAACGGCATGCGTTCACAGCCTTTGAAGCATTGAAAGAGATGTTTATCATGTGAGCATACTTACTTTCTTTATTTCCTTTTTTGCTTGTCCAAAAGAAGGAAATTTCCATGGAAGATGTTCTGAAGAAACAATTGTTTTGAGAAAGATTTGATGCCACATTGTATCTGTAGCTGATGGTTTTTAAATTCTTCCGCCAGTCTCCTACCGGACCGCAAGCTAAAATCTCTCTTTCAACAGCCTCTGAATCACCTATCTGATACAAAAGATGGTTACTCTCTTTTACTGTTTTGGTATTGGGAGGATCGCTTAAAGGACAGGTATCTCTTATTTAACTCTCTCATTTCTGGTTATTTGTTGTTGCGTAACTTTTGCATGTATAATAATGATTTATTTAATAGTATAAGTCTTTAAATATTAGGGCATTCCTCATTAATAGTGGCATTGGGTTCTTAAAGTGTGAGGGTTGATTTGCAGGTACGAACAATTTGTTTCCGCTCTTCACGAAGCTTCACTTGATGTAATAGCTAAGCTCAAAAGCTTAGCATTGAAGGTTTGATTTCCACCTATGCTTGACCTCTGATCTCTTTGCTTCCTTTTTAGTTGTTCATATTCCATTATTTGCTCTTAAGTACACAAGTACTCGTTGAATATTTAAATATTGCTACTTGGTCTTTGACGCTAAATTTGTGAAATCTAGTTATCTACTTATGGAGGTAATTTAGTCGGTTTATAATGTTGACCACTTATGATTATCTAATGTTTCAGACTATATATACATTGCTGAAGAGCAAATCAGAACAAGAGCGTCGATTACTCTCTGCATTGGTGAACAAGGTAGGGTTAGATTCATCTGTGTATGCAGTACGTTTGATCAGTTAGATATAATTCTTTTGTTTTTCTTGGATTGCTACAGCTTGGAGATCCTGAAAACAAAGTTGCATCAAATGCTGATTATCATTTGGCGAATCTTTTATCTGAGCATCCAAATATGAAGGTGAGTTTGCATTTGAGGAATTTTTAATTCCTTTTCATGTTGGTACTTGTGATTATTTACGAGGAAAATTCCTCTACTGCACACTTTATGAATATGCCCATGTTCCATGCCATTTTCGAATCAAGAGTAATGAGGATTTTCTTATATTGTACAGGCAGTGGTGATTGATGAAGTGGATAATTTCCTTTTCCGGCCTCGTCTTGGGTTACGGGCAAAATATCATGCTGTATGTACACAATTGTTTTCACCTATTGCTAATTTGATGTACTTGCAGATATCTTCATTCTCTTGTTGAGTGTTGATTAAGCTGTACTCCTTACTATATTGCCGTGTGAATATGTTAACATTGTCTGAATTTTTTTGCAAAATGAAACTTGTACATAAATAACAAGAAAAGCAAGGGAGATGTTAGAAGAAATGAAAAGGAAAGACTGAAAATTTATTTGCTTTATTGCTTTTAGTTATCATGAGAATCATACATTGCAACTTGCAACTAATATGAGAATGTCTTCATTCTAGGATTTCATAACCAGGTTTACTTTGATTATCAGGAGACAATTTAACTTGTTGATTACTTGATACACATCTTATGCAAGTTTTAGTTGTTATGTTAGTTTGTATAGAAAAAATTATTCTGCACATTTTTGGATCCTGTGCATCTTTCAAATTGTTCTGCAGCCTGTATCTGTTTTGTCCATAGTAATGCCTTTCAGTTGTTCATTGATAAGGTTGCAAGTCCTTTTGTTGACAGATTAATGGCTGCTGATTCTTATTATCTTCAACTGAGTTTGTATTTCATAATTTTGAAACCACCGGCCTTATTTCTTTTGATGCCTACTGGTGGACAGGTGAACTTTCTGAGTCAAGTTCGTTTGAGCCATAAGGGAGATGGACCTAAAGCAGCAAAGCGACTGATTGATATTTATTTTGCTCTCTTCAAGGTAGGATATGAAGATTTCATATGCATTTTGACCATCTATCCCCCAGTTTGTTTGATCTGTGTTGATTGTGACTTGTGGGTTTCCTTTGCCGGTTTCCTTTGCCCAGCCAGCTTGGACAGTGTGCATATTCCTATTTTGTTTGTTTCTTCACCAGTGGGGATTTAACAGTATCTTCTACTTCAGGTTTTGATATCTGAGTCTGGAGCATCACCATCAGATGCCAAGACTGCCAAAGGAGCTTCTAGTTCTTCAAAAGAGGATAAAACTAAAGCCACATCAGAGTCACCCGTTGAAATGGATTCGCGTTTATTGTCAGCTCTTCTAAGTGTCAGTAAAAACTAGCTCTTTTCTTCCTTCGTTCATAGTTTAATATGTAGAGATCTTTAATACCTTATTACCTGTAACTGTACCATTCATTAAGTTGTGATCTTCTGGTATTCCATTGGTACTGCTTGAACGCGAACAGTGAGACTGTGTTTGTTTCTAACTCCCTCAAAACCTTACAGAAATTCGTCCTTGCACCATCAAACTGTCATTTTGATGTTTGTTGCTTCCAATAAAGAACTAAGCTATCTAGATCAGTAACAAAACTTCTAATTCAGTCATGATAATTCTTAAGGAACTGGATCTGTCCTGTTCATGCTAGAAGTTATGATAGTTGATAGAAAATTGTATCAGAAAAATGCATATTACTTGCGGATGTATGTAAAATAAGAGTTAGATTACTTGAGTAGAAATTCCGATCTAATTTATTTTATTCGGTGGCTTAAAGTACTTGGTATACTTATGAATGTATTGGAGCACTGTGGTGAGGTGTTAGACATCTTATTCCTGAGAACGTAAATCCTTTTTTTGTTTCAACTGAATGCAAAAAAAGTAGTAGCTGTTACCTTTTAGATTCCGAGTCTTCATAGTTTCTTCCTTCTCATAGCCTTTCTTCATGCAAATCTTGTTACAATTATATTGACTAGGACATATAACTCTATTATGGTGCAAGAAAGCCTCTCAAAATAATGAACTAAAAGCAAACTGTTTCTTCTGGTGCAGGGTGTTAATAGAGCTTTTCCATATGTGTCTAATGATGAAGCTGATGATGTAATAGAGTCCCAGACACCATTGTTGTTCCAGCTGGTAAGGCCGCCTCTTATGGCCAATAAGTTTCTTTGGTTATTATATTATTTCTGGTATGACAGTCACTATCCAGGATATCTTATGTCAGTATATGTTTTTGATAATCAGGTTCATTCTAAGAACTTCAATATTGGTGTTCAAGCCTTGATGCTTCTTGACAAAATCTCATCTAAAAATCAAATTGTCAGCGACCGCTTTTATCGTGCCTTGTACTCGAAACTGCTGCTCCCAGCTGCAATGAATTCTTCAAAGGTCAATAATATTGTCACTGTTTCTATTTTTTAATCATGCAATATTCTCTATTTTTGGTTGCTCCCTGTTGAATACTGGTCTGGTGAAAGCATTAGTCTAGATTTACATGTCTAAAATTAAACTACTTCTATCCAGCAATATACCTAGCCTTTTTGGTAAACAATTACATCGCATAATGTTTCCTTATTACTATTCTCCTTTCTTCTCACTGATGTTATAGATTTACTCTTTGAATTAATCTACAAATTAAAGCATGTGGTCATAACTTGTATTCGATGAAACTTGTACTGCTTGAATTCAATTGTTTTCTGAAATCTGGTTATCATATGTATTTTTTCTGCATCCTTGGCCAATCTAAAGTATGAATGGCTCCTTTTCCTGTCATTACTGGTGGGGTTTATTTTTTTCGCTTGAAGGCTTATTTAAAAGGCGCTTAAAGTTTTCAAACTAATCATCCTTTTATGATCTAAATAACCCATTTTTCAATTTTATATATTTAATTTCCAGCAGTGTTTGATCACACCCTATTTAATTATTACAGGAGGAAATGTTTATTGCACTATTACTGAGGGCAATGAAAAATGATATCAATATAAAGCGAGTTGCTGCATTCTCAAAGCGCCTATTGCAGGTTTGTATTTATATGTAGTCTATCCCAGTTTGTGCTAGTATAATCCTTGAGAGTGTGCTGAAACATATACTCTGACAGATGCACTCATACTTTTTATCACATATCTGATATCTGTACATCTCTGTACATGCATGTATTCAAACCACCAGAACTAGAATCATTGTTCTTATTTATTTTATGAATATTGGATTCTTAACGAAGATAATAAAGCTGCATTAATTTGTTCAAGCCTAATCCATTTAGAATATTTCAGTAGGAGGAACACAAGGATCTCCTTGTTCGTACAAGTGGATGACTTGTCTTCTGAAATAATAATATTTAAGTGTTGAAGCATGAGAGTGGGGAACGCTTTGAGAATTAATCTTTTGTACTGGGTAGATGATCCACATGTACTTATTCATGAGACATTTTTTTCAGATACCTGCTTTATATATTTGGCACTAAGAGTTCTATTATGCTCTACTGATGGGTTTATTACCATGCCAGGTTGCTGTTCAGCTGCCACCTCAATATGCCTGTGGATGCCTATTTCTGCTCTCTGAAGTCCTTAAAGCACGTCCTCCTCTTTGGTATGCTGGTTTCTTGTAGAATATGCCTCTAGTGTTGTAGAGATAAAAAACCATATTCAAACTTGATGCTGGAACTATTTTATGTTGTAGGAATGTGGTGCTTCAAAATGAGGCTGCTGATGCAGAGGATGATCTTGAGCATTTTGAAGATATAACTGAAAATGATGACAAGCAGGTCATTACTGCATCAGATAACAGAGACAATAAATCCCAAGTAGTTGACGCCAGAAATGCTTCTGATGATGAACGCGAGGAATCGCTTGATGAGAGTGGTTCTGCAGCTTCAGGTTCTGATGAGGATGGTCTCAATGAAGATGATGGTTTCGATAAACTTATGGAGTTGAAGAAGAAGACAACCAATAAAGGTGATGAATTGAGCTTAAGTGCTGACCCTGGAGTGGACAATCTGAAAAACCACACAATGCCTGGAGGTTACAATCCACGACACAGGGAACCTAGCTATTGGTAATTTAATGCTATTGTTATATGGTTTTGTGTATATTTTGAACTTGAAATGATCTTGCTCATCTGAATCTGCAAAATGGGTACACCTAGTTTAATGCTTGATCCATTGATTGTGTGCTGATATAGTTCTTTGGAAGTGTGATAGGGACATATTTTAGAGGCAATTAAATAGGATATGGTTTAGTATTTGAAATTCAAAGACATTCGTTGTGGGAAAATACTAAATTTCCAGTATAATTGAAGCGTATCAGGAATTTTGGGGACCTGTATATGTGGGAATGGACACTACTAATCTAGGAGTGTAATAGATGATTTAGTACGTCTCTGTTTTTTGTCCGTACAATGTTATTTGTCTATGGTGCTGATATTTTTTTTATTCCAAAGTTATATTTTATTGTTTCCTTTCTGGTGATCTATGTCATTTATGTATTTATTTTTATGGTTGCTGATTTTCTTGAGAAACAGTAATGCAGATCGGGTTGGCTGGTGGGAGCTAACGGCACTCGCATCGCATGTGCACCCATCGGTTGCTGCAATGGCTGGAACCCTTCTTTCTGGGGTCAATATTGTATATAATGGTAACCCTCTTAGTGATCTTTCACTTGGTGCTTTCCTGGACAAGTTCATGGAGAAGAAACCAAAGCAAACCACATGGCATGGTGCCTCTCAAATCGAACCTGCCAAGAAGGTTAGTTTGTCCCTCTGTTCCTCTAATCGCATTCAGATGTTCTCGTTTATTGTGAATCATATCAAGATGTTGACAACCAAAACCATATTATAAAACTAACTATATTTAGTTTTGAGAAGTAGCCATTAAAGTATGCATTTGCCTGTTTCACACAGATGGACATGAACCGCCAGCTGATAGGAGCAGAAATCTTATCGTTGGCCGAAGCTGACGTGCCACCCGAGGACGTTGTCTTCCACAAATTCTATGCTCACAAAATGAACTCATCCAACAAACCAAAGAAGAAGAAGAAGAAAACACCCAAGGACGAGGCTGCTGAGGAGCTGTATGCAGTTGATGGTGACGAGGATGAAAGTGACAACGAAGAGATCAATAACGTGGTAGACTCTGCCGACCCTTCTTTTGAAACGGACACCGCTTACGATTATGATGACCTGGACAAGGTCTCCGATGGAGACGACGAAGACCTGATCGGTGACGCAAGCGACGAGGAAATCGACTTCCCTTCAGATGTCGACATTGAAGAAGCTGAAACCGCTGAAGCAAGTGAAGAGAACAGCGATGACGATGATCAGGACATTGCTATAGGGCAAGCGGATGATGGGAGCGACTTTGAGAACAACGATGCTGCTATGGACGAAGAAGAAGAAGATAGTGACTTTGAGAACAGCTTTGAGAAAGTGAAAAAGAAGCGAAAATCACGTAAAGGTACCGGAGTTTCTCCATTCGCTAGCCTCGATGAGTACCAACATTTGATCGAGGAGGAGGAGGAGACTCCTCCATCAAATGAGTCCTCCGAAAAGAAGAGGCATAAATCGAAGAAGAGTAGTAAGAAGAAGAGAAAAGTATCTTCTTAACTGAGGCAAATCAGAATTGAAGAGGAACCATCCATTACAACAGCAATGACTTCTTACAACTCATTTGATACAAGGTCATAAAATTTTGTGAAATTTACAATGTTGTGCAATAGTTTTGTAGTAATTTTAAAAACTATTTTTTTTAACCTTGGAAAAATGGTGGGAGAGTTCTAAATTTTGCAGATTTTATCTTTCTTAGTTTTTACTAGATTAAAGAGTATTTTTTGTCTATTTTAATATTTATTTAATTCATGACAAACTTTAAAAAGAAAATGATAATGCACTCATAATTTGAAAATAATACACAACAGAGAATAAAAACATGGATGTGAATTACATGATAGACCACACTATTTCTAAGCACAAAAAACCTAGCACAATACACAAAATCTACTTTCTCTTTCTGTTCTTTCTTCTACTTCAAGATATTGCAACCTCGACGGTTTTCGACTTAGGCGGCGGCGGAAGCTTCTCCACCACCACCGTTAGAACCCCATTTTCACACTTGGCGGTGATCGCGGACAGATTACAATTCTCCGGCAGCTTAAACTTCCTCGTCAGCTTCTGCGGTGGCCGCCTCTCCAGCCTTACATACTTGCATCCTTCTTCCTCCGCTTCTTCTCTCTTCCTCTTCCCATTGCTCTTTATCACCAACGTGTTCTCATCTTCAACCGTCACCTGCAAATCACCGGAAATTCTCAGGTAATCCCTTCAATTACCATCGCTAAAATCTTCATCTCTACACTGTGAACAGCGTCGTACCTGAATATCCGATTTGGAGAGCCCGGGCACGTCCAAGTAGAATCTAAACTCCTTCGGAGTGTCCAGAATGTCCGCCGGAAAAGTCGCGCCGCCGACGCGGTGGTGGTGGTGGTTGCTGTCGTTTTGGCGCGCAGAAGAGAGCATCTTCTCGATTGTTTCAGGGAAATTCAGCAGCTCGCTCATTGCTTCAACTACAGCGCTCATTCTCTCGAATAAATCAGCGAAATGGAGAGATGTTCAGATGTTCGATGAAATGCCGGAATGAAATGAATTGATTTTGCAGACTGATGAAGGTGGCTTCCCTTATTAAAAGGGTAAAATAGGAAAGTTCGAGAAGGGGTCTCTATTTTGTTCAGGAAAAGTCTAGAAATGACACGCATTCCCAGACATTTGGAGGGCATTAACGTTTTCAATATAAATTAGATTTGTCAAAAATTGTAATAATAAATTGCAATCTACTTTATTTCTAATTTGATTGTGAAGCACAAAACCAAATCAAATTACCCTGGACTTTATTTTCTTATAAAATCATTTAATTCTAATTTTATAAAATTATAATGAGACTATCCACACCCCTTAGATTCTAAACACACCCCAATGAAAAAAATTATCAACTACACAACTTTTAAACACACCCGTTAATTCTCCACTTTACCCTCTGGAACTTCAAAAAGAAAAGGAAAATTAAACTAAATTCTTTCTCTCCAGTGGAACGGTCCCTTCTCTTCCAATTAAATCTTTCTCTCTCTCAGCGCATCCTCTTTCCCTCCATTACCGCTCCTTTCATTCATCCTCTCTCTCCATTAGCGCCCCTTTCCTTCATCATCTTTCTCCACTAGCACCCCTTTTTTCCAGTGGACCTGCTGTCTCATTCTCTCGAGCACCGCACGTAGTTCGGTTCTACAGATCGAATGACTCTCTTGTTGTTCGACCAAGACGACTGAACATTGCTGGGATCGTTCGACCCTTGTAATCAGACGACTTCAGAGACGTACAACTAGTTCAGGTCGAACATGTACTAATCACACATTATTTCAGTGGGTTTTTTTTTAGTTTAATATGTTATTTTTACGAAATTTTTTGTTGTAAATATATCTTGATGGTCCATTATATTTTTCTTCACAAATGAGGTGAGAAACAATAGAGTTCTTTGAGGATTAGGGTTTTGGTGAGAAATAATGGAGTTTCTGAAAATTAGGGGTTTGAGTGACATGGGGAAGAAGATGATGAGTAAAATTAAAAAAAAAAATCATTTAGTAAGTTAAGTGTTAGACTTTTAATATTTATTTATTTTTATTTTATTTAAATATGTGGTGTGTTTAGAAATTGATGGGTTGTGGATAGTCCCACCCATTACTCAATTCCTCTTAAAATACTTAAAATCGCTGATCAGGTTTTGCTGTCACAATGCGATTTTGTCGCCAGGTTAAATCGTACTTCTCTCCCTCTCGAACGGCGTCGTTTACTGCTTCTTCCTCAGTTTCTCTCTCATTTCCTCAGTCAAGTGCTCAAGTTGAAGACGCGAAAATCCAAATTAATAAAAAGAATTGATTTCTCCTTGGCTAATTGGCTGCTTCTTCGATTACAGGTGATTCCTTTTTAACCGTTTAAATTACATTGCTATACATGTATTTATGCAGAATCTCCGTCAAAAGAACTTGGTAAATTTTGGTGGTTTTCGATTTCAGGAATTGTCTTAAAATATTGCAGAGAATGTCGAGGTTTCGCTCATTGTGGCAAGCTTCTCTTAATGCAACTAAAAGAGGTGCCTTTTTATTTTTAATTGCTTCTAGTTTTTGCTCAATCGTCCGTGAAAGTGTGGATTTTCTTCTTATTAACTTTTTTTGTTTGTTTGTATTTTATTGTTTCGTAGTAGATTGTTCTTTGGAGCTTTTCCGAATTCAAGTATTAAGCTCATTTAGAGTATTATTGTTGGGCATTTATTTGTATTTCTTGTGTTCATTTTGCTCTTTCTTTGATTGTTTAGAGAAATTTACGAACTCAACGAGCAATTGAGAAATGTCATTGCTTTCTCACTACGAAAGTGATGAAACCTTCATTTTTGAAGCAAAATTTGAAAATGGAATTGGTGACCGTTTTTTTTTTCTTGGTTGAGATTCTAGGAATGTAGCTCCTCTGTTTATAATCAAAAGGAAGAAAAGGAGAAAACATTGTATTCATAAAATTAGTTTTTGGGAATGAGAAAGGATAGGATAGACTAAAGTAGTTAGAAGTATAGTTATCACAACTATTTAGTGGCTAGGAATTGGAAAAAGACGTATGTTGTCAATGTCTATATTTGAATGTTCGGTGTTTTAAGTATTTTAATGTTCTTCTGGACTATAGTGGCTTACATGTATCTGAGGCCATAATCAATAAGGGCTATTTGATGCAATTGAATGTGCTTTTACTTCTGTGGTGGCATTTTGTAGCTCTGTCTTCTTTAATTTCATTTGAAGTGATTTTCAAGTTTGGTGGCCTTTAGGTTTATAGTGCTAGTCTAATTACTTAACTTGCATTGCATCTGGAATATTTGCCAAATTTGTCTGAGTTGGTTTGATGTTCAGTGCTGCCTTTTACACGTTTTATCTTACAAGGTCTCACCTTATATTCCATCTAGTTGTTTATCTTTATATTCTTAGTGCTGGTCACTGCCTAGCACCGTAAAACAAACGTGAGTGTTGGTATTGGACATGTGACAGCTAGCAACTATTGCACCACAACTCTTTACATGTATATTATATCCATGTAGCCAACCTTGGTACATCAGTTGTAGCCTGTAGGAATAGCTATGATGATTATTTAAATTGTTCAGAATTTCTTAGATTTGGTTTTCTTTTTGTATCTTATTTTTTTGTATTACATAACTTTGTGAAGTGATTTGAATCTTAAAGATTGTTCTCTATTGATAGTGTTTCCTTTCTCTTAATTTATTTGATCTTCAGCATATTTCTTTATTTTCTGTTACCTGTCCTACATTAGTTGGTCAATAAACACTTTAAGAGTACCTTCATTTGGTGTTATCATTTTCTCTTCATTTTGCAGTTCTCACATGGAACCCTGAAGACTTTGTTCTTCCAAGCGAAAGATTTATCTTCAAATTCGACTCAAAAGAGGAGCTAAAGCGATGGCATTTGTATTCAGATTCTGAATATGGAGGTATGCTACAAGAAACCTCCATGTCCTATACAAATAGAAAGACAATTTTCTTCTTTTGGTTGGTTTCTCATGATAAAGCAATCATGAAATATGAGCTTGATCTTTGGTTAGATGATACGAAATTTTCAAGAACTTTAAATACGATATGGTGTTAGAATTGGTGTAGATACTTAAGAAAAATCAGCTTTTTTGTGAGTGCAATAGTGAGCTACTTTTCACTGAGCAGTATGTTAAAAAAAATCTTTCATACTTTGTTATAGAGAATATAAAAAGAAGAAAACCTATTAACTCTTGTAATGATGGAAGATAACTTTTTCAGGTTTGTCATCAGCATCGCTGGAGATAAAAGATTCAACAGATGGATCAAGTGGTACTGGTTAGTAATTTTCTCATCCTTGCAATTGCATTCAGTCATTTGAATACTGTATTGTATTGGTCAAAATAGTTCAGAAGACACAGAGCTTGGAGCTTCCTTGAAACATAGTTTTTTCCTTTCAAAATCTTAAGTATCAGAAAGAAATCATTACCTGCATTCCAAGTCCTTTGATATGAGAATTACTTATTATTGCTAAACTAATTGGTTATTCTTTTTTGCTCCCCCTAAAACCCCAAAGGTATATTCTCTGGAAACCTTTCTTTGGATGTCGATGAAGGTTCAAAATGGAATATAAGTAGAAGTGGCTTCTGTGGAATGAGGTCTAAGAAGGTAAATGATATTTGACACTATAGTTTATAGAGGTCAAATAGCACATACAGTATAATCTGTTTGAAAAATCTTTTCAATTTTTTCTTTTCCTTAGGTTTTTATTCCTTGAGGAAATGGAGTTGTAAGCCACCAGTTCTTTTGTTTGTTTGTTTGTTTGTTTGTTTTTTGTTTTTTTTGTTTTTATGCGTTTAATAAATTAGATTGTTGTGGTGCCAGAAAGTTGAAAAGTATGCCTTAGACTCCCCCTTGAGTCCATTTCATGTTGTATGTTATTACCTTCATTTTTCCCTTGTTTTGCAGTTTGATGGCTTCATTGATTTGGATGGATATGACACAGTAGCCCTCAAAATTAAAGGAGATGGTAGATCCTACATTTCTACTGTGAGTAATTTGATCCTCTTATAAAACCATAGAGACATCAAGAAGATTTTCTGTTTGATGCTTAAATGAGTTGAATTACTCATGTGCAGCTACAAGCGTCTAAAACAAATATGCAATGACATTTGATTTAGGAGCAAGCTAATTGAGGCTGAATATAACTTCAATGCAGATTTATACAGAGAATTGGGTGAATTCTCCTGGTCAACAGGAAGATAACTCATGGCAAGCGTTTGTTTATGTGCCTAAGGACAACTGGTATATTACAAAGGCAAGGCGCCCTCTCTCTCTCTCTCTCTCTCTCTCTCTCTCACTCACTCACATGCTCTCCACACACAGTATATGTACACATACACTGGAACATAGCATGTGCTGAACACAAGGATGATGCTGTCTTTGGAAAATGTTTCATTCCATTAAATTACGAGATAAAATCTATGCATATCTGAATATTTTTATACTTTAAGGGCACCTAGTTTTGAAAACTGGGTTGATTGATGTTGATGAAAAGATGCATCAACAGAGGATTTAGAACTGCTGTCATGTTGATGTTTATAAATTTCATATTCATACAATAGAGCCCTATTGTGACTGAAACTGACAAGTCAACCTATCAAAGTTCATGCTGCTAAGCTCGTTTGCTTTCACAGTTATCATAGAATGCCCATTTAAATTCATCAATTAATGTCAGTTTAAATAATCTCAAGAACTATACTCTCTATCAACAGATTCCCCTTGCTCGATATCTGCCAACATGGAGGGGCAATGTTATAGATGAAAAGCTCGAGATGAACCCACTTCGCATTGTTGGCATGTCTCTATCGGTGAATGCAGAAGGCGGGCTTCCAAACGCCATGTCTGGTCCAGGTGATTTTCGCCTTGAAATAGACTGGATAAAAGCTTTGAGATTGCAGAGTTAACTGAATCATAGAAACCTACGATTTCAAGTCTGCATCGACATGCATTTCAATTTTGTGATGCAAGCAATAATCTTTCACATTGTTCTTTTCATATTATGCATCGAAAATATCTATGTTCTAGCGATATAGTGATGATATCATACTATATACACGAAGTTCATTTAAATTTGAATGGATAGTCTTGAAGTGGACCCAAATGTGCCATAAGATCATGAGACACCTCCTTATCATGATTCAATTTATTGACTTTTCACAACTTTGTTTGATTGAGGGAACAATGCAGAAATGGTAGTCCACTGAAATTTGTGTGTTGGGGCACGTGATATGAAGTACTTTGTGCCTGATCATCACGTGGGCAATCTCCAGAATTTAATTTAGGACCACATTCAGTTGGACCATCAAATTCAGATACCCAGAATCAACAGAGGTTGAAACCAAACATCATAGATTTTTGTTGCTCACATATGTTGAAAATGGGTTTTAAAATAGACCACTAATTTGGTGAAAGATTCCTTTTGTTGAAAAGACACATATTGAAGATATTGTGTTTTCTCATATTTTATTTTGTTAATATACTTTTGATTTACATTCACATTAAATTGACATTCATAATGCCTTCATTCTTATCTTAAATAAAATACAACTTTTGATAGGTCCTAAAATAGTGAAAAAGGATTGTCCTATATAGTTATTTGCTAACACACTATTTTAAACCAGCAAGTTGGAATTAGGTGGTGATCGTTTTAATTGAACTTTAGCAATTGTCTTTTAAAACATCCCCTATAGTCTAGCTAGCTAGCTAAACATTCTTATCACAATTTATTAGGGATATATCATAGCAACTTGGATCTTCTTTTGAATTTAAAATTGGATCTTGTTTTGTCTGGAATTTATTCAATTATATATATATATATAGTCATATCAAAGCACTAATATGCTTCATACTCATTGAAAATATTGGAAATTGAACAAAATGTGTTAAGTGGAATTTTTGACCTAAAATGAAAAGGAATGGAGGGGAATTATTGGCCAAAAAATGAGAGTAATGTTCACTGCTAGACCATTCGGTGCTTTCATTTCAGGTAGAAAATTATTAGCAAGTGTCTTATCATTTTTATAATTATGTATACAAAAAAAAAATACAAATCACTATTATATATCAAAGTTCCAAATTAATAATGATTCACTACTCAATTTATATTTTGAGTATTATGAATTGAATATTCATTCATCACACAAAATACATAAATAATACCGGGCATGTTTGGTACATGGGTTTAGGTTGATTTGGGATTATTAACCAACCTAAACCCATGTTTGGTACATAGGTTTGAGGCCCGGGTTTATATAGGGTTTTACTATTTAAGTGGGTTTAGATTGTTTTATTCATGAGTTTATAAACCCACCATCTTTGATGGGTTTAAACTAATCCCAATAGTAAAAAATGATTTAAATTACATAATTGCCTCACCCTCAAATGAAAAAAACAATACAACTTTTTAATAAAAAATACAAAGTGATATAATTTATAAACCCTATTTTTTCCACTAAACTTAAATAATTAATTAAAATTGTTTAGTGAAATTGTTAAAAAAAAAAATATATATAAATTATTTACTAAATTATTAAATTTTGGGATATTAAATTTTATATATATATATGTATAATTATTTTTTAATCTCTTAAACTATTAAATTATTAAATTTTGGGATATTAAATTATATATATATAATTATTTTTTAATCTTTTAAACTATTAAATTATTAAATTTTGGGATATTAAATTATATATATATATTAAATTATTTTTTAATCTTTTAATATTTTAAATTATTAAATTTTGGGATATTAAAAATTATATATATATTAAATTATTTTTTAATCTTTTAATATTTTAAATTATTAAATTTTGGGATATTAAAAATTATATATATATTAAATTATTTTTTAATCTTTTAAACTATTAAATTATTAAATTTTGGGATATTAAATTATATATATATTAAATTATTTTTTAATCTTTTAAGGTTTTAAATTATTAAATTTTGGGATATTAAATTATATATATATATTAAATTATATTTTAATCTTTTAAATTATTAAATTATTAAATTTTGGGATATTAAATTATATATATATATAATTAATTTTTTAATCTTTTAAACTATTAAATTATTAAATTTTCGGATATTAAATTATATATATATAAAATTATTTTTTAATCTTTTAAACTATTAAATTATTAAATTTTAGGATATTAAATTATATATATATTAAATTATTTTTTAATCTTTTAATATTTTAAATTATTAAATTTTGGGATATTAAATTATGTATATATATTAAATTATTGTTTAATCTTTTAAATTATTAAATTATTAAATTTTGGGATATTAAATTATATATATTAAATTATTTTTTTAATCTTTTAATATATTAAATTATTAAATTTTGGGATATTAAATTATATGTATATAAAATTATTTTTTAATCTTTTAATATATTAAATTATTAAATTTTGGGATATTAAATTATATGTATATAAAATTATTTTTTAATCTTTTAATATATTAAATTATTAAATTTTGGGATATTAAATTATATATATATAAACTTATTTTTTAATCTTTTAATATATATATATATATATATATATATAATTAATTTAATTCATGTTTTTTGAATTATTATAAATAAGGGCATAATCGTCTTTTCATATTTTTTATCAGTCCTAACTCACAAAACAAACACCAAATTTAAATTAAATCCACATTTACAAACCCATAATCCTTTAAAGTAAACAACAAATTTAACTCAAACCTATCTCAAAATCTACATATCAAACACCCAAAAAGTACTACTATTTTATTTTTTATGAACAGTAAAAACCCACAAAAATTATCAAACCAATCAAACCCAACCTTCAAAGGAAACCGGGCCCAAGAGTTATATTTATAATGATTTTAACTAATGAATGAGTGGATATGCAAGGAAACAGAGTAGGCAACACTAGAGATTTTTTTGGAAGCTAGTTACATAGCCTTTTCATATATAATATTTAATTATTATATTTATAATAACTTATATGTGCCAATAATGGCGCCAAATTTGTGGCGTCAACAATAATAATTTTGAAATTTACCCAATCTTCTTCTTTCCCCATATTGATTTCTAAAAGTATTTTTTCTTTTTCTTTTTTAGCCACACAATACTCAAGAAATACCACAAATTTTGAATTAAATAATTTTTTTTTCTTGATAAATCACATATAGAAAGTATGTACTGTCTTCGCTATCGGGACGAATTTCCCTACTAAAATATATTCCATTTTTTATATATCAAAACTCAATAGTCAATATATTGATAATATTATTTTATGCATATATTTAATATTTTTATACGATGTAAACAAAAGCCGAGAAAACTAACTCTTTAACAGAGAATCTCTCGTTCAAAGAACTCACATGCAGCAAAAAAAGATAGAAAAAAGATAAGCAACAGAGAAAATCAGAGAGATTCAACAGTGAATGGAGAAGTTTCTGGATACAGACACCATTGTCATAAAATATCTTCATTGAAGATCAAATCACAGCCATTCAACTTCTAAGCCACAAACCCTTATCCTAAGAAGCAGCCCACGAATTCTTTTCTTTTTATATTTAAACATTTCTTGGAATTATTCCAACATTCGCTTTCTTCCACTCTTATAAAAGCCCTGCATACATATATTAGTTTCTGGAGTCTTCTTAAGAGAGAGAGTTGTCCCCCCGTCTCTCTCTTCCTAAGGCCACGTCTTGTAGTAATCATCTCATAGACCATTGTAGTATAACATATTCTAATATAGTATATATGTGCAACATTGAATTTTGAGTTGATATATTTTGTGGGTTTGAGAAAAGGAAAAATGGGCTCTGAAGAAAATAAAAGCAATGATTTTTATGCTGTTTTGGGATTGCAGAAAGAATGCACACCAAGTGAGCTGAGAATTGCCTACAAGAAACTTGCACTGGTTATATTCTTTCTATCTTGTAAAAAAAAAATCTTAAAAAAACATGGCAAAATTTTGTTTCTTGATGTTTGTTATAAGGAGAAAGATTCATGCTTTAAACTAAATTTAAAAAGATCATATTTTTCCTGAAAATTTCAGTATTTTTTTCTTACATACATGATTTGTTTCTTGTTTTCTTGATCTTCTGTTTCATGTGATCAGCAATGGCACCCAGATCGGTTCTCTGCTTCTGGGAATCCTAAGTATGTTGAAGAGGCTAAGAAGAAATTTCAAGCCATTCAACAAGCTTATTCAGGTACACATTTTTTAAAATAATGTTATTAGTAAAACAGAGAATTTTCATGCTATTTGCATGCTGTTGAAGAGATTTATTTTTAGATAAAAGAAGCCTCTGTTTTAGATTAAATCAGGATAGTTGGTGGATTTGATCTTTTTATTTTCTTAGGAAATGTGAGCTCTAATTCACATACTTTGGATTTTTTTGGTCTAGATTGTCATTGGAGAGTTTTAAATCAGTAGTGATTTTGTGGAATTCCCTTTTTGTGTTAAGTGTTGGTGAGTTCTACTTGATTATTGTTCATACCCCAACATTATAAGCATGATCACAACTCTGGTTATAATCTTGAATTCATGATTCACAATTGAATTTATGGGATGTTGTTGTTAGTGCTTTCGGATTCGAACAAGAAGTTTCTATATGACGTAGGCATCTACGACTGCAATGACGACGAAGACAGCAATGTAAGTTTTTAAGCAATGTTGTTATAAGCAATGTTTGTGGCCCTTTGAACTCTATTATTAGTTATGGAGTTGAGAATTTACTAATGAGTTGTTCTTGGATGGATTCATGTTATAGCAGCTAGAATGTACATTATTTTAGTTTTAGTTAAACTAAATTCAAGATAATGTGAGTGCAAGTGTGGTCATCACAATAATTTAGAGATTTTTCGTGATATTTTGGGCCGTATGGTTATACTAAGTGTTTGTGTTAGTGATCGATCTTTTATGATGAAAATTGATGCAGGGCATGGGCGAATTCTTGAATGAAATGATATCGATGATGAGCCAAACTAAGCCCGAAGTGAGTTCCTGTTTCGGTGGTTCATCTTTACTTCATTTAAGGCTTTTTTTTTTGGGGAAAATGATGCTTGATAGAGAGCAAGACTAGTTCCTAAAGAATATAAGTATTCCATAATTTTATTTTATTTTGTTTTTATATCACATTAATTTGATTGGAAAACTAAAAAATGGAAGCTCTTGTTCTCATCAAAGTGGTCCTACATAGAATAGTTAACAAGTTCATGGTTGTAAAGATCCCATATTCATTGGTTTTTTTTTTTTTAATAGAGTTTTAAAGCTTTTGAATTATCAACATTTCTATGTTCTTGTAGAGGTATAGATTTGCAGTGGATCAAATTAGGATTTGATCAATTTCGGTTCCATAACAATCCATGGCTAAGTTGTCCATCATGTTCAAATGAAGTTGTATGTATGACAGGAAAACGCAAACGAGACAATTGAGGATCTTCAAGAACTTTTTGATGAGTTGTTCCAAAGCGACATTGAGACCTTTGGTGGTTCTTCTTGTTCGGCTACCTCTCTGACGTGTTCTTCGTCGTACCCAACTTCTGAGAACGAGGCCCATAGCATCTCTAATCGGAGGAGCTTCGATGTTATGACATCGGGTAATTTGAGAGGTGAAACTTCCGATTTTGAAAGCTTTTGCTTGGGAACGGGTGGTGGAACCCCGGGAAAAAGCCCAAGTGAGGAGAGTAGTCAGAGAAAGAACCTGAGGAAGGGCCGGAGGTGATCGGAGGTTTTTCCGGAAGATATCAAGATTAGGTCTAAACTTGACCTATTTCGAATTCCAGCTGTATGATTATGATGAAGATATGAATCTAATCAAAGAAATGGATCGTGAATCGAGTAAATTGCGTTTTGGTCAAGGAATTGTTCTCTAAGAACTTGAGGGTTCTTCACAATTTAAATCTTTGATGCGTGATTAGATCTCCCTTGTGCATTGTTATTTGATTTTCTAGTTTATAGTTTGTGTTTCCTTGAGCTTTTGCATTTCCAATTCTACATGTCTCTATTATGCTTGAAATTCTAGTACCCTATATCAAACTTTAATGTTTTCTGATGTTTTATATCGATTTTCTTAAGATATTACATTAAAATATCTTGAAATGAATTGTGAATATAATGATATTTAATAACTTTGAATCCACTTGGTTTGGTGGTCTAAAAAAAATAAAAATAGAGCAAACCTTCCACTAGGTGTGTAATAACGAAGCATTGAAGCAAGCCTACCAAAATGGAATTAAGTCCATGAAATTCAACTTTTCCGTTTATGGATGGAAATGAATTGAAAAGTCAATTCTTGATAATTTTCTATTAAAAGAAAAGGAAATTCCAAAAGTCTATTCTAATTTACAAAATTTGTCTTTCACACCAATGGACATGATTTGTGTAGAGGTACAATATCAACATGCACACATTTTCATATTTAAATTTCACAATATCAAGTATCAACTAGCAAGAATATACACTATCACTAATAAACAAGAAAGATACACTATAAATTTATGTATGAGTCCAATTTAATCAATCTTACTTCAAAATTCTCACATTTCATACAAAATTACTTTTTTTTTTTTAAAGAAAAAATATATTTAATGAATGTGGCCTACAGCACGTGGGTAAAGGGCCCTAATGGGGATCAGCATCACTTGATTGTACTTTGGACCACGCATAATAGGGACTAACTCTGCTAAAAACCATTTTCCTGCTTTATAGCTGCTGACGCCATCTTTATTTTGGCACAAAAACTCATGTGCATCAGGTGTATGAGTTTAAGATCTATGCAATCCGGGTTGATCCGACCCGGATTTGTGAATTTTTAATTTTTTTTTTTTTTCAGATTTTTGTCTTGATCTTTATGTTATAAATGTGTGACTTTACGTTATAAATGTGTGATGACCTTTATGTACAACTATCCCTACCTTTATGCACTGTAACTATTTTAACAATACATAAATGTGACATAATATAACATAAAAGTCACATTAATATCACATAAAGGTGTACAGTTCAAATTATATTGAAAATCTTCATTTTTTTTTCTAAATTACAGTACATAAAGGTCATGATAGTTGTACATAAAAGTCACACATTTATAACATAAAAGTCACAACCTGAAGCAAAAAAAAAAAAAAAAAAAAATTCAAAAACACACGGATTTGGGTCAAAAACTGGGTCGACCCATATTGCATGTACACCAAGTGCACACAAGACCAACTCTTATTTTGGGGCCCTCCCTGCTTTTTGATTTGATTGCTGATGGGCCCCTAAACTTTGCAACTTTCCAAGATTCAGTCCACAAACTATGTTATCCTTATTTGCACCCCAACTTGTTTATTTTTTTTATTGTGCCTTCCAACCCCCATTTACTTGGTGCAAGTTGTGCTTGTACCTTTACAAATTTTATTTGGTCCAACTTTATCTGACCATGATACATTATGTGTATATATTTTAGTTCCAAAAATTTATTACAATGCACATTTATGTCAAAAGATGGATAAAATACCTTGGACACTTTATTACTTTTATTTATTCTTGATCCTTTTAATATTTTACTAGGATTCCTTTAGTTAAAAAATAATAATTCCAACTTCGTTGGGGTAATTATTTTATTAGGATTGTGTAGGTGCACAGAGTTAGGCACACATCAATTTCTTTATTAAAAACACAAAACCTTATATAAAGGACTAGCCCATAACCATTTTCAATAAACTTGTCTAATAAAGATAATCCCATGAAAGTAAAGGCCTAAGCTATTTAATATAGTTTTATATAATTATTTGACCCAAATATAAAATTTCCAACAAGAAAAAGGCTAATTAACCCAAATAGCTATATTATTAAGACAAAAGAAATATCAGCACACAAGCCCAACCCACGAGAATGGGCCAGCATGCTGAGCAGGCCTTAAGGCTCAGACGACCTTCCAAGTGGGCCTGGGCCTATTATGAATGACTCCAAAAGCAGGTCTAGATGACCTTGGGCCAGCCCACTTGATTCCAATAGATCCGCTTTAATTATTATTTTTAAAATATAAATAATACTATAAATACATACTAATAATAAAATGGATTATGGCATTGACTTCTTCATTTTATTCCGAAAATGTACCATGATTAAACCTTAAAATTGAAACATATATACAATATATTTTTTTTGAAATAAAACATATACAATTAAAAATGGGAATCTGTGATTTTTACTTTTTTTTTTTTTTGAGATGATGATCTTCGATTAGTTAGCTAATTAAGGAAAACGAATATAAGAGGTCCATTTTTCAACACAAAATTGAGTGGATATTTATTCCATACAAGATTCAATGGTTTATAGCAAATCCTTGTTAGGATCCACAAAATACTCCAAAATCCATGCAAAATAATTTCCTTCTCTCTCTATAAAAACCCTACTTCTTCCCATCACGCCACCATTTTTAGATAAATTAGACCAAAATTAATTTATTAATTAGTTCATTCATATTCTTTGTAACAGTCGTTGTACATAATTTAACCACCTATTTTTCCGGTTGTTACAAAAGAAAACTCGAACACAAATATATAAATTAAATAAAACCTGCATTTCTTTTTTCCTTTAATTATGGGATTCCTCCATAAGCTTTGGGACGACACGCTCGCCGGACCGGCACCGGACGCTGGACTCGGCAAACTGCGTAAATACAACTCTTTCTCAGCCACCAGAACCTCCGCCGCGCCGTCGCTGCACGTGGCGGTGCCGCCGCATGACGACGACCACTTGATCCCGGTTTCTAGAAGCATCACCGTCGTGCGACGTGATGGCCACCGGAACCTCAGTGTCTCCGTTGACTCGCCGTCGTCGCCGTCGTCTCCCGCCGGATCCACCGCTCCAAGTTCACCGTTTTCACGTAAGAAATGAAGCCTTTTTTATTTATTCATTTATTTTTTACAATTACTATCATTTTTCAAAATTGTAATTTAATCTTAACCTTTTGAATTTAGCAAAGAAAATCATAATATTTTACAAACTTGCAATTTAACCGTGATTTTTTTAGCTTTAGCAAAAAAAATCACAAACTTTAACTCATTGTTGCATTTTGAAGTACGATTGCATTTTCCGATGATTTGAGCCCACATGTTAATCAAAATATCATGTTAAATATCATGTTTAAGTCCTATTTTTTTTTTATAAATGTTGAAGTTGTGATATGAAAAAAAAAATTATATGTGGTTTGAATTGCAATAATTTGTAAAAGTCGTGTTTTTTAGCTAGGCTGCTAGTTTTAAAAGTAAGGATTAGCTTGTAATTTTGAAAAAAAGTGGATTTTTACTAAATTAAAAAATTAGGATTAAATTACAAATTTTGAAAATGTATATATATATTTTTTTCGCAATCAAGCCTGTTCTTTTTTGTGTGTGGATCTGCGTGAAAATGTTTTGCAATTATTGAGGGTGTTTTTGTAATTTTTGTCTACTTTGGGGTGCTTTTAGCAAATTCTCCAGGAGGGAATTTTAAGAAATGGATGAGGAGAAAACCCGGAACTGGACCGTTGCACAGCTCGGAGCCAGAGAGTAAGAATGGTTATGATTGGTTCGTTCTCCACCATTATTTACGTTTATGCCCTTAACTTTTAGCATATTTGCAGATTGGTCATCGTGAAATTCTTAATATCTTAAATCTCCAATATTTGTTACAAAAGTCCACTATTAAACATTCATTCTCTACTACTTTTTTTTTTTAATTTCTATTTAAGAATTAATATTATTCATCATTTATATACATATACGTGTTGATGTATGTACTAAAATTATTCATCATTTGATATATTTTATTAAATATAGCATATGATACTAATTTATTTAACACATATAGTAATAGTAATAATTAATATAAAAAACATGTTAACATACGCTAACTTGTATTCGCAGGATTGTAATGCTAAATTCTTTGGATCGTTGAGTGCATCAAGAGGAAGTGACAATTTTGTTCAAAAAATAAAAAGTTTTTTGTAAATAAATTATACTTAATTAGTTATTAATTTCTATATGTAGATATATTAATACAGATGATGAAGAAATAAATTTAAAAAAAAATAAAATCATCTGTTTAGGATACAAACAATGCTTCTTTGGAGTTTTGAGAAAGGAAAGTCCAAGACTTCTGCGTCCTTCCATTCTTTTTGAAGAAGTGATGTTTCTCCTTTACAATTTTTTCTTTATTTTTTTTTAGGATTATTATAATCTAATTATATTTTATATATTATTTCATACTTTTGGCCCTTTAGATTGGGAGGTTGTAAATATGTGATATTTGTACTTTAAACCCTTCTAATGAAGCTGTGTATGAACGTTTTTTTTGTTACTTTTAATTAATTGCTCCTATTTTTCTATGGCAAGAAAGTCATTTTAACATTTGAGGGGAGAAAACTATTATATTACAATTAGTGGGGTAAATAGTATTATATATAGAACCACAGTACATTCATTTAATCAACTTTATACAAGATATATAGCTATAACAACAAACATATTAGTAATGTTTAATGGGTCGTGTGACACGAAGAGTAAGCCATTTTTACCCTAAAAATTATAGGTTATATATAAAACACTATTATACCATATTTTAATTGTAAAACTCAAATCTTGAATTTGAAAAGTCATGATTCAAAAATTTCAAGCTTTAATTATTAATAAGTTAACAACTTGGCTGATTAGTTAATCATGCATCAGGAAAGCTCACCAGAATTTAACCATCACTATACACAAAACTCATTGCATGATAATTCCAAGAAAATGACTTTAATAAATCATGACTATAATAATTTATGTAAAATTGGAGAGAGAGATCATTATGAGTTTTCAACTTTGGTCAAATGATCTCATACCATTAAATGGGATCTTTTATCTACTTTTCTTGTCTTTAATTAACATTTTTAATTTGATATCAAAACTACGTCGAGAGCAGTAGACAGAAGAGACACGAAAAAGTGAGTAATGTAGAACCATACTTCAAACAGATTGATTATTTTGACCACTTCTTGATGAACTTATGCATATTTTTGGAGAACTATAACTATAGATTTATCAATCTAGGTCCAACTTCATGGGGAGTTTCTATATCTTCACAAAAAATTGTCCAAAACTACAATGCATATTATCTTTGCAACAATGTCCCCTGATTATTTTCAGGATTTTTATTCAAATTCAGCTAATTACTGCAAATTAACCATGAACATGATCCACCTTAGTTCCTAGATCATGGAATTCATTAGATCATCAGATTGTAAATCCCACAAGGAGCAATCGGAATCAAACATGTTGGATCCATTCGTCGCGTCTTTTCTAGCAGAACTAGAGTCTTCTTGTCCATGTAAATGATGATCGTCGAGTACTAGCTTCTCATGCATACTCTGATGATCCACTGCTTCCATGCACGAACTCTGGCTCCACGGAGTCACCACTTGATACTGAAATCCACATTCAGATGATCCAACGGCTGGGAAGCATGCATTGAAAGCCAGTGGCTCCTTCAGGGCTGTTGACAATCCATACTTGATTTTCTCTATAGTTTCCTCGTCCTTGTTATCCTCGTTTTTTATGGTGGCTACATTGAATTGTTGTTGCTGTTGTTGTTGTAGTTGGATGCTTATTCGCCTCTTTGTGAGGAGATGAAGCATCTCGTCTTTGAAGCAGCCCAGCGCTGCTTCAGCCAGGTTGGGTGCCTGTGGTGGTGGTAGTGTAGCGATCTCTGTTATGAGATGTGAGAAGGGCTTGTGTGTCACTGGATCGATTCCCATTCCCAATAGCTTCTTCTTCAGTTTCGTGTTCCAATGGTTTTTGACGTCGTTGTCCGTGCGCCCTGGCAACTGCGCGGCAATCACACACCATCTGCATGCAATCGCAGAAATGTCGTTTTAGAATTCTGCACATGAACTATGTGGACAATCATAAAGGCAGTATGCCTGAATTGACATTTTTATCCTTAATGAAATGAGGTCCGCCAGAAACATTTTTGTTATGAAATGACTAATAAATGTTTTAGTTACCTATTGCCGAGAACAGAGTGTAGAGTTACTATAGTCTGTTCTTCGGCCTCGGAGAACTGGCCGTGCTTGAGATCGGGTCGGAGGTAATTAGTCCATCTCAATCTACAGCTCTTCCCACATCTCTGCAGACCTGAAAACGAACATATAAACACACATATGTGTGAGTATTTTGAGACAAAGAGAGTAGTAGGTAGATAGGTTTGTAAGGGACCAGCATGTTTGGGAATGAGGCGCCAATTTCTGGTTCCATGTTGGGCAATGTAGGATGAAAGCTTCTGGTCTTCTTCTGGGGTCCACTGGCCTCTTTTGACATTGTCCTTTTCGCAGCATGGAACTCTGCCCATGATGAGGTTTTCAGGTAAGTGGGATTAAGTTTGAAAAAAATATAAGTGTGTTTATTGTTGCACGGTTGAAAGGCTTAGTTGTTTTTATTTTATATAAGTCAAGGAATTTGAGGAATCAATGAAGCACAAAAAGTGCATGATTTCATTTAAAAATTCAACACCCATTGAGCGTGTGAAGATGAAGCTGGTAGCTCACCCCTTAGATGCCCGGTCAACTCTCTCTCTCTCTCTCTCTCTGTATGTATGTATATATGTGTATCTACTTGTGGAGGTTGACTTATGGGGCTTGGGGGGTGGTTAGTATACAGATATGCTCATTCAAAAATGACTGGAAATAATATTAGTAAAGATTAAGGTGGGATTTTCTTGAAAAAGATGGATTGTCTGTGATGATAAATTAATCATTTCTTGACATGCATTGCAAAGGTTTCCTGCAAGAGGTTCTGGTGTTTTTAGTTTCAGGTGGCTGGCTAAAATGGTTTTCTTTAATAATAAAATATGATTTTTATTACATCACCATTTCCTTTTTACATTATGGGGTTTCTCCACAACCCTTTTCAAGTAAAAATACTTTGCATCTTTGAGGTGTTGTTTCTAATTTTTGCTTACTTTGGGGTGCTTTTTGCAAAAATCCAGGAGGGGGTTTCAAGAAATGGATGGGGAGAAAACAGCATCAGAGATTAAGTGTGGTTCTGAATGGTTCGTTCTCCGCTTTTTACATTTATGCCCTTTATTCGTTTTGCTGCGTTGTTCAATATATGCATAAATAAACGATAGATATTGCACTAGGTAAACCTCTTATTGCAAACTCTTTGGATAAACTAACAGAATCCGACAACAAATGATCATAGAGTGACAAGAAAGAATGCTTCTTAACTACCAAAATCAGATATGCTCCACCAATTGGAACTATCCACTCATTACAATATACAAAGCAATAAAATTTTTGGAACAGGATATAGCTAAATCTCAAAGAAGGTTGAATGAATCTGATGAGCATATACCGTTGCATTTGTACGGTAGGTGATTCAGTTCTCAACAATGTTGTGATATTATCAGTTATGCAGTGTCAGCGAAGGCGAATCCGAGCAAATTTACAGAGTTGTGGGGAATGGTTATCTGGGCTTCGACTCGCTTCCCTTGCTCCGAAATGTTGATAATGAGAAAAATGACCTCGGAGCTGTAGAATGAGAGTGAAGTATAAGCACAACGAAAACAGTCGAACACAGATTGTACTATCAACATGAACAACCACAACAGACCCTTCATGGATGCTATGTACTTAAAATAGTGATATCAATCTATTCTCAAAAGGCAATCATCCACCTCAACCAAGATGTATATGGATTAAAACAGAAAGTAGTCGTTCAAGGTTATAATTAGGGGCCAACAAAACATATCCAGATTAGCATCACAAATGACCTTTTCATGAGATGGGAATTACAAATGCAAAATGGGAGAAATTTAAGTTCATTAGTGCTGTGGCTAATCTTCTATAGGCTTTAGATGTACATTGTCCAAGGGCACACTTCTCTTTAATTCAAAAAATAAGGTTAAATAGACAATGTTGATTAAATCAGATACATTCTTTTCTAGTTCATGTTCATCTGATTTGGATTGAAGAAGCATGATATTGTATACTTCACCTTTAATACAGGTTCCAGAAATTTGATCCTCTCTTAGTTTAAAGTTGGCTGGAGGTGCTGGAATAGAACTTTGTGAAGATTGTTCTGTGGGAAGAAAAGGGCCAGAAACACATATTAACCAAATGCCTATGAATGCTTACCCTTTGTCTGGATAATATTGAATGCTAAAAGTGTTAAAAAAAAAAAAAGTGAAAAGACCATGCAAACTGACTGACAGTAACATGATAGCTGTGGTTTGACAAATAATGAAAATATTCAAGTGTTCAATTCAAAATAATTAAGCTAGCAGCTCCAGGCATAAACTAGAAAAATTATAAACTCCCTGTGTCCCCGAAAAAGAGCCCATTTCAAAATTTCCAGGCTTTAAGTAATTTATATGTTCAAAATTTTTGGTGAATAAAGTCTGTGTCCAGGATATTACATCAGAATTGAACCATCACTAACACAACTCATTGCATGATAACACCAAGAAAATGGCATAGAAATGTGAAATATAACACAAGAAATATATATATGAAAATTTCACAAATAAATAACTAGTAGGTAAGCATATAAGCCAATACAAAATAAAAAGAGATGCTGAGTCACCTGATTCATCATCAGAAGGTTGAGCTTGAGAAAATCCCATTCTTGACTTCCTGAGGTCTTCTGAGAACCGATTGGTAAGATCTCGTCCATCTTCTATATCATCATCTCCTTCAGATGTGGTAGCTGAGATCCAGTCAACCAAAGTTTCAGAACCACGACTCTTCCTTCCAAATTTCAGCAACCTTTTAAATCCTCTAGTCATATCCTTGCGGGATATATTATTGGATGTCTGAGCTCCTAACATAGACTTCTGGGCTGTTCCCCATTTCTTCCTCATTCGAGCAGCATCAGCCTCAATTTGATTGAAAGAATGTGAATTCCATGAAGGACTACCTACTGGGGAATCCACTGAAGCATCAATATCAGACGTCTCGTGGGGATACGAAAAGGGATGTTGAGTGCGCAAATTCCATGACATAGGACTTTCACTCGGCGAATCTTGCATAGAGTCGACAGGGAGGAAGCTCGAGGGAATTTCTCTAGGCAATTGCGAACCCAGAGCCTGGTCCACCCGAGAAAAGAGATTGCCATCACCATTTTCAGACCCAGAATTCCCAAACTTCTCGGTGTCCAGACCTGTTATTGGTTCACCATCTTCTAAAGGATTATGTCCTTCAATATTGAAGGTCTTGAATTCTTCCTCTCTATCATCTTTAATAGTACTGTCGTAATCATCAGGTTCAGAGGTAATGTCATCATTTTCATCTACATTGTTTACAGGCTCGGACCCCACAGAGACCCTCTGCCTTGCAAAATTTGTTCGAGCAACAAAGGCAGCACGACTACCCTTTTTAAGGAAAGGCTTGCTCCCAGAAATTTTCAAAATTTCCTCATCAAACTTTATTGGGGTTAAAGCAACACCATCTGAGTCCACAGTAGACATTTCCTTGAACTCATTTGGATTTGCAGAGCTTTTCCTCAATGCCTGCAACCGGCGTGACTTGTCATCCTTAACAATAGCCACGTCCTCAGTTGTGCTTTTACTACGGGCATAGTTTCTTACTTGTGAACGAGTTGTTTTACTGCCTCCAGAAGAAGGCTTAGTATTTTCCTTTCTTAGTTCAGAAAAGTTGGGGACAGATTGCGCAAGTGGATTTTCAGGTTGCATTCTTCGTTTCGCAGAATTGGTGGAAGTTTTGGGACCAGACCTTGGAACAACAGTAGATGCTGATGTGCGAGTGCTTGATAAATTTCTGTTATTGGGTAAGAGCTTCTTCCCCTGTGCACCCTTAGAAATACCATTGCCAAAAGGAATCTCATCAACAATACTATCTTCACCAGTACAAATCTTCTCTAGAAAATCCGATGCTTCATCATCAACCTCGCTATCCCCAAAATCTAAATGTTGCTGCCAAAACGAAACTTTTACATGGTTGGTCAAAAATCAATATAAGATTAAGTTCAGTAAATTCTAAAATAAGAAAACAGAAATAGTTAACACCAGTTACACTTGTTAGTGTCATTTTCGAATATAACTTAAATCTACCTGCTCATTCAGAATTGACCTGCTATTATAAGATCTGAGTCTCTCAGCACGCTGGTGAGCACTAGATACTGGATCCTGTCTGTCAGCAGACCCCGAAAATTTGGCCTTCATCTCAGATCTATTTCTCTCAAGGCTATCCTGCATAGACTTCAATCGGGCTTCTTTCTCTACTCTGTTGGAACTCCAATCATCCTTCAGCTTTGCATCCCTTTTTTGGATATACTTGTGGTAGAGTTTCCCCCGAGAACCCTCTGAAATGCTAAGCTCAGAGAGATTCCTGTTCAAGGCGTTGCCATAGTTCTGACTATCAATTGTTTTCATGGAAGACACAACATTTAACTTGGTCTTGTTCTTTGAACTCCCAGTAGGTTCATTTGACTTATGATTGTCAGACAATTGTGGAGAGATATCTGGTACGGGTTTCGAGTATTTTACACTTCTTACAGGCTCACGTTGTGCATCTTCTGATTTGCCTGTACGGGTGGAGGAGTTGGATTGATCTGGCAGTGGCAATCGCAGTTGATGCTCAGCAAAGAGCTTTTCGAGCTCATTTGCTTTCATCTTTAACTCATCATTGAGATCCTGATTACCCTTTGATTGTCTTACCCTTTGAAATTTCTCTGGAGGTGGTGTCACAAAAGAATCAAAGTCTTCTTGAGCATCTGTTGTAACTCTACCAGAAAATGGTTTTCTGCCATTTCCATCTTGTTGAACTTTGGGATTCTTACTCGGTTCGGATGCTGAACCTTGTCGATTGTGCCTCATCCTCCGAGGACCAGAATCTTCAACTCCTGAACCATTTTCAGAGGCATGTGATTCTTTTTCTACAACTACTCCAGTTTCCCCAGCATATCTTAACTGTTGCTGAGCAGATGAAGAATCACCTCCAATCTCTTTATAGCGAGCAGCAAAGGCCTCTCGAATTCTTGAACCAGAAACACTGTCAGACACCCCAGACTCTCCCCCAGTCTTCCTAGTAGACTTGAAACTTGTTTGTGTAACAGACTTATCCCTTGTTTCAGAATCTTCTTTTAGATTAAAGATATCAACCTCTGCACCACCTTTACTACCTCTACTTCCACTGTGCCTATTTTGAGCCAATGAAGAACCCTGATCCTTGACCCCAGCAATCTGTGAATGGGTCCCACTAAGATCTTCACCACTCTGATTAACCTTCAACCTCCTCTGATCCCCAAAAATAATAGCATTCTGACTATTACCACCAGACACATTTTTTAACTTCTCTTCTGAATGTTCTTGATTGTCTGCTTTGCTGCTAATAAAAGGCCCTGGCTGGGTCTTGGTAGTAAGCCCTTGATCTTTCAAACCATCACTTTCACCAGGAATCAGGTTAAAGCTCGACTCACTAGACTCCAAAACCTGTTCAGAACTATCAGAACCCTCTTTCAATCTGCTATTGGTACCCCTACTCAAACTAGGAAAAGCCTTCAACTCTGGCTTAACAAGCAAAGAGTTTTTTGATGTATCATCATTCAAATTAGCAACTTTATTATCCTGGGAAACTGTTACCGAGGATGGAGCACATAAGGAGCTTTCGTTATCCTTCTTATCAGCACTCAAGTCCATGCTCATATCACTAGCTCCACTCCACCTCCTCAAGACTGCCTTTTCAGCAGCCGCCCCCATTGATGATACATCAGACGATAGCCTTCGCAGCTCGACAGGCTTTACTACAACAGCCGGCCCCCCAGAAATCTCCTTCTGTTTGTTCTCAAACATGTTAATCCTATCCTGAACACTAAGACGCCTTCCGGGCTGACTGGCTCGAATTGAACCAGTTTTGTCAGCCGTTGAGGTCTCATCTCTTCTATCGTCCCTTTCTACACTGGATACTTGGCTCATAGTGCGACGTAAGGGGAAGGTGACGGGTGGGGGATTGGGCTGCTGACACATGGTGGGTTCTAGATGTGGTGTTGGGGAGGGTGGGTCTTCATCGATGGACATGTCCGACCCACATGAGGAACGGATACCCCGATCTTCCAGACCAGATTTCCATTGGTTGATGACATTTGGCCGCCTCTCGCTCAGAGATCTGAACTTGCCACAAGCTTCACTGCAACGAAGGAGAAAGAATTTCAGTAAACAAATAATTTCAATAATTTATTTAATTGCACTGTTAGAACTGGTCACCAGCAATGGGGAAGGAAGGAATCTAGAGTAAATCAAGGAACATTATCGAAATACTTACTTCAGGCGATGGGCACCAAAACTATCAGCAAACATTTGAAGTTCTGAAATAGTGTCAACAGTAAAACCAGCAGCTGCAGCACGAGCACAAGCACTTGTTAAGTCCTGCTGCAGAGCTACAAGCCTCACGTCAATTGCCCTCAAAAGCTCCTTCCTGTATCGATTAGAACTGAAAGAATAAGTATCACAAATAATGAAAGATAACCGAAAGTTTTGATTTGGATAATGAAAGCTCAGTAACATCCTGAGGCTCATTGATAACCAAATAACAAATTGTAGCACAGAAAGCTCCGACAATAAGATAATAATATGATCAAACATGCTAATTAGATATATCACCACCAACAATTCACATAATCTGTTATAAATAAGCTGAGGGGGTGAATAATACTTTGTGGCATCATCAGCAGCAGTCGACCCAGATTCACTTCCACCTGGAGCAAGTGATAGATACAGTAAGCATTTTCTAGTAAAAGAACGTATTAATAGTAATTTCTCAGAAAAATAAACTAGAGATTCATATGCAAGCAAGCCAATCCTCTGTGCCAAAAGAACTTGATATAGAGTACTTAGCTACAATTGTTAAATGAACTTAAAAATCTTGCAAACACAGAATTCTTCAGTAATCCAGTAATATAGTGCTATAAGTTTCCACTAAAGTAACAAGCAACCAACAGATGTCGACGAGACATGACATAAAAATTTACTGAATATGCTTCAAGGTATACGGGATCAAATGACAAATTTCAAGGTATCATCTACTTGTCTACGGTTACCACATCTAGGTATTGCATGCAACCAAGATAAAGAAACAGACAGTAGGCTAACAATAGGTAATTGGAACCCATACCAGAAAGTTGATCTCTTGAACCCTGAAATATATGAGGGGAGTAATTTAGTGTTGCTTCATAATAGTTGAACAATAAGATAATGACAAATAAATACCTGTGAATAAATTCTTCGGGCTGCTTCCAACTGTGACATCTCGTCATCAAAGGTATTGACCAGTTCCAAAATTTCGGGTGTGCTTACGAATCGTACAAACCTGCAATAGAAGTTAAAAGGATTTATATATCAGATGTATACTAGTATATGTGGTTAACTATTGAACAATGGCACTACCTGTCAAGTGTTCCCTTGGTGAACCACTCCTCGGCATTTTTACATCGTCCAAGTTCAAGCTTAATTGATTGCGCAGAAGAGGCAACTTGTTCCTCTGCAACTTTTAAATGTGCAACAAATGGCTTAAAAAATCCTGAAGCAAGTTTCTCTGTGCTCCCACCACTGGAAACAAGCAATTCACATCTGGCCAAAAGGAGCTCAGAGAAATCAGCTCATCTTACCAAGAAACTCTAACGATGAGAATATGAATCATAATGAAAAGATAACAAATGTTCACCGTGAACGCTTAGGCGAAAGCTGAAACACAGCATAATCCAGAGGGGCATCTGACTTCATCTTTTCCATACCAGGAAACGACACTATTCTCTCAGTCTTCTTTCATGTATATACACTTCCAACCCCCAAAACCGATCAATTTTAAAATACAAAAATCCTTTAAACCACATATGATGGATCGCCTGCAGCACCCTGTGTTTTATGTTAGAAGTTAGATTACAATGCTCGTATTACAATTAGGGTCCTTTATGCATAAATTCGGATTCAAATACACCCAACATCTGAAACACACATACAATATCATCAAGCAGAGTAAATTAAAACCATCAATAAGATGATACACAATAGAATCAAGATCTCAATTTATCATCTCATCACTGAAAAATATTCTTGGTATTGAACTAGATGAACAATACAAAATCTATGAAACAAGCACAATGCACTTAAAATTGAGCTACATCGACATTACAATACAATCAGGAAATAAACACCAAATCAATATTCATTCAGATCTGATCATACACAAACATAATTCACAAGCCACACATCATCTTCAGCTTGCATAATCGGTATCAGCTCAATCGAAAACAATGTCGAATTATTCTAGAAATTTACCACAACAGCAAGCTAATATAACCAAAAAAAAAAAAATCTAGTAAATCCAAAATAACTTGCTTCCTACAGAAACGAGAGACGATCGAGCAAAATCAATAGCTGACCTCAACAATGTCAATGCGGAGATCTTCAATCCTCGAGCCCAATCGTCTGATTCAATGCCAATTTCTGCAAAATCTCCAACAATATTTAACTCGGTTTTAGGGGTTTCTACAAAAATTTAAGGAAAAAAAAAAAAGGAATTACAGTACCGTAATGGTTCTAACTTTGCTACTTTCTTCTACTTCAAATGGAATGTGTATGTACAGTGTACGTATATGCAGCTTTCTTCCTCAGCTTCTCTCCAAAATATACATGTAGACATACAAAACTGTACGTATAGAGAGAGAAATTGGAGAGCGGAGGAAGGAGTGGAGGATGTGGAATGGAGTGGTGCTTCGATTGTGTTATTGTTTGTGCTTTCAGACAAATAATGAATTCTCTCTCTCTCTCTCTCTCTCTCTCTCTCTCTCTCTCTCTCCCCTATTTTAGTTTTTAGCGTTTTCACTTTAGCTGTCTGTGGTAATGTAACGTTTGAAATCTTAAATGAGTGCTGATGAAAAGACAAAAGAGCTCACTAATGGTGGAAATGTAAGGATGTTTTTTTTTCCTCAGTTGTCAATGTGAAATTACAGAAATACCCATGTATACTTCATTTATTGTAAGATTTAAGTCCAATGAATTTCAATTTTCCTTTTCTGGTCAGTCCACCTAATTTTAGGATTTTTTGTGTTTATCTCTCTTTTAATCGACAAAATCTGATGTTATTTGATAGGGAAATAGTAACAAATTTCAATTCAAGTGAGAAAATATATGTTTTTACTCATTAATGTTAAAAAGAAAATGAAGATTTTATTATTCAGCAATATAAGAAAATATGTTTTCATCACTTTTCATTTGAAAAGATCAAAGTATCCATAGAAGGTGGCTTCGGAAAACATGTTTCCTTATATGTTTTTTTAAGTTAAATCGAAGGATATTTCTGTTCAAAAAATAGAATGTGATTAAGAAACATAATTTCTTATATTTACAGGTAAAAAACAATAAAACATGGATAGAAAGTCCTCTAAACTCGTCTTCTATATTGCATTGTAGTACATATTATGTTAGATGTATTTCAATTAATAGTGATTTACTTGGGAAAAAAATGAGTTTTTAAGTTTCAGAACTAAAGATATGATATTAATAATTCCAAATTTTTAAAAATACAAAATAAAGGGTATAATCCTCAAGAAAGAAAGAAAAAATAAATGTTTCTATGATATTGCTGTGTTTAGTTGTTAACTTTTGAATGCTAAGATGAGATTTAAGTTAATATATTTACTTTATCAAAGTTTTTAAATGATTTATAATTACATTTTTTAGAATTGTTGCATATGTGTGTGTATAATGTATATATATCATTGTTAATTGAGTCTTCCTATTATAGCATTATGCATTATTGAAATTTGAATGACAATCAAAATTCAAAACAGGCAATAGATACATTAATAGTGTTTACATAGGTATGAATTATATTTTATTGGCTGACGTGTATAAATTTAAAAATTATATAATTGTATAAATTATAATGATTTATTTACTAACAGTATGTATTATATATGTGTGTATATACCACGAACTTCAATTGTCAACATTTAGTTAGTTATAAATTAGCAAATGCATGATTAATTTGCAATTAATTATTTTAATCAGCGTGATTGATCATATTCAACGTTTCGATCGACTTAATTAAAAATTATATATTCTTAATTTTCATTTTAGTGGACAAATATCGTAACTATCATAGTGTCTATCTTAAACAAAATTCCATTCTAAACAATTTATAAACTACCCCCTTTAAATTTGTAAATAATAAAAAGCCCATTAATAATCTCTTTATTTTGTTACTTACATTTACCGAGTTCCCTTATTAAAATTTATAAACTATATTATAAAGAGGTCAAATATCAACAGTGGTTATTTTTTTTAGTTTTCCTTTTATTAATTTAGACTATTGATCGATTAGCTGTATTAATATTATATTATAATTATTTAAAAACCAATTATTAATATTATTTTTAAAGGCGAGTATGTTATAATTATTATTATTAGACTCAGATGATGTCATGACAGGATTTGGGGAAGATTTGAATTCAGCTAATAATATATTTTTTAATAGACAAATTAGAAAAACACGAGAAATAATTTGATTTGAGATTTCTAGGACATGTGGTCTGGGATACAGTTGTCATAGAAGTTTTTTTTTTCTTACATTTAATATATTATTTTATTTTGGGTTAGAAATTAAAAAAATTGGACCACCTTAAATTAAAAGAGAATGTCATTATCTTGATTTCCTATAAAAAAAAACTAAATTCAACGGCTATTTATACATATAAAAAGTGAAAGTGACAGGACAAATTATGGTGCTCCATCGCCACTAGGGGATTTAGCAAACACAAAAACAAAAGCAAACATCGAATGTTATTATGAATAGAATTTATTGGAATATGAGTTAATTCACAATTAATAATTTATAAAATAAAATTTGACTTGTGCAATTATATTTGAATTGTGGGTTGTGGGATCCATTTAAAAAAAAAAAATTATGAAATAGTTTTATATAAGTTTGTGGGTTATTATTTTTTGGAATGAATTTCAGATAGTGGAATAAAAAATTAGTTGTTCAACAAGAATGTGATATAATATTTAGTTTAGAGAAATAATAGAATGTAGTTTGTAAAAACATTTTTTTTATTAGTGGATCTTGTCAATGTTGTGTAATAGTAATTAGGGAAGGTATTATATACTAGTTTAACATTATTTAATTGGTCATCAGTCCAAGTCCAAGTAAGAAGCAATTTTCCAAATAAATTTTTTCTTATATTAGTAAATATATTAAATACTCATCATCAAAATCAATTTGCAATTATACAATAAAAGCTAAAACGAGTCAAATAAAGCTAATGATGCACACTCAAGTTTCTCTACCTTCTTTTTTTACCCATTCACACTACATCTTTTATTCTTATTTTTCTTATATTTTATAATGTACATTTTATTTTACAAATATATATCACTTGCATTAATAATATTATATAAAAGTAAAATAATAAAATAAAATACAAGATCGAAAATAAAAGAGCATGCCCTAAAAAAACCCAAACCAAAACTCGTGAATCGTGAAAAACATGGATGTTGTCATTTGTTTGCTTTCATACTCTTGTTTTTATTTTCCAAAACAAAGCTTTTTTGTAGCCCCACACAGGACCATATATAGGGTACACAATGTGAATCATTTGGAGATCTGAGAAAATTCAATTTTTATGTGCATCTAGTATATAATTTTTTTTTTCTCTTAATTATTTTTTTTGAATGAAAGCTTAGATGTGAATTCAAAGATGGCCCATCAATCACAGGTCGGTGGCAGTGTGTGGTATTTTTGATTTATTGATTTTTGTTATGCATGATTTAAATCGTTTTTTAATGTAAATTTAGATATAATACTTACCTTATATATAAGAGCTTCTTATAACAAAATATTAGTAATTTTTATAACAATTTGAAGCACATAATTAACTTATATTATACTAAATGCAGAAATATTGATTGTTATATATTATAATCAATATTTTCAAAACCGGGCCATCCTAATCGGTTCAACCAATTGAACTGAGGAATGCTCTAAAGAAATAGAGTAAACGTTGAATCGGAAAAATCGGGTCGAAATGGAAAAAAATGAATCTCTTGAACCGGTGATATCCGAAAAAATCGTTCATATTTTATTTATGATATTTTTAATATTTTATGAATGTGTTTTCCAGTTATATAAAACATCTCTATTAATTTTAAAAACACTTATGTTATTTATCAATAATAATTTATTTTAGTAACCAGAATACTATTTTAAATATGGAACTTTACATTTTATTAAAGACATATGGACTATACATTAAGTTTGTATTTTGTTATTTATTTTGAATTTTGTTAAATATTTTTCAAAGTGATTGTGTATTTTTGTGTATAATAATACATGTTACATAAATGACAGAACGGATGGGAAAAATATACTTGATCATCATTCAATTGGTTGGGCAACCAACGACATGATCAATTGACTTGTTGATCCCATTGTGAAAATGTTGGTTATAAATTATAATATTATTATTATTATATGTATTAATGCAATAAATATGAGATTCAAGCACTCTTACATATATAACAAAAGGAAAATTATATCTTAATAAAAATGTCATCGTAAGAGAACTGAAATAGGCCTTTACCATGAATTAATTAATTCCCACACTATAAAATAAATAAATGGTTAATTTTTCTTTCAAAAAAAAAAAAAAAAGAATATTTGAGAATTACTCATCATCTCATGGGCCCGGCCCGATATGGAATTAAGTAATTCAAGTCTAGTCTTGCCTACGAGATCATGCTCACCAGCTAGCCCAAGTAAGTATCCTCCTTTGAAATTACCAATTAGCCCATGGTCCCTTGCCCTATGAATTTAATTTCTAGGTTGCTAAATTATTATTATTTTTTTTTTTCTTCTTCTTCTATATATATATATATATATATTAAAAGAACATCCTAATAACATATAATAATATGATTTAATTGTTTTATAATTAATGAATCAATGAGCACTATTTTTTGTGGAAATAGATTTTAATCATGGAACAAATGAAATGCATATAATTTTCAACCATTTCTAGATGTGACAAATCTAGCTAAGTTTTAATGAAATCTCATCATATCATTATTGGAAATATTGTCTTAACTTTTAGGTTGCTTATCCGAGAATCATGCCTGTAATCATGTTTTTGGCTCACCTAAGTAGGATGAATAAAAATATGTTTCTAATCAATTGGTTAAAATAGTGATAATCAACTTACCAATTTACCCCTAAGTTGTCAAAAAATGCTTCGAACTATAGTCTGAATATTAAACAGTATAATATTAATTTATGAGTACTTGAACTATAGTGTGTGAATATTGTAAATTCGAACTTTAAAATCCTAACTAGGAGTTTGATATATTGATGAATAATGATATTATTTTACTGTTTTATAATTGTGTAAGATATAATTATAGTTGACATGTCAAACAATGATTAGGATTTGCATAAAATGCTACATTATGCTTGCAAAAAAATGAAAAGAAAATTTATAATACTATATTGTAAAATTGTTTTTGTAATTTACCTTCCAACACAAACATTTGATTGAGATTTCGAAGTTCCTCATCCGATGGAGAAAATTCTTATCCAAACACAATTTTTTTTAAACTTTTATTTTTTGTAAAATCATCATTTTTGTTCATTTTGACTTATTCACCCCTAGGATTATCCAATGAATATGATTAATCTTTGCAATCATTTGGGATAAATTTGTCTAATTATGTTGTCTTGCACAAAATTCTGTGCCTTTTAACCTTAATTGCATCCAACTTTTCCTGCCCAGAAGCCAAGATCGTTCATGTTACTTTTTATCTTTTTTGAAAAAATACTTTTTTACAGATCATTGTACATGATTTATATGAAATAACTGTAATAATATATTTCGAAATAATGGATTGAATATGATTTATAACATAAGGATTAGACTGTTTCTTTTTGTGGCTATAAATGAAAATGTGATCCAATGATGGTCAAATCTTCCAAGAAAATGCCAATTATTTTATTTTTATTTTACTTGTGTTTTATAGATGTTGATCCGATTTGATAAATTAGGGCTTTTTATTATAAAATACGGATTGCACAGCATCATGCCATTTGGGTCCATTAATAAGCACTAACTCACTCATAAGTAAATAGGCTTCATCCACTTTTATATATATGATTTCTAATATTTCCAAGGATATACAGCCATTTATTTTCTATGCATTATGTTTTTTTTACCTCGATAAGTTTGAAAAAAAAAAAAAAAAGCTTAAAAACAGACTAGATTATGTTATTTTGACAAATCATAAAAAAATTTGATTAAAATACCAATTTGAATAAAGATAGTGATTTTTCCATCAATTAACCCGTTATATAATGTGGATGATGAAAGAAACAAACAGAAAAGTCTATTCCACAACGTTTTGCAAGACTTGTTTTTAACTATAATTGCTCAACAAATACACAAAGCCATGCCAATTTTTGCAGGCCCTAATATTCAAATATTTTCTTAAGTACTAAAGCCGGCCTTTCAAACCATATTCACCATTTTAAATTCCATTTTGATTAAACCACATTGTTGAACTAACTGTAATAAACATGTAAACAAGATTTGCTGTAAAAAAGTGAGCCAAATCCAAAGCATGATTGCTGTTTTTTCACCTCTGATATTAAAAATGGCGATTTCTCCAACTTTCTTGATTGGAATATTCTTGCAAAGTTGCTAACTTTCTGCTATCATATCCTTCGCTTCTTCTTATTCTTGCAAAGTTACATTATCTTGCCAAATATTCCGCCATGGCTGATCATTTCGAGATCGAGGGCTCGCCCAATCGAGGAAGAATAAGGCACACTACACCTACAAGATCTCAGCGTATCTCTAATTCCTTCTCAAGTTCAAGCTCGTACAATATTTTCTCTCACTACAGAGAGCCATGGCGGCGAACAAACCCTACTCCGACCACCCCTTTTGCCACTGACTATGACAGGTCATGGCAAGGTGAGCTGTCATGGCAGATCGAGCCACGTGGCTGGCAAGAGAATCGCTATCTTGGAGCTGCATTTAGCCCTTGGGCTGCCACTAATGAACCTAGCAGGATTTTCAGAAGATCAGCAAATGATTACTATCTTTCACACACTAATCCTTATCATCATGATTTTTCTCACTCGGGTTATGATCTCTTGCCATTGCAAAATAGTCGTCACAATCCAGTCTTTTCTATCAACAATGAAGAGGGTGGTGGGCATGGTGGTCATTTGGCAAACAAAGATGTGGACAGGCAAATTCGGTTGATTGAAACGTATCGTGATTGCAAGCAACATCAAGATCCGAGATGGTTTTCTGTGTCGCATGCTTATATGGATGGGAATGTGAATGTGAATGATGATCATCTTCAACAAGGTGTGCATGATTTGGAATATGTTGATAAAAGCCGTAGTGATGTGTATGGCGATATTCATGATCGCGTGGAGGAAAACGAGGAGGAGGAAGAAGAAGAAGCTGTGGCGCCAAGATCAGTTGGGCTATTGAGCTTGTTTAGGTATTCAACAAAGCTGGATTTGGTGCTCATATTTTTTGGATGCTTGGGAGCTTTGATCAATGGAGGCTCTCTTCCTTGGTACTCTTTTCTTTTCGGAAAATTTGTGAATAAGCTCGCGAAAGGCGAAGACCATGACCAGATGATGAAGGAAGTCGACAAGGTATGATTTTTTCAGTGATAATGAGTAGAAATAGTCATATAAAATAATAAAATTTTTAAATTTGTCAATTCATAACAAAATCAATGTTTTAGAAAGAAAAAAAAAACCAAAAATACCTTTACTAAAATGCACGTGGGTCCCATGTGTGTATATATGTGGTTCGTGCCCACGGTTCATGTCATGGCCACACGCATGTGGTGCTATGTCAGGATTGTGTCCGATTTTATTAAGGTTATTTCAGTCAATTTAACTAAAAAAAAACTAGTTTTTTATGTTGTTAGTTTAATTATTTTTTTCCTAGTATTTGATCTTGAATCACTCAATGACTGCATCGTGGTACATATTATCATCTTCAGATATGTTTACTAATGACTGCATTGGCAGCAATTGTTTTGGTGGGAGCTTACTTAGGTAAACAAACACTTTCTTTCTTCCCTTTTTACCCCTTATCATAAAAAACTCTATTTTTTATAGTTTAATCTGATGGCAGAGATCACTTGTTGGAGAATCGTTGGTGAAAGATCATCTCACAGGATTAGAACCGAGTATCTAAGAGCTGTTCTTCGACAAGACATAGGATTTTTCGACACGGAAATAAGTACTAGTGATATCATGCATGGAATCTCTAGTGATGTTGCCCAAATCCAAGAAGTGATGGCAGAGAAGGTTAAGAATTTGCTATTTCTTCAATATTATGGCATCATCAAATAGCTTCATTGAGTTGAAAGTAACTAACTTATATGTAATGCAGATGGCACATTTCATTCACCATATATTCACATTCATCTGTGGTTATATCGTTGGTTTCTTGCAATCTTGGAAGGTTTCTTTAGCAGTTTTGGCAGTCACACCTTTGACCATGTTTTGTGGGATTGCTTATAAGGGTATATATGGTGGCCTCACTGCAAAAGAAGAGGTAGAATTTCTTCATTACATAACCTTATAACATATGCGATTTGCGTTTCTTGTATAAATGTGTCGTTCTATAAATGTGTCGTTCTGTTCATAACAAAACAAGTTTTTTATCCAATTTTTCTCTAAATGTCTAAAATGCCCCTCAGTCACCTCACCCATCCCATATCTTGATTCTCTTTCCCATCTCCTCTCACATCTCCATTATCTTTCTCATTCGATTTTTAGTTTAATTTTGAAATTTGTGTTATTGAGTAAATATATTGAAATTTTTTTTAGTAGATCTAATATTTCCAAAAAAAAAAAAATTGTGAAATAGATCATGACGGTCAATGCATCAAAGTCTAAGATAAGTACTATCAAGATCTAACTTTTCGAAGCTAATTAGCTTCGAGATTTGTCTGAAAAAGACTCAACTTCTCTATATGAAGGGCGTTTATGTCATTTAACATCTAATATGAGTAGAAAACATGTTTTTTGAACTATTTGCTACTCCATTTCAAAAGGGCTCGTACAGAAAAGCAGGAAGCATAGCAGAACAAGCCATAAGCTCAATCAGAACAGTGATCTCATTTGCAGCAGAGGAAATCCTAGCTGGCAAATACTCTGAGCTTCTTAACAGATCAGTGCCACTAGGTGCCAAACTGGGGTTCGCAAAGGGTGTAGGAATGGGAGTCATCTACCTAGTCACATACTCAACCTGGGCCTTAGCTTTCTGGTATGGCTCCATTTTAGTCTCAAAAGGACAACTCCAAGGTGGTGATGCCATTGCCTGTTTCTTTGGTGTCAATGTAGGAGGAAGGTACAATAATATTACCCCATTTTTCTCCTCTAAAATGTTGTTCAAAAAACACTTTCTTGATGGCTTGTTTTGTGTGCAGAGGATTGGCATTGGCTCTATCATATCTTGCACAGTTCTCACAAGGAACTGTGGCAGCCAGCAGAGTGTTTGAAGTGATTGATAGAATACCAGAGATTGATCCTTATAGTAATGAAGGAAGAACACCATCAAGTGTACGTGGCAGAATCGAGTTTAGAAGTGTTTCTTTTGCGTATCCATCACGTCCCACTATTCCGATCGTTCAGTCTCTGAGCTTAGTGATCCCTGCTTTGAAGACTCTTGCGTTGGTTGGAGCTAGTGGGGGTGGAAAGTCGACCGTTTTTGCTCTTCTAGAAAGGTTCTACGATCCAAACCAGGGTAAGCTAGTAATAGTAATAGTAGTGTAATATGTTGTTTATGGTAAGCTAAAACATGAGTGGAAATTTCAGGTTTTATTTCAATGGATGGCTATGATTTAAGGACATTGCAAGTGAAGTGGCTGAGAAATCAGATAGGTATGGTTGGACAAGAGCCAGTTCTGTTTCCAGCCACAATTCTTGAAAACGTGATGATGGGAAAGGAAAACGCGACAAAGAAAGAAGCGGTTAATGCTTGCATGGCAGCAAATGCTCATAGCTTCATTTCTGGATTGCCACAAGGATATGATACTGAGGTTGGAGATCGAGGAACTCAGCTTTCGGGTGGACAGAAACAACGCATAGCGCTTGCTCGAGCCATGATCAAAGACCCGAGAATCCTTCTTTTGGATGAGGCTACTAGTGCATTGGACCCTGAATCCGAAGCCATAGTTCAGAAGGCCATTGATAAGATTTCGACTGGGAGGACTACTGTCATCATTGCTCATAGATTAGCCACAGTTAGAAATGCTCACACGATCGTTGTGATGGATCGTGGATCAGTAGTCGAAACTGGGAACCATAGCCAGCTGTTGGAAAAAGGAGGTGCCTATTTTGACCTTGTTAAGCTGGCTTCAGATGGGATCTCACAGCCTGTCATGAATTCCAATGATCAGGTCAAGAAAGTCGATTTCTTGGATGAGAAATCGACAATGGATGTGCATGAAGTGTCGGTTTCTAAGTACATGAGACAAGATAGTGTTGTTGAGGATCAGCCAAAGAAGAGAGGGTATAAGCTTGCAGATGTTTGGAAGATGCAGAGACCAGAGATGCTTTTGCTGATCATTGGGCTTCTCTTTGGCATGGTTGCTGGGGCCATTCTCTCGATTTTTCCATTGATTCTTGGTGAAGCTTTGAGAGTGTACTTCTTGAAGAACATGGCTCAATTGAAGAAAGATGTTGGGAATCTCTGTTTGTTGCTGGTTGGGCTAGGATTTGGGTGTGTGATCTCCATGACAGCTCAGCAGGGGTTCTGTGGATGGGCTGGGACGAAGCTCACGAAACGAGTAAGAGACTCGTTGTTTAGAGCTGTGTTGAGACAAGAGCCTGGTTGGTTTGATTCAACAGAGAATTCGACTGGGGTGCTCGTGTCTATGCTTTCAATCAATGCTATCAGCTTTCGATCAGTTCTTGGTGATCGGATTTCTGTGCTTCTAATGGGGCTAAGTTCAGCTGGAGTTGGATTAGGTGTCTCTGCTGTTCTTGAATGGAGATTAGCTTTGATGGCGTTTGCTGTTACTCCGTTGACATTGGGTGCAAGCTACTTGAACTTGATCATAAACATTGGTCCGAAATTGGACAATGATTGTTATGCAAGAGCGAGTACTATTGCTGGTGGGGCGGTGTCGAGTATAAGAACTGTGGCGACGTTTGGGACTCAGGAGAACATAGTTCAGTCGTTCGACCAGGCTCTGAACGAGCCCAGACGAACGGCTGTGAGAAGGTCTCACATACTCGGGTCGATTCTTGGATGCTCTCAAGGTGTTATGTATGCAGCCTACACTCTAGTACTCTATTTTGGTGCTTATCTTGTGAAGAAATACTACACCAACTTTGGAGTTGTGTACAAGATTTTCTTGATCCTTGTGCTCAGCTCGTTTTCCGTCGGACAGCTGGCGGGGCTCGCCCCGGATACTTCAATGGCGGCAACCGCCATTCCCGCCATTTTTGACGTGCTTAACCGGAGGCCTAATATAAGCAACGAGGGTAAGAGGAGGAAGAAAATTGAGAGCTCGAAGGGGGTTGATATCGAGTTCAAGAAAGTTAGGTTTGCTTATCCGACTAGGCCAGATGTGATTGTCTTGAAAAACTTCAACCTCAAGATTAGATCGGGGAAAATGGTCGCGTTGGTTGGGGGGAGCGGGTCAGGAAAATCGACTGTTGTGTGGATGGTTCAAAGGTTTTATGATCCTTTGAAAGGAAGAGTTTTGATGGGAGGGTTTGATTTGAGAGATCTTGATTTGAATTGGTTGAGAAAACAGATAGCATTGGTTGGACAAGAGCCATCACTATTTGCAGGTAGCATACGAGAAAACATTGCGTTCGGAGACCCTAACGCTTCGTGGTCAGAGATTGAGGAAGCTGCGAAAGAAGCCTATATTCACAAGTTCATATCTAGTCTCCCTCAAGGATATGAGACCGAGGTAAAAAAATCTTTTATCGACCAAAATCTTACATGTTTTAAAGAGCTTACAACTAATACATTCGTTCTGTCACAGGTTGGACAAAGTGGGGTTCAGTTATCGGGAGGGCAAAAGCAGAGAATCGCGATAGCACGAGCAATTGTCAAGAAATCAAGAGTGCTACTATTGGATGAAGCAAGTAGTGCATTGGACTTGGAATCTGAGAAACACATCCAAAATGCGCTTAAGAAAGCTTCTAGACGAGCCACCACCATCGTGGTGGCTCACCGTCTGTCAACCATCAGAGAAGCTGATTTCATTGCTGTTGTTAGAGACGGGACCGTGGCTGAATATGGAGATCATGAGACCCTATTGACTGCCAATCTAGATGGCATTTACGCCAACTTGGTTCGAGCAGAAACGGAAGCAATGGCGTTTGCTTGAAGTGTGGATAGGTTCAATTTTTTTGGCTATAAAGCAATTTGAACAGAATATAAACATTTCAAAGCCATAGTTAGTAGAAAAAGACTTACTTGCATAATCTTCTTTCCTCCATCGCATGATGTTCATTAGGATGGGGAACAAAGATGGAGGGCCAGAGCACATGCCAGATTCTCGAAAAAAAAAAAAAAAACGAGCGATTAGGCATGTGCCCTGCTTCTCCATCTTCATTCACCCCATCCAATATTCTCGTCATATTAATTTGGATTCATCAAAGAAGAAAGAAAAAAACCAAGTTTTCATCACTTGAGATAAACTAATATGCATCAATCTTGAGAGCCATTTGCTTTCAAAGAACTGAAATCATGATGAACTTAAGCAATGCCTAGACAACACAACCTTAAACCTACAAGAAACATAATACTTTTATAGGTGAATGTTAAAAGAAACTACTTTTGATTGATTTAAGCAAGGTTTTAAATATGATTACTATAACATACACTCCATCATCAGTAAAAGCTAGTGGATCCCCACAAATTGGTTGGGTGGAGTAGATAATCTAAAGGTAGTTTCATCTAGCTATAAGCAGCCAATCCCAAATTCCGAATAAAGAAAAGGGTCGAGATAATTTGACAATAGTGATACGAATCATATACGAAATAGTATATCAGACAAATCACGACGAAAATATGATCTATATAGTCGACCTCATTGGGACTAAGCCTTAGTTGTTGCTACTTATTTTCTCTACATTGTTTTTAGGACAAATGCATAGTAGTTTTGTGCCATGATAAAGTGGCTATTGGAAGTTTGGTTGCCAAATATATATTTTTTTGTTCTTCTTATTATTACAGAAAATGATCTGTACCAGCAGACAACAAAGGATCACAGGCTGGCCACCCACCACTATTGCACTGGAAATCTAAGTAGAATTTCTATGGTGTTATAACCATAAAGTGCAAAAAGTTGATCTATTTCCAAAAATGTACTTAATTAGGTGAAACTAGGGGTGGGGAAAAACACCAAATTACCGAAATACTGGGTTTACCGTATTGAAAAAATACCGAAACTTTCGGTACAGTATCGGTATAGCATTTTTAAAATTTCGGTATTTGAAATATTGAAAATACTAATATTAATTAAAAAATATATTAATTCCACATTAATAGATTAAAAAATATAATATTTTTTATTTCGGTAAACGGTATTTTCGGTATAGCGAAATTTTCGATATGAAACGATATGGCTACTTATGATACCGAAATTTTCGGTACGGTAACGGTAACGATATGGATTTTTGGATATCGAAATTTTTGGTATGGTATATGATATGAGATTTTCGGTATGTTATACCGTAATACCGTACCGACCACCCCTAGGTGAAACTCATTTTTTCTTTTTTTTAGATAAATAGATAATTGGGTGCTTGTTTGATTGGACAATAGAGTCTATATCACCATTAGCAATGACAATCACATGGAAGTTACCAATTTGATCATTTTAATTATTGTTTAGTTAGCATCCAAATTTATGTATTGACGACTTCTTTTATGTACATATTACCTGCTTTTCAAGATTATTCTGATGAGGATTTTTTTTTTTTAATGGATTTTTTAAGCTCATGGGCATGAAAATATTCAGGGGGATTGTGAAGTTATAACCGATATTTTTGTTTGTTTTTGAGCTTAAAATATATTATCTTACAAGCAAATTGTTTAATTTTTTATGTATATATTGTTAAAATTAGTGAGAATGAAAGAAGATAATGAAAAGAGCCAGGAAAAATGACATAGCTACTATTGTGTCTATATGTATCATATATCTTGAACTTTTGTTTTCTATGGCTAGCTATAACTATAAGCCCCTTCCTATTACTACTATCAATTTGAAGAGCAATACAGGCCCATTATGTATGGTTAAGCTTCCACGTTGGGTTATCAACAAACTAACGGTTTTTTTTTTGTGACGTGTGACGGAGCGAATGCGATAATATTCTGACTTATCAAAGACCTAGTTTTTAATCATCGAGAACGAAAAATAAATCTTAGAAAGGGGAGAAATGTTCTATAACCTAGATAAGTATAGAACCCTAGCTACTCCAGAGTATCAAATTTTAAAAATTAATAACTCATAAATTTTTCTTGATAGTATACTATAGTAAAATCACAATAGTAAGCCTTTTAGGCTTCTACTTAAAATGAGTTTGAAACCCTAAATGATCAAACTCTAAAAAAAGAATTAGGACTCATAAATTAATTTCAGACAATATAAAACTCTTACAATACTAGAACAAAATATCAAATATGTGAAAATTCTACAAATAGCTATGAGATGGCCCAACTGACTATATCTGAATCTTCTAAGTGAAGCTCGATCATATGGATCTTGATCCATGAAACGATCTCATGAGAGAGTATCTCAATACAAAATTATTCTGAAAATCTTGACTCAAGAATTAAACTCTTCTAAAAGCAATTCTTGGGAAAGAACGGTGCTATATATAACCATCTTCTCCCCTTATTTTCTGAAACGCAATAGACTATTTCATTACAACATTAGAGTGTTTACATTAGATACAATCATAATTCTATTAAAAATGATGTGGGATATATAAAAATAAGTTAGAAAATCGATCAGTAATAGAACATGTTCATGGAATCATGTTCATCTTCAAGTAACATTATATGAGAAGAATCGAAAACCACATATTATATCAAGGACTCTTCGAGGATTTGATCTTCGTTACCAGTTAGTTTAATTCATTCAACACTTCATCACTTCCATTGCCAGTTTGCCAAAATGTGCTAAAAGAATAACTTAGTTCCATATTATTGCTGATATAATAATTAAAAAAAATAAAAAAATCTACATAGTCAAATATGGAAGGTTGTGGATAACTAAATCAGTTGCATGAAATTTTTCAACAATATATAAAAATTCAAGAAGTAGTTTCATGAGATAATATATTTTAAAATTAAATACAACAAACATATGGACATATACCTCACCATTCCCCTATAAATCTGCATGCTCATGAGTCTCAAGAATCCATCACTAAAAACCAACAAGCATTAACACACTCACCAAAATCTTGAAAATGGCCCTTCGATCGACACTTCTCATCACCATCTTTGCCTTTTTCGCCACTGCAAATGCCGCCCTCCTAACCGGTGGAATTCTTGGAGGTGTCGTCACTTGCACCAACACCTCTGTGGTCACAGCCGGAACCTACAACGTGATCCCAAACGCAAAAGTGGATCTCATTTGTGGGGCCGGAGGCGCGTCCCTGCCAGCACTGATTCAATCAACTCACACTAATACTGCTGGAGTTTATAACTTTCTCATATCGACGTTGGATACTGTTTTGTTCGATGGGGGAAAATGCTATCTCAATGTGACCTTACCACCCAACTCATGTGTTTTTAATGTTCCCACTGGTATTCTCAGGTACCCCGTTATCGTGCTTACCTCGATCGATGCTTTGGTGGGAAAGCTTCTTATTTTGGTTCCAGGGGCTGTTAGCTTCCTTCTTTCCAATATATAAGCTTTGTTGCAATCATGGAAATAATTTCCAGTGTAATAGAACCTGAAACATGGCAACAACGTTCTGATGGCTTTATGCAGTATTTCTTGCTTTGTACTTTTCTCTGATATAATAAAATAATAATGTAATATTTATCCAGTAAACTAGTAATGCAATAGCTCTCAGCATCTATTTCCACACGAAAAGAACACAAGAAACTTCAAACAGGATAGCAAACCAATACCTTTCTTGACATCTACATATTACAACTAACATCAATATTTATGATGGATAGACAAAGCACATAGCAGATAAATCTGTAGAGGATGAACTGCTGGAGTATTATACCACTTTGTAGATGTTAGTACTCTCTAAAAGTGAGATTCAGACGGCCAGGTTTAAGATCTGTTTCCTCCAAAAGTGCCTTAGGAGCAGAGTCAGGGGTAATGGAACTAACTCCATGAAATATATGCCTAGATTCACCACCAAAAATCAACACATCTCCTGATTCCAGTACAACTTTTTCAGCTTCGTCAATGTCCCTCTGGTCCCCATATAGAAATTCAGCAGAGTCACCAAGAGATATTGAAACCACTGGAAGTCTTTTGTATAGACTTTCTTGACTTTCATCTTTATCCTATATAGGAACAGTTCAGAGAACATAATCCGATAACTAAGATGTAAGATTCAGTTCTCAACAGACTGATTGAAAATAATCATGGGCAAGAGTCAGTCATTTACGTTTCTATTTATATATATATATATATATATATATTTTTTTTTTTTTTTTTTTTGGGTACAGGAGAAAGTATAGTTTTTATTGAACTAGGAATCAGCAAGTAAATGTGAAGATACAAACCTGATGAAGACCAAGCTTGCCCGTCCTTGTATAAAAGTTGATGATGCAGATGTCTGGAGACATTGAAGGAAGACAATTTCTTGCATTCCTCACTTTAGAATCTGATTCTAAATAACCATGGCACTCCTGAATTACTTCTTTGACCAACTGCTGGAACTCATTGGGAATAGGGGGAGGTTTGGCTTGATCAATGAGCCTTATATCACCATACTTGCATGTCTCAGGATCCCAATTTTTACCAAGACACATCATCTTCAAGTGTAACTTTGCTCCATCTCGGTAACCAGGTTGGTAAAAACCTCCAGGCCCCCGACCAAGATCCCGGCATTGCTTTACCAATTTGACCTAAAAACATACAAGGCTGAGAGCTAGAGAAAAACGACACAAAATAATAATGCTAAATTCTCAAGTTCAACAGGAATACCACAGCCTCAGTCAATCTCATGATTAGTTATACATAAGCAATTTAAAATTAAAAAGTTAAAGCAAATATTAAGGCATGCCAATCAGTAAAAAGTTGAGGTAAACCCGATATGTCACCTGATCAGCTAAAGAAATATAACCCTTTAAAAGAATCATGCCAGGCCTTAAAATCTTTAAGTTGTCTCCTTGCATTTGACTTTTTTTTTGATTCCTAATTGCTCTGTTCTTAATTAACAGAGAGGATTTCAGCTTTGGAACATTCCTGTTTCTCTCCTCACAAATATCAAAAGCAAATCTTTTCAGCTGCAAATCAGAATTCTCATGTTCATCTTTCCCAGTAGTTCCCTCAGATTCAGTCTTCCCCCTTTGAACTTCCTGATGGAATTGACCACCAAAGCTCTGGGAAAGCTCCTTTTTCTTATGCACCACATCAACAAGAGGTGTGCAGCTGAAGTATGATGGGTTGCAATTTTCTACAGCCTGATCCTGTGACTGAATAATCTTTGTGGACCTTGCATTCAGTTTAGAGGGGGCTGATAACAAAGGAAAATCTTCATCATGGCAGGGACTAGCAGATGGCCCATTCAAAGGCTTAGTTGCTGCTTCAGCAACATTATGTACTAATTTGGAATTTCCATCATTTGGTGACAAGTTTCCAACTCCGAATGGTTCCGCATTAGGTCCATGTGGAGAATCTGATGACAACAAACAGTCAAATTTCTTTGCTACACCATCAATAGATGCTATCTCTGAATTTCTCCTTCCACCACTCGAAGATTCAATTCCTGACAAAGCATCGTCCGAACGAGCTCCAGCTCCAACCTGAAAATGTGAACTGGGATATTTTAGTAGAAACTCCTCAATTAGTCATACAACCTAACATGCAAAACCAGGGAAATTTTATAAAATAAGAATATGATAGGCACATGAAATGACATTAAGATGGCCTCTAATACCTCTTATAAAGGTTGAGAATGCAATTACCTTAAGCAAATATAGTGAGGTTAACTACAATAGCTTCAAATTTGCAACGTAGACAACGTCAAGACTTTGGGGAGCACAAAAATTTGACAATGTACATGCAATTGCTGTTTCACTATTATATTTTTAAGGGATCGGTTTCATTAGCTTAGTCGATTAGATTATGAGATTTACTCAACCCACGTTCCATTGTATAAAATACAAGAATTAAGGTAATAGAAGCAATTTCAATTAACCATCAATCCAATAAATATACCAAAAATTACTCAATTTACAGAGAAATCAAATTCTCAATTGTAAAAAGCATGTTTGTTGTACTAGAATACCTTTTTTCTACTGCTTCTAATATTTCACAATCAAGAGACTAAAGCCTTCATGCATAATTACCAGTAAAGTTACTGCTTCAAAAAAACCATTTTCAGCTTAAAATCAATCACAGCACTCAAAGGCAACGAAAGAAAAGCCCAACATACTAAAGAAACACTGAAAAAAAAATTGTAAGGAGGTTTAAGATATTACAGGCGCGTGACGAGCGACGTACTGATATGCAGGACGTGTCGATCGCCCTCTAGAGTTATAGTTCCTTCCACCACCAGCTCCTCCGCCGCGGTTGCCGCCTCTGCCACGGTTCATTGCACGGATAAATCGACGGCAAATGCTCAATTCTAGGGATTCTATACAGAGATCGAATTATAATTGGGCAAAAGCGGTGAAATTGGGGAATTGGAGAAAGTGAAAGTGGATGAACGGTCATCGTATGTATATATATAGTCACTGTTTGGGGAATTGGAAAAGGTGTGCCTTAATATTGAGGATTTATTTTTCTTCTTTCTTTTGAGGTGTATCTAAAAGACTCAAAACTGTTTTTTTTCCTTAATCAAATTATTAATCCTAACGTTGGAAAATTAATTGGGAAAATCTAAGTTTTTTTTTTTTGTCACTTGTAGTGACAAAATATTTAGTTTTAATAGAATTAAATTATAATCTATCTGATTTTAAAAAACAATATTAGGTGAATCCAAATTTTTTTTATGTAAGAAGACGACTTGAAAACACATTTATAGCAGATGAGATATGAAAAGTCATCATCTATCAAAATTAATTGTGAAAATTAATAAGTGTTTAAATCTTGTTCCAGTATTTCGTAATGGTTATTCGACAAAAATTATTTTTATGCGTGTTATTTGATATGCTAGTGTCTATTTAGACAATTTTTGTATCTAAACTTCGTGTAATACTTGTGAGGCAGCAACCAACATTAAATTAATGCATGTATGTAGCTGATTATAGTAATTACAATTTCATGAATATGTTTATGCATGTATTGTATTGACAATAACATTGATGTCATTCTTGAGGGACATTTTATAAAAACGTATCTAATCATTTAAAAATGTAAAATGAGAGCACAAAAGTATGTTGTGTGAGATAATAACACTTTATTATTAAGTCTAGGTTCCAAAAATACACATTATTTGACTCATTATAATTCATCGAATTCTTGAAGTTAAGAGTGCTACTAGTTATAAGACGTTAATTATATTTTAAGAACATCATACTTGTGATGGTGAGCATTGGATAGATTAATATTGGTTTTGCATAAATTATTACACCTGTTTCAATTGTTCTAACTTGTTGCATCAAATTTTTAATTAAATATATACATTGTTATTAAGTAAAATTGTGCCATCTAAGTTAAAAACAAATACAAGTATAAGGATTTAGTTTTCATTAATAAATACCAACTCAATATGTATTGCAAAGGAAAATATAAAACCTTTGTTAAAAAAAAAAAAGGTAAACTTTTACAAATAAAATATAGTAATTCAATATTCTTTTTTAAGGAAAAGTGAAAAAAAAAAAAAAAAAACAGTAAATACATTTTCTCTAACGCCGTGAAAAATTAGTGAACCCCATAAAAGAGCTCGCCATCTTTGATTTCAGTCAAAAAAATTCTACATCTTCTTCACCTTCTCAATTTTCCATTTCTCCTTATTTGAATCTCGTCAATTGCGACGATTATCATAATCTCCGTTCAGATCGTTCAATTTTGAAGCAGAGGATCTTTTCTAGACGCATCAATTAGGTGATTGTTAAACCTAATTGAAGATTACCGACGCTTTGCCGGAGGAGCTCACAGGCGCATATCATCGGTAGCTGATTATGTTAATATTTTTTTGGTTCATTTATGTTTCTGATTTCATTTTATGTTGTGATCATTTTTTTTTTTCTTTTTAAGTTCATTGTTTGTAAATTTCTTTTGTAAATGAGTGGAATTAGCTTTTAGGGATTTGAGCGTAGGAATTTTTGCTTGTTTGAGAGATTGTGAGTTTGAGCGTTATTGATATGCGTTTTGCGACATGAATTACTGTAGAAAAATGCTGAAGAGTTGATTAGCATTTGTGTTTGTATTTTGATTGAGGAATCAAGATCGAGGAGAGTAGAGTGGAAAGGGAATGTAAAATCAGTGTAAGTAGGGTTTCTCGTACTTCCTGTCAAAATTGGTTAATTTTTCAGAATTTAAGAGTTTTTGGAATGTGCTCGAGTGTTTTGAAAAATTAAATAATGAATTTATAAATGCCTCGTGTTTATATATTCATATTAGCATTTCCTTCAGTTTTTCCTTTTGAACCAAATGAATTAGAAGATAAACTTTGTCGTTTTCTTATAATTTGACATAGCTTGTTAGATTCCCTATACTGCTTGTGTAATGTGTTCTAGCAAAAGGACAGCATCAATGTCAAAACACATTTACTTGTGGGATCGACCATATGGATTTCTCCTAGTGACGAGATATTTCCACATCTTGTCTCTTAATCCAAGACCAACATATCATCAACTTTCATCTCTTATCTGACTTGTGACTGGCGTCACCAGTGGGCAGAGTTGAACTAGGCCAATAAAGAATAATAACCAGATGATTGTTTGTGGTGTTGGAATACCCTTTGGAGAGAAACACTTCAGAATCTCACTATTTGTCATATGTTTTCTCTTGTTAGGTGTGTGTGTTTAATTTTCCGTTGAGGACCCACTTTCAAGTTTCAAGTAGGCATAGTTTTATAACATGCATTTATATCGATGTGCTGTTCTTCAGAGTATGAACACTACAAGCTCCATGTAGTTTTAGTTTTCTGTGCAATCTCATCTCATTGTTCTTCTTGATAAGTCTTAATTTCCACTTGAAGTTATGGAAACATCTGAGGTTCAATTCTCTTTTCCAATGACTAATTAAGTGTCAAAAACATCTTACAGGAGTGAGCTCGTGAAGTAAGATGGTGAAATTGACTTTGATTGCTCGTGTTACTGATGGCCTTCCGCTAGCAGAGGGACTGGATGACGGACGTGATGTTCCAGATTCTGACTTTTACAAGCAGCAAGTTAAGTCTTTGTTTAAAAACCTATCAACAGGCCAGAATGAGCCCTCAAGAATGTCAATTGAAACAGGGCCTTATATATTCCAGTATCCTTTTGCTTGTTTTGAGCCAGAATGACTCTTTGTTGTCTACATGTAGTCTGCTTCCACTGAGGGACCAGTTAAATTGCTCTGACTTGCCAAAATATTGTGTTAGAGACACATCTAGAGTGCCCTTTGTTTATAAATTTATATCTATGTAATTTCCCGACCACTTCATTTGAATAACATTTGACTCTTTTGTGGATGATAATCATTCCTCAGCTGCTTTTTGTCTGACTAGTCAAGAGACATGCTAATGCTCCATAGTTTAAAGTAAATTATCAAGAATGCATATTTCCTTTATTTTACTCATTGGCTGATATATTGAGTAGCTAAATTGATTGTACTCTTGGTTCTTGGCAATCCTGCCATTCATTAAATTTTAAAGCTTTCTTTTAGAGGATGATCCTCTTTTGCTTTCTTAATTTCATTATATGATGGTAGCCTATAGATTCACTAAGCTGCATTGCATGCTTTTTGGGTATTCTAAGTTAGGATTTAACCAATTAATGTTTTTAGAACTTTAACTTGTAGCAGTATCATTCATTTCTTCCCTATTCACTGTAAAGTTGAACCTTAACTTGGGTGCCTAGTTATATCATTGAAGGGCGCGTGTGCTATTTAACTATGTGTGATCGTGCTTATCCCAAGAAGCTTGCCTTTCAATATCTAGAAGACCTTAAAAATGAATTTGAGCGTACATATGGGAATCAGACTGAAACTGCTGCAAGACCATATGCTTTTATCAAATTTGGTAAGTAAATGTCCTTGCTTTCTCTTACATGAGTATTAAGAAAATATTGTGTTGTTTCTTCTCATATTTACTGTAAGACGTCTTTTTTTTTGATAGATACATTCATACAGAAGACAAAGAAATTGTACCAGGATACAAGAACTCAACGAAACATTGCAAAGTTGAATGATGAACTGTATGAAGTTCACCAGATAATGACTCGCAATGTACAAGAAGTTCTTGGTGTTGGTGAAAAATTGGACCGTAAGTCATTTCCTCATCAGACTTATTTCGTTGTTGTGATCTTTGTTAGAATTTTTGTAATATAACTTGCTTTGCAATGTTTCTATATTTCGTGGGCATGATTTTTGAGCCAATATTTTCGGGGGCTTGAAACCTAATTAATTACATTACCTGCTAGAAAGTTTGATTATTTCTTTAAATTTCGGGAACTGGATTCGTTTATGCATCACTTATATGTTATGATTCACTTTTCAGAGGTCAGTCAGATGTCCAGTCGCTTGACATCTGAATCTCGCATATATGCAGAGAAGGCAAAAGATTTGAATCGCCAGGTTAGTTTGATTTTTTTTTTTTTTTTTTTTTATGTTGCCAAAAGATTTGAAACGCCACCTAATTCTGTTTTCTTATTAGTTTGAATCAACCAATAGATCATTTAAGGGATACCTTATTGCTGAAGTTTCTTGTATTTAGCTGCCTCATAAAACTAATTTGGCAAAACTCCTTTCCAAACCTACTTTAAATAATTCATCATAATTAATCCCATTTTTTCGTTTTTGACACAGAACTTATTTACATTGTCAAAATTGCAGAGCTATACATGCTTAAACACCAAATTTTGAGTTGTTACCTTGACTGCCTACCTTTTCAATTGCTGTTTGAGAAAACTAACATGTTGGCTTTTTTTTTTTTTTGATAAAGCTGTGATTTTTCCTTTGTTACCTCCTGTATTCACTAAATTATATGCTTGTAACAATGTCATTACTCTTTCATTGTAGGCTTTGATTCGGAAATGGGCCCCTGTTGCTGTTGTCCTAGGAGTTGTTTTCCTTCTTTTCTGGGTCCGGAAGAAGTTCTGGTGATGTTTCATTATTTTGCAGTCAGTGAGCTATTTCGGTCTTGCTAATCCCGGTTCACAATTAGATTTCATCATTCAAGATGATTAGCAAGATTTGTTGCAAAGACCTTTTCTATCTTCTGAGGATTCTACAAATTGTGTAACGGAAAATAGAGATTTTTGATTAAGAGGTGAATTGATTTAACATCGCAGGAGAAAAATACAGTTCATCATGTTATCATACACATTTTTATCCTTTTATACTTTGACTACTTACTCAAAGCTTAGCATTTTCACTATTATCAACAAATTGTGTAGAATTCTATGTGGAACTATCTTCTTCATTGCTTGTCCATGTGACAACCATGTTTAAATGTTTGTCCCATAGTTTTATACGAATTAAAAATGTTTGTTCTCCAGTGCTAATATGGGTTGTGGACATCGATGGTTTTATATTAGCTTCGTGTTTCTGGTATTATTCTTGCAGCTGTTCTTGTTCTAACACAATGGATGAGATGTGTCCCTCAAAGCCTAGTGAATTAGAGTGTGCTACTTTTATGTCTTTACGCTCCTTGGGGCCAACGAGAATATTTCCATCTTGTGTTCGTCATTTCATTAAAACGATTTAGATTTAGAAGTCGATCAAAGCAAGAAAAAACGTACTGCCCCTTTATCAGGGTGTTCAAGAATGATGTTTGGATGAATTCTATAACATGAATTAAGCGTTAGTTGTTTTAACATGATGAGATAAATTTTCACAGAAATATTTAGTAACAAATTACTACCAGCCCAGATGGGGAGAGAGAGCCATTTTGGTTAACTTTCATGTAGATGGTCTTCTTTTTAAACTCAGAGAGAGAGAGAGAGAGAGAGACATTTTGATTAACTTTCATATAAATGGATTTTTTTTTTTTTAAATTTTCATATAAATGGATTTTTTAAGAAAAGGAACTTTGCTACACTCATCTTGTGGGCTCCATCTATATTTATAAGCCCATGTACTATAGAATTTGGGTTACAAAAGACCGATCAAAATACAAAAGCCCAAGCTCAACAAGTTAATTTTGGCCCAATGTTTCTCTTCATTTTCCAACGCTAACGGCATCATTTTTTCAAATACAGAATTTAAATAAGGAAATTTGTTAAACCCAAAATCTTGCAGAATATATTTCTTCTCTTCATTTTTGAGGCGATTTCAAGGTTTCAATCTTGATCATGGCGCTTCTTGATAGAGGATTTTTTGTTGAATCGGAAACTGAATCAGAATATTCCGATGATTCGCAAGAAGATCCGAATTTTGATGTTGTTGAGGAGACTCGATTACCACTATCAAATCTCTCGATCAAGAGAAAAGTCAAGAGAGACCACGCCATGTATTTAACTATTTCTCTTGATCAAAGTCGATGTTCGAATTCATTTGCCTAATTTTTTGTTGTTTATTCAAATTATTGGCTCCAACTTTTTTCATGAAAATTGTGGGGTGATTAATGCCTATTTGTTTACTCATGAAATGCGTATGTGAGGAAATGATGCAGTTTCATTGTTTGCTGATGAAGTGTACTTTTGTGTAAACATAATAATTTTATTGTATCGAAGTTGGAGCATTATTTGTTTTGAGTTTTAAATGGATTTCTGTTTTGTTTCCATATGATCGTTAGGGAAACAGATGAGAAACAAGAGGAAGTGGAGCTTAATGAGCAGGATCAAAAAAGTTATGTAATTATTCAGAAAATTATTGAAGGTTTGCCTAATACACCAATTGCCTAATATATTTTCAAGCAGGGCAATGTGTTCCTAATATTGGTGTTTCTACAATGATAGTAGGTGGTCAGTTGGAGAGATTGAAAGTGGAGGACTGCAAGATTTATCTAAGGAAACATGGATTAAGATTAAGCGGTAATAAAGAGACGCTAAATCAGCGAATTAAAGAGCATATCGAGTAATCTTCTATTCAATCGTTTAGTTTGAGTATTGAAGACTGTTTTCTATTTTAACTTCATCATTCATGACTATGATCATATTTTCAGTATTGTCAATGGTTTCTATTTTAACTTCATCATTCATGACTATGATCATATTTTCAGTATTGTCAATGGTGGTGGGGAGAAAAAGTATCCAGCATCTAGTTTTGTGTTGAATTGCAAAGGTAATTCTTTGTTATCTTCATGTTTATGAAATGAGGGAGTTTTGATGTCCAACAGTTTAAGTTTTGAGAGGCTAATTTTGGCTGAGTTTTGTGTATATTGTGAATGTCGTATTGCCTAAGTTGGACAGGTCATTGTTTTTATAACACTTTGACTAGCTGAATTTGTAGTGCTAATAGAATGTTCCTCAAAGGCTTCTAATTTGTTTCCTATAATTTTTTTATGTATTCCATGATTATTTTAAACTTCAAAATCATGCAGGTGATACTTGCACGGGAGATGTAGTCATCTTTGAACAAAACGTGTATGAAGAGTAAGCTTCAGCTAATTTAAATTTCTCAATTATCATTAATTAATGAACTTGAATTGAAATATTTGCATTGGGAGACAATACTCTTTGTGGTCATCCATGATGTGCACTTTACCTCGAATTGAAATTTTAAACCAAAAAAAAAAAAAAAATGAATATTTTTAAGAAAAGACTCATTAGATGTTTGTGTAAGTGATCACTTTTGATGGCTATCAGGTTCAATATTGCATCTCGTAGTGCCAAAGGCGGTCCTTGTGGGACAAGAGTCGTTGCAGGGCGGATTTTGAAAGAGAGCTATGGGGCTGCCAAGCAGCAACATACATTTACCGTAAGCAACAAATCAATTTTGATTTTTTTGTACTTCTCATCTGATGGATTAGAACCTGAATACATTATGTTATTTAGAGAAGAGAGTGGCGTACATGTTCTCATGTAACCTAAGGCACTATTAATCAATTATTCGAGGTGATATGGAAGTCCAAAACATGTTAGAAAAGCTTGACTAGTTGCATAATTAAAATAAAACATGGAAATAGATATTCATGGGTAACTTGACCTTTTCTAAAACATGCTTCACAACAGTTTCATTATGTACGGATATTTACAAATTTGGTGGCAATTAGTTTGTAGACTGATCAGGTGTTGAAATAAAATAATTATTTGCTTGCTCAACAGATCGAAGTGCTATGGAGTAAAGGAGAGAAACCATTGCCTCCACTTCACCCCCTACTCATTAAAGGCAGGAACCTCTACAGGTTGAAAACTATGAGACAGGTGTGTGAGTGTTGGTCAAATGTTTCTGTTCAAGTGTCTCTAGGATGATATCTGGTAAGTATTTCAGTACCCTTCTTGTGATTCAGAAATGGGCGGACGAAGGTGAAAGGCAGAAAATTCTGTTAGAAAAGCATGCTAGAGGTGGCACTGCTCGTTTAAACAGGGAAGCACGCGTACAACAAAGGGAAATGCGAAAATTGCGAAAGCAAACCAGGTATCTAGTGTAACAAATCCCACATTCAATATAAATGTTGCACATTATCTGGTTTCCAATCTTGAGAGTTTAAAATTGATTTTTTTTGGGTAATAATACTAATACTTATTCTGTGTGCATACCAGGGCAACAAGAAATGAACACGTAAAAGGAAAGCAAGTAGAGGAAAAGAGAGAGCGTCTGCACTGCAACACTACAACTTGTGAATCGAACATCCCTATCCAGTCTTTAAATTTGCATGGAAAGCCTAATGATACTTCAAATGCAGATGTGGTACCAATTCATCAAAGGTTGATGAGCATGAGCATGAATTGCAGCTTTCAGAAAGGCCATCCCACTGCCTCACAACTCCCCAACTTTTACTCTTCGAAGAGTTCAACTCAGCATGTGAACTATCACTGCCCGAGAAGCCCCATCCGAGGGCACCCCCTGAGCTTTTTTCCAAACTCCAATCATGTTAAGATTCCAGTACAACAGCATACATTTGAAGAAAACCGGGTACGTCCTTATTCACAGCAAAGTCATGTACAGAATGTAAATGCAGCTAGGAACCCACCAGTTCAACAGCAGAAGTGCAAATACTTTGTTCAAGGAAGGTGTTATTTTGGAGATAGATGCAAGTACCTGCATGAATTAACAGGAAATTAGTGAGATATAATTTATATATCACTTGCAGTTTTGATCTTTAGCTGGTTAGGAAGTTTTGAATTAAAATGATCAATGAGATTACGGAAGTAAATGTTCTTGCATTTTTTGCCACTATATATCCATTCTAGTTCCTAATGCTTAACTGCTAATAATTTACGTAGATGTGGTCGTCATTACTGTCCACCAGTTGAATTTATAAATGTATTGGAATGAAATACCTTCTAAGTCATATCAAATCACATGAATATCGCATCTTAACTAAGATGATATGAGCACAGATGAATAGTATGGTAGAAAGATTCTACCACTTGGTCTATAAACTTTATCCGTAAAGTTGTAATATAGAATAAAGAAAGATAAAGGCATGTCTAAGAGCATGAGTAAGGTAGATATGAAACTGTTGCAGTAAACCTTTGGATGATTCATGTGTTGTATTTATGATAGCCAGTAGAAGAGTTTGATATATACGAGGTCCAAGTCTTATACATAAGTCCTCCAATGGGCTGATCACTACAAATGTACTGATCCATTATAACCATATATCAGCTTAGAAAAGCATAAAAAATGTGTTGAAAAATCAGTACTGCGTCACAGTCTGCTAAAAGAAATGGGTGAATAAAATTCGAACAAATAATATAATAAACAAGTAGTTGCATCTTGGTATATGTAATACCTCTTAATGCTACTCGATTGACGTTTTCTAATAATCCCTACCGGCCGATGTAGAGGTTTGGAATATGGGAGATGTATTGCCAGTCCTCTCCACTTCCTCTCTCGCACCGCCTTTCCAATTCTGGGCATTTACTAATTGCGAGGCTTTGGAGATTAGGCATTCCTCGGATACTAGCTGGAAGTGATGCTAGCTTTGGGCAGTTGTAAATACTCATACGTAGTAGAGATTTCAAATCATCCAACCAGTCTGGTAGTGAATTCAGTTGAGGAAGGGTCCATAGCCTGAGTTCTTTGAGTGAGGATAGGTGACGTAAGGCTTTGGGTAGACACACCATCTTAGCAACATTATCGAGCTCAACAACATCAAGGTACTCAAGGTCTTTAATCTCATCTGGCAGCTCTACCAATTCCGGGGAGTCAGTTACACTTAGAGACTTGAGAGCAGTGAGGTGTCGCAACCACCCTACCGGCAAACATCTCAGTGTCTCACTCTTATGTATCCATAAATGTGTTAGAGATTTTAAGGCTCGCAACCCTTCTTCTGGCAGAGACCCCTCTTCTGCTCTCATAATTCTTAATGACTCGAGATTAGTGAGTTTTTCCAGTGTCTCCATTGGAATACTTTTCACAGTCTCTCCAAATCCCACTGTAAGAGAGGTAAGAGCATCCAACTTAGCAAATGAAATCAACATTAAGCCACTGCAATTTGGTACGTCCAACTCCTCGAGGGATGAGAGTTGTGGTAGTATTAATGAAGATAAAGAATCGATCCGTAGCTTTCGGAGATTTGGGAATACCTTTGTACTCACATGCTCCTTCAATACCCCTTTGAGATGGGGGAGAGAGCACAACTTAAGTGTTTCCAAAGATGGGAACAAAGTATCTACTCCATTTTCATCTTCAATAATGTACTCCACTGCGAGATTCTTTAACCTCAAGAATTCCAGATGAGGTAGCTTTCCCAGTTGTGGAAGATGCAAACAATGTGGACAATCCTCTATATCTATACGAACTACTTTTTTCATAATTGAATCTTCCATCCAACCTGGAAACCACCTACCATTGAAGCCTGTTATTGTTAAAGTTTGAAGATTGGGGTGAGGTTGAAGTGCTTCCAACACCTTTCCATCTTCATCTCCCCTTGATTCCGAAGCATCATTGCTTTCCCATTCTAAGATCAAATGACGAAGGTCTTTTTTCTCAACAAGGTTAGCTTTCTTTGCATCCATATAGCTTCCCACTCTCTCCAAATGTTTTATCTCAAGCCTACCACCTAGGTTCAAACATTGCAATTCTTCAAGTTGATTACCTTTATTGCTACCTACTATAAACACACTCAATGTTTTGAGACAAGTTAATTCTCCAAGTTTTGAGGGCATCATTCTCAATGATACGCATGCCTCCATACAAAGATGACGAAGATTTCTTAAACATCTCATGTTCCTAGGTAACGCCTGAAGTTTCTTGCAGTAATCTAAATTCAAAATTTGTAGATTCCAAAGACTACATAAAGAGTTGGGTAGAGTACGAATTTCAGATCTACATAAATTCAAGAATCGCAGATGTTTAAGATTACCTACCTTAGAAGGCAAATATTTTATTGCTAAATCACTTGCATCTAATACTCTCAAACGGCTAAACTTGGTTATGATGGAAGATATGTCACTATCATGTTGAGAGCTTGTAGGAAACGCCACAATGTTTTCTCTTATATTTACCTGATGAATCTTGCTATAGTCAGATGTGCTTGTAACTTGTCTTTCCACATGTAACCCGGGAACTTTGTTCTCCATGATTGACTGTGCAAGGTCATGAACGAGATCGTGCATCATGATAGCATCCGTGTTGAATGGGAGATATTGAAAAAGAGATCTCAAAACTAACTCATTACATATTTGATCACCAACATCCTCCATTTCCAATATACCTTTTGATGATATATATCCATGAGCCATCCAAAGAAATATTAATTCTTCTTTCCTAACTTTGAAGTCCTTTGGAAAGATGGCAAAATAAGCAAAACATTGTCCCAATTCGAGCGGAAGATGATGATAACTTAATCTCAAAACTGGCAATATCGATGTTTCTTCTTGTGGTAAATTCCACAGTTCACTTTCTTTCACATAAATCCATTCCTTCTCAGTCCTCTTAAATCGTAGAAGACCCCCTAGTGCCTTAGCAGCCATAGGCACACCTGCACACTTCTTTACTATCTGTTTCCCAATGGCTTCCAGGTTATGATATTTCTCTTTATCGTCTTCCCCGAATGCACGTTCACTCAGCAACATCCAACAATGCTCATTCGATAGTCCCTTCAAGCAATGAGCCGGAATTGTTCCCATAATATCAACAACCATCTTGAGGCGTGTGGTGACGATGATGGAAGTCCCATTCGAACCACATCCCAATATATTTTTCAACACAGACCACTTCTCTTGATCGGTGTTCCATACATCGTCCAACACCAACAAATATTTTTTCAGATTCAAAAACTCCCAAAGTCGGCGTTGTAGAGTATCCAACTGCACTAAATCGGAAGCACTCCCACTCGTCTTTGCAGATTCAATCATCGCCCTGACCAAAGTCTCCTGATCAAAATTGTCGGAAACACAGACCCAGTCTTTTCTCAAAATGCTCAACCACCCGTTTATCATTGTAAACTGATTGGGCAAGAGTCGTCTTTCCAAGGCCTCCAACACCAATTATGGGCAAAACAGACATTTGCTCATTCTCCGTCACCCCATTCACCAGGATGTCGACGATCTTTTCTTTATCCTCATCCCTACCATACACTTGATGAGACTCGTTCAGAATTGATCCAGTGGCACGTGTGGCATTGACTTCTCTAGATCTCTCTACAGCTGGCATCTCGCTCAAATGAAACTTCATACGCTCAGCAGCAACCGCGTCCAGTTTTTCAGCAACTCTTTTCATCCTACTTCCAATGTTGTGTCGGAACAAAACTTTTTTCAGGCTGCAACGACTCAGTCTGGTGTTTTTGAGCTTGAGTTTTGAGACATGGATAGCACACTCATCCAGTATATCATCAATCTCAAAAGCAAGGTCTTTGAGCTTGGACAGCCAATTTTCAATGGCCTTGTTCTTCAGTTTCTTCTCTTCAGCATCTTGTAACACAGCTTCAATGGTGGTGAAGGTGCTGAAAAGCTTCTTCATCTCCTTGTCTGCGCCAATAATCAATCCGATCTCGTCTTGAATCAAAGAGTTGAGATTTTGTAGGAGAACTCGAAGGAAAGCCTCGGCCATATTTCTGAACTTTGTGATAGCAGATGATGAGTGATTGTGTGGAGGTTGAGATGGATAAGCAAATGCAATATTGTCAACCAAGAAACTACCTAGTGCTTGCTGTTGTCATAAATACAAGCACGTTTAGTCAATAGTAAACGCATTGATAGTTGCTCAATTTTTTATTTTGACTTTTTATAATTAAAAATGATATCCCAAAATCAAATAATCATGACCTATTTAACTGACAAAAACCCTTTTTATCTTCAACTTTGAATCAAACTGATATATTTTTTAAACCTATGTATTCTCCATTTAATGATAATGCTGTATAACATTTAGCTACTCTAATGAAGAAAATAAAAAATTCAACGAAACAAACAAAGGACAAAAGTTTCAAGGTAGTTCAACTCTTTAATCTCGTCTGGCACCTCTACTAATTCCGGGCAGTAACATAGAGCTGAGAGGTGTCGCAACCATTTATTTTGAGCTTTTCGTCCCAACTTCACATATGTGAAATATAATTATACAAGTGACATCTCTGTTAGCATTAAAATTTATACATCATCGCGCCACGTAGGATTAAATTATTGAAAGAAAATACACTTTATTTTCATCTTGGAATCATAATTCAGAATGAGTACGTGAGATAGAATTCAGTTCCTCCTATTCCACCAGCAGTTTTGATCAATGAGATTTTATGAAAAGTAAATGTTCTTGCATTTTTTGCCACTATTCATTCAATTTCCTAATGACTACTACAATTATATCAAACTCTACTACATTGTAACAAAGGGATTTCAAACATACACTTTTTGGAAAATAATTTTAGATAAGGGAGGAACTCTATCAAATAAATACTTGTGTTATAATTTTCTAACCGCAAAAACTTCTGTGCACCAGTTGCACAGAAGTGAAATTTGTGCAATCCATACCTTTATGTTATAAATGTAGTACCTTTATGTATAAATATCCGTACCTTTTAAAATGAACATGCATAAAGGTATTACATTTATAACATAAAAATACTACATTTATAATATAAAGGTACAAATATCCGTACCTTTTAAAATGAACATGCATAAAGGTATTATATTTATAACATAAAGTAACTACATTTATAACATAAATGTATGAATTGCACGAATTTCACTTCTGTGCAACTAGTGCACAGAAGTGTTACTCTTTTCTAACAATCGGTACTAATTGATGAGCTGAAGGGGAATATGAGAAATCTTATGCCAGTCCTCTCCATTTTCTTTCTCGCATCGCCTTTTTAGTTCTGGACATCCGCTGATTGAGAGAGTTTGGAGATTCGGCATTCTACAGATACTTGCTGGAAGCGATACTAATTTTGTGCAGTTGCCAATTTGCAAACGTCGAAGAGATGTTAAATCATCCAACCAGTCTGGTAATGAATTAAGTCGAGGAAGGCTCCATATAAATAGATCTTTCAAATCTGGGAATACTTTTATGCTCACTTGCTTCTTCGATACCCCTTTGAGATAGGGGAGGGAATACAACTCAAGTGTTTGTAGATATGGGAACAATGTATTTGCTCCATTTCCATCTTCAATGATGTATTCCACCCCCACATTCTCTAGCCTCAAGAATTCCAGATGAGGTAGCTTTCCCAGTTCTGGAAGATGCAAACAATGCCGACAATTCACTACTTCCATGCGAACTACGTTTTCTAGAATTGAATCTGTCATCCAAATTGGAAAGCACTTACCACTAAAGCCTCTTATTGTTAAGGTTTGAAGATTGGGGTGAGGTTGAAGTGCTTCCAACACCTTTTCATCTATATCTGCCCTTGATTCAGATGCAGTGTTCCTTTCCCATGTGAAGCTCAAATGACGAATGTCTTTTTTCTCAGAAAGGTTTGCTATCTTTGCATCCATATATGTTTTCACTCTCTCCAAATGCTTGATCTCAAGCCTACCACCAAGTTTCAAACATTGCAATTCTTCAAGTTGACTATCTCCATTGTTTCCCACTATGAATAGACTCAATGTTTTGAGGCAAGTTAACTCTCCAATTTTTAATGGTATCCCTCTCAATGATTTGCATGATTCCATACAAAGATGACGAAGATTTTTTAAGTATCTCATGTTCCTAGGTAATGCCACGAGCTTCCGACAATAATCCAGATTCAAAATTTGAAGATTCCAAAGACTGCATAATGAGTTTGGCAACGTACGAATTTCAGATCTAGATAAATTTAAGAGTCTCAAATGTTTGAGATTACCCACCGAAGAAGGCAAATGTTTGAGATTACCCACCATAGAAGGAAACAAATTTCCCAACATTGAACCGCTTACATCTAATACTCTCAAACGGCTAAACTTAGTTAAGATCGATGATATGTTCATATCGTGTTGAGTGCTTCTAGGAAATGCCACCAATTTTTTTTTCAAATTTACCTGGCGAATCTTGTTGTAATTAGATGTGCTTGTAACTTGTCTTTCCACTTGAACCCCAGGAACTTTGTTCTCCATGATTGATTGCACTAGATCATGAACGAGATCATGCATGATGATTGTGTCGGTGTTGAGGCCATACTGGAAAAGTGACCTCAAAACTAACTCGTTACATATTTGATTGCCAACATCCTCCACTTCCAGTATCCCCTTTGATGATATATATCCATGCGCCATCCAAAGATAGATCAATTTTTTTTTCCTAATTCCAAAGTCCTTTGGAAAGATTGCAAAATAAGCAAAACATTGTCTTAACTCAAGAGGAAGATGATGATAACTCAATCTCAAGGCTGGGAGTATCAAAGTTTCTTCTTGTGGTAAATTCCACAGTTCACTTTCTTTCACATATATCCACTCATTCTCTGTCCTCTTGAATCGTAGAAGACCCCCTAGTGCCTTAGCAGCCATGGGGACACCTGCGCACTTCTTCACTATCTGTTTCCCAATGACTTCCAGGTTTGGATATTTCTCTATCTCGTCTTCTCCAAATGCACGTTCACTTAGTAGCATCCAACAATGTTCATCCGATAGTCCCTCCAAGGAATGCATCGGAAGTGTTGCCATTATATCAACAACCATCTTGAGGCGTGTAGTGACGATGATGGAAGTCCCATTCGAACCACATGTCAATATATTTTTCAATACAGACCACTTCTCTAGGTCGGTGTTCCAAACATCATCCAACACCAATAAATATCTTTTATGTCTCAACAACTCCTGAAAGTGATGTTGTAAAGTATTCAACTGCTTTAAATCCGAACCACTTCCACTGCTCGTTGCACATTCAATCATTGCTCTGACCAAAGTCTCCTGATCGAAATAGTCAGAAACATAAACCCAAAGTCTTTTGTCAAAATGGTCAACCACCCGTTGATCATTGTAAACTGATTGAGCAAGAGTGGTCTTGCCAAGGCCTCCAACTCCATGTATAGCCAAAACAGAGATTTGCTGATTCTTCGTCTTACCATTCATCAACATTTTGACGATCTTCTCTTTATCTTTGTCCCTACCATAAACTTTATGAGACTCATTGAGAATTGAACCCGTGGCACGCATGGCATCGACTTCTCTTGATCTCTCTACAGTAACCATCTCGCGCAGATGAAACTTTGCACGTTCACCAGCAACCGTATCCAGCTTTTCTGCAATATTTTTGATCCTCCTTGCTATCTTTAATCGGAACAGTAGTTTCTTGGGGCTCAACTTTGTATTCTTGAGCTTGAGTTTGGAGACATGGGTGGCACACTCATCAAGTATGTCATCAATCTCAAAAGCAAGATCTTTGAGCTTGCACAACCAATTTTCTATAACTTTATTCTTCTCTTTTTGGACTTCAGCATCTTCTAACACAGCTTGGATGGTGGTGAAGGTACTGAAAAGTTTCCTCATCTCCTTATCTGCTCCAATAATCAATCCGATGTCGTCTTGAATCAGAGAGTTGAGATTTTGTAGGAGAACTCGAAGGAAAGCATCTGCCATGTATACGAACTTTAAGAGTATGTTTGGATTGTAAGATTTGTGATAGCAGATTATGAGTGATTGTGTGGAGTGGGAGATGGATAAGCAAATGAAAGTTTCAGAATGAGATGAGAATCTAATGTCAACCAAGAAAGTTTGCTTGCGTATTTTGATCAAGTCTCTTCAATTTTTAGTTTTAATTTTGTACTAGTAAAATATAATGACAATGAGATAATAGCATATTCTGAATCAAGTAGTCAAGTAAACTAACAAAAAGATGTACCAAACTCGTACTAGTGGAAGATGAACCTTGAGATCTTGAAAGTTTTAAAGGATATGTAATGCTATATATCATTTAGAAAATAAGAACTTCATTTTTCAATTGATTCCAACAACAATCAGCCTTAATATTTAACTACAATATGAGATATGATATTGGGATATTACAAGATACTTGCACGTTTTATCAATATCTAGCTTGTAGCTGTAATGTAAGAATTCTTGCACGTTTTGTCAAAAGCAAATATTTCATCTCCCCAAAACAGAATACAAGATGGGTCATTTCGACTTTTACTGTGAGGTTAATTTGTAATTTCAAACCAATTTACCAAAATTAGGGTTTTGGAAGGATTTGGGGAAGATGAAATCCAATTCTCTTTTTTATATCTTTTTTTTTTCGGCATGTGATTTTTTTTTTAATTGTTTTAACTCCAATACCTTTTAATCTAGAATCAGGGATTTCCGATTTCCCCCTTTTGAATCTACGTTTTTTATTTGTCGTTTTTTAGTTAATATGATAATTATTCTTTCTCTTTTTGTTTGACAAGGCTAGATGTGTCATCAAAAATTTTAATTTCGAATTTTATTTAAATACTCAATTACTAACTACTAAAAAATCAATAATGACTCCCTAGAACTTGCAGGATTCATTCTTTGTACCAATTTTCGAGGCCAATCACAAAGTATTCATACTTGGTTAATCATTATTTGATTTTAAAAAAAAAAAAAACAATAAAAAACAGGATGTAATAAAACTATGAAAACATCAATCATAACATTGTAATTAGAAATTTTGAAGATTATACAACTTAAAACAATAATTTCAGTCCTCTACATCCCGATTAAAGCTGGTTTTAGATCATGCCATCTCAATTTCAAACAAATTGCAAATGTAGTTACGTGAAAAATTCTCCATCATAGAATGTAACTTTTTTGTTTTTATTTTTTTATAAAGGAACATTATAGTTTCTAATTTCTATTTGCATGTATCGATCATCCACTACCCATTACTCCATTAGTCATTAGTAATTTAGTACCCTCAAGAATTTTCCACCCTTATAGTATTTTACTTTCAATTTATTTCTGTTAGTTTTCTAGTACTGGTAATTTGATAATTGGGCTGAATATGTTCTATTGAAATAACGGATCAAATTAGGCCCACCAAATATAGTAAATCGACTGTAAGCGTTTTAGTTCTCAGTCCAATATGAACATTTTCTGGATTATATTTTGTATAGTGTGGGCCCAACTAAAAGTCCAACCCGATTGGTTAACAAATTTTGGATAAAAACTGGAAGAGGCTCGATTGCTACCAGCAGCCCGGCCCATTCCTTACAACTATGTAGTAATAACTAAGGATGGTTTGACAAATATCAGAATCTAGTTAACTATAAATTTGACCGTTCAACAAAAAATCTCATTCCATAAATAAAATTAGAAAAAATCTTGATTGCTGCAAAAAAAACGTGAGTAAAAGGAAAAAAAAAACACGGGGTTACCTTAAATACACTTACTTTACCGTTGCAGGAAACATACCTTAGGGCATCCACATTGATGTTTTTAAGTGTGTTTTTAATTAAAACAAAAGGTGTGTTAATTAATGTAATATATTTTTAAGTGTGTGTTTTTATATAATTAGTGTGTGTGTTAATAGGGCACACAAACCAATTCATTTTGAGGTGTTATTAATAAAAACATGTGTGGTGTTAATTAATGTGGGGATGTTTTTAAGTATGTGTTTTTGTGTAAGTATGAGTGTGTTAAGATGTTTGAATAACATTCTTGTCCCCTTTGTAATTATTTGCTAATGATTTGAAAGAGTGTGTATTTTAGTGGATAAAAATAATAGAATAAAATGTAGTTGATAATGGGACCCACATGTAATGATTGCATTTGTGTTAAAAAAAATGTGTAAATTTGTGATAAATTGATGTAAATATGTATTTTAAAATTGATAAAATTTAGTAGCATGTGGGCCCCACACTAAAATGGTGTGCTGAAAACACTCAAAATGAATCAATGTGGATGCTCTTATATATATCCCATCAATTTGAATTTATAAACCCTATTTCTCATCGCTACTGTGATTTCCTTCTTCTCAGTATTTTTAGCCCTATTTCTCTTTTCACCTTCTTTTCCCTTCTCTCTCTCAAACACCTCTCGATATGGAGTCTAAGAAGATTATTCGAATGGTGGATTCAACGGCAGTCTGCTCGCTCCTTAGTACTTACTTCTATGCTTTCTATTTCTTGTTTTGAATTTTTTTGTAGAATTCCTAATATGTTTTTGAGTTTTTCTTTATTTGCAGTTGTTTATTGGTCGTTCCTGTTGATTGTTAACTAGAAATCCAGGGATTGGCTTAAACTTGACTCATAAAGAAGTTCAGAGTAACTACTAATCAGTCATTGACTATCATTAAATTACCATATTGTGTGTACATTAAAAGCTCTTGTTCCTTGAACAGTAGCTTGCCTCGCTTCATGCTATAGTGTTAAAATGTCAACCTTTAGCTAGTAAGATGCAAAGCCAATGATCTGTATATATATAACAATGAATTAATTTGGGGGTGTTAAAAATATTAAACTCAATTTGATACCTTAATGATGAAGATTTGTGGTCCAGATTAATTACTTCATAGTCAAGAAGAAGTCAAATTTGTACGGCAAACTGCTCTGTCATCCAATTAACTAGTGGTGGAGAATTAATTACTTCAAAATTAAGAAATGATCTACAAGGTCCCTGCATCATCACTAGCCATAGAATTTAGTGGCTAAAATTTAGTTCTTCATGACTAAGAAATTGACAATGACGGTTTAGATAGCTATAAATAGGAACACTTGTTATTTATTTTGAAGCAGAATAGAAATTGAGTGAAAAATAGTAGAAGAGCAGAAACTCTTAGTCGTAAAAATATTGTGAGAAAATTTTGTAGTGCCGAAGCACGTTCGGATGTTGTAATTATAAAGTTTTGTGTAATGTAATATTATCACTTATCCTTCATATTTCCTTAGTGTGATTATATATTTGTGTCAAAACACCCAACAGGGGGAGTGTCTGTGTATATTTTATGTATTCTCACCGCTGTTATCGCACCCAAGTAGCATATAAATGTTGTGCATAAAGATGGTCCAGAAGAGAGACGACATGCATGTTTCAATTGTGTAATAGGCAGACATGGTTATGCTGCTCCTGAATACATAATGACAGGTAAAAATCTAACTTTAGAAGACTCTTCATAAAGAGTTTAAGTAGAAAATGAAACAAGAAATTTATGATATTAATCTTGGATATTTTCTTGGATAGACTAATGGATCAAAGACTCGAAGTCAAGGTGATAAGAAAGTGGCTGCATTGGCTCTTCAATGCTTGAGCCACTATCCAAAATCGAGGCCTAGTATGAGGCACGTGGTCAAGATCTTAGAGCCGATTTTGCAGATGAAGGATATCCCATCTGGGCCCTTTGTTTATGTTGCACCTAAAGAAGAAAAGATCAAGACAACAACAAGTGGAGATGAAGAAAATGAGACTAAGTTGAAGGGATATGGAGATGGAAATAAAGACAAAGAAGAAGCAAAGAATGAGATAGGATGTAGTCATAGAAGAAAAGGCTATAGACATAAGCATCCAATTCGATCTCGAGTTGTCTATACAGATACTCATTTGTATACAACATTCAAGAATGAGATACATACGAACAACAAAGTTCATATTTAGTAGTTAGAAATAATTTTACTTAGTTTTTTCTAATTTTTGTCATTAATTTAACTTGACAATTTTCATACATAATAAAGGAAAGAAAGACTTTGGAAATTTGTCTATGTTTAGAATGAATATATATAGTAAAACTTAATTTATAGTAGAGTTTTTACAAAGAAAGTTGGGATTCTTTTTACATGCCTTTGGGTGATTAAATGATTCTGGCCTGACACAATCACACAGACATACATCCCTGTTTATATGTACATTTATGTGCTAAACACACCTGCGTTTTGATCCTGACAATATCCCAACTTTGCTGCACATTCAGCCATTGGAGGGAAAGGTATATACCTCAACAGCTTTAACAAATTGGGGCTCCTACAAACATATAAAGGCAAAATACAAAAGTTGGAAATGTTGTTATAGAATACAACTATTAGAATTATAGATAAGCAAAAAGTAAGAAAGTAGAGTGAAATCAACTTACAAAAGAATAGCCACATCAATCGATGTAGAGTTTGGGAATATGGGAGATGTATTGCCAGTCCTCTCCACTTCCTCTCTCGCATCTCCTTTCCAGTTCTGGGCATCGTCTGATTTCGAGAGTTTGGAGACTGGGCATTCTTTGGATACTAGCTGGAAGCAATACTAGCTTTGGGCAGTCCATAATACGCAGAATCTTGAGAGATGTTAAATCATCCAACCAGTCTGGGAGTGTATTCAGTTGAGGAAGGATCCATAGCCTGAGTTCTTTGAGTGAGGATAGGTGACGTAAGGCTTTGGGTACGCACACCATCTTAGCAACATTTTCGAGCCCAACAACTTCAAGGTAGTTGAGGTCTTTGATCTCCTCTGGTAGCTCTACTAATTCTGGGCAGTTGTATATTATTAAAGACTTGAGAGCAGTGAGGTGTTTCAACCACCCTACTGGCAAACATCTCAGTGTCTCACTCTTATATATCCATAACTGTGTTAGAGATTTTAAGGCTCGCAACCCTTCTTCTGGCAGAGACTCCTCGTCTGGGCCAACAACCACCAACCACTTCAGATTGGTGAGCTTTTCAAGTGTCTCCATTGGAATACTTTTCACATTCTCTCCGAATCCCACTGTGAGTTGAGTAAGAGCTTCCAGCTTAGCAAACGAAGTTAGCATTAAGCCACCGCAATTCTGTATGTCCAACTTTTGAAGGGATGGGAGTTCTGGCAGTACTATTGAAGAGCAAGAATCAATCTTAAGCTCTCTAAGATTTGGGAATACTTGTGTGCTCACTTCCTCCTTCAGTACCCCTTTAAGATGGGGGAGAGAACACAACATAAGTGTTTTCAGAGATGGGAACAATAGTGTATCTACTGCATTTTCATCTTCAATCATGTATTCCACCCCCACTTTCTCTAACCTCAAGAACTCCAAACGAGGCAACTTTCCCAGTTGTGGAAGATGCAAACAATATGGGCAATCCACTATAACTACATTTTTCAGGACTGAAAATGTCATCCAAGATGGAAAACACCTACCATTGAAGCCTAGTATTCTTAAAGTTTCAAGATTGGGGTGAGGTTGAAGTGCTTCCAATACCTTTTCATCTATGTCTCCCCTTGATTCGGATGCACCGTTGCTTTCCCATTTTAAGCTCAAATGACGAAGGTCTTCTTTGTCAACAAGGTTTGCTTTCTTTGCATCCAAATAGCTTCCCACCCTCTCCAAATGCTTTATCTCAAGATTCCCACCAATGTTCAAATTTTGCAATTCTTCGAGTTGATTACCTCTATCATGACCCACTATAAACATACTCAATGTTTTGAGACAAGTTAACTCTCCTATTTTTGAGGGCATCCTTTCCAATGATTCGCATGATTCCAAACAAAGATGACGAAGATTTTTTAAGTATCTAATATTCTTAGGTAATGACACAAGCTTCGAGCAATAATCCAAATTCAAAATTTGCAAATTCCAAAGAGTGCATAATGAGCTGGGCAGAGTACGAATTTCAGATTCAGATAAATTTAAGAATCGTAAATGTTTGAGATTACCAATTGAAGAAGGCAAAACTTTTATTTTTCTTGTACCACTTGCATCTAATACTCTCAAACGGCTAAACTTGGCTAAGATGGAAGATATATCCATATCATGTTGAGTGTTTGTAGGAAATGCCACCAATTTTTTTCTCAAATTTACCTGGCGAATCTTGGTAGTAGATATGCTTGTAACTTGTCCTTCAACTTGTACCCCAGGAACTTTATTCTCCATGATTGATTGTGCGAGATCATGAACAAGATCGTGCATCATGATATAGTTAGTGTTGAATGGGGAATATTGGAATAGAGATCTTAGAAGTAACTCGTTACATATTTGATCACCAACATTCTCCACTTCCAATGACCCCTTTGATGATATATATCCATGAGCCATCCAAAGATAGATCAATTCTTCTATCCTGATTGTGAAGTCCTTTGGGAAAACTGCAAAATAAGCAAAACATTGTCTCAATTCGAGAGGAAGATGATGATAACTCAATCTCAATGATGGAAGTATCAAAGTTTGTTCTTCTGGTAAATTCCACAATTCACTTTCTTTCACATAAATCCATTCTTTCTCCGTCCTCTTGAATCGTAGAAGACCCCCAAGCGCTTTAACTGCCATAGGCACACCCGCACACTTCTTCACTATATGTTTTCCAATGGCTTCCAAGTTTGGATATTTGTCTTTCTCATCTTCAGTGAATGCACGTTCCCTCATCAGCATCCAACAATGCTCTTCTGATAGTCCCCTCAAGCAATGTGGTGGAAGTGTTGCCATTATATCAGCAACCATCTTGAGACGAGTGGTAACAATGATGGAAGTCCCATTCGAACCACATGACAAAACATTTTTCAACACACACCACTTCTCTTGGTCGGTGTTCCATACATCGTCCAACACCAACAAATATCGTTTCCCACTCAACAACTCCCGAAGGCGGCATTGTAAAGTATCCAACTGCAATAAATCCGAAGCACTTCCACTCCCTGTTGCAGATTCAATCATCGCCCTGACCAAAGTCTTATGATCAAAATTGTCAGAAACACAGATCCAAAGTCTTTTCTCAAAATGATCAATCACCCGTTGATCGTTGTAAACAGATTGAGCAAGAGTGGTCTTGCCAAGGCCTCCAACTCCAATTATGGGCAAAACAGAGATTTGTTGATTCTCTCTCACATGATTCACCAAGATGTCGATGATCTCCTCTTGATCTTCCTCCCTACCATAAACTTGGTGAGACTGATTCAGCATTGAACCAGTAGCACGACCGTCATGGACTTCTGTTGTATTCTCAATAGCCGGCATCTTGGTCAAACCAAACTTTTCACGCTCAGCAGCAACATCGTCCAGCTTTTTCGTAAGTTGTTTCATCCTAGTTCCGATGTCGTGTCGGAACACAACATTTTGCAGGCTGCAACAACTCAGTTTGCTATTTGTTAGATTGAGCTTAGAGACATGGGTGGCACATTCATCAAGTATGTCTTCAATCTCAAAAGTATGATCTTTGAGCTTGCACAGCCAATCTTGTAGCTCTTTGCTTTCCAGTTTCTTGACTTCAGCATCTTGCAACACAGATTGGATGGTGGTGAAGGCGCTGCTAAGCTTCTTCATCTCCTCGTCAACGCCCATAATCAATCCGATCTCATCTTGGATGAGGGAGACCAGATTTTCAAGGACAACTTGGCACAAAGCAGATTCAGCCATAGTGAAACAAATTTGAGAAATATGTTTTGATTGTAAAATTATAGCAGATGAAGAATGATGAATAATGGCTAATGCCAAACACTCCTCCAAACAATCATTGGCGGTCTTTTAAGGGCGGGGGTGGGTGACACGTCATCACAGAATAGTGTTGGAGTAAATTATGACCTTATATCAGTGGATTTTGCCAGCACCGCGTTATCTGGGTTTGGAGAGCTGTCCAGTTCTTGTCCTCTCCACAAATCGGCGTTTGCCACGTTTACCTGTGGAATTTTATTTTTGAAATTAGAAGATGAAAGTTTTATTGTGATTATTAATAATTAATGTAATAATTAGCATTAATGTCGTAATTAGACTTTTTTTTTAGGTTATTGGGCTGACCCATGGGTTTCAATTGATGATGAGTCATATGGGTTTCAATTAATTACCCGGGATTTCTTGATTCATATGGTCTTTATAAATTCTACATTTGGTAAAAGAAATTATGTGATGTATCGGTAGCATATTTGTGTATCTATATATAGATGTATCATATATTGATTGTGTTGTATTGTATATACTGATTTATGTGTCTTATTTATCAATCAGTGTGGATATTTATAACCGTATTTACATAGCAAAGTAATAAAATGAAAGCATGATTAAAAAGGAAAATAATTCAATAGGTGGGAAAATCGTTATCTCTACTATACATAATTTATATTCATAAAATAAAATATAATATTAAAACTTGATATGAACGAAAGAATTGAGGATTATATTTCTCTATACAAATATAAACTTATTTTTAACTTATCATTCTCTTATTATATAAAAGAGTTAATAACTTTTGTTTCAATATTGTCTCGTCCTTGTTTTTTGACTAAACTTTTAGTTAGTGTTACACGTTGGTTAAGCTTAGTAAATGTTGGATAATGTAGTTATTTTTTACACGTAATTTTATATATTAAAAGACAGCTATTTTGAAATAGATATATTACTATTACTATTACTGGATTTTTTAAATTTGGTGGACCAATTTATTGAAGAATAAGCTAGGGAGATTCCTTATAATCAAATGACTTTGATAGGCCAAGAGTTGAACTAAGGCAATTGAATTGGGGTTGTCTTAAATTAATAATTTGTTATTTTATTATTATTGAACAGAAACTTTGATGCTTGATTTCTCACTCACCAAAAATTGGTTTTGAGCGATTCAAAGTATCTCGATTATCTACTCAAAACGTAGATTAATCTTTTAGCATCCAACCCTTAAAAGAATTAACTCTTAGCCACTTAACTATTGGTCAAAGTGGTGTCACCCACCACTTTCCACAACCAATTTTCCAACATTGCAAACATATATAATTCCAATCATTATAGGTAATCTCACATGTATACACCAAAATAGAATTTTATATGAGAAAATAGCTAACACCACTATTTTCAAAAAAAATTACACAAAAAAACAACTAAAACTCGAAAGAAATTGTGGTATTTAAAACGTCCTGCTAGAGAGCAGAACTTAGTCAAGTGAGGTAAGTCGTATTTGAAGGATCAACACCAAGCTCGATAGACTAATGGATCAAAGACTCGAAACAGAAGGTGCTGCAATGGCTCTTCAATATGCTTGAGTTACTACCCAAAATCGAGGTCTAGCATGAAGCGTGTGGTCAAGATCTTGGACCCTTCTTCGTTCTCGTTAAACCTAAAGAAGAAAAGATCAAGACACCATCAAGTGGAGATGAAGAAAATTAGACTAAGATGAAGAGAAATGGAATGGAAATAAAGTTCAAAGAAGAAGTAGAGAAAGAGATGGGATGTAGTCATAGAAGAAAATGCCATAGACATAAGCATCCAATTCGATCTAGGACTGTCTATACAGATGCTCATTTGCCTCTTTTACTACCCACTATAAACAGACTCAATGTTTTCAAACAAGTTAGCTCTCCAAGTTTTGAGGGCATCCCTCTCAATGATAGGCATTCCACCATAAAAAGATGACGAAGATGTTTTAAGTATCTAATGTTCCTAGGTAATGCCATAAGCTTATAGCAGTAATTCAGATTCAATTGTTGCAAATTCCAAAGATTACATAATGAGTTGGGCAGAGTGAATTTCAGAACCGCATAAATTTAAAAATCGCAAATGTTTGAGATTATCCACAGTAGTAGAAGGCAAATCATTTATTCGTGCATAACTTGCATCTAATACTCTCAAACGGCTAAACTTTGTTAAGATGGACGATATGTCCATATTATATTAATTAGTACGAAAGATAGATGATTAATAATTTTTTTATTGTATGATGGTTGTTTCAAGATATACCAGTTCATTGCCATGGTTAACAAGGATGAAGATTGCAGCTGGGGCAGCAAAAGGCCTAGCTTTTCTTTATGGATAAGAGAAGCAAGTAATCTATCGCGATTACAAGTCTTCAAACATCCTACTCGACTCTGTAATTTCCTCTGCAATATAGTATATATACTTAGTTTAATGATCCAACATGGTTAACGCGAAGCTATCTGATTTCAGCTAGCTAAAGATGGTCCAGAAGAGAGACGACATGCATGTTTCAATTCGTGTAATAGGCACACATGGTTATGTTGCTCCTGAATACATAATGACAGGTAAAAATCTAACTTTAGAAGACTCTTCATAAAGAGTTTAAGTAGGAAATGAAATAAGAAATTTATGAAATTAGTCTTGGATATTTTCTTGGATAGACTAATGGATCAAAGACTATAAGGCCAATACTCAACAGAAGGTGCTAAGAAAGTGGCTGCATTGGCTCTTCAATGCTTGAGGCTCTATCCAAAATCGAGGCCGAGCATGAGGCACATGGTCAAGATCTTGGAGCCGGTTTTGGAGATGAAGGATATCCCATCCGGGCCCTTTGTTTATGTTGCACCTAAAGAAGAAAAGATCAAGACAACAAGTGGAGATGAAGAAAATGAGACTAAGTTGAAGGGAAATGGAGATGGAAATAAAGACAAAGAAGTAGCAAAGAAAGAGATAGGATGTAGTCATAGAAGAAAAGGCTATAGACATAAGCATCCAATTCGATCTCGAGCTGTCTTTACAGATACTCATTTGTATACAACATTCAAGAATGAGATACATACGAACAACAAGCTTTGATCAACTCTAATTGCATAACATCAAGACTTTTCCCATCCACTAACCTAAGTTCATATTTAGTAGTTAGAAATAATTTTACTTAGTTTTTCTAATTTTTGTCATTAATTTAACTTGACAATTTTCATACATAATAAAGGAAAGAAAGACTTTGGAAATTTGTCTATGTTTAGAATGAATATATATAGTAAAACTTAATTTATAGTAGTTTTTACAAAGAAAGTTGGGATTCTTTTTACATGCCTTTGGGTGATTAAATGATTCTGGCCTGACACAATCACACAGACATACATCCCTGTTTATATGTACATTTATGTGCTAAACACACCTGCGTTTTGATCCTGACAATATCCCAACTTTGCTGCACATTCAGCCATTGAAGGGAAAGGTATATACCTCAACAGCTTTAACAAATTGGGGCTCCTACACACATATAAAGGCAAAATAGAAAAGTTGGAAATGTAAATGTTAGAATAGAGTTATTAGTGATTATAATTAAAGATAAGCAAAAAGTAAGAAAGTATAGTGAAATCAACTTACAAACGAATAGCCACATCAATCGATGTAGAGTTCGGGAATATGGGAGATGTATTGCCAGTCCTCTCCACTTCCTCTCTCGCATCTCCTTTCCAGCTCTGGGCATTTACTAATTACGAGAGTTTGGAGACTGGGCATTCTTTGGATACTTGCTGGAAGCAATACTAGCTTTGGACATTCCAAAATACTTAGACTTGTGAGAGATGTTAAATCCTCCAACCAGTCTGGGAGTGCATTCATTTGAGGAAGGTTCCATAGATATAGTGTTTTCAACGAGGATAGGTGACATAAGGCTTTGGGTAGGCACACCATCTTACCAACATTAATGAGCTCAACAACTTCAAGGAAGTGGAGGTCTTTGATCTCCTCTGGTAGATCTACTAATTCTGGGCAGTCTCGTACACCCACATGTCTGAGAGCAGTGAGGTGTTTCAACCACCCTACTGGCAAACATCTCAATGTCTTACACCCTTCTATTATTAAGGTTGTGAGACATTTTAACGCTCTCAGCCCTTCTTCTGGCAGAGACTCCTCATCTGGCCTAACAACTACCAGCGTCTTCAGATTATTGAGCTTTTCAAGCATCTCCATTGGAATACTTTTCACATTCTCTCCAAATCCCACTGTAAGATAAGTAAGAGCTTCCAGCTTAGCAAACGAAGTTAGCATTAAGCCATCACAATTCTCTATGTCCAACTCTTTGAGGGATGAGAGTTGTGGTAGTACTATAGAAGAGCAAGAATCAATCTTAAGCTTTTCCAGATTTGGGAATACTTGTGTGCTCACTTCCTCCTTCAGTACCCCTTTGAGATGGGGGAGAGAACACAACTCAAGTCTTTTCAGAGATGGGAACAATAGTGTATCTATTGCATTTTCATCTTCAATCATGTATTCCACCTCCAGTTTCTCTAATCTCAAGAACTCCAGACGAGGCAACTTTCCCAGCTGTGGAAGATGCAAACAATGTGGGCAATCCTCTATATTCATACGAACTACATTTTTCAGGACTGAAAATGTCATCCAAGCTGGAAAGCACCTACCATTGAAGCCTTGTACGCTTAAAGTTTCAAGATTGGGGTGAGGTTGAAGTGCTTCCAATACCTTTTCATCTATGTCTGCCCTTGATTCGGATGCACCGTTGCTTTCCCATTCTAAGCTCAAATGACGAAGGTCTTCTTTGTCAACAAGGTTTGCTTTTTTTGCATCCATATAGCTTCCCACCCTCTCCAAATGCTTTATCTCAAGCTTCCCACCGATGTTCAAACTTTGCAATTCCTCGAGTTGATTACCTCTCTCATGACCCACTATAAACATACTCAATGTTTTGAGACAAGTTAACTCTCCTATTTTTGATGGCATCCTTTCCAATGATTCGCATAACTCCAAATAAAGATGACAAAGATTTTTTAAGTATCTAATATTCTTAGGTAATGACACAAGCTTCGAGCAATAATCCAAATTCAAAATTTGTAGATTCCAAAGACTGCATAATGAGCTGGGCAGAGTACGAATTTCAGATTCAGATAAATTTAAGAATCGTAAATGTTTGAGATTACCAATTGTAGAAGGCAAATCTTTTATTGTTGTTCTACCTCTTGCATCTAATACTCTTAAACGGCTAAACTTGGCTAAGATGGAAAATATATCCATATCATGTTGAGTGTTTGTAGGAAATGCCACTAATTTTTCTCTCAAATTTACCTGGCGAATCTTGGTATTAGATGTGTTTGTAACTTGTCCTTCAACTTGTACTCCCGGATCTTCATTCTCCATGATTGATTGTGCGAGATCATGAACAAGATCATGCATCGTGATATCGTCAGTGCCGAATGTGCCATATTGGAATAGAGATCTTAGAAGTAACTCATTACATATTTGATTACCAACATTCTCCACTTCCAATGACCCCTTTGATGATATATATCCATGAGCCATCCAAAGATAGATCAATTTTTCTTTTCTGATTTTGAAGTCCTTTGGGAAAATTGCAAAATAAGCGAAACATTGTCTCAATTCAAGAGGAAGATGATGATAACTCAATCTCAAAGATGGAAGTATCAAAGTTTGATCTTCTGGTAAGTTCCACAATTCACTTTCTTTCACATAAATCCATTCTTTCTGCATCCTCTTGAATCGTAGAAGACCCCCAAGCGCTTTAACTGCCATAGGCACACCCGCACACTTCTTCACTATCTGTTTTCCAATGGCTTCCAGATTTGGATATTTGTCTTTCTCATCATCAGTGAATGCATGTTCCCTCATCAGCATCCAACAATGTTCTTCCGATAGTCCCCTCAAGGAATGTGGTGGGAGTGTTGCCATTATATCAGCAACCATCTTGAGGCGTGTGGTGACGATGATGAAAGTGCCATTCGAACCACATGCCAAAATATTTTTCAAAACAGACCACTTTTCTTGGTCGGTGTTCCAAACATCGTCCAACACCAACAAATATCTTTTCCCACTCAACAACTCCCGAAGGCGGCGTTGTAAAGTATCCAACTGCAATAAATCCGAAGCACTTCCACTCCCTGTTGCAGATTCAATCATCGCCCTGACCAAAGTCTTATGATCAAAATTGTCAGAAACACAGATCCAAAGTCTTTTCTCAAAATGTCAATCACCCATTGATTGTTGTAAACAGATTGAGCAAGAGTGGTCTTGCCAAGGCCTCCAACACCAATTATGGGCAAAACAGAGATTTGTTGATTCTCTCTCACACCATTCACCAAGATGTCGATGATCTCCTCTTGATCTTCCTCCCTACCATAAACTTGGTGAGACTGATTCAGTATTGAACCGGTAGCACGACCGTCATGGACTTCTGTTGTATTCTCAATAGCCGGCATCTTGGTCAAACCAAACTTTTCACGCTCAGCAGCAACAGCGTCCAGTTTTTTTGTAAGTTGTTTCATCCTAATTCCAATGTTGTGTCGGAACACAACATTTTGCAGGCTGCAACAACTCAGTTTGCTATTTCTGAGATTCATCTTGGAGACATGGGTGGCACATTCATCAAGTATGTCTTCAATCTCGAAAGTGTGATCTTTGAGCTTGCACAACCAATCTTGTAGCTCTTTGCTTTCCAGCTTCTTGTCTTCAGCATCTTGCAACACAGCTTGGATGGTGGTGAAGCTGCTTCTAAGTTTCTTCATCTCCTCGTCAACGCCCATAATCAATCCGATCTCATCTTGGATGAGGGAGACCAGATTTTCAAGGACAACTTGACACAAAGCAGATTCTGCCATAGTGAATCAAATTTGAGAAATATGTTCTGATTGTAAAATTTTATATGAGGTAGCAAATGAAGAATGATGGTTAATCAAATGTAAGTCTTAAAAAGAGATGGGCATCTGTCAAACACTCCTAAGCATTTCAAAATGAGAAAGTAGATACTAAAAAAGTAGATGCTGCTTTAGTGGGAAATAAAGTAGCTTAGTGCTTGCACCTTTATATCATGGAATATATGCATCTTTCATTGATTAAATTTCTTTACTTTTGCAATTTTGAATTCCAAGTTATATATCTACGAATGCTCTTGAATGTCCTTTCAATATCTAACAAGACCTCAAAAAATGAATTTGAGTACAACAAAGGGAAACGCGAAAATTGCAAATGTAAAGCAAATCCCAGATTGAATATATACCAGGTTGTCAGTATCCGAGAGCAACAAGAATTGAACACGTAAAATGAAAGCAACTCTGTATATGTGAAGGAAAGGTGGCAAAAATAAAGTGATCAGAGTTGTGATATCAACTTACAAAAGCCAAAACATGGGTTGAAAAATTCCTCTAATAATGGCTACCAATAGATGTTCTGGGAGTGAATTCAGTTTAGATACAGTGTTTTCAACGAGGATAGATGACGTAAGCAAAACTTGAAACTAACATTAGTCAAATTCCAGATGAAGCAATTGAGGTATCAAATTACTGCATAAACTCAAAAGTAGATGGAAATTGATTAGTCATCAACTTACAAAAGCATAAACATCTTCTCATAAGAAATTCCTCCAAATGATATTCTTCTTCCTCCGATTCCTTGTAAATAAAATCAATTAAAGAAACAATTTCTAGAATGCCCTCAATACTACCCTTTTTTATCTCCATCCAATTTAATAAAAAATGACGCAAACCTTATAAAATTAAAATGGTTACACAATTCATTTAGTTCTTTCATAATTAGAAAGACTAATATAACCTAATTATAATCGCGAAAAATACAAATTATTATTATTATAGTTCCACAAGAATAATTAAAATTGAAACCAGTAAAAATGTTGAAACTGGAATTGTTAGGGGTAATTTCCTATGGAAAAAACCCCTCCAAAAAAAGGCGTATGCCGCTTGAATTGCGACAAGCACACGGTATTCTTTAGTAAAAGGCGAAAGAATAGTTCGCTTTGTGCTTAACGCGCGGCTGCGTGCATTACTCTGACCAACTGCCTTTGCTTTTATAGCCAATTCTTCTCTTCACCCATTCATTTTCTTTCGATGTGGGACAAGGGAATTAACACTGGAAGGAAATTGTTTCCTTACGACATCGTTTTGGAGTAATATATTCTGATAGTGGTATTGAAAAATGTGCGTGTATACTATTTTGGGGGTATTTTTCATATCTGTTTAGTATTTTGGTGTCACAGGAATTAGAATTGAAGATATGTTTGCTATAGATATGAATACTATTTGAAAATATAAATGTTCAGCAAAATCATATATCCTACTACTTAATACATAGACTAGAGTAGACTAAAATATTATAGTCCAACACAAAGAACATCAGGGTATTTCTATTGCTTCACATGACCAGTTAACATAATTATTACTGAAGAGGAAACAAACTATATACTCCCACTACTCACTGGACAGGGGTTCTTCAGGCAATCATCGGCACTTGTGGGGTACGGAGTATTGAAGATCAAGAGGCTGATGATCGCTATGCATTATTTACAGAGTTACTTTTATTGACACCTTGCAGCTCCATGGGAGAATTTGCTATACTACCGACTGAACCCAAAGTCTGAGAACTCAACTGAGGGCTTGCTGGGCAGGCTTCGGGATTAGCAGCAGTCATGGGGTGAATAGCCCCAGAACTAAGTTGTGGGCTCATGGGAGTTCTCTGGCTCATTTGCTGGGGACTGGCCTGCTGTTGAAGCTGTTGCTGCTGCTGTTGTTGATTCATTTGGTGGGGAATTCCCATACTCGATGGCGAACCGACCTGTGGAGGTGAAACAACGGCTTGCAATGGTGATGTCGTTTCTTGCTGCTGTTGCTGCTGTTGTACTTGCTGCTGTTGTTGGAGCTGTTGTTGCTGCTGCTGTAACTGCAGTTGTTGTTGTTGCTGCTGTTGCTGCAGTTGAAGCTGTTGTTGCTGCTGAAGCTGTTGTTGCTGTTGCTGTTGATGCTGCTGCTGTTGCTGGTTCATGTAAAGATTCATCCCCTGCATCATCTTTGGTGGGCCCATTTGCCCCATTGCTGTACGTTGCTGCATCTGGTTGATGTTTCGGCTCAGAGCAGGGCCGAGCATAGAAAGACCTGTGGATCCTGGATGCATCTGTCTAGCTCCAGGCATGCCTCCGATGCTCGATTGAGGGTTACCAATCATGTTTGATCTGTTCTGTGCCATTCTTAGCTTCATTAAAGCAGCTTGGGCCGGTGAAATACCAGATCGAATAGCACTGCTGATATTTGAAGCAGAACCCAGATTCATAGGGTTCTGATTCATGTTTCCTATGCTTGAGATAGTCCCCATGGGAGCAGAAATACCAGATCCACCCACCCCCCTAGCGCCACCAACTCCCATGACACTGCCCAATCCCCCGAGCCCCACCATATTATTGCTCATATTGCCCATGCCGACAGTTCCAAGACCAGGCATTATCTTTCTCTGCATAGCTTGCTGCTGCTGCTGATGTTGAAGAAGTTGAGGTTGTTGTTGTTGTTGCTGCTGCTGCTGCAACAGCTGAAGTTGGAGAGCCGAAGGTTTGTTTGTCACGGATCCCAATTGCATATTTGCATTCTGAGCTATGTTGTTTAGATGTTGCATTGAATTCGAGGGAAGCATCATGGTCGACCTTTGGAACTGAGGGTGTTGCTGTTGAGGTTGCTGTTGCATAGGTGGCAGCTGTTCAGTTTGCTGAGGTCTCGAAGACACAGGTAAGAGTCCTTGAGACATTTGGATCGCCTGTGTACTTCCGGGAGGCAGCATCCTCTGGCCTTGTACATTCTGTGATGAGTTCATCGCTGCATTACCACTAATACTAGGTTTGATATCACCAGATTGCTGCATAGAAACACCTTCAGGAAACTGCTGCATCTCGGATGGTGCACCGCCAGGAGGACTTACCATGGCAGGATTCATCCGAACTGGTTTCGGTTGGATATGATCCTCCACATGATAACCGTCACGAGACATCTGAGCAAGGATATTATGATTAGCTAAATGACATTGAACTGCAATTTAACAATAAACAAATTCGTAAGATAGGCATTTTCAACATACCAGTGAACTGTACTGTGCTGCAAGTAGGTCGGCGATATGCTGCAGAAGTTGAGTTGCATATATAAGAAACATTGACAAAGGAGTAATATATTTGTAGCCAATTTACAGAAACAAGTAGCTTCATGTATGGAATCTTCTTCTTAGGTTATCAAGGGGAATGCACAGAAAAGGAGCAGAGTAGAGAAACTAAGGCTAAAACCTTTTTTAAGACTTATAAATTTTATTATATTGAAATATTCCATATGCTCTTGAAATTTAATATAAAAGCCCTTCAACCAAAAAAGAAAGAGAAAGTACTTTTTCCCACAAAATCCATCCTGAAGAAAACTAGTTTGTTAAAAGCCACAAACTAGTTACCATATAGTTTTCAGATTTTGGATATGTAAAGCATGCCACCAATGGTATAGGGTCATATAATCAAAAGTCAAGAGGTCATCGGTTTCAAGGGCTAGCTATAAATACCTTGAAGGGACTGACTAAAAGAAGATAATTTAAAGCTTATACTTAATAACAGAAATTTGCTATTCGAAACAACAGATTTTTTCATTAACCAACTCATGCTCACAGCAGCAGACACAAAACTGTACAAACTCACGGTATTTGGCAATGTTGGAAGGTAATCCTCTGCGGCCAAATATTCAGCATCCTCTATTTCTCCAATATGAATTGCAACAGCTCCATCATTTGGTTTCTCGGACATGATCATCCTGGATCTTGCCTTAGGAACAAGTTGGAAGCTATTACCTGATAGATATCAATTGTGGGGATTAGCCAAATTTATCTTGGTGGTATTAGATTAAAATTTTGAAAGTCAACACACCTTGAATTATGCGCTCTGTCTGAATGAAGTTCAAGATCCTTGTCTTGCAAACATTCATGTTGCCACCAACCAGGGACTTTGACATTGGCAATTTACATGATTCATCTTTCAAATTCTCGTTGCTTGAATCATTGGAGAGAAGAGACATCACCTGTTGAGCAGAATATGTACTAGGCTTCCTGATAGGATACTCATCTACCTTGTTCTTTTTGCAGTTAAGTTGACACCTGAAATGAAAAGATAATACGCATAAGAAACAAAATGAGGTCACATTGCTTGTAACATTGAAGGAAGAACTCGTGGATAGTAATCACAATAAACTAACATATATATGATACTAATGAATTAAAAAAAAAAAAAAATGGTGGATAGAACTAAAAAACAAGATGCTGAAGATACACAAAAAATTTGGTTGACAGAAATACCTCATAGCCACCATTTCTATCTTTGAGAATCTCTCCAACATGGTTTGATCACCCAAAGATTGAGCGCCAACAGGAGGGCTGCTTGCATTTATTGGTACACTCATATTGCCAACACTTGCTGGAGAACCAATTCCACTCATTGCAGGGGTTTTAGGAAGAGAATTAGATCTGCGTTTTGCAGCTGCCTGTGCCTGGCTTTGCCTCTGCAGGGAATCATTAGCATTTGATGTGAAAGAAGAATTGCCACCAACAGCAACAGAAGGAACAGATGTGACTGCAGATTTCTCCTTTTGAGATGATACAAGTCCACTAGTCACAACAGCTCCTATTTGATGTCCCATAGAACCACTAGAAAACTCTCCAGATTTTGATGACAATGGAGATTGAGGTAAACCTCCAGCAGAAACATGAGGACTCTGAACCAATTTTCTCCTCTGAAATGAATCCTCCTTTCTAGAATTATGATCAATAGGCTGCCCAATATTGTTCCACGGATTCTGGGGGAAACTTGATCTCATGATCTGAGGTGGCATCCTTTGCTGGAATCGTGATTGTTGGGTATCAATATTTGCTACTTCTGATTCGCCCATGGTCATACGACTGCCCTCTGGTTTATCCAATCTCTCTGTCTCAACTGGTTCTTCCTTCAAGTTGTATCTTATTCCCTGTTGTCCAACAGTGAATGGCATTTGCCCGCCTTCCTGATTCATATTTCCTTCAAATACTTGCTGAGAGAACTTCTGCATGCCATTGTTAGCATACTGAATTCCTCTTCCAATTGTCTGCTGCTGCATTAATGTGTTCTTCCAGTGCAATTCGGAACCATGTAAAGTGTCCATTTGTGGACCTAAATGCTGTATATTCCCATCAGCGCCTGTCTGTGTAAGCCTAGCCTTCTTGTTGGTCAGTGGAGATGATAGCCCATCTTGATTCTCTCTCTTACCATGAATAGAAGCAGCAACATTATCATTAAATGGAATCATCATGTCCTGCCCACCAGGAGAAGCTACAGATGCATTCATAGGTGCTCCTGGTCGTTGATCCTTCATCATTCTTGGGCTCCCAACTCCATATTTTGACTGGTGAGATGCGAGAGGCGATGCCATAAGAGAGCCATCCGATCCAAAGCTGTTATTCCTCATAGGCAGCATAGTGCTTGCAACATTGTTTTGAGTGTTCGAATTTTCATAGGCAGGTTGCTGCCCTAAAGATCCTGTGTCTCCCAACCTTGAGCTTTCAGGAGCCCTATCAAGACATACTTTTTTCCCATTGATATTATTTGAGACAGCAACTTCTGAAACCTGCCTCAGTCTTTTCCTCCGCATGCTGCGTAGTTCAAAATTTAGCTGAAAATAACGGTACACCAAAGGTCAAACATGAAATTATTATCGTTAATAAGGAAATATAAGATTTGTGGACAAACCTTGCTAGAAACTGGGTTTTCAGAGAGTCTGTCCAGTTGTGGGGTTGGATCTAGGCAAAGTTGTGGTTGTATAGCCTTCAGAATCATCGACTCAACTTCCTTCACCCAGATTGAAATAAGTGCAAGTAAGAAAAAATAACCTTCTGGTGCACAGATTCAAAGCAGAGGATTACTTACCATCAGATCACCATATGTCCAATTATTTTTTGAAATAGTTGGAATATCCTTCACTATGTTTTCCAGTGACATTTTAAGAGACACTCTGTTAATGATGGGTGAGCTGTTCCCAGAAGCCACATTAAGCCCTTCAGAGAAGCACTTCCGATAATCTCGCACCTGTGGTATAAGTAAATAACAAAAAATAAGATTTCACTTTTCCTATATATTTATCAACTTCTGAAATGAAAATACAATACGAAGCAGACAGGAAGAATAAAAGCAGTTACAAACATGAGAGCAGTTCTGGGAACGTGAAGGAAGAACAGTTAAAGAAGATTATCTTTGGAAGGCAAAATTATTGAGATAAAGGTAAAGATTCCAAGACAATCTAAAATAAAAAGAAGGATAAAAAGAACTGCTAAAAGTTACTAACAGAAAGTATACCTGGAGTACAAATAATGCATAAAATACAGAACAAGCCATATGAACTGTTAAAAACAATCAATATTCTGATGCTATAATAGAATTTCAATGTTCTTTCCAATTGGGTAAATAGATAATATTCCGTTTATCTCAACCGCAACATCTAATCATCAATAAATAGATGACCTTAAATTTCCTCATATTTATATACTTCACATAATAGCATTTTCAAATCAATAATTCTTTCCAGGTGATTTTATTTAAGATAAACATGGCTTCTCATAATTGTCATTAACAAATCAACATTGAACTGTGAAAACTTACCTCACAGACAAGTGTTCCATCGACATATTTACACGGTATGTCATCCAGAATATCTCCTGGTAATCGACCCGACTCAATTGCCTACAGAAACAATATACAAGTAAGATAGAGAGGTAATTTACACAAGAAAAAGAATGATAGGTATGAGGGTACGCCATAAAAGTATTCGAACCAATGATCAACAGAAACCAGCTATAAATGAGGAATAAGACATGGCATGAGCATAAATAGAATAGAGAAGCAAATTGTAACACATACCGAAAACAGAGTCTCAGATGCTCTATCATATGGATGCAAAAACTTTGGCACTTCTATTGAAGTCTGACTTCCCGATTCATTCTGAAAATTCATAGTAAATATAGTTAAATAACACTCTTTCCAACATGAGAGCTTCAACTAATATCATATATCAATAAAAAGTACAAATGTCAAACCTCCACAGGTTTTGCGATTGAATATCCATCAGGAAAAAGACTTAGAGTAAATGAGACTTCATTAACTGAGAAATGAGAGAAAAAGACAGAAGAGTTTAATAATGCCTTTCAAGAAGAAAAAAACGTATCAAGATGGCAAGTGGGTTAATTCCTCAGTATATATTGAAAAGGAAATCCACTTACCAGAGAGCTTAGCAATTGCATTGTTCTCCCTAACCTCTCCCTGCATCAGAAAATATAGAATTCACAACCACAAACAAATTCTACGGGCCGAAAAAGAATCAAACGACTTTTTTCTCATTGGGAAAAAACATAATTCATCATCTCCAGAAATAGAATAACATGATAGCATTCCAGCATTGGCTTTTTATTGTCATTGACCTCTGCTAACTCACAATACGGAACAATATTTTCAAAAGCTCCTAATTATATGTCCACACACTCAATAGAGGAAATTAATCCTCTAAAAAACAAGAAGAACAAAAGCAGCTGCTGATCTAAATCCCGTTCTTAAATTTAGCTCCGATGGACACCGAATTAAATTGACAAAAACAATTCCCATAAAAGATAATTCTCCATTTATCAAACGTATAAAAAGAAATTAAACAATTTCCTGAGCTATATCAAAAACTGTAACCCTAAAATTGCTATACGCATTTGCAATCAAGCAAATTACCAAATTTTAATTAAAAAATAAAAGGAAAACTAGTAAGTACCACAAGCTTCCGAGTAGACAATGAATTGTTATCGCTTTTCTTCTTCGAGGCAGCAATACCGGAATCGTTTGATTCTTCCTCGTCAACAGGAAAAGCGGCGGCGGAGTCGGCCGGTTGTGGTTTCGGGTAAAACCTCCGACCGTTTCTGGAAACCTTGAACGAAATTCCCATAGCTCTGTGGATCTCAACAAACTAAAATTCTGATCTTTCGACTTTGGAAATTCACGAATTATGCATAGAGTACATGTTTAGAGAGAAATCTCAGAGAAATTGGTTTCTTTTCTTCTCTCGTGTGTGTCTCTGAGAGAGAGAGAGCTGCTTTTAATATTAAGTAGGAAGGATTAAGCAGTGTTTGGAAGTATGGATTGCATAAAACGGTTTAAGAAGTTAAAAAAAGAATTAGATTATTTATAAACCAAATTCATTTTCAAAATCTTATTCTGGATTGTAAATTGATATAAAATTTTATTAAATAAATAAATAGTAGCATCCAAATTATTCCGATGAGTTTGGATAGACTTGTTCCAAATTTTTCATATTTGATTTCACAAAATAAAAACTTGTATACCAATGTTGTTATTATTATTAAAAAATCGTATATGCTCAAAAATGCAAAATGACTTTTGTATATTATCAATAGTTAAAAACAACAATGATAAGCTAAATTTTCATCTCATTATATAAACCATTTGTGTATGAGGTAATTGTATTAGTAAAATATTACTCTCTTTTATAATTATAAGTATTTTCGGAATAAAATCCATCCGTTATTATACTTGAGAAATATCAAATATAACATACACAAAAAACTCATGTGAAACGATCTTACGAGAATTATACTTGAGAAATATCAAATATAACATACACAAAAACTCATGTGAAACAATCTTACGAAAATTAATAATTTCTATGAGATAGAGCCCCATCACCCACAAACATGTGAATTGTAAGTGACCTATTTCACATAATACATTAAAAGACAAACTCACAAGAGACTTACTCCATAACACAACTTTTTTTATTATTTTTTTTAATTTTATATAAGATTTAATATGTATTACCATGATAATGTTAACATAGCAAAATGATGCAACTTGCAATGGATACACAAACACAAAAACACTTTACAGACACAAAATAAAGAAGCCACTCATTAATCAATCAACATGAAAAGAAGCATACATAGGTCGTATACGGGGCAAACCACGAGACACATTGCCATCCCATGACCCGAAATTTTACAAAATATTCTACAACGACAAAAGACTCAAATAGGGGCTTTGAGGGGACGGCTAATTTAAGTTTCCAAATCGATAAAAATCATCATAAAAATTACTGGTAGTACATGAGATGCTGGGCCGCAGCAACGCTCTGAAACCCACCATCGTAAATGGCCTGGCTTGCACCAGCACCCATTCCCATGGATGCTTTAAGAGCATGTTGCCCCTGTGGATGTATTAGGGGGTGGACCCCACCCATCTTACTCATTGCAAATTGGCGCTCATATGCTAGAAGGTGGTCGGCGGCTGAAAGGCCCGGCAACGATGCAGGGACAGGTGGCGGAAGTGGGTTTGAGCTCATTCCTGATGGAGTTGGCTTGTTTCCCCATGAACACTGATAATGATACAATTGACTCATTTGAGAAAGCTTTATCCAAGATTTGTGGTCCATTTATAATATTGGATTTCTAACATCTTAACCAGTTACAAGGAACCGAAACAAACCTTGATTTGCTTCCCATAGAGGAATGACTGAGCATTCCCCAGTGAAATTGCCGTTGCAGCCTCTGCATTAGTACTGTAGCGAATGAACCCAAAACATTTATCACGCTGGACCCTAACCTCCTCAATTGATCCAGCACCGAGTGCATGGAAGTGGCGATGGAGGTCAACCTGGGTTACCTAACGAAAAGAATAGAAATAATTTACCGAAAATATTCAAATTTCTAAGGATACTGACCATTTAATACAGTCAAAGAAATTTTCTTTTGCATTCTCATTACTGGCTTTAGAATACCTTCTCTGATTTAATTTTCAATACACACAGAGAAATGAAGCTACAGGAAAAGTATTAAAACACCAAGAACTCAAACAAGAGACATTTATACTGTATTCTGGAACATATTACTTGCTACGAAAGAGAGGAAGCTAAAAGAAAACGAGGGCTTACCTCCGGAGCAAGATTGCCAACATAGACAGTGGTGTATTGAGGATTATTCTCAAGAGCATCACTACTTGCTGCCTCTTTAACATCTGTAAAACAGAAGGCAAGTTTAAGCATCAGTATCCAAGCAGATATTCCATTGATAACGTGCATTTACAATGTTAGGCATGAAAATGAAAACTGAAATCTTGGTTAGTACTTTAACGTGAAAGAGTAAACAGAGGCAATGCGCAGTGGCGGAGGGACATGAGGTCCAAGGGGGGCACTGGGCCCCCCTAAGATTTTGAAAAAAAACAGGGGTATAATAGTCATTTAACTTATACCCTTTAATTTAATTAAAAAAAATTATATACATGTAAAAAGTAAGAGTCTACTTCAAATTAATTGGAAATTGGCATTCTTCTCTCCCTTTCTTTTCTCTTGCGGCTACAGCTTCACAAGTAAGGGCCACCACCATCTTCATTCTTCAATGTATTATGTATATATAATTTATTTTACTTTTAGTTTTTTATTGTATTCTTTATTTTTCTTTCATCTTACCATTAATTTATTTTTAATTTATTCCTATTTTTATTTTTTTTGTGGATTTAGGGTTTGTCTAAATCATCAACTTGTCAATGTTTATATTAATTATGTTTACTTGTAATCTAGAATTTTTTTTATTATTTACATTCTACATTATTGTTAGTCGGGCCCCCCTACTAAAAATCCTGCCTCCGCCTCTGGCAATGCCGTACAGTTTTTATTTATTTTTTGATGAGCTCACCCATCACTTTTCGGAGATCTAAGAAACTAATTGATATCTTATGAATATAAAGTTTGATAGTATTCTGCAAAAAGTCTAGCAAATACTTTAGCAATCAGACAAAATAAAGCAAATTAAATTAAAATTAATACAGCAACTTCGTTTAAAATTTATAGTCCTCTTCACCTAATAATGGTAAGTCATTTATGCGAATGCTTGACAGTGATATGCTTGAAGAGTTTGAAATAGAAAAACAACTTATTTTTAACATCTTATAATATTGAACATATGATAGCTTATAAGCACCTTTTCACCCTGAGTCTTAACGATGCAATGATAAGATCTTTGTATTACCATAGTATTTTTGTTTTATTTCCATCATTTGTTAATTTTACTCTACTTGTATTGTCATTCTCACTGACCTGACTGAACATTTGTAAGTTCTACAACACTTTTGGAGTCTGAATTCTGCTTGTCATCACTGGTTCCAGCACCTTTTGTGGCCCAGTTGCAGCGTATCTGCCTGCTACCAAGCCATTTCCCTAGAAGTGGGCATAAGAAAAGCATCATGTAAATTATCATTCCATGTCAACTTACAGTAGTCAGAACAGGTACAATGACAATTTGTTCTGAGATGCATAAAGAAAATCATTTGCAAGAAATTAATCCCAAATGTTCTCACCAGTTAAATCATTAATCGCACTTTGCGCATCCTGAACAAGACATTTGAACAATTCTGTTAGGTTAAGAAAATGTTGTTTGATTCAGATTATTCAAATAACAAACGCACAAACAGACCTGTTGGTTCCGGAAAGACACAAATCCAAACCCCCTGGAACGACCAGTCTTCTGATCCCACATCACCCTAGCATCACTATGACCAACAAAGAAACAATGAGCACCTACTATATTCGGACATACACAACGGAAAAAGAAACTTCTGGTCTAGCTTCTCATTTCTATTTGAGAACTAACGACCAAGAGGGCCGAGTGCCTGTGGGTGGAGGAGAGACAGAGAGGCAGGGACTTACGAACAACTAGGGTAAACAGAAAAGCACGCAAACAGCATGGCATCTGTAACCTCTGGGCTGAGATCACCAACAAAAACATTGTAGTGGCCTAAATAAGAAGCAGAAACATTCATGAGAAAAATTCAGACAAGTAATGTCATATGGAGGAACACAAAAATCACATCTACAAAAATATTACAAGGCACTCACTTGATGTGTCCTCCCTCTGACCACTGACATATGCCCAGTTAACTTTGATATGCTGCCCAAACCTGAACATCATAAAATACATTATTATTCAAAGTTAAACAACAATGCAAGATCAAATAATCAGTATTCCTACTTACAGCTGCCTTCCATTGAGGGACAGTATAGCAAGTGCAGCTGATCTACGATCAAAATAGTGTATAAAGCCATAGGATGACTGCACAAAGCAAAAAGACCATAAACGTCAATACTATCTCCTTAGACAGAATCCAAATCTGTAAATGGATAAATATTCATGGGAAAGAGTAAGTTTGAGAGAAATGGCACCTTTTCTTTTCTAATAAGTTTGCAGGACTCTACAGGACCAGTACTACCAAAGACTTCTTGGAGAAGTTGTTCAGTCACCTGAGCATGAATATTCCCCACATACCTGCATTCGCTCAATAATAAAAGACCTAAAAGTACAAAAAGAAAAAGGAAAAAAATGGAAACAGATAAAATATAAGAACCTCCAGATATTATAAGATTATATCACACATATAAGGGGAAGAACTACAAACTTCACAAGTAACAAAATAGCAGGAGAGTTGGATGTTCATATGATCAATAAAATCACCAACATATTACACATCTTTGATAATATAAAGCCTAAGAAAAAGACGTGAAGCAAAATAAAAAATGCACAGACATATACACATTAACAACACAAAGAAATGAGACTTGAAACGTTTCAAAATATGCAAACCACACGAAAGCAGGTCAAGAAGAGGGTTTAAAAAAAAAAAAGAAGAAAAAAAGAAGAAAAGGAAGAAACAAAAAATAATTGTTTGAACAACACTCACACACTGCGGCATGTACTTGGATCAAACCCAGGAGGCAGATTCCCACTTGGAATTGGTTCGATCTGCAAAATGAAAAGGCGAAAAAAAAAGGAAATAAAAAATAAAGAAAAAACTTCCTAATGTATCTGCCCATATCGACTATCCACCTTAAGGGTAACAACTGCCAGAAGAAAGAAAAAACAGGTGTTGAATGCGATTACTGGCAAAAGAAAGAGAAAAGAACCTAAGAAAAGTGGAAAATATGTAAAGTGAACAAGTTCTGCTGTCAACAAACTTAGGCAGCCAACACTCAAAAAACATTTAAACCAGCACCATATGCAACAAAACACATGCTGCCATTTACCAAATATCACTTACTGTCAACCACACCGGAAATAAGAAGCACAGAACTATAGACACCAAACACAATTTTCTTATGAAAACATCAATTTTTCCATCTCACAACCAAGAATTTGTGGAACACCCTGAAACAGCAAACTTACCCTATTTAAACAGGGTTCTAGAACATAAACCTAATCAAAGAACTTAGACCTACAGCAAGGAATAGCACAACCTTCACCTCATGCACCACGTAAATCTTTTTTCTCAGTTTCAGATTTTCCATATGCTCATGCCAAACTGGTTGTCATCAGCTTAATTCATCCACCATCATCTCTCAGCCCATGCTCAGGATGCATGATGAACATAATTGCACACAAAACCCTATCCCTTCAAAATCAGGAAATTTTGTTCTTTACATTTGTAAGAAAACTTCTTCTCTTTATTTTGCACACTGACAAGTTCCATGCGTAAGGATTCATAAGCTAGCACTTCCTCATGGCCTACCATCAAGTTGCAGACTTGAAATGCAAAGGTGCTAAAAAATAATATATTTGATTTAAAGAAGGGCCTTTTAGAAAATGGCCAACATTAACAGGGACGTAAACACAAAAAATGAACCTGAACATATAACATTTCCCTCAAGGACTTTCCATTTTTACTACAACAATCATAATTTACCCAAAAGACTGAAATGAGACAAAACAAAAGAAATGATCACAAAATCTAACAATCAATTACCGACTCACTCCGAACAACTAAAACACAATCAGAACCAAATCGAACCTGCGGAGCAGCTAATAGACCAGGGTGGTAGAGCGACTGTTGTTGAAGGAGAGCTTGCTGCATCAACGCCTGATGCTGCTGCTGCTTCAATCTCTGATTCAGCATTTTCGATTGAATTTAACCAAGGATTCTCAGGGACGAAACGAACGGACAAGTATTTCGAGTGTTAGGGTTTGTGTGGAGAGAGAGGGGCGACGAGAGAGATGTCCTCGATTAGAAGAAGAAAGAAAAATAAAAATAAAAATGAAAAAAAAAAACCGGAAAAAAAAAAATGACAGAGAAAAGTGAGAGGTCTCACTGAAAAGGGGGGAAACTAATAACCACTGTTAGGGCTATTTATAGACGAGCTTTTACCGGGTCGTGCTGTTAATTTCTTGGGCCGTTTTGGCTAGGCCCATAAATTTGGCCCAATAATAATATATTTAATTATATAAAAATAAGTAAAATTATGATTTGGTGTTTCTTTTTTTTTTTTTGGTTTGATTCATCAAATTTGAGTTGAGTAACTATTAATTATTTGTAAAAATATATTCAAACTAATTTATTAAATGTATTAGACTAAACTTAAACAATCATTGACCTCAAGTTAAATGTTAAAATTTTTTGATTATCAATCAAGGTAATCAATTAAGGTGATGTTTGTATTGGTGTTGTGCAGGATTTGAGAAATCCGACTTTGAAATCCTGGCTTTTTAAAAGAAAGATGAATAGTTAAAATTTGTGTTTGTTTAGAGATTTTGTAGGGTATGATTAATATTGTAGATGTCAAATTAATGTTGGAAAAAATGTTATTATGTAATATTATATTGTTAGTTGATATAATGGTAATCATTGGATGATTGTAATAGTAAAACTTTAGGTATGTATTGAAATTTATGTATTAATAGGTTATAGTATAGGGTTAATGATTATGTTTTTATTAAAATAAAGTAGGATTTTAGTAGATTATATAATCATTTTATAACCTCAAAACAAACGAGGATTTGAATGAATCAAAATCTCAAATCCTAACTAACAGACACTAATCCAAACATAGCTTATTGATGTAATTTATACACATAACATATAATAATTATTATAATTATTTTAGAATATGAGATTAAATATATACTAAAACATCTAGCACTAACCAAAAATCAATCATCAACTTGAATTGAAATATTACACACTTGAATCTAACTAACAACAAATATAAAACTCAATATTGCTACAATTTGTCCTATCAATGAGCAATTATAATAAAATAAATATATACAATTAAGTAATATTGAAATCCTAATCTTTTTGAGGGAGTATATTGAGATCAAGCTGTTGATCATCCTTAGAGGAAGGGGCAGGAGGTTCTGGATGTTGGTATGGACCCCTAACTGCAGCCCTGAGACAATAAAATAAATTTTATTTTTTATTTTATAAATCGCACATAATGATATAAGATAATTGAAAATACAGATAAAATACAACAACATATTCATAATTCACCATATTAATGAGATAACTTTTGTTCAAAAATTGGATTTAGAAATAAATAATCATTGTTCTATTTATCCCAAAAAAGAAAGAAAGTAATTGAAAAATTGCATACCTATCTCTCCTCTTCTCAAGAAACCTATGAAGTGATGACCTTCTTGCAATTGGCAAATCTAAACCCCAAAAAACACACAAACAATTAGATACCTACATAGATTTCATAACATATAGATACAACTATACGAATTTATGTATAAATGAACAATAGATACTGTTAAAGTGAAATATATAAAGTATTAATTTACCGGATCCATTGGCCTCGGACTGAGGTGAAAGTGGTTCTGGTGCTTCCGAGGTGGAAGTCCCAGATCCATTATTGGCAGCACTCATTTTGTCCTTCGACGAAATGCCAATAGGCTGCTTGCCACCGCCAGCATGTGGCCGAGGAGGAAGTCCCTCTCGGGCACTAGAAGTCGGGGCTATTGGTTTCGGTTTTTCTTGAATGGCATTCAACGTAATGCCATACGACATTTGAGAGCTACCCTTCTTGGCAAAAGACACCAATTCCTTAACCTTATCCGCCGGATAATCATCAAAAATCAACACTCTCCCTGAATAAAAGATCGTCAATTGTGCAGTTTTCGACTCCCTTGTAGTTGCCTCTGTGCTGAAACTAGTTAGGAAAGGAGAGAAAGATCAATC